>CM061142.1:31340493-31940493 GCA_030789695.1 Scilla litardierei
TAAATGCAATACGCCAGGACACATGAAAGCGGATTGTCCTCAAAACAAGCAAAAGGAAAAGTGGAAGGCGCCAAAGTTCGACAAGTCCAAGAAGTACAAGAAAGGGTACAAGAAAGGACTTGTCGGGACATTCACCGACTCCGAGGACTCATCAAGTGGAGAGTCGGATGATGAGCAAGTGGAGCAAGCACACATGTGCTTCATGGCTAGAGAGGAGCATGTTCAAGAGTCTTCCTCCGATGATAGCGAGGACGAATGCGATGAGGTAACAATGGACGACCTTAGATTAGCTAACGAGCAAATTTGGTCTAAATATTCTAAATTAGTAAATAGATATACTAAGACCAAAGATGAGTTAGTTAGTCTCCAAACCTCGCCTAAATCTATTGTCATCAACAACGACACCGTTGTTGAAGACTTGAGAAATGAGATTGAAAATCTCAAGTCTCAACTTGAACATGTTCACATTGAGGATTTGGAGGAACACAAGATAGCGGATTTGACTTCTCAAAACTCAACTTTGAGTATTGAGAATGAGAATCTCAAATCTCGTGTTTATGTGCTCATATCGCAAGTATCCACTTTGGATGCTTCTATGCGTTCTCTCACCGAGAAATATGAGTGCACATTAGGCCGAATTAATAAATTCAATAAGGGTAAGGATCATTTGGATAAAATCCTAAATGACTTACTTCCGGCCAATCACCACATTGACTTGGGGTATAAGATGGGAAATTCATCCAAGTCGTCTACTACCTTTGTTAGGCCAACTTCCGATGCCTCAACGAGTGGGAGCAAACACTCTATTGGTAGTTCATCTACCAATGGTGCTTCCACCTCGTACACACCCTCTTTTGGAAAGAAACCCACTTTGGGTGGACCTCCAAAGAAGGGTCATGCTTATATGTACACCAAGACTATGCCACGTAGGAACACACATCCTACTCCACATGTTCACACATATGATGATTTCTATGCACCACATCTACGGGCACGTGCACACCATGTGAGACACCCTCACGCACGTGTTCCTCCACATGCATATGTTCACCCACACCATCATATGAACAAGTATCATCATGCACCATTTCAGCATGTGCCATATGCCTATCCACGACATGCATCACATAGAAATCAACAACGCATGCATGCTCCCAATAGGAATAGGGCTCCCAAAATTTTCACCATTTGGAGCCCGAAGGACCCAAATATGCTTGAAAAACAATTTTATATGAACTCGTATTTTATGAATGTTGTGCATAGTGATAATTATGTGGGGGAAGTCTAAGTCCAATTGGGCTTGGCTTCCAAAGGTCTAATCTTAAGGACCCAATGACCTTGGGTACCATGGAATGATATGTTTATCTTTAGGTACTCAAGAAAAAGAAACGGAGCATCAAATCAAAATTTAGCTCCAAGAATAATTGGATACTCGATAGCGGGTGTTCAAAACACATGACGGGTGATGCTCTATTACTCTCCGGAGTGGTGCCCATTGCAAATGGGAACCGTGTCGTCTTTGGAGGCAACGAGAGCGGAACCATCATTGGTGTTGGTAAAGTAGGTAATCCTTCTAAACCACTTATAAGTGTTGTTTACCTTGTTAAAGGATTAAACCACAATCTTATTTCAATAAGCGAACTTTGTGACAAAGGTTACAAAGTTAGCTTTGCGAAAGGAATGTGCCATATTTTGAATAAAAATACTAATGTTGTATTATTCTCTGGCACACGCCATAAGGATATCTATATTTTAGATCTTCCAAAATCGCATGAACAATGTCTCATTGCCAACACAAGTGAACAACACTTATGGCATCGACATTTTGGTCATGTGAACTTTGGAACACTTTTTAAGCTTTCCAAGTTAAATTCTATTAAAGGATTTCCTAAGCTTGTCTTCCAAAAGAAAAGCTTTTGTGACTCGTGTCAACGAGGCAAGCTTCCAAAATCTTCATTTAAACCTAAGAAAAGCATTTCATCAAGCGGCCTCTAGAGCTATTACATCTAGATATTTTTGGGCCAACTAGAGTTGCTTCATTAGGTAATGCTAGATATGGACTTGTCATCGTTGATGACTTTTCTAGATTTACTTGGGTATTTTCCTTAAGTAATAAAAATGATGCTTTTGAAAACTTCACAATTTTTGTTAAGAAAGTACAAAATCTTATTGGAACCACCATTGTCACTATTCGTAGTGATCATGGAGGGGAATTTGAGAATGAGTCTTTCTCAACTTTTTGTGATGAAGTTGGTATTACTCACACCTTTTCTTTCCATCGCGCACCCCCTCAAAATGGTGTTGTTGAGAGGAAGAATAGGACGCTAGTGGAATGTGCTCGCACTATGCTTGATGATAGCCAACTTGGCCATCAATTTTGGGCGGAAGCGGTACATACCACGTGCTATGTGTTTAATAGGATACTTTTGAGGCCCGGCACTAAACAAACTTGTTATGAATTGTTGTTTGGTAGGTTGCCTCAAGTTAAACATTTTCGAGTTTTCGGTGCAAAATGTTTTATTAAAAACACGTATGGTAGTTTGGACAAATTTGATCCAAGATCCGATGAGGGGATATTTGTTGGATATTCCTCCCGTAGCAAAGCCTACCGAATATACAACAAATGAACCTCAACGATCGAGGAATCACTTCATGTTTCATTTAATGAAGGTTTTGTCCCGACTAGAATTACTAATGATGATGACTCCATGGATGTCTTATGTGATTCAATTGGTAATTCTAATTCTATTGATTCTATTGAGACTAACCCAACTAATGAATCTTTTGAGAATGTTCCTAGTTATCAGGGAATTCCCAAACGGCTTCATACCGTTCGTGACCATCCCCATGAGCAAGTCATTGGCAACATACTCGATAGTGTCAAGACGAGATCTCAAGTCAACTACTTCGCTCATTGTGCCTTTGCCTCCTCAATAGAGCCAAAGAATATTAACAAAGCGTGCGAAGATAGTGCTTGGATCCTTGCCATGGAGGAGGAACTCATTCAATTCGAGAGGAATGAGGTTTGGGAGCTTGTTCCATTGCCTTTGAAGAACCACACCGTTATAGGAACGAAGTGGATTTTCAAGAACAAGACCGACGAAAACCAAATCGTCGTCCGGAACAAAGCTCGGTTAGTTGCTCAAGGCTACCGTCAAGAGGAAGGTATTGATTTCGAAGAATCCTTCGCTCCAGTAGCTAGATTAGAATCTATTAGATTATTGTTATCTTTTGCATGCCATAAAGATTTTAAACTCTTTCAAATGGATGTAAAAAGTGCGTTTTTAAATGGAGATATTGTTGAGGAAGTTTACGTTTCTCAACCTCCGGGTTTTATAAATGAAAAATTTCCAAATCACGTTTTCAAACTTAAGAAAGCACTTTACGGTTTGAGACAAGCTCCTCGAGCTTGGTATGACCGTCTAAAGAATTTTCTTTTGGATTTGGGTTTTAAAATGGGAGAAGTTGATTCGACATTATTTGTTAAGTATTCGAAGAATGATATTATTTTAGTTCAAATTTACGTTGATGATATCATTTTCGGTGCTACTAACTTCACTCTTTGCGAAGAGTTTTCTAATGTGATGAAGGATCAATTTGAGATGAGCCACATGGGTGAGCTCAAGTATTTCTTAGGTCTCCAAATTCGCCAAATGAACGATGCAATCTTCATCCACCAAACCAAGTACACGGTGGAGTTGCTAAAGCGATTTGGAATGGAGAATGCCTCCGGGAAGAAGACTCCAATGAGCACGACTACGCATCTTGATAAGGATTCGGGCGGTAAAGATGTAGACATTCGTCTATATCGAGGTATGATAGGTAGTTTACTATATCTTACCGCAAGTAGACCCGATATTATGTTTGCCGTATGTGTATGTGCTCGTTATCAGTCTCAACCAAAGGAATCTCACTTAGTAGCGGTAAAACGTATTTTCCGTTATTTAAGTTACACTCTCGATTTTGGATTACTTTATCCAAAGTCTAGCACATATGAGTTAATCTCATATAGTGACGCAGATTATGCGGGATGCAAATCTGACAGGAAAAGTACTAGTGGCACTTGCCATTTTATAGGAAATTCTATTGTCTCTTGATTTTCTAAGAAGCAGAATTCCGTATCACTTTCAACCACCGAGGTGGAATATATTGCCGCCGGTGCCGCGTGTGCTCAGGTTCTTTGGATGAGACACACTCTTAAAGACTTTGGTATAAACTGTGATACTTGCCCTATCATGGTGGACAACCATAGTGCAATATGTCTCTCTAAGAATCCGGTACATCATTCCCGTTCTAAACACATAGATGTCCGACACCATTTCTTAGATGATCATGTTGCTAAAAAGGACATCATTTTAGTGTACGTTGAAACCCAGAAGCAAATCGCCGATATTTTCACTAAACCCCTAAAGGAAGACTCCTTTGTGCGGTTGCGTCGAGAATTGGGGATTATGGGTGAATCCGATATTTAGGATTCATATTTTGTTCAATAATCTTGCATGCTATTAAATTTCGTTATATTTGCTCATGATAGAATTATTGAGATTTTCTGGATTTTTGGTTGAATTTTTGGAATTTATGCTCGAATTTGTATTGAACGTCAAATTTAAGATTTTCGATGTTTAATGGGGTAGTATAATGATATATGAGAGTATTACGATGTTTCGTCCAAGTGCGATTAGGAGAGAACTCAAAATTTCAAATTCTAAATTTTTGGACTCTTTTAGTCGGTTCATGTTCATTGACCGACCGACTAGATCATCATCTAGTCGGTCAGTGAATGAACGCAGACCGACTAACTCAAGCCCTAAATTTTGGCTTCAGTTACTGTTTGCACTTAGTCGGTTCAAGCTCATTGGCCGACCGACTAGATAGTCATCTAGTCGGTCAGCTCTTGAACTTTAACCGACTAACTGCTCAGGGACTGATGTGTCTTGTCAAATTCCGATCGACTTATACTCCATTCCACACCGATTAGATCACTTTCTAATCGGTGTAAACTCATCCAAACCCCGAAATCCCCTCGACTTCCTCTCTCCCACCGCCGTTTGTCGTCGATCTCCGGCCGTTTTCCGACCATCTCCGGCCGTGGATCTCCCCTATCTCCTCCCTAGGTGAATCTCTTCCCTCTCTCTCACAGCTCCTAGGGTTTGCTTTCTGCGTCTAGGGTTATGTTCATTCGATTTTAGAGTTTGTGTTAGGGTTTCTAGCTTTCGATTTGTGTCGATCTCGTTTGTTCGCACATGTCTCGTCTCGATTATAGCGAAGACACGTATTCCAATCGACCCCACTTGTCCATCACCCATGACCGTAGAGTCGCCTCCTTCGGACCCCTCGCAACCCAAACGAACTCCTCCTAAGCGTCGATCCAAATCCACTCATCCTTCGTCTTCTTCGCCTCCTCTTAAGAAGAAGAGGACGGCGACCGCTAAGCCTCGATCACAGCCTAAACCTAGGAAAGAGCTAGTGTCTCTAGCTTCATTCCGTGCTCCCACTCCTCCCGGTGCTTCGGATTCCGACACCGAGTACATTCCGGAGACCGAGCATACCGCTAGGGCTCCTACTCCACCTCCTAGGTCTATCACTCGTCCGACGTCTAGCTCACATCCGACTTCTAGCACCCGACCATCTAAGGGGAAGGCTCCCATGCCAGTTGGCGGTGTTGAAATCTCGCTATGTCGCGATGACCCGATGTGTCTCGCGGCATACAACCGTATCGAGCACTGTCCGCTGTTATTGGAGCACTTCGTTCAGTTCTCCGACTTCCCTCACCTCGCCGATCTTCTGTCATATAGTGGTCTCCTTGACTATCTTCGTCATGACCCTAGGGCGAATCCACACCCTTACCTCTGCCTAGTCAAACTATTCTATGCGAAACGTGTCCGGGGTCAGTACGACGAGACCCACTCCATTGAGACGACTGGCTTGGGGACACCGATTGTCCTCACGGCAGAAATCTTAGGGGAGTTGATTGGTGTCTCCTCGTCTGGCCTCCTTCCAGCTGATATCTCTGTCGATGACATCTCTACTCTTGACCAGGTCATGCTTTTCGAGATCTTCCATGTCATCCCTCCCGCCATGATTGGCGTCCCATCCAAATCTTTCAAGCCCAACGCTTAGGTCTTGAATCTCATTCTGAAGTCGTGCCTCCTTTCGAAGTACGGCTCTTCGAGCTTGCCTTCCCAGCCATTTCTTAAGCTGATCTACGCTCTCTTCATAGGGAGCGAGATCAATTGGGCTAGGATTATTCTTGATAAGATGGATTCTTTCGAGTGTATCCGAAAATCCACAAAATCAGCTCATATTCCATATCCCTGCCTTCTGACCCTCGTCTTCCGTCATTTCAAAGTCCCTCTCCCTCCTGATGACGACCGTCCCCTTGGTCCTCCTCTGAATGCGACGGCCATCAAGAAGTCTCTAACGGCGCTTCGTCACGCTCAGAAGACGACCCCTTCAGCTTCAGCTCCTCCTCCTACTCCCATACTTGCTGAGTTTGCTGTTTCGCTTCGTCGTGTGGAGTCTCGTGTCGCTCGTTCTGAGGCGATGCTTGCTCGCATCTGCACTCACTTTGGCCTTGAGGTTCCTCCGTCAGTTTCTAACGATGAGGAGATGGATGAGGATGAGCTCCAGGAGCTCGTTGGATCTGCTGCTCGTGCCCCTGAGGGTACGTCGTCTGCTGTTTCTGCTGCTACTTCTGCTGGTGCCCCGAGAGCACACCTGCTGCCACCATTCCTCCGGTGGATACTTCTTCGTCTGGTGCTCCCGAGGCCACTCCCGTAGCGACACTTCCTTCTGTGGACACTCCTGCTGATCCAGTGACCACCACCCCTCCTGCAGAGCCTGCTGCTGCTGCTGACCCTGCCTCTGCCTCCTGAGCTTGCTTGGAGGACTCTCCCGATGCACTTTGGATGATAGATCTTGTAGCGAGAGTTTGGGTAGGATAGATTGGGTGGTTCTAGAGTTTTGATGTATTTTGGATGCAGTTGATGTATTTTGATGTATTTCTGATGGATTTCTGTATGTTTTTGAGATACTTCGATATCTGCTGTGATATATGTTGTATGACGTGCCCCGATCTGAGGATCGCTATTTTGTATGTTGGCAGATGTATACATTTCGTTGTATCATGTTTGATATATATATACACTGTTTTGCCTTTTACTTCTTATGTGCACATTATATTATTGTCTCTGATGTTGACTTCGTCGCTCGATGATTAAATCTTGATTTAATAGAAATTTTTTTCTATGGAAACATAGAATTGTTTTCCATGCACTAAATTCATCAAGAATGTTGATATTGAAGAGTATATTCCATAACTCAATTCATGATATTAATTTGAGTTTTGATGATTTTATTTTTCGACTATCGACTTTGGTATCATTGGCACGCTTTGATTTAGTTCGTATTTTACTTTGGTGTCATTTGGACCGTGGTCGTATTCTACGACTCCCGTGCTTTTATTTGAAGCCATTGTTGTTGTCGTTGATCTCCTCCCACTCTTTTTGCTAATGCCAAAGGGGGAGAGAATTAATAATGACAATGTGCTAAATGATAATTTAAAGCAATTTTCCAAGAATCTAATTTGATATGTTAGATTCAGGGGGAGTTAAGATATAAAAATGGATTTAGATCCTAAATTTCGATAATTGGATTCACATTTTATACTTTACTCATTTGCTTGATGCTTATGATTATTATTGAATATGGAATTAACATGTCATCAATGCAGGGGGAGTAAGTAAATTACATTTGAATCATTATTTTTTATTATTATTTATGTTGGTTTGTCATCACCAAAAGGGGGGGGGGGAATGTTGAGTATTGATTCCCCGGATTTAGTTTTGATGATGAACAAACATAAATATCGTGAACTAACTCTTTGTGAGCGCAGTTATGGAGATCGTCGCCAAATTTCTATGAACATCCAAAGCGACGTCTCAAGACTTCTCAAAGCGTGTGAACGTGTGCTTGAAACTTCGTTGAAACTCAAGGACCATTATTGAAGTCATGAAGATTCGATTGAAGCTTTTGAAGACGGTTCGTCAAGTTTATTTTATGTCTTCTAGCTTCTTTTCGTAGAATGTTAAGCCTTGAGTAGGTCTTACGTTTTAATCTTCATAACGCTCATATCTTAGAGCTAGGATCTTAGTAGAAGCCCATACGATCTTTCCCGAAGCCTCACGCTTCGATTCACGGCTTCTTGTGCATGTTAGTTGGTTCAAGAAGAAGAACCAACCGACTAGATGGCAATCTAGTCGGTCGGCAAAGCTTCTTGAACCGACTAGAATGCCTTCTCAATTTCTAGCTCTTTACTGTTTACAGTTAGTCGGTCCAAGAAGGTTCACCGACCGACTAGTTGTGAAACTAGTCGGTTAGGAATTCTTCTTAGACCGACTAGTTCTGTGTACAGTTTTTCGCCTGAGCTATTGTTTATCATTAGTCGGTCTAAGTACATTTGTCGACCGGCTAGTTGATGAACTAGTCGGTTAGACTTTGCTCTTAGACCGACTAATTCATCTTGAGTTCAGCCTTCTCTATTTCATCTGTTAGTCGGTCAAAGTTGACTCACCGACCGACTAGTTGTGAAACTAGTCGGTTGGCAAGTCTTCTTGGACCGACTAGTTATTCATTCCCTGAACTTCTTCTTTTGGCTGTTCACCTCTTAGTCGGTTCATGTTGTTTCACTGACCGACTAGTTGATGAACTAGTCGGTCAGTGATCCTTCTTTGACCGACTAGTCTGTTTCAGAATAGAGCCGTTGGAGCATTAAATGCCACGAATTTTGCTCTCTCTTTCCTCTATCCTATATATACTTGGAGTGCTGCATTCATTGCATTCAAGGCTGATATTTATTGAAGTTTAGAGATCAAAGAGAAGCAATTAATCCTCATTCAAAGCTCTTTCATTTCTCACTTGAATCTCTCCCTCACTCTTATTTCAAAAGAGAGATTCATTGATTGTGAGCCTTCCAAGCCAAGTGCTTGATTCTAGGTCACCAACAACCTCCTAGGCTTCCATTGATGGTCATCTACTTGGAGCTAGGGTTTGGTGCCATTCATCTTCCCCAAAATCCTTCTTGCCCTAAAATCGTAAGTTTTACTCAATGCATAGGATTTTGTCGGTAAGTTTCTATTTCATTTACATTGCTATCGTAAGTGTTTTACTCTCGGTTGTGAGAGTTTGTTTGTGATCCTGGTTTGTGGGAGTCACAATTTTATTTGTGTATGATTTGATCTTGTAGAGGTTTTCTACAAGTATTTCATAGTGCAAATTTGAGTTAGAGGTTTCTAACTCAAGTAGCCGAAGGGGATCCGGGTGTTTGGGACGTAGGATCACCGGGAACAAGTCGGGGAGACTTGGGTGGATCCGAACCCGTTAATTCGTGTGTTTTCGATTGCATTTATTTGTTGTCTATATTTACATTTTCGCATTTCCGCATTGTTGGTTGAAGTTTGCAAGATAATTAGGAATAACGCTCTTGATTATTTTAAAGTACTATTCACCCCCTCTAGTACTTGTGCAGTAGCTACGTAGGGCATTACAACCCGTGGGCTCCAGGTCTCCCATCCATATCCTCCTGTATAGTGACATGGGCATTAGACTGACGCTCGCTCCCAAGTCCTCGAGCGCCCGATGGATCTTTACATCCCCAATCTAACAAGGAATGGAGAAGCTTCCCGGGTCTTTTAGCTTTGGCGGATTTGCTCTCTGAATGAGAGCGCTGCATTCCACCGTGAGAACGATCTTTTCCTTCTCGAACCCCTCGTCACCAAAGCCTTTAAAAATTTCGCGTAGGAGGGAATTGTCTCTATGGCTTCGAGGAAAGGGATCTGTAAGCTCAAATCCTTGACCATAGCGAAGAACTTGTCGTATTTTTCATCAATCTTAGCTTGGGCAAGTCGTTGTGGAAAAGGCACACCGGGCTTGAATACTCTTAGTCTCCCCTCCTCGTCCTTCTTTTTCTCTTCTTCAGAGACTCCCTCTGGAGTCGTAGTCTTTGGTGACGAAGCGCCGTTGTCATTAGATTTTTCAATTGGTCGATCTACGACCAACGGTGCTTCAGGTTCTTTAGCGGGCACTCTTGTAGGAACTTGTGTCACGCTTCTCAAGACGATAGCGGACACATTCACATGATCATGTGTTGATGCCAAAGTCTGATTTCCCCCTCGGATTTACTACCGGTTGACCCGGCAATTGATTTTGCGACCTTTGAAGGTTTGCCACCTGCAACCCTAGATGGGTTACTTGGTCGATGAGGGCTCTCTACCCCATCTCCAGCTTCAAGTTGATCTTCTCCTGGTTCGTAATGTACTGAGTCAAGAGGGACTCGACCGGGGAGATGACACACTGCTGGCCATATGGCTACTGATGCTGCTGCATGGGCTGCTGGTTCCTGGGAGGATACTGCTGATATATTTGTGGGGGCTGTTGTTGTTGCTGATACTGCTGCTGTTGTTGCCTAGGCGGCTGATATAACTGTTGCTGCGGTTGCTGCATGGGCTGCTGATAGGGTGCCCGGTAACTCAGATTTGGGTAGTTCCGGTTATTGGGAGAATAAACCGGATTGGAGCTAGTCCGTGGTGGATACGGCGCATTACCCATCGGGTTGAAGAAAAGTGCGCTTGCTTGATCCACCGGTGGTGAAATATCACCACCCTCGAAGTCTACCAGGACTTCCGCTTCCATCGCTGATACTTGTTGGGTGCCGGTACCACCAGCTCCTACCATGAGTGCTGAGATCTGGGTCGATAGCAAATCAAATTTGCTAGACAACTTGTCGACGTCCTCGACTCTATGAATGCCTCCAGATCTGGGTGTTGCACGCTCATCGCACCACCGCTCATTGTTTGATGCCATGTTTTCTAAAATGTTACCGGCATCTTCTTCACTTCTAGACATAAAGGACCCCCCAGCCGCGGCGTCCATCAAAGATTTCAAGTCATCCCTCAGCCCGTTATAGAACAGATTAATTATCTGCCACTTGGGAAGCTCGTGATGGGGGCATCTCCGCTGCATTTCTTTGTATCTTGTCCAAGCTTCGTGTAGGGTTTCGTGGCTGGCTTGGGAGAAGGAGGAGATCTCACTCCTCAACTTCATAGTCTTCCCTGGAGGAAAGAACTTAGTCAAGAACGCATTCGAGAGCTTCTCCCAAGTGTTGAAGGTGTTCGGGTCCTTTCCCCTAAGCCATTGCTTGGCCTTATCCTGCAGAGAGAAAGGGAATAGCTTCAGTCGGATTACTTCAGTTGTGACACCATTAATTCGGAATGTGTCACACTTCTCTAAGAAGGAGTCCAGATGTTCAATAGGGCTCTCCATGGGTGTCCCAAAGAATTGATCCTGCTGGATCCACGTTACTAACGACGGCTTGAGCTCGAAACTATGTGACGTAATAGCCGGAGGTCGAATGGAGGAGGTGGACCCGATGGATGACATTGAGTACTCCAGCAGGGACTTATGCGGTGGGGTATTCTCCCCCATGGCTTTAGACTCTTCTCTTCTCTGTGTTCAGTGCCTCAGGGTGGCGTTGATCTCTGGGTCAACAAGAATCAAGTCGTCGAGACTCCTTGTATTCCTGCGCATGAAAAATCACAACACCCCGTGAAGCAAGTATGTGATAGAAACAGATAAAATTAGAAAAATAAAAATTAGAAAACAAAAACAAAAAAGTAGAACGCGAAAATTATCGCAAGATAGGGATATGAGCTAGACTCAAGGGTTCAATAGGTCCTAAAATAACAAGCACGTTGCCTCCCCGGCAACGGCACCATAAAGCTTGGCGTCCCCCAGTTTTTAACTCATAAGAGTGAAGTTGGATTAGGGGATACCAGATTTAAAATATTTGTACCGCAAGCACACGGTGTTGTAGTGTGGCTTGGGGTCGAACACAGGGAGGCGTGGTAATGCTTGTTTCTAAGAGGAACCAATTCACCCTACGGTTGAGCTAGCCCGATCGATCGATGGTTTGTCACGGAATGTAAATACGGAGAATAAACAATATAAAGGGAAACCTAGGACTTCTGTTTCCACCCTATCATGTGTTCTCGCTATTACGCCCTGCGAATAGGAAAACAATCGGAATTAGGGTTTAGTGGTGAGACGTTGCCTCTAAGAGTGGTACCAGCGTCCCATGGGCCCGATATTCCGGTCGATGCCCAGGATGATACGCCAGACTACCCGGGTTCGGTTGGTGGGCATTCTCATGTCCATTAACACCGACCGACTCCGGGAGCACTAAGCTCGCAACGATAACTCCCAACATCTCGTCCTGCCGCTCCTGCGCGCTAGGATTCGATGTCTACGCTAAGGGCGTGAGCTGTGGCTAGGGAGTCAACCGCCAAGTTTATTCCCCCTTGGCCCTACGGTCAAAGGCGATCTTTTTCCCGCCGATGACAATGAAACACCCCGCGTAACCTCTAAATTCCTAATCCATATCGATTTCCTAGTCATATGGACGCATTAGGGAGAATCCACAAAGGGGTTTCCACCAAAATCCCAGATTAGGGAACTACTCACAAATCATGGCTAAAAAGCGATCTAAACAAAAATCAACCGTAAAAATCATGATCAGACGATTGCAATGAAGTAGTAGCAATGCTATTAAGACTATATTAAAGATTCACAAAGATCAAAAGACTTACAAAAACAGTAAAATTCCAGCCGTCACAAATGGAGAAAAAAGACAGAAAAATAACAGCTCCGTTTTCTGAAAACCTAGGGCAACTATATATAGAAAACGACGTCACCCGATCGGTTGAAGTATCAACCGATCGGGTGACCTGCTTGATGCTTCAGCTGCGGGCTTCAGAAACTTCACCCGCTCGCTTGACCCGATCGGTTGGCGCAAGCGGGTCGTCGTTTGAAGAGATGCAGTCATCAGGTGAACCAATCGGTTGAGAATTCAACCGATCGGTTGGAAAAACGCCCCAAAAGACAGAGACTTCAGATGATTTATCGCGGTCAGCGAGCCGTCGGGTGAGCTCTCCGGGTCGTCGTTTGGAAGAATCAGTTACAGATGAACCGATCGGGTGAGGTATCACCCGATCCTCACCCGATCGGTTGGAATTCAGCTCCAAATTCCCGAGAACTCTGTTGTATTCAACCGGTCGTCAAACCGGTCGGTTGGGCTGCACTTCTCTTCAGCTTGCGTCCGGGTCGGATACGCATGCATCACCCGATCGGTTGGCTGTGGCCAACCGATCGTCGGGTGGGGGCTAAAAAATGGCAATCTTCGTCGTTTGGCCCTCTGGATCGCACGTGACTCCTCCCGTTGCTCCGGGGACTCATGATATCTTTGTTATATGTCCCCTACGCTGGCAATCTCCTGCAAACACACAAAAACATGGAGAAGTGAAAGAAAACTAGAAAACACGAGAAAATAGATACGGGACGACGGAAAATAACGGAAAAACACAAATAAGACGTGCGTGAATATATAAAATATACACACACGTCAATTATAGAAATAAAAATGGAAAATTCAATAGCAAGAGAGATCATCATCACAACAGAAGACATTAAAACAAGAAATAGAAGATTAGAAATCGTTACCAAAACATTGTAGAGCAATAGACAATCGCAGAGAATTAAGATTGCAAGATTCCAAGCAAAAGCAATATATAAAATCCAATCTTTGCCTTCTACAAAATAGCGACGGCTATGAAAACTCTCTCTAAAACTAAACTAGAAAATTAAACTAAGGAAAATAACTTGCTCTAAGGTCTCGGGTAAAAATTGTGCGTATATACAAGGGGATGTACCCCCACAAAAATCTGGAGTTATGGGCAATTGGGCCCACCAACAAGTCAGGCTGCAGTGCCCTACTAGGTCGAGTAGCGATGTCGCTCGGTCGAGCTGGATACGCGGATCTGCTTTGCTACTTCTTTGGCTCTGAGCTGATACGGGCTACTCAGTCGAGTAGCCCCTCCACTCGGTCGCGCTATAGTGGGGTGAAAGTCTCCTCAAAACACTGCTCTTGCTCGGTCGAGTAGATAGTCTGCTTGGTCAAGTAGTCTTGGTTGCTCGGTCGAGCTACAGTGCTGGGAGAATTGCTCAGAATAGTCGCTCCGATCGGACTGAGTCCAGTCGAGCTAGCGCCTGCTCAGTCGAGTGGGGCGTATCTGATGTACGGGAGCTTTACGAGTGTCAGCTCGGTCGAGTGCTGAGCAGCTCGACGGAGCTGCCTGGGAAAACAGCTCTCGTGCCTATAAGGCTCTCAAATCTCTGTGTCTTCTCCTTTTCTCCTCCGATCTTCTTCTTCACCTTGCCAAACACCTATGGAACCTTGCCAATGATGCTCCGGATGGCTCGGATGTGTCCATGTCCTATAATTGCTCTAATTCGCTCCAAAGTTCCTGAAAATCCACATTTCTATACGAAACTCGAATATATCATTAGAAGCGTGATAATATATATAAATATGAACTTTGGATGGCGAATATGATATGAAATGATGCAGTAAACGCAAGGAAAATATGAGCACATCACTTGTTGATAGTGTCAATAATTTGGATTACTTTGAGATGAAGTATGCATTTCAATACAACTTGTTTGCTAGATTACTGTTATTGCTAAGGTACCATTATCATTGAAAATTGTTAGGTTGCTTGTTGATATTGTCAAAAATTGTTAGCTGACTGCAGAAAATAGCCTTCTCTGTATGCTTCAAATGGCAACTGATACATATTTCTTTATTGCTATCTAATCTTTGGATTTGGATTTGGATTTGGATTACTTTGAGATGAAGTATGCATTTCAATACAGTATGCATGTGGCCTCCAACTTGGCAAGTAAGTGCATCGACTTATATGATAAATTGAAAGCAAAATTTAAGAATGCTATGAGTAGGCTGCATGCTTTAGAATCTATTAGTGTAAATAATCATGATGCTTTGCATGTTTGTGACACCGGTGTGAGAGAGACACTGCTATCTTATGGTTGTCTAGGTACAAATGAGTTTAGGATCGAGCTCTTCTATTCGATCCCGACCACGGGATGCACCGCATTATGAGTTGGATTCAGATGTTGATGACTGCAGGACTTGCCACTGTGGTCTGAGGGTGCCCAGTAGGACTTCATGGACCAGGAGCAACCCAGGCAGACGATTTTGGAGTTGTACTTCTACAGGGAAAAATGCAAGTCCTTCGAATGGAAGGACCCCCTCACGGTGAGTGGGCTACATTTGTTATCCATCATTTAATAGATGAGAATGAAAGATGTCCAAGAATAGAAAGCTCTTCGAACTCGCTGTCTGAGAGGATGTTGTTGGAGATAGTTGTGCGGTTGGAAACGTGCGTAGGACATTTTGAAAGAAACAAGGAGAAAATGGATAGCTTCCTATCCGTTTTCAAATCAATTCAGTTTGTATTGTTTTCTCTCATTGGTGTACTGATTATTATGTTAATGATGGTGTATAACAAGTTCGACTGATGTGTGACTGAAACATTTTGTATAATGACTATGGTTTTTTTATTGGCGTTGTATTTTGACTAAGGTTTTCTTTCATTTGTATTGTTTTATCTCAATCTGATCTATGTTGCATGCATGTCTTGCCTTTTGATGCTTGATGTATATGGTTTTTTATGATGGAGCTGACTTGGGGGTAATTGTGTTCCATGGCTCCTACATTTGTGTATATCAGTTTCATGTCTGTCTTACCTTTGATGCTTGCAGTTTTTATGATGTAGCTGAATTGGGTGGAATTGTGTAGCATGGGTACTGCTTTTGTATATCTGTTTCATGTCTGTCTTGCCTTTACTAATTCACTGCTTTGGTTTTTATGATGGAGCTGACATAGGAAATTTGCGACCATGGCTACTGATTTTGTATATCATTTTCATGCATGTCTTGCCTTTGCTGCTTGCAGTATAAGGTTTTTATGATGGAGCTGACTTGGGGGGATTTGGGTCCATGGCTACAGCTTTTGTATATATGTTTCATGCCTGTATTGCCTCGGATGCTGGCTGTATTTGGTTTTTTTGATGGACATGCAATTGTGAAAAAATAACCGAAATTGAAGTCATTTTATTTAGGGGGTAGACTTACCTAAGTTCACCACACCCCATAATCCAACTTTCTTCGTCCAAAAGAACACACTATACGGAGCGGACTCCACAATCAACTTTCCAACTCCACTTTTTATCCAACTTTCTACTAAAGAAACATACTTGTACCAATTTGTTCTCTCCCAAGATACTACATCCTCCAACTTTCCAAAGAACAGGCCCTACATCACATCCAGCAGCTGCTCGTTTGAACGGGACCTCACCCTGCGCGCTGCATCTGATCTGATTGATCGACCCGAAGCACCCGATGGACTCTGAAACTTGAAACTGCGCGCAGCTAACTTGGAAGAAGAAAAATGTAGCCGTTGTTGCCGTCCTTTACTTTTTGAGCCAACGGCTCTCTGCCAACAAGTGAACAAAGTAATTAAGTGCCCAAACCCACAATTTATTGAGGGAGTTGTGGAAGACGCATCTCTTCTCAGGCTATGGTGACTACTGTTCCTTCATTTCTTTTAATCTTTCCTCTTTTGTGACCAACCTGGTGGATTTCTAATTTTTCCTTTCTTTCTTTTTTGTGACCTGCATTGTTTTATACAAGACAAGAATGAATATCGCCTAGTGGATCGGGAAAGAGATGAATATGATGAGCATACCAGTCTCCTTCAATTTGACGATGGCGATATAGGGTTTTAGCCCTAAAAAGCACCCTTTGGAGCCGCCAGAGGACCATGAGCCGGCGAAATGCCCGATCTTTCTTTCATATATGTAAGCCATTTCCTATTTCGTTTGATGCTTGCCTCAATTTCTGAAATTAGCAGTCTTGTGTATTTTATTGATTCTGGGAACAATGATGGATTTCGTTTACGATTGAGCGGTTTGGTATTGATGAACAAATAAGATTGAAGGGGAACTGAAAAAATGAATGAATGTAGGGACCAAGGATGAAACTGAGGGGTACTAACTGGTGAGACGTGAAAATGGGGAGAATTTTTCTAAAAAATCAGTAAGATTGAATCGGTACTGAATTTTGGCCTACTTGAACCAGTCGTTCTGCGAAACTTGAAACTTTAGAGAGTGAAAAGTCCTCAATTCTTAATTTTGTTTATGTGGGCTGGATTACGTGAACACCTTAAACGTCTAAACTTGCGAAATTAATGTTTAGGATTAGAGTTTGTGAAAATTCTGGATGGAAAAACCAAACTTTTGAGTGGAGCTAAATCTAAAGTGAAGTAAATTTTGGGGTAATTAAAATTTTTGGGAATGAAATTCTCTAAGGAGAACTAAATTTTTGGCGAAACTAAAATATCACGGGTGACTACAGTTTTTATGAGAACAAAACTGCGAACAAAATTCTCTGGTGAAACCTAAATTTTGGGGGACCTGAAATTTTTAAATTTTGAGTAGTATATTCTCTGAGAGGATCTAAATGGTGGGGAACAAAATTTTTTGGGGAGAGCTAAATAACAATTATTGCACTTTAATTATTGTTGATGAAGGCAGTGTATTCTCTGTGGTGAACTAAATTTTGGACGGAACTACATTCTTTGGGGGAACTAAATTTTGGAAGAAACTAAAATTTCTTGAAAATAGAGGAAATAAATCTGAATGGAAATAAATTTTGGTTGGAACAAATATTTTCGGAGGGAAATAATCTGCATTTAACATTCCTTTTAAAGTTAGATCTACTGTTTTACTTAGTTGCAGTTAGTATCTTTCTCTTATTTTGAGCATGTTTAGGTTTATTTGGATACTGTAATGGCCTTTTCGGATAGCATAGGGTTTACTGATATGTTCAGAAATGGAGGAGGACTCATCCAATTAGTGAAAACAAGGCTTCATGATGCTATGGAAAACACCTCCAGCGATCAGCCTCTTTTTTCTGAATCAAGATTTAAGAGACTCAAAAAAGATTGTAAGTCCAAAATCTTAAATATAAATGTTGCAAGATGTTCACTAACTGATTATCTAAAAGAATTATTTTTAGTTGAGTCTAGTATACCTGTCTTGAGCCGAACTTTTTGTTCTGTTTTTTTAGACATTGTGACTGTCATGTTTGTGGGAAACTTCATTACGAGTGTGCCCGACCTCTGCATTACCAATTCTATTCTTGGTGAGCAAGCAAAATTTTATTGTTTATCAAGTTGATTTCCTGGTAGAGTTGATTAATTTTAATTTGCACCTCTTGTTTGTTTATTATTATTCCTCCGTGGATATCGGCTTCGATCTGTTATTATCTGCAGAAGATTATGTTAGCATGTTCCCACCACCATTATGCTTTATATTTCAAAGTGTCATTCAGATGTATGCTGATATAAATCCTCCCGATTCTTGTTGGCTGACCTCTTTTAATTATAGTAGGAAAGCGTATTTCTTTTTTTAAAGGGCAATAGATTACAATGGACGTTAATGATATTGCACCTTGCTTAGACTTATGGTTGTTACGTTAAAAGTTTAACATGTTGCACGAGACCTGCTCTAGTTTACAGTTTCATTCTTTTAATTACTGCACTTTTCTTCCTCAAGTTGCATTTTCATGGCACTAGTCTTTTTTAATTTTGTGTATGGGAATTCAGTGGTGATTATTTATTTGGTGTTTCAACTCAGTATTTAAAAAGAAAATCATGGTTACAGTATTGTGGTTAAATATTGAAATACTGCTAGCAGTTAAATGATCTAATGATTATGTGGTTTCAGGTGAATTCGTAAGAGAATGTAAAATCATAACATCATGTGATAGGGCTTCCTATTTTATTATAAGTATTTTGGTACATGCAATGCACGTGTGAACAGAACAGATTAGATTCAAGTAGGATCAAGATGCAATTGTTAATAAAGATATAAAAAATATTTTCTTAACTAATAATAGCAGCAAGATTATCAAATTATTGAAAACTGCAAAATTAGAATTTTCTTCCTAAAATTACAATCAATAATCATGTGATGATAATGACCATTATTGATTCTCTGTTTACATTTTGAAGTCCTTGTACCTGTAAATGCAATGCACGTGTGAACAGAACAGATTAGATTCAAGTAGGATCAAGATGCAATTGTTAATAAAGATATAAAAAATATTTTCTTAACTAATAATAGCAGCAAGATTATCAAATTATTGAAAAATGCAAAATTAGAATTTTCTTCCTAAAATTACAATCAATAATCATGTGATGATAATGACCATTATTGATTCTCTGTTTACATTTTGAAGTCCTTGTACCTGTAAAGAGTTCTAAAAAGTATCAATGTACACATATTTAAAAAGACTATAAAAAGGTTAATTTTCTTATTAGGATGAGAGTTTTGGGGGGGGGAATTAAACTTTTGATGGGAACTAAATCTAAATCGAAGTTAATTTTGGGGGTAATTAAAAATTTTGGGGAACTAAACTCTCTAGGGAGAACTAAATTTTTGGGAAATTAAACTTTTTGGGGAACTAAAATTTTTATGTAACAAAATTCTATGGTGAAATCTAAATTTTGGGGTACATGAAATTTTTTAAATTTTGAGTAGACCTAAATTCTTTTAGATGATCTAAATTTTGGAGAACAAAATTATTTGGGGGGGGTAAATAACAATTACTGTGCTTTAATTATTGTAACGGTCCGCTCCCCGCGGGTGCTGCTACAATTGAAACAAGCGCGTACAGGTCCCGCAGGTGCCAGTAAAGGCAATGTGGAGCAGTGCGGAAAGTAAGGAAACACTCAAGACATGACAAGTAACATAGTTCTAAATAAGGAAAAGACAGTAACAAGCAGGTAAGAACTGTTAAACAGGTAACACAGTACTGAGCATTAAAGAGACAAGTAAAAGCTACACTACTACTGAAACGTAAATGGAACACGTACCTGCGTAGCGTCAAGGCTCAACAGTCCTGCACTGGAAGTTCTGACTCATCTCAAGGTCTTGTACCGAAAGCTCCAACTCCTCGTGCTCAGACACATCTGTATGATACTATGCGTCGTACCTAGTGGGCAACAGTTGTCACACCACTCTTAATGGAGTAAACAATATCTAAACAAGAGACAAGAAAGGTAAATATGCACAAAAAGGAGATTGGACAACCACAGATATGATAGTACTGAACAAAGAAGTAACATGGCTTCGTAATTAACAAACCCACACAACAGAAAAGTAAGGAGGTACAAAAAGGTGATGTGACAGTAGTTAGGGTACAGAAAAGAGACCTGTTATGATTGTTAAAATGAGCACAAAGTACTGTAAAGATGGTACTAACTAAAGTGAACCAATCCTAAGCCGTGACTTATGTGAGAGAGAGTACAGTAAGCAACGACCTTAAGACCGCAAAGGTGATACCCGGGGCCGAGTCCTGAACTGAAGAAAGTACCGTATTGCAAGAGCTGTGAAACTATACGAGCTGTAAATCTGTGCATGTGGTGGAGGGCTCCAGGACCCATCAAGATGGTCGTCTTGTAAGGGATCATGACTATGTAGAAAACACTAGAATGAGGGTTGAATAGTGTTTATAAAATTTAAAACGATTGTTACACCAAATTAAATTCCTAATCAACAACTATGCGGAATTATAAATGTAACACAAGAAATAATGAAACAATAGATGTTTCAAGGGTGCAGATTACCAAAGTCCACTCCCTACTTGTTCCCTGTAATCCTACTACGTCCCTTCCACCTGTATACCTCCGGATACTCAAGTTAAAACCCTAACTTGAGATTTCTTTAAACCCACTTGTAACAATCCTACAAGTGCAATCGTCCTACAAACGATGTCCTTGACTTCTACAAATTAGGATCAAGTAAACTCACTCTCACAAACCGAGAGTAAAATCAAAATACGAAATATTGAAAATCGAAGTAGAACTTGAAGGAGCAAGTATGATGTGTTGATGATCTCTTCCAAGATGAGAGAAAGCCCTTGCTTGAAGCTCAGATTTGGATTTAGGTAAGACAATATGAGAATAGAAATTTCTAGGGCCTGAATGAGGAAGAAAAAAGCTTGAGGGATTTGAAAGCTAGGGCTTTCAATAGCAAGTGTTGGAGAGGTGGCATAGAAAGTAAGGAAACACTCAAGACATGACAAGTAACACAGTTCTAAATGAGAAAAAGACAGTAACAAGCAGGTAAGAACTGTAAAATAGGTAACGTAGTACTGAGCATGAAAGAGACAAGTAAATGCTACACTACTGCTGAAACGTAAAAGGAACATGTACATGCCGCTACGTCAAGGCTTAACAGTCCTGCACTGGAAGTTCTGACTCCTCTCAAGGTCCTATACCGAAAGCTCCAACTCCTTGTGCTTAGACACATCTGTATGATCATGTGCATCATACCTAGTAGACACCGGATGTTGCACCACTCTTAATGGAGTAGACAATATCTAAATAAGAGACAAGAAAGGTAAATGTGCACAAAAAGGAGATATGACAACTACGGATATGATAGTACTGAACAAAGAAGTAATATGTCTTGGTAGTAATTAACAAACACACACAACAGAAAAGTAAGGAGATACAAAAAAGCTTGAGGGATTTGAAAGCTAGGGCTTTCAATAGCAAGAGTTGGAGAGGTGGTGCAAAAAGTAAGGAAACATGATAAGTAACACAGTTCTAAATGAGAAAAAGACAGTAACAAGCAGGTAAGAACTATAAAACAGGTAACGTAGTACTGAGCATAAAAGAGACAAGTAAATGCTACACTACTGCTGAAACGTAAAAGGAACATGTACATGCCGCTACGTCAAGGCTTAACAGTCATGTACTGGAAGTTCTGACTCCTCAAGGTCTTATACCGAAAGCTCCAATTCCTTGTGCTTAGACACATCTGTATGATCATGTGCATCATACCTATTAGGCACCAGATGTTGCACCACTCTCAATGGAGTAGACAATATTTAAATAAGAGACAAGAAAGGTAAATGTGCACAAAAAGGAGATATGACAACTACGGATATGATAGTACTGAACAAAGAAGTAATATGTCTTGGTAGTAATTAACAAACCCACACAACAGAAAAGTAAGGAGATACAAAAAGACGATGTGACAGTAGTTAGGGTACAGAAAAGAGACATTTTATGATGGTTAAAATGAGCACAAACTACTGTAAAGATTGTACTAACTAAACTCAACCAATCCTAGGAACTGTACTTATGAGGGAGAGAGTACATTAAGCAACGATTAGACCCTCTTGAGACCGCAAGTGTGCTACCCGGGCCGAGTCCTGAACTGAAGAAAGTACTGTATTACAAGAGCTGTGAAACTTTAAGATCTGTAAATCTGTGCATGTGGTGCAGTGCTCCAGGATCCATCAAGATGGTCGTCCTGTAAGGGATCCTTGCTATGAAGAAAACAATAGAAGGGAGGTTAAATAGTGTTTATAAAATTTAAAACGATTGTTACACCAAATTAAATTCATAATCAACAACTATGTGGAATTATAAATGTAACACAAGCGAAATAATGAAACAATGCCAACAAATAGATGTTTCAAGGGTTCGGATTACCAAATTCCAATCCCGACTTGTTTTCGGTAATCCTACGTCCCTTCTACCTGGATACCTCCGGATACTCAAGTTAGAACCCTAACTTGAGATTTTCTTTAAACCCACTTGTAAAAATCCTACAAATACAATCGTCCTACAAACGTTGTCCTTGACTCACACAACTTGGGATCAAACAAACTCACTCTCACAAACTGAGAGTGAAATCAAAATACGAAATATTGAATTTAATTTTCAAGGGTTCGGATTACCAAAGTCCAATCCCGACTTGTTTCCGGTAATCCTACATCCCTTCCTCCGGATACTCAAGTTAGAACCCTAACTTGAGATTTTCTTTAAACGCACTTGTAACAATCCTACAAGTGCAATCGTCCTACAAACGATGTACTTGACTCCCACAAATTGGGATCAAGCAAACTCACTCTCACAAATCGAGAGTGAAATCAAAATACGAAATATTGAAAATCGAAATGTAAACACTTACATTCACGTGTGATATGTGTTGATGATATGTGTTGATGATCAACAAACTATACCTTGAAGTAGAACTTGAATGAGCAAGTGTGATATGTGTTGATCACTTCCAAGATGAGAGAAAACCCTTGCTTGAAGCTCAGATTTGGATTTAGGGAAGACAAGATGAGAGTAGAAATTTCTAGGGCCTGAATGAGGAAGAGAGAAAGCTTGAGGGATTTGAAAGCTAGGGTTTTCAATAGCAAGAGTTGGAGAGGTGGTGCAGAAAGTAAGGAAACACTCAAGACATGGCAAGTAACACAGTTTTAAATAAGGAAAAGATAGTAACAAGTAGCTAAGAACTATAAAACAAGTAACACCGTACTAAGCATTAAAGAGACAAGTAAAAGCTACACTACTGCTGAATCGTAAATGAAACACGTACCTGTCGCTACGTCAAGGCGCTACAATCCTGCACTGGAAGTTCTGACTCCTCTCAAGGTCCTGTACCGAAAGCTCCGACTCCTCATGCTCAAACACCTCTGTATGATCATGTGCGTCGTACCTAGTGGGCAACAGATGTCGCACCACTCTCAATGGAGTAGACACTATTATTTAAACAAGAGACAAGAAAAGTAAGTTTGCACAAAAAGGAGATATGACAATTACAGATATGATAGTACTGAACAAAGAAGTACCATGGCTTGGTAATTAACAAACCCATACAACAGAAAAGTAAGAAGGTAGCGACAGGTTTATGATGATTAAAATGAGCAAGTGCAATCAAAACAAGAGACAAGAAAAGTAAGTTTGCACAAAAAGGAGATATGACAACTACAGATATGATAGTACACAACAAAGAAGTACAATGGCTTGGTAATTAACAAACCCACACAACAAAAAGGCGATGCGACAGTAGTTAGGGTACAGAAAAGAGACATATTATGATGATATGACAGGTTATGATGATGAAATATTATGATGATGCGACAGGTTTATGGAGTAGACACTATTATCTAAACAAGAGACAATAAAAGTAAGTTTGCACAAAAAGGAGATATGACAACTACAGATATGATAGTACACAACAAAGAAGTACCATGGCTTGGTAATTAACAAACCCACACAATAAAAAGGCGATGTGACAGTAGTTAGGGTACAGAAAAGAGACATATTATGATGATTAAAATGAGCACAAACTACTGTAAAGATGGTAGTAACTAAAGTGAACCAATCCTAGGCCGTGACTTATGAGGAAGAGAATACAGTAAGCAATGACTAGACCCTTTTGAGACCGCAAGGGTGCTACCCGGGCCGAGTCCTGAATTGAAGAAAGTACCGTATTGCAAGAGCTGTGAAACTATAAGAGCTGTAAATCTGTGCATGTGGTGGAGGGCTCCAGGACCCATCAAGATGGCCGTCCTGTAAGGGATCCTGGCTATGAAGAAAACACTAGAAGGGGGTTGAATAATATTTATAAAATTTAAAACGTTTGTTACACCAAATTAAATTCTTAATCAACAACTATGCGGAAGTATAAATGTAACATAAGAAATAACAAATAGATGTTTCAATGATTCGCATTACCAAAGTCCAATCCCGACTTGTTTCCGGTAATCCTACGTCACTTCCACTTGGATACCTCCGGATACTCAAGTTACAACCCTAACTTGAGATTTTCTTTATACCAACTTGTAACAATCCTACAAGTGCAATCATCCTACAAACGATGTCATTGACTCCCACAAATTGGGATCAAGTAAACTCACTCTAAAAAACCGAGAGTGAAATCAAAATACGAAATATTGAAACTCGAAATATAAACAGTTACAATCATATATGCCTTGAAGTAGAACTTGAAGGAGCAAGTGCGATGCGTGTTAATGATCTCTTTCAAGATGAGAGAAAGCCCTTGCTTGAAGCTCAGATTTGGATTTAGGGAAGACAAGATGAGAGCAGAGATTTCTAGGGCCTGAATGAGGAAAGGAGAAAGCTTGAGGGATTTGAAAGCTAGGGGTTTCAATAGCAAGAGTTGGAGAGGTAGTGCAGAAAGTAAGGAAACACTCAAGACATGACAAGTAACACAGTTCTAAATAAGGAAAAGACAGTAACAAGCAGGTAAGAATTGTAAAACACGTAACGCAGTACTGAGCATGAAAGAGAAAAGTAAAAGCTACACTACTGCTGAAACGTAAATTAAACACATACATGCTGCTATGCCAAGGCTCAACAGTCCTGCACTAGAAGTTCTGACTCCTCTCAAGGTCCTGTACCGAACGCTCCAACTCCTCGTGCTCAGACACCTCTGTATGATCTTGTGCGTCATACCTAGTGGGCAACAGATGTCGCACCACTCTCAATGGAGTGGACAATATCTAAACAAGAGATAAGAAAGGTAAGTGTACACAAAAAGGAGATATGACAACCACAGATATGATAGTACTTAACAAAGAAGTAACATGGCTTGGTAATTAACAAACCCACACAACAGCAAATTAAGGAGGTACAAAAAGGCGATGTGACAGTAGTTAGGGTACAGAAAAGAGACATGATATGATGGTTAAAATGAGCACAAATTACTGTAAAGATGGTACTAACTAAAGTGAACCAATCCTAGGCCGTGACTTATGAGAGGGAGAGTACAGTAAGCAACAGCTTGACCCTCTTGAGATCACAAAGATGCTACCCCGGGCCGAGTCCTGAACTGAAGAAAGTATTTGCAAGAGCTGTGAAACTATAAGAGCTGTAAATCTGTGCATGTAGGGATGGCTCCAGGACCCATCAAGATGGCCGTCCTGTAAGGGATCCTGGCTATGAAGAAAACACTAGAAGGGGTGTTGAATAATGTTTATAAATTGATTTTTACACCAAATTAAACTATGCGGAATTATAAATGTAACACAAGAACAAATAGATGTTTCAAGGGTTCGGATTACCAAATTCCAATCCCGACTTGTTCCCGGTAATCCTACGTCCCTTCCACCTGGATACCTCCGGATACTCAAGTTAGATTCCTAACATGAGGTTTTCTTTAAACCCACTTGTAATAATCCTACAAGTGCAATCGTCCTACAAACGATGTCCTTAACTCTCATAACTTGGGATCAAGCAAACTCACTCTCACAAACCGAGAGTGAAATCAAAATATGAAATATTGAAAATCGAAATGTAAACACTAACAATCACATATGCCTTGAAGTAGAACTTGAAAGAGCAAGTGTGATGTGTGTTGATGATCTCTTCCAAGGTGTGAGAAAGCCCTTGCTTGAAGCTCAGATTTGGATTTAGGGAAGACACGATGAGAGTAGAGATTTCTAGGGCCTGAATGAGGAAGAAAGAAAGTTTGAGGGATTTGAAAACTAGGGTTTTCAATAGCAAGAGTTGGAGAGGTGGGAATTTGAAAGCTAGTGATTTGAAAGCTAGGGCCTAAATGATGGGTTTCGACTTGAAACTCGTTTCAAGTCACTTGTGTTGGTTTAACCTCTATTTTTTGTACGTTTTCTTTTATACCCTAGCTGATTAATAGTAAGTCTGTTCAGAATTACGCATCAATAACAATACATGCTCGTATGTCTATCTTATTATGAACTTTGGGGTTAAACACTTTTTTGTACTTTTCTTTTATAAACCTCTATCTGATTAAGGGTTACAATAGAAGTTCAAGTCTCTTCAGAATTATACTGCAACAACGCTATTATGCTAGTATGTATTTCTTATCATGAACATTTATTTTTTACATCACTAGCATAATGATAGTGATGATGAAGGGCAAAAATGAGTTTGATCATAACACTGGCAAGTAATTTAGCTGTCTTGATAAAATATGATCTGCTATCGTAAAACCAATAAAATTCATAATCAATATGCATACATGAGTAAACAAGAAGAATTATGCTAGTATGTTATCATTTACATTATTAGTTGAAATCCATCCAAAATAAACGCGTAATCTGGTCAGATGTTTTCAGCAAGCATGCAATGGAATTTCAAGGAGATAACTTGAATCTCATCATCTCCAATATTGTTCCCCCCTTACGATATCACGGAGTATAGTTGTCGTATCTTTGAAACAAATAAATTGAAATATTAGGAACAACTTCTTAAATGGAAAAACACTTAACAAAGATAATAAAAACTTACTTAATGAATTCATCACGAGCATTAACATCAGCAAACTTAACTTGATCTTTTCTTCCGGTGGCGCCCTCCAAGCCATTGTAGCATCTGCTAAATAAGCAATTGCTCTTGGAAATAATAGCATTGATGCAAAAATCCAAATTGAACCACAAATCCTTTCCCATTTAGTCTTGAATGACAAATCACCATAACACACGATGGTGACAGACATTACTGTAGATAAAAGGGATCAATCCCTTTCAGCCCATCTATAGAGCTGATACTTAATGCCCCAGTCCCAATAAAGAGAACGATGCAACCAATTGCTTCTAGAACATGTACATGGGTTTAGATAAAAGCTCAGTAAACTTATAAGTCTAATTAATTAAAAATTGAACAATTATCAATAAAACATGTTTTACCTTAAACATTATGGATCCATGGTTAGAAGCATGTTTGTTAGAAAAACACCAAACAACACCAGGATACATGTCATCGATTTGGCGAACTTAGTCCTTAAGTGCAGGTCGCCATAGCCGACTGTCACGAGAGATGCAGTGCTAAAGTATACTGCGTCCACATTAAGTTTGGTCCTCTTGACAGTGTGATTGTAGTATGCATTAGGGTTGACAATATAAGATGCTACTGACTAGCATGTTTAAGAGAAGGAAAATGATGGCTAATGCATACTTATGTCATGCCTTTATTGTCAGAAGAGGTGCTGGCGGTGCTGGCGGGTCTGCACGAGGACTAGCATAAGATGATGGTAGTTGCGAGGAATTGCCGGAAGAGGAAGTGGATGAGTTGCGAATGTCAAAGAAAAGGTGCTCGCCGGTGCTCATGGATGGATCAGTTTTATCCGCATGCTCAGTCCGTTCGGGGGTCTCGGTCCGTTCGAGGGAGGAAACATGGGTGGGACTTGTCTGGTGCTTGACAGTGGGGGGTGATGAACGGGAGGAGTTGGCAGTGGCGCCCATGGATGTATAAGTGCTGTTTGCATGCTCAGTCCGTTCGTCGGAGGCGACGTGGGTGGTGAAGCGGTATATGATGCTGCTAATTAGCACGTTTAAGCCAAGGAAAGATGGCTAATGCATACTTTAACCATGCCTTGATGATTGTCAGAGGAGGTGTTGGCGGTACCAAAGATGGTGGTTGCGAGGAATTGACGAAAGATGAAGTGGATGAGTTGCAAATGTTAATGGAAAGGTGCTCGCTAGTGCTCATAGATGGATCAGTGTTGTTCGCATGCTCGGTCTGTTCGGGGGATTCGATCCGTTCCAGGGACGCGACGTGTGTGGTGGAACTTGTCTACTGCTCGCCGGCGGGGGGTGACATGGCGGGTGATGAACGGGAGGAGTTGGCAGTGGTGCCCATGGATGGACCAGTGATGTCAGCATGCTCGATCCTTTCTTCGGAGGGGACGTTGGGAGTTGTTTGTTGCTCGCTTGCAGAAGACGACATGGCGGAGGACATGAGGAGGGAGGGGCATGGTTTTGGCTACAGGAGGGAGAGCAAAAGAGCTGTGGGAGAAGTTGATTTTATTTGCATGAGAGTCCTAACCATGCATAGGCACAGTAAATTGTTTCATTATAGAATGCTTAAATTATTTCATTATCCACATAACTGAAGTGTTCTGACCGCATTTTTATTAAAATTTTAAACTCTCAATTAATTTAGTATTCCCAATTCATTCTTTGAACAAATTCAATTCACATCTCAATTGTCGGACGACAACACATCAAGACTCTCCTAAGATGACGTGAAATTCCAATGGCAAAACTGGAAGATAGCACTTTTACAAATTTTTTAAATTTAATTTACTTAAATCCAATTTAGGTAATATGCATAGAAGTCTTTCAAAAATCCTATTAACCGATCATAACAAATTAACAAGTTGTTAAAGAGACTTATAATCACAATGAAAATCCAAGACCCTCAATCCCGAAGGTATAGTGATGTAAACGAAGTCGGATTATTCCAATGAAATCCACATCTCCATCTTTTTAAACAAGTAAAGGATAACAAAATTAAATAAAAATTTGTTATCCTTTACGTGTTTAAAAAGATGGAGATGTGGATTTCATTGGAATAATCCGACTCCATTTACATCACTATACCTTCGGGATTGAGGGTCTTGGATTTCTATTGTGATTATAATTCTCTTTAACAACTTGTTAATTTGTTATGATCGGTTAATAGGATTTTTGAAAGACTTCTATGCATATTACCTAAATTGAATTTAATGGAGGTTAAATAAATTAAATTTAAAAAATTGTGGTCCATTTTTTGCCATTGGAAATTTCACGTCATCTTAGGAGAGATTTGTTGTGTCGTCCGATAGTTGAGATGGGAATTGAATTTGTTCTAAGAATAAATTGGGAATATTAAATTAATTGAGAGTTCAAAATTTTAATAAAAATATGGTCAGAACACTTCAGTTATGTGGATAATAAAATAATTTATGTATATAATGAAACAATTTATCGTGCCTATGCATGGTTAGGACTCTCATACAAATAAAAGCAACTCCCCTCCACTCTCCCGCAGCTCTTTCGCTCTCCCTCCTGCAACCAAAAACCATGCCCCTCCTCCTGTCCTCCGCCATGTCGTCTTCCACAGGCGAGCAACAGACAACTCCAAACGTCCCCTCCGACGAACAGACCGAGCATGCAGATAGCACTGGTCCATCCATGAGCGCCACTGCCAACTCACGTTCATCACCCGTCATGTCACCACATGCCGACGAGTAAAAGACGAGTTCCACCATGCACGTCGCCTCCCTGGAACGGACCGAGTCCCCGAACAGACCGAGCATGCAGATAACACTGATCCATCCATGGGTACCAACAAGCACCTTTTTATTGACATTTACAACTCATCCACTTCATCTTTCGTCAATTCGTTGCAACCACCACCATCTATTGGTAGTCATCGCGTACACCTGCCAGCCTCCTCTGACAATCAAGGCATGGTTAAAGTAGGCATTAGCCATCTTTTTCCTTGGCTTAAACGTGCTAATCAGCAGCATCATATACCGGTTCACCACCCACGTCGCCTCCGACGAATGGACCGAGCATGCGAACAGTACTGATCCATCCATGGGTGCCACTGCCAACTCCTCCCGTTCATCACCCACTATGTGTCACCCCCGTTGACGAGCACCAGACAAGTCCCACCACCCACGTCGCCTCCCCCAAACGAACCAAGACCCCTGAATGGATCGAGCATGCGGACAACAGTGATCCATCCATAGGCGCCGGCGAGCACCTTTCCTTTGATATTCGCAACTCATCTACTTCCTCTTCCGCCAATTCCTCGCAACCACCATCACCTCATCCTAGTCCTCGTGCAGACCTGCCATCACCGACAGCACCTCCTCTGACCATCAAGACATGGCATAAGTATGCATTAGCCATCATTTTCATTCTCTCAAACATGCTAGTTAGCAGCATTTATTTTGCGTTAACCCTAAGGCATACTACGATCACATTGTCAAAATGACCAAACTTGGTGTGGACGTGATATACTTTAGCGCTGTATCTCTCGCGATAGTCGGCTATGGCAACCTGCACCCAAGGACTAAGTTCGTCAAATCGATGACATGTATCCTGGTGTTGTTTGGTGTTTTTCTAGTAAACGTGCTTCTAACCGTGGATTATGCAAGAGGAGAACCGTGGTAAATCGTGTTTGCTTGATAATTGTTTAATATTTAATTAATTAGACTTATAAGTTGACCGAGCTTTTATCTAAACCCATGTACTGGTTCTAGTAGCAATTGGATGCATCGTTCTCTTTATTGGGACTAGGGCATTGGGGTATCAGCTTTATAGAGGGGCTGAAAGGGATTGATCTCTATCAGTCCGTCACCACCGTGTGTTATGGTGATTTGTCATTCACGACTAAATAGGGAAGGATTTGGGGTTCAATTTGGATTTTTACATCAATGCTATTATTTTCAAGAGCACTTGCTTATTTGACAGATGGCTTGGAGGGCGCCATCGAAGGAAAAGATGAAGTTTGCTGATGCTAATGCTCATGATGAATTCATTACATATGTTTTCATTATCTTTGTTATGTGTTTTTCCATTTAAGAAGTTCCTATTATTTCAATTTATTTGTTTCAGATATACGACAACTATACTCCGTAATATCTTAAGTGGGAGGAACAATATTGGAGATGATGAGATTCAAGTTATATCTCCTTAGAATTTCATCACAGGCTTGCTGTAAATATCTGACTAGATTACGTATTCATTTTGGAATGATTTCAACTAATGTAAATGATAACATAGCATAATTCTTCTTGTTTACTCACGTATACATTTTTGATTATGATTTTTTGGATTTATGATAACAGATCGTATTTTATCAAGACATCTGAATTACTTGGCAGTGATCAAACTCATTTTTGCCTGTCATCATCACTATCATTGTGCTAGTGATATAGAAAAATAAACGTTCATGATAAGAAATACATACTAGCATAATAACGTTGTTGCAGTATAATTCTGAAGAGACTTGAACTTCTATTTTAACACTTAATCAGCTAGAGGTTTAACCCCAAACGTTCATGATAAGATAGACATACAAGCATGTATTGTTATTGCTACATAATTCTCAACAGACTTTATTATTAATCAGCTAGTGTATAAAAGAAAATGTACAAAAATAGATGTTAAACCAACACAAAAAGCCTCGAAACGAGTTTCAAGTTGAAAGACATCATTATGCCCACATCATTCTTTAATCTTCAATATCGCCATTGATCTGTAATGGGTCAAGCTCTTTCAAGGAGCATGGTCCCGACATCGTCCTCCACACAATCGTGATGAAACTCAGCAACCCATATGCCTTCCTTGCTTTTGTCGGTGTCTGCAGATTGTGGAGGTCCATCGCAAAATCATATAAGCACGACTTCATCTCTTTTTAACCTCCTCTGCTCTTGACCCTTTCTCTAGTGTTGCAAAACTTTAGCATCTCATCGTCGTCCACAAACGAACCCATGCTCCGACGCTCGTGAATCTTTGCACTGAGATGATCAACGTCCCAAAAACCCTCATTTCGTCCATACTCACATCTTCCTTCAATTCCAACAACTGTATGTTCATACTGTACGATCTCTATTTCTATTCCCCCGCATAGCCTACTACCGAGTAGCAGATCCTTCCAAACATTGGCATACGTATGCCGTTCCTAAAATCCATGGCAAAATTTGTGGCCTTTTACAGCATAATCATTCTCGAAGATAGACTCTATATTGGGATCTGTCAATGCTATGTGATGGTAGTTGACATCAGTCGTGATCCCTTCAATGTGGTTCGAGTTATTTAGGATCCAAGCTTTGGGCTTATGTATGGCACACCACGAGTGCTAGGTTATGTATGGAGTGGACGGATGAAGGCGAGGAGGATTTCATTTGACGTTAATATATCAGTCATAACGCCATAATTTGTCTAGGCATATTGGGGAATGTCAGGTTTGTTTTCTCGCTTTTGTGATCACAATGGTAATCAGCTTTGGGTTTTTCCAAGCGATTATGAGCAATCGGGGTTCAAAGGTTTTTGATACTTATAATTCAAGTATATATGTTTCATGTTATTCTCAAACTATATATTTTCAGGATATTTGATTGTTTATATTGTCAAAACTGGATCTTCCCTTTTTTGTTGAGTAAATCAATCAAACTCCCATTGCTTTATCTTTAACATCAAGGATCAATGCTTTGCACTTTTATAAACAAAGGTTTTTGATACTTATAATTCAAGTATATCTTAATTATTTTTCATAGAGCTTATCTATGTTTCATGTTATTCTCAAACTTTATATTTTCAGCATTGAGCTATCTTGGTTGTTTATATTGTCCAAACTGGATCTTCCCTTTAATTTGTTGAATAAATCAATCAAACTCCCATTGCTTTATCTTATACTTGTACCATCAAGGATCTATGCTTTGCATTTTTTTACTTCCATTTTCTTTGACTGTCCCTTGGTCTACATTAACCTCAAATTTTCTCTCACTTCCCCCGTTTTTTAAAAAATATGCTGCTAGCTTACTTATGATGGTGCATGGCCATTGGCTCTGACGCCTAAATATTCAGAAGTCAAGCAAGTGGAGCGCTTAGAAACTAACAACTTTCTTGTTTCAACCGCCTGGTATATTTGAATAATAATTATTATAACAGCTAATTGTAGAGAAAACCAAGTTATTTAATGGATGAGTATGTATTAAGGGCATTGTCGGATGCAAAAAATTATTTTAGGTGGGGTGCAAGAATTAACTATATTATTCACAAAATAATCTTTATTTCCTTGTATTTAAAAATATGGTATAGATTAGTTTTTTGGACCATTTCTCGATTTGTGCATGTCATCCTTGCACGAGCCATCTAATCTTCTCTATATCGTTCCAATTTTATCGAATGTCTTAGAGGAGGCATGGTATATAGGTTATTTACTAATTGTATCTTTTGCCAAGAAAAGGAGGAATACATCATTGTTAAGATTTGAACTTAGATGTCAAATGACTTATTTAAACTAAAGCATACGATTAATTTATTTGTTAGCAAAGTAAAAGGACGCCAAAATCATTTATTATTACGATTGCTCCACTGAAGAGAAAGGTACCAAGTAAAAAATGTCTTTTCTTCCTTTGGGCAGAGTGAAAGTACATCTGTTGTGCTGCTCGGAGGAATTTCATACCATTTCCAAAAATGTGAACTTGCAATATGTTTGGTTGTAGTTTTTGGCATTGTTGTGTTATGTACATTTGAATGCACACTCTTTTCTTTCTCTCCCAAACAGAAGAAGTAAGGGTAACATTGGTGGTGAATATAAAGTTTGTATTCCTTCGGTGATTTCAATCTCGATCCGAAGCAAGTTATTCATCGCACACAACGCGCACAAAGTCTTGCAAAATTTCTCTAGGTTTGGTTGTAGTTTTTGGCATTGTTGTGTTATGTAAATTTGAATGCACGCTCTTTTCTTTCTCTCCCAAACAGAAGAAGAAGTAAGGGTAACATTAGTGGTGAATGTAAAGTTTGTATTCCTGTAGTGATTTCAATCTCGATCCGAAGCAAGTTATTCTTCGTGCACAACACACAAAGTCTTGCAAAATTTCTCCAGATTTGGAACGGATCATTATGAAAATGTCTTTAGATTGAATAAGTATCAGACTTAATCTAAAAGTTTGCATGTAGGCATGTTTCGGAATCACATTAATTATGATGAAAATTGGAATGTGAATGATTGACTGTTGTGGTGTGCATTGAGAAAAAATTATAGCATCTAACAAATATGCTCAAAGCGCACAACTGTCAAAATTTTTCCCGTGGGCCGCGTTGAGCAAATTTGTTATCGCCTCAACTTTTGCTCAACATGCACAACGTGCATAATTATGCTAGGTGTGCGCGTTTAATAATTTGTTCAGCGAACACCTGGCTTTGCTTGTTATGCGCGTTGAGCAATTATGTTATATCATAGACAATTGCTAAATGCGCAAGACTTGCTTCATTTGCGGTTTTGCACGGTGATGAAATTTGTATTCCCATACAGAATTGTCACCGAGCACAAATGGCATAATTTTGCCAGTTGTTCGCGTTGAGCAATTTTGTTAGCGGCTATTAGTTTATCTCAACGCGCACCACTTAGGCAATCATTAATCATTATTGCATAGAACATCTGGCTGGTAATAATCTGCTGTATGTTCATGATCACTTCTCTATATATTCACGAGCCCTGCTTTGTATAGACTCACGAGGTCTCTTATGTAGACTAAAGGTCCAAATATATCCCCGTTGGGTGCTTTGAGCAATTTTGTTAACTATTAAAACTTTGCTCACATCGCACAACGGCCATATATTTGTTGGTTCTGCACGTTGAGCAATTTTGTTCGCGCCTATCAATTTTTTCTAACGCGCTTTCCAATAGTCAAACATTCTTGGGAAAATCATCTGGCTGGTATCAATCTGCTGTAGATTCACGCGCAGTCTTTTGTATATTCACGAGAACTCCTCTGTAGCATGACGTGGTCTTCTATGTAGCCACACAGTAACTCTACTGCAGTCTCATCCTTATCCATGGGCCAGTCCAAGTCGTCTATTAAATTGATTACCTAGTCCCAACCTATAAGATCTCATCAACCAATACAATTCGCTTCCATGCGTTAGCAATTCCCGTTTTTCATGCGTTGTGCGTATTAAGTAATTTTGTTACGGGGTAACAAAAGTTCTCAACGCGCACAACTGTTCAAATATTATCCCTTTTTGCGCATTGAGCAATTCTGATAGTTACTCGCTTCTGTGTAGAATTACGAGGACTCTACTGTACGTACACGTTCTAAATTCTGTAGTCTCACATGCACTCTTTTGTATACTCACGCGCCATTTTCCCGTCTTACATGACCAATTCGGCTATAAATGTCTGCCCACGGGCCCTCATCAACTCACACAGTCACACCTCAATCTAATCTTCTTAAGACAAATGCTAACACACATTATTTGTCCCATTATCAGGGAACATCAGGTATCCATATCTCGCTTCTTCACATCCAATATCGTTTATCATGTGTGGTTACATTGTTGAGTTGTATTGTGAAGATTGAAAGCGAGATATGCATTCCTGATGTCCATGATAGGGTAGGCACAAATTGCCACAAATGTTTACAGGGGAACATCCGATAGGTTCCCTCGTGTACCACATCATGAACAGAGCTCTTGGCCATCGCAGCATCCTTCAGGCACTTCTACACGGACTCCATACACTTCATGAATATGGCCATGGTGAGCTCCTAAAACTTAGCACGATAAATGGTAAATTAGACGGCAATGCCCTCTTAGTCTGTCCTTAGTCTCCTAAGGTCCCGGGCATTTACGCTGCTGTATTAATTGAACTTATTAACATATTGTTATACCGTCATATTGTCAAAGTCATCTCTGCCAAATATGAGTCTAGTATAGGCTTCAACTCAAAGATGGTGTGCTCCATGGTAAACAAAGATATATTAAAGGTGCCACCGTCGAGGTCAAATATGAGGATGTTTAGCACCAACGATGAATTCCAATGCGTCTTGGGACGAAGCTCCCTGGCCTGTACTCTCCCTCTTCACATACAAACACTGAGTTCTTGAAGTGCTCCAATCGGTGATCACTGTGCTATCATTTAGTTCTCGAATAACAGCGGCTTGCTGGTGCCGGATCAAGCTGTTGACGATTGCTCCCCTGAAGAGAAAGTTACCAAGTAAAACCATGCCTTGTCTTCGGTTGATCACATCGAAATGTTATCGTTTGTGCTGCTCAGAAGATGATTTGGAATTGAATTTCATACCATTTCGGGCATGATTGTAAATATGTGAATTATAACTGGAAGCCTCATTTCGCTTGCAATGAAACAAGACGGGTATGTTCCTCGGTGGGTCCTTCTCTTGCAATGTCTGTAAATATGTGAATTATAACTGGAAGCCTCATTTCGCTTGCAATGAAACAAGACGGGTATGTTCCTCGGTGGGTCCTTCTCTTACGTGGTGTTTCTTCATGCTTTTATATGCGTAGATAGCTGTTCGAATTAATGTGGAGATATCAGCAAATAAAATTGAGTGGACGAGGAGCAATTTTGTTTCTCACTAACAAAATTGCTCACCGCGTACAACAGGTCAAAATTATTTGTTCTGCTTGGGGTGAACAATTGTAGTAACCAATAACAAAATTTCTAAAGGCGCTCAACGGGCAAAACTTATCAATAGGTGTTCATGTAAGCAATTTTGTCAGACAATAACATATATGATACACCCTATGCTAACTTGAACTATCCGATACAACAGGTCAAAATTATTTGTTCTGCTTGGGGTGAACAATTGTAGTAACCAATAACAAAATTTCTAAAGGCGCTCAACGGGCAAAACTTATCAATAGGTGTTCATGTAAGCAATTTTGTCAGACAATAACATATATGATACACCCTATGCTAACTTGAACTATCCGATACAATAACAATGATACATTCTGACCGCTTAACAATTTGGAACAATGGTTGATGTTATAGAAAATTACTCAGAGCACAAAACCGGCACTAATATTGTCCGTTTTGCGCATTGAGCAATTTTGTATGTAAAGACACATTTACTTAACGTGCAAAACGGGCAATATTACTGCCGTTTTGCGCACTGTGTAATTTGTATGATACACAACTTCAATCCATACCGATGATAAACATTTGCACATTTCGGCAGTCATGATAAAATTTTATGCTACCAGGGGGTCAATTTGTATAAAAAACCATATTACATCGATCTAACATTATATCTTACAAATACTAATTATCATCAACGATATCAATATCCTACTTTCTACCATCTTACCGAATAACTGCATCCTCCGCTCATAACCAGCTGGCCATCCTTCTGCCACATCGTCATGTTTTCTTTTCCACACAAGTGAAGTCGGAAGGACGGCACCAGTTGGGTCAAGTTTAACGAAAACAAAGTGATTATTGTTCACATGACCCAACGTTATGTGGCGTCTGGAGAATTGGGGGTACTGGAGGAGTTCTCAAGGGAAAAAATATCACACACATCTGATGTGCAAGCATATGTACTACATAGTTGTAGCATGAGGCAATGACATGTGCTATTTCTGGCAGCTACATCCATTTATCTCGTCCTACATGTGCGTCGATAAAATATTTTACGGCCTCTAAATTCTCATTATATACAGCCTCACCCATAACATGCCTGTACAAGATGATGTATTTCCGCATCTCACCGAGCAAGTTAGATCTGACCTCATCCAGGCCCAATTGAGCTGCCACAACAGCCTCACCCACTGCATCCTCCACTCATAACCAGCTGGCCATCCTTCTGCCACATCGTCATGTTTTCTTTTCCACACAAGTGAAGTCGGAGGGACGACACCAGTTGGGTCAAGTTTAACGAAAACAAAGTGATTATTGTTCACATGACCCAATGTTATGTGGCATCTGGAGAATTGGGGGTACTGGAGGAGTTCTCAAGGGAAAAAATATCTCACACATCTGATGTGCAAGCATATGTACTACACAGTTGTAGCATGAGGCAATGACATGTGGCATTTCTGGCAGCTGCATCCATTTATCTCGTCCTACATGTGCGTCGATAAAATATTTTACTGCCTCTAAAATATTTTACCTGTATTTTCGCATCTCACCGAGCAAGTTAGATCTGACCTCATCCAGGCCCAATTGAGCTGCCACAGCCCTATACCCACAGTTGCCATCTGCTTTCACATCTACGACGCCCATTATAAGGGGTCGTATACACTCAGGAAAATTCACTTTAGTATACACTCAGGAAAATCCACCTTAGTGTATTCGGTATTCTTCAGGGATTTCAAAATCATCATGGGGAATTGAAGATTTCGCCTTCTTTATTGGACGTTTCCCACGCCTACTACTTCCCTTACCAGCCTTCTTCTTCAATGTAGGCTTCTCCGTCACCTCCGCATGCTGATCAGTAATCGACGGCACAAGTGGAGCCTTAATAGGCTTCCTCCTCACTGTAGGCTTCTCTGTCCCATCCGCAAGCATGTCATCCATAATATGCCCCTCAACCACCCCATTATGCCCTTAATGATCCTCAAAATATGTAGCCACTGCATTCTCCTCCTCCCTTTCAGCATTCTGCTCATCAACAATTTCTTTCAACGTCTCCACCGTCTCCACCAACTCCAATGTATGCTCCGATTCCTAAAACTCAGCAGCATCTGCCTTCTCATCCTCCTCATCTGCCACATTCACCTCAGCCACCTTCGGCTCTACGTTCACATCAGCTGCCTTCTCCGCCTCCACCTTCTCATCAGTCTGCTCATCCGCATTACGGTCCCCCGTCTCCACCGTCTCCACCATCTTCCTATTATGCTCATTTGCATTCACCCGGCAACCACTGCATTCTCATCCTCTTCCTCATTCACCTTCTACTCATCCACCGTCGGATCCACATTCTCCTCCGCTGCATTATCCTCCTCCTCCTCAGCATTCTGCTCCTGCACAGTAAGAGCGCATTCTTCTCCTTCACATTAAGAGCCACCACCACCTCCTGCCAATAAGCAGCCACTGCATTCGCCTCCTCCGCCTCATCCACATTCTTCTCATCACCGTCTGCTCCTCCTCCACATTATCCACATGCTTCACAGACTCATCACCCACAATTCTAAACGGTGATGCTAACTCTTTCAACTTGTTAATACCCACACTTCTATACGGTAATACCCACACTCAGCCACTGCATTCGCCTCCTCTGCCTCATCCACCTTCTTCTCATCACAGTCTGCTCCTCCTCCACATTATCCACATGCTTCACAAACTCATCACCCACAATTCTAAACGGTGATGCTAACTCCTTCAACTTGTTAATACCCACACTTCTATACGGTAATACCCACACTGCCCCCTTAGTAATCGGTTACGTGCATTATAAATTGATTTGATTGGTGTTTCATTGAAGGATTGAGTTTCCTTCAGGCCTTTCAAAATTGCTGAAGGCCGCACCTTTCTATTTGCCAAGTCTTGCAATGCTTCCATCTCCTTTCCCTGCAACTTTCCTTCATTGGAATGGCCCTCGACATAATTAGCAGCTTGATGGTTGTGCCTCAACGACTGTTAACCTCCACTCAACGCCCTCGCCCACCTGATTACCATGCAATTTGAACAGACATCCACACTTGGTTCTAACTGGCCTTTTGGTCTTTTTTTACCGGTCGGTGTCCCCTATATTCCCCGCTTCTTGCACATGCATAATAAGCAGCAGGAGTCCTATTGGACGATTTACTTATACTCGACGCACTGGTAACAATCACATACCCCTATTGTCGCCCGACGCTCTTTATCCACTGAAACAGCTCGTCTCTACTATTAAAAAGTTGCATCGTTGTAAATTCGTTTGTATAATCCATATAAACCTGCATCAAACAATTCATACAACTAATTGGACTTGGAATCAAAAATTTACTGCATTATTGCCGAAAAGATAAAACAATATTACCTCGGATTGTTTACCATCTCCATCAATCTCAACTGTATCTGCATGCAAGTAAAATCAAAAAAATTTCTACTTCTATTTCTACACATTTGAATAAGAATATCAAATAATGTACTTAAAAGTATATACTTCGACAAATTTAGGTTAAAAACCCATAAATCGATTGCTATCGCTTCACCAATTTGTTTGGACGCAGCAGTTGACACTGTGATGTATCTTTCGATCCCAGTAATAAAAATCAAATCTTTGGAAATTCGGTCTGTGCGCCTTGAGCAATCTTTGAAAATCTTTGCCGTTTGATTTTCCGCCTTGAGCAATATGTGGAAGAGTATGTGAAATTCTAACCTGTAAGGATCAATACACTAGAGGGGGGGTGAATAGTGTATATAATAAAAATGTTGCAAATAAGATGTTAGTAATATTTGCAAAGATGGCAATGAAAATAAAGTGACAAATACGGAAAATTAAATCAATCGCAAACACAGAGATTTATCCTGGTTCGGATCCTTGTGATCCTACTCCAGTCCTCTACCCCGTAGAGATTTTCAATCCACTATAACCACTTGCCCCGCAAGCGACAACTTACAAAATGGCGACACTCCCTGTGTCCCAAACTTTGTACAATCTCAAAAGAGATTCAAAACCTGTTACATACGAAATAGAAAAACACCTATAGCCTTGTTATGAATTTAGAATGAAATTCAAGGATGGTGTTAGAAGATGAACTTCAAGATATAAACGATATGTTATGAAGAACAATACTTGAAGTTCTCTGGTTCATAAAAGAAGAGAGAGATAAATCGATATCTTCTTACAATTATGAACACAAACAACTTTCTAAAATAATGTTGAAAAGATCAAAATTGCTTCAAGGAAGAAAACTTCAATTTCCAAAAGATCTATGATTAAGAATCTTGAAGTTCTTCCGTTCTCATAAGAAGAGAGAAATCTATGGATTTCTTCTTACAAATGAGAAAAGAGCAACTAAGGCAAGATTGCTTAGAATCAACAATTCTAGGAAGAAAGAGAGAAGAAAGTTGTGTGGAAAGAATGAGGGGTATGCCCACTTATTTATAGTATTTTTGGGCAGTTATTCTGAGGGAAAATGAGGGGAAAAGGAGTTTCCTACCGTTCAGAAACGGTCTGGAAAGTTTCAGAAAAAACGGACACAAAAGTTCATTAGTCGACTAAAGAAAGCTTAGTCGACTAAAAGTCAAACTTTAAAATTTTGACTGAAATTTTAACGGTAACTTTCTGAAGTTGACTGATGACTACTCAGAAATTTTCAGGCCAAAATTCGAAGAAAAAGTTTTTAGTCGACTAATGTTTGCCTTAGTCGACTAAGACAGAAAAACGTGAATTTTGACTTGTCTGAAAAAGGGATGTTTAGGATATGTTATTAGGAACCTAGGACTTAGATGGATTTCATATTCAAGGCTCTGAAATCTATAAATATAAAAAATACATCAGTCCGTAGATTTCCGTAGATATATATGTTGAGCTTCATGTGAATATTTGAGATGCCTTTGTGTAGGGATTCCTTATCAAGTGATTATTGTCCAAGCGTGGATATATTAGGAAACTGCACATCTGCATAGATAGAGTGAGTAGCAATAATAATAATAATTGTCACATCAAAACCATAGTAAATACAATAGGAAAGTGAACATGGGATTATGAAATCCCAACATTCTCCCCCTTTTTGATGATGACAAATATTTATAAAAAAGGAAGTGTCATATTCAGGTATATGCAGATATCAATATCATATATTATAAAAAGTGAAGTGTCATAGAATTGGTGTCATATTCAATTCTTAGTTTACGAACTTATGTTATGATGACAAATATGTATGCTCCCCCTTAAAAAATGCCTAAATATTCTCCCCCTTTGTCATTGACAAAAAGATGGGGAAAAATAAAATTAGTCGATTAAGGAACATGTTAGTCGACTAAGAGTAAAAATAACACAGAATGATTACGAAACAGGGAACATAATATGTACGAAACAGAACAAAACAGAGCTTTACTAAACAGAACATATATAGAAAGGATACAAAGTGACTAGCAAACATACATTCCCATATACCCAGTACTAAGGCCCTACGGCCTAGAAACAACTACGACTGAGAATCATTAAACAGATTGTGCCAATGCCTATTACCAAAAGCCCGAAGGCCTACAACCCAAAAACAAAACACCAAAACAGCAAAACACTGACGATTAACAAACAGCAACCACAACAAACGGCAAGGTCTAACGTCCGGAAGGAGAACCATAGTCCTGAGAATTGCGACACGATTTACGACGGGGTGTTTCCTCTGGAGCAACCACATTCAAAGCCTCAAGTGCAGAAACAAGCTTGCTCTGGTTGAGTTGAACTTGGTCGAGCACATGAGCTTGTTCAGTTAAGGCAGACCGAAAGTCCCTAAACCCGGTTGTGACTGTATCGCGTAGACTGCGAACATCCTCGCGAAGACCGTGGAGTGCAGACTGGGTAGTTTGGCGAGGAGTAGAGGATGTCCGTGGGGTCTTTAGGGGACAGGATCTAGGATTGGTGCGGCACTCTGGAAAACACTTGTGGACACATTGTTTCTTAACAAAACGACGGAAACCACAGGATGAACTCGGCGTAGAGGAGGGGACGTAAGTGGTTTGGGTCGGAGTATAGTCGGGATCGGCTGAAGTGGGGTCTTCTACGGGGTCTTCTTCGGGATCTTCATCGGCGTCATCATCATCACTATTGGCCGCATCGGATTCCTCAGGGTCCGGAAGATCCAGATGCATATTGTGCAAAGTGATGATGTTGATATTATAAGGATTGGATACGGCAATTTCTCCGTCGAGAGGGACACAAAACATCTTTAGGATCAAGGTTATAAAGGAAGGATGATAGATATGAGATTGAACCGGTCGAAGAAGAGATTGCAAAATTACGAAACCACAGTTAATAGGTAATCCGCCCATCACCGCATAAAGGCAATGCTCCAATTCGTTGGAAAGATAGTTAAAGGAGCCGCCTTTCGGCATAAGATTGGAGACTATAACCTTTAGAATTCGCGGACGAGAAGGGGGTAGTAGGGTTCCTTGTTCCAGAGTGCCCAGATCTTCTCGAGGCCGGCTGCGGATAGGATGGAGAGAATATTGAAGGAAGCAAGAGCATTGTAATCGATGAAGCGCTCAGGATGGAACTTGGCATTGGCGAAGGCGTTGAAGCGATTTTCGGCCGCGGCATCACGAAATTGAGGGAGAGCCATCGGAGAAGAAGATGAGGATGAAGAGAGGGTTCAGTTGGGATAAAAGAAATGAAGAGTAATTTCTGAAAATAAATAGGCAATAGTGGGAGTAGTTATCCTAGTGAATGGGTGCCATGATCAGTTCGTGAGCAGTTTGAGAAACTGAAAGGGTGAGATAGAACTGAAAAGATTTTCAAAAATATGTGAAGAGGCGGGAGGAAGAAGAAACTAAAACGCGAAAAGACGGAAGTTAGATCGGAAACGGTTTAAAAACCGAGTTAGTCGGCTAAGAGTTTGGTTAGTCGACTAAGGCAACCGAAAAAAAATCTAACGCTCAACCGTTCGGATTTTGATTTTAAAAGAATAAATAATAATTTAAAAATTTTGAAAACTTAAAAATAGGCGTTGGTAAGTACGTTAGTGGGTGAGATTCATTGAAGAGGTGGGTCAAACTAATGAATGTGGTTGTTGAAAAAGCTCTTTCCAAGAAAAAAAATATTTAAAAAGAATGCAAACCCCAAGATGGAATAAATGTGGGTACCCATTCCAAGGGGAGATGAATTTCGGATCTCTAGGCAAAGAGGTGGCCCAATAAGCAGATGACACGTGACATAGAGTGCTTTGGAAAAGAAAATTGTAAAAACCAATTTCCAAGGTGATATAATGAAAGCAATTTGTGGTTTCCAAGACAAGAGAGGCGGCCAACAAGAAGCCGAAGAGCCTTATGTCAGCATTATATATAAAGATGGAGGCACCGTTACCTTTGGTGACAACAAAAAGGGCAAAATCATAGGCACTGGAACAGTTGGTAATGCAAATCAGCCTATCATTGAGAATGTTCACCTGGTTGACGGTTTGAAACACAACTTACTTTCCATTAGTCAATTATGCGATAAAAATTACAAAGTAGTTTTTGAACAAAATGATTGCATCATTTACAATTCTATATAAGCCGAAGAGCCTTCTGTCAGCATTATATATAAAGATGGAGGCACCGTTACCTTTGGTGACAACAAAAAGGGCAAAATCATAGGCACTGGAACAGTTGGTAATGCAAATCAGCCTATCATTGAGAATGTTCACCTGGTTGACGGTTTGAAACACAACTTACTTTCCATTAGTCAATTATGCGATAAAAATTACAAAGTAGTTTTTGAACAAAATGATTGCATCATTTACAATTCTGATATGTCATCCGTTTTATTCCGTGGTAAGCGTAAGAATAACATTTATATCTTATGCATGTCTATTACTACTCTCAATCATTGTTTAATGATTACTTCTGATGAAACATTACTTTGGCATAAACGTTTTGGACACACAAATTTCAAAAATCTTGCACATATTTCAAAACACAAATTAGTAAATGGAATGCCAAATATTTCTTTCAAACACAAATATTTTTGTGATGCTTGTCAACAAGGAAAAATGCATAAATCTTCTTTTAAATCAAAGGGTATTATCTCAACAAAGAGACCATTAGAACTTCTACACTTAGATTTGTTTGGTCCTTCAAGAGTATCCTCTTTGAATAGAAGTAGATATGCATTTGTCATTGTTGATGATTATTCTAGATATACTTGGGTTATATTCTTACAAAATAAGAATGATGCTTTTGAAGAATTTTCAATATTTTGTAAAAAGATACAAAAAATCAAATCCTCTAACATTGTTTGAAAATCAAATCCTCTATTCGTAGTGATCATGGGGGAGAATTTGAAAATGATTCTTTTACCAAGTTTTGTAATGAAAATGGCATTACACACAATTTTTCTTTTCCTCGTACCCCTCAACAAAATGGAGTAGTTGAAAGGAAAAATAGAACTTTACAAGAATGTGCTAGAACAATGCTTTGTGACAGTAATCTACCAAAATATTTTTGGGCAGAAGCTGTTGCAACTGCTTGTTACATTATGAATAAAGTTCTTATAAGGCCATTGCTTAATAAAACTTGTTTTGAATTATTCTTTGATCGCATTCCTCGTGTATCGTATTTTAAAGTGTTTGGATGTAAATGTTTCATTCTAAATACTAAAGATGCTCTTGATAAATTTGATTCAAAATCTGATGAAGGTATTTTTGTTGGGTACTCAACACGTAGCAAAGCCTACAGAGTATTTAACAAAAGAACTTCAACAGTTGAAGAATCATTACATGTCACATTTGATGAAAATCCTTCATCTAATTCTCCCATCATCATTGATGATGAAGAGAACATATTTCCTTTATCTAATTCTTTAGATAATATTAATCTTGATGAAATTGATGCTACGAAACCCTCTGTTGAGTCTGTTTCAGATAATGCAGATCTTCCTAAGGCATTTGCACAAGTTCCAAACCATCCATCAGAATTGATCATTGGAGATATTACAGATGGAGTAAGAACTCGACGTCAAATAGAACAAATGGCGCATTGTGCTTTCCTCTCATCCATTGAACCAAAGAACATCAATGAAGCATGCAAAGACAGTTCTTGGATCATTGCTATGCAGGAAGAACTCAATCAATTTCAGAGAAATGATGTTTGGGAATTAGTTCCCAGACCAACAGATCATTCAATTATTGGTACCAAGTGGGTATTCAAAAATAAATTGGATGAATCTGGTCAGGTAATTAGAAACAAGGCACGATTGGTTGCACAAGGTTATAATCAAGAAGAAGGTATTGATTATGATGAAACCTATGCACCAGTTGCTCATCTTGAATCTATTAGGATGCTTTTATCATTTGCATGTTTTAAAGATTTTAAACTATTTCAAATGGATGTCAAACGTGCTTTTTTAAATGGTTTTCTTAAGAAGGAAGTTTATGTTGAACAACCTCCTGGTTTTATTCATGAAAATTTAGAAAATCATGTTTTTAAATTGAAGAAAGCTTTATATGGTCTTAAACAAGCACCTCGTGCTTGGTATGAAAGACTTAAAAGTTATCTTTTAAATTCTGGTTATTCTATTGGTAAAATTGATTCAACTTTGTTTATTAAAAATATAAAATCTGACATCATTATTATTCAAATATATGTTGACGATATTATATTCGGTTCTACTAATGAAACTCTTTGTTTAGAATTTTCTAAGATTATGCAGAAGGAATTTGAAATGAGTCATATGGGCGAACTCAACTACTTCCTTGGACTTCAAATCAAACAAATGAAGGAAGGTATCTTCATCCATCAATCAAAGTATTCCAAAGAACTCATCAAGCGTTTTGGTTTAGCGACTTCTGCTGATAAACATACTCCAATGAGTACATCTACATCACTAGACAAAGATTTAAATGGTAAGAGTGTTGATCAACGTCTTTACAGAGGTATGATTGGCTCTTTACTTTATCTAACTGCTAGTAGACCAGATATTATGTTTTCAGTATGCTTGTGTGCACGTTTTCAGGCAGATCCTAAGATATCACATCTTACTGCCGTAAAACGAATTATTAGATATGTTAAACACACGTCTGATTATGGTTTATTTTATCCTAAATCAAGCACATTTGATTTATTATCTTATAGTGACGCAGATTTTGCTGGTTGCAAATCAGACCGAAAACGTACCAGTGGTACATGTCATTTTCTTGGACATGCTTTGGTCTCATGGTTTAGCAAAAAGCAAAATTCTGTTTCATTATCTACCACAGAGACAGAATATATTGCTGCTGGGTTAGCATGTGCACAAATTTTATGGATGAAACAAACTATCTCAGATTATGGTATTGAGTGTTCCACATGTCCTATAATGTGTGATAACACTAGTGCAATTAATTTGTCTAAGAATCCAGTTCATCATTCACGCACTAAGCATATAGATGTCCGTCATCACTTTTTAGATGATCATGTACAAAAGGGGATATAGTTTTGAAGTTCATTTCCACTGAACATTAGATTGCCGATATCTTAACTAAGCCTTTGAAAGAGGAATCTTTCATTAAACTTAGAAGAGATTTGGGTATAATCAGTGAATCTGAATTTATCATATGATGTTTTCCAATTTTAGTGAATTTCTGGAATTTTCTTATAATTTTTTGATAATAAATTTTCTTAGTCGACTAACGTTTTGTTTAATCGACTAATATATCCAGATTTTTTTGTGTGTTACTTATCATTCGGTTTTATATAATTATTATTTCTTTCCCAACTATTAGGAATGTTCAGTACTGTAGAATATCTTCTAAACATTCATCTTCCTAAAAACATTCGGTTTGTCTTTTCTACTATGAGATTTGATTTCAAAAATTAATTTTTTTTTAACTTACCACGCCCTGACAGAAGGGCTTCTTGTTGGCCGCCTCTCTTGTCTTGGAAACCACAAATTGCTTTCATTATATCACCTTGGAAATTGGTTTTTACAATTTTCTTTTCCAAAGCACTCTAGGCCACGTGTCATCTGCTTATTGGGCCACCTCTTTGCCTAGAGATCCGAAATTCATCTCCCCTTGGAATGGGTACCCACATTTATTCCATCTTGGGGTTTGCATTCTTTTTAAATATTTTTTTTCTTGGAAAGAGCTTTTTCAACAACCACATTCATTAGTTTGACCCACCTCTTCAATGAATCTCACCCACTAACGTACTTACCAACGCCTATTTTTAAGTTTTCAAAATTTTTAAATTATTATTTATTCTTTTAAAATCAAAATCCGAACGGTTGAGCGTAGATTTTTTTTCGGTTGCCTTAGTCGACTAACCAAACTCTTAGCCGACTAACTCGGTTTTTTAAACCGTTTCCGATCTAACTTCCGTCTTTTCGCGTTTTAGTTTCTTCTTCCTCCCGCCTCTTCACATATTTTTGAAAATCTTTTCAGTTCTATCTCACCCTTTCAGTTTCTCAAACTGCTCACAAACTGATCATGGCACCCATTCACTTGGATAACTACTCCCACTATTGCCTATTTATTTTCAGAAATTACTCTTCATTTCTTTTATCCCAACCGAACCCTCTCTTCATCCTCATCTTCTTCTCCGATGGCTCTCCCTCAATTTCGTGACGCCGCGGCCGAAAATCACTTCAACGCCTCCGCCAATGCCAAGTTCCATCCTGAGCGCTTCATCGATTACAATGCTCTTGCTTCCTTCAATATTCTCTCCATCCTATCCGCAGCCGGCCTCGAGAAGATCTGGGCACTCGGGAACAAGGAACCCTACTACCCCCTTCTCGTCCGTGAATTCTAAAGGTTATAGTCTCCAATCTTATGCCGAAAGGCGGCTCCTTTAACTATCTTTCCAACGAATTGGAGCATTGCCTTTATGCGGTGATGGGCGGATTACCTATTAACTGTGGTTTCGTAATTTTGCAATCTCTTCTTCGACCGGTTCAATCTCATATCTATCATCCTTCCTTTATAACCTTGATCCTAAAGATGTTTTGTGTCCCTCTCGACGGAGAAATTGCCGTATCCAATCCTTATAATATCAACATCATCACTTTGCACAATATGCATCTGGATCTTCCGGACCCTGAGGAATCTGATGCGGCCAATAGTGATGATGATGGCGCCGATGAAGATCCCGAAGAAGACCCCGTAGAAGACCCCACTTCAGCCGATCCCGACTACGACCCAAACCACTTACGTCCCCTCCTCTACGCCGAGTTCATCCCGTGGTTTCCGTCGTTTTGTTAAGAAACAATGTGTCCACAAGTGTTTTCCAGAGTGCCGCACCAATCCTAGATCCTGTCCCTAAAGACCCCACGGACATCCTCTACTCCTCGCCAAACTACCCAGTCTGCACTCCACGGTCTTCGCGAGGATGTTCGCAGTCTACGCGATACAGTCACTACCGGGTTTAGGGACTTTCGGTCTGCCTTAACTGAACAAGCTCATGTGCTCGACCAAGTTCAACTCAACCAGAGCAAGCTTGTTTCTGCACTTGAGGCTTTGAATGTGGTTGCTCCAGAGGAAACACCCCGTCGTAAATCGCGTCGCAATTCTCAGGACTATGGTTCTCCTTCCGGACGTTAGACCTTGCCGTTTGTTGTGGTTGCTGTTTGTTAATCGTCAGTGTTTTGCTGTTTTGGTGTTTTGTTTTTGGGTTGTAGGCCTTCGGGCTTTTGGTAATAGGCATTGGCACAATCTGTTTAATGATTCTCAGTCGTAGTTGTTTCTAGGCCGTAGGGCCTTAGTACTGGGTATATAGGAATGTATGTTTGCTAGTCACTTTGTATCCTTTCTATATATGTTCTGTTTAGTAAAGCTCTGTTTTGTTCTGTTTCGTACATATTATGTTCCATGTTTCGTAATCATTCTGTGTTATTTTTACTCTTAGTCGACTAACATGTTCCTTAATCGACTAATTTTATTTTTCCCCATCTTTTTGTCAATGACAAAGGGGGAGAATATTTAGGCATTTTTTAAGGGGGAGCATACATATTTGTCATCATAACATAAGTTCGTAAACTAAGAATTGAATATGACACCAATTCTATGACACTTCACTTTTTATAATATATGATATGATATCTGCATATACCTGAATATGACACTTCCTTTTTTATAAATATTTGTCATCATCAAAAACATAGTAAATACAATAGGAAAGTGAACATGGGATTATGAAATCCCAACAGTATGTCTGTGTGCGGTGAGCAGAATTTATCAAGGGGTGATATCGGGTCAAAATTTTGACCCGTTGTGCGCTTCGACTAAAAAAGTTTAGTTTGCATATTTTACTCAGCGCGCACAACGGTTATAATTTTACATGATTTGAACCGTTTTGCGCGCTGAGTAATCTTACACGGATTGACATCAGTATCTGTAAACGTTATTAATCGCGACGCTCAGACCGATTTTACCATATGTGTGCGCTGAGTAATACAACTCATCTCTAACCTTTTTTACCTAACGCGCAAAACTCGTTATAACTTTGCACGTTGAGCGCGCTGAGCAAACTTTTATCGATAGCATGGTTTTTACTAGACGCGCACCACAGTTCAAATCTTGACTAGTTTTACATGCCGTTGTGCGCGGTGAGTGCTTTTACTCCCCCTTAACCCACTCAATTTTATATGAATTTTGTTTTTTAAATATATTCTATTACTCATATTCTTATGCCGATGTTAACAACATTATTGATACTAATAAAATAATATAATATCAACGTTATAACTATCATAATTTGTATTAATTAATAGCCTAAACTATATAAGAAATACTAGATTGCGTGTGTTATTAAAAGCATACAAAATTTAGTATGTATCCGTTTGTACCAGTTCACCAAATAGTTAGTATGAGGCAAACTTGATTAGTTGGTCTATCGTTGAGCTTAACTTATAGTGAATTGAGTGTGCGCGGAGCAATTTTGTTTCTGACTACTAAAATCGCTCAACGCGCACAACATGCCAACATTATATAGTTGATGTGCGCGTTGAGCAAATTTCTAACCAATAACAAAATTGCTCCAGTCGTACAACGACAAAACTTATCGCTCGGAGTGCTCAGTGAGCAATTTTGTCATATAATAACATATATTTATTTATACACTATGCTAAATTGAAATATCTGATACAATAACAATGATACATTCACATCGCTTAACAATTTGGTGTTTTGCGCGTGTTATAGAAAATCACTCAGAGCGCAAACCGGCACTAATATTGTCCGTTTTGCGCGTTGAGTAATTTTGACTGTACGCAAATATTTAATGAACGAGTAAGCCCATTAGTGACGGGTTTTGCGCTCTGAGTAATTTCTTATGAACTCATAGAGCAAAACAATCTCGGCGACGCAATTCCGTATTTACATATTTGATACACTACACTACACTATGCTCCATTGAACCATATGATACCATAACAATGATACACTATATAATACATTGAATTATATGATACAATAACAAAGATACATTCAAATCGCTGAACAATTTGGAGTTCTGTCTAATGTTAAAGTAAATTACTCAGAGCGCAAAACCGGCACTAATTTTGGCCGTTTGCGCCTTGAGCAATTTTGTAGGTAAAGACATATTTACTCAACACGCAAAACAGGTAATATTACTGTTGTTTTGCGTTCTGAGTAATTGGTATGATACACAACATTAAGTCATACAGATGATAACATTTGCACATTTCGACAGACGTGATAAAATTTCATGCTACCAAGATGTCAATATGAAACAAACAATTCATATTACAATGATACAACGTTTTGTCCTACAATATTTCAATAACTTCAACGGTTGCAATATCGTGACCAAATACTATTGATTGGAATTGATGCATCATATCCTCATAAGCAGCCGACCATCCTTCTGACACATCGAAATGGTATCTTAGCCACATACTTGAAGTCGGAGGGACGTGACCATCTGGGGCAAGTTTAACAATAACAAAGTGATTATTGTTCACAGACCCAACGTTATGTGGTGTCTGGAGGATAGGGGTACTGGAAGAGTTCTTAAAGGAAAATATGTCACACACTGATGAGATGCAAGAATATGTACTACACAGTCGTAGCATGACGCAATAATATGTGCAATTTCTGGCCGCTGCGTCCACCATTTAGCTTTTGGACGGTCTAGCAAATGGCCCAGTGCCACTACATTCTTTTTAAATTCCACGGCACTCATAACTTGCCGGTACAAGTCATTGTGTTTCTTCATCTCTTCTCGCAAGTCAATTCTGACCTGCCTCCATTCGTCCTCACCCAGGCCCAATTGAGCTGCCACAGCCCTATACCCACAGTTTCCATCTACTTTCACATCTACGACGTGCACTATAAGGAGTCGTAGACACTCAGGAAAATCCTTCCAATAAGGTATTCTTATGTCGGCAGCCAATTCCTCATCACTATCATCATGTGTTTCGGCTTCTTTATTGTACGTTTCCACAACGGTCTACTTCTTTCCATACCAGACTTACACTTAAATGTAGGCATATCCGTCACCTCAGCATGCTGCTTAGCAATCACCGCAACCAGTGTAGAAATTTGCAGAAGAAGGTCATCCATCTTATGACCCTCCTGCTTCTCAAAATACTTAGCTTACTGCATTCTCATTCTCATCCATCTCAGCAGTCTGCTCCTCCTCATTACGATCCACCTTATCATCCTCCCATCCATCTCCCCATTATGATCCTCCTCCTGCAACTCAGCAGGCACTGCAATCTCCGAAAACGCCTCATCCAGGTTATCCTCCTCCACCTTCTGATCATCCACCTCATTCTTCACAGCCTTCACATGCTCATCACCCACAATTTTATCAGGTGATGCTAACTCCTTCAACTGTTTTACAATACAAACACCTTCTTCCCCCTTTGTAACCGATTTAGTACATTATAAATTGCTTTGATTGAGGTTGCACGGAAGTTTTTATTTTCCTTCAGTCCTTTCAAAATTTCAGCTGGCCGAACCTTGCTATTTTTGCCAAGTCACGCACTGTTTCCATCTCCATTCCTTGTAACATCCCTTCATCGGAATGTCCCTCGACATATTTAGCTGCTTGATGGTTGTGCCTGCCACCAACGACTGTTAACTTCCACTCCTCAACGTCCACACCCATCTTATAACCACGCAATGAGAACAGACATGAACACTTCTTGTTTTTTAACTGGCCTGGTGGTCTTTTTTTCCTTTCGGTGTCCCATATATTCCCCGCTTCTTTCACATGCAATTGCAAAGTACACATCATGATGCCCATTGGCCGTTTTACTCAATCTCCCCGGACGTGTATCAATCACATGCCCATGTCGTAACCTGACGTTCTTTATCCACTGAAAGAGCTCTTTTCTATCCTTAAAAAGTTGCATGGTTGTAAAGTCGTTTGTAAAATCCGTATTATCCTGTATCAAAACAATTCATAACCTGATTTATTACCGAAAAGATAAATCAATATTACCTTGGATTTTTGTACCATCTCCATCAATCTCAACTGTGAATGCATGCATGTAAAATCAAAATAAGAATGTCAACTAAAATGTACTTAAAAGTATAGACTTACCAAAGATTCGACTTCGAAAAATTTAGGTCAAAAACCCCTAAATCAATTGCTCTCGATTTAATACTTTGTTTGATCACAGCAGTTGACTCTGTTGTATCTTTCGAGCCAAGAAATAAAAATCAAATCTTTTGAAATTCAGTCTGGGCGACTTGAGCAATCTTTGAAAAAAAACTTGTCGTTTGATATTCCGTCTTGAGCAATCTGTGGAATTGTCTGTCAATTCGATGCGAGCAGAAGTTATCACTGGGTAATAACCTTGGATTTTTGTACCATCTCCATCAATCTCAACTGTGGATGCATACATGTAAAATCAAAATAAGAATGGCAACTAAAATGTACTTAAAAGTATAGACTTACCAAAGATTCGACTTCGAAAAATTTAGGTCAAAACCCCCTAAATCAATTGCTCTCGATTTAATACTTTGTTTGATCACAGCAGTTGACTCTGTTGTATCTTTCGAGCCAAGAAAAAAAAATCAAATCTTTTGGAATTCAGTCTGGGCGACTTGAGCAATCTTTGAAAAAAAAACTTGTCGTTTGATATTCCGTCTTGATCAATCTGTGGAATTGTCTGTCAATTCGATGCGAGCAGAAGTTATCACTGGGTAATTTCGGGTACTATCGGGTCATAACGGGTCCGTAATAATTTACCCGTTGTGTGCGTTGAGTAAACAAGTTTAGTTCGAAATAATATTACTCAGCGCGCATAACGTTAGTTATCACGGGGTAATTTCGGGTACTATCGGGTCATAACGGGTCCGCAATAATTTACCCGTCGTGTGCGTTAAGTAAACAAGTTTAGTTCGAAATAATATTACTCAGCGCGCACAACGTGTATAGTTCGAAATAATTTAACACGAAATGAACTGTTTTGCACGCTGAGAAATCTTACACGATGGCATGATATTACTACATGTGCACAACAGTGCAAATCATGAGTACTTTTACATGCCGTTGTGCGCGGTGAGTAATTTAAATCCACTGTAAATATGGAAGGCAATTCTTTCCGCGGGTAGGGATACACGCATATACCCTACTGTTGTGCGCGTTGAGTAATATCGATTGCATTAATTTTACTAGATGGTTCATAGCTGGAGTACTTTTACCTTTTTACCATCCTGTTGTTCGCGATGAGTAATTTACACTGTGAAACAATATTTTTACTCATCCGTTAATACAAAGACATCATAGTACTTTTACCTTTTTACCATCCCGTTGTTCGCGAACAGTATTGTGACCAAAGGCGCGAAAAGCTAACGAGATAGGAGTTGCTCAACAGAAATTATTCTAATTCACTGATCTATAGAAACTATAAGAGTTCCTGCTTAGATACAAAGAAGATTCTTAAGGCAGAGCAAAAGATATGTGTCATTGGGGTGCCCTAAAATAGTCGACTGTGGACGCATTGCATCGTAAAGTTGGTAAGCCATTAATTGATGCTAATTAATTTGGTATTTATTAATAATTTCAGAAATTGATTGCTGCAATGTACTGCTGGTACATGAATGCATAGAAATTATAAAGATTGAGATGGTGTACACATTGAGAGGATCTTTGATGAAGAGGACAAAGAAGCAAAGGTTAGAAATTATTTCGCTTTGTTAACTGACTAATTTACAAGAAAATAAAGGAAAACATTTAGTGACTATGTTGGTATATGGTAATTAATTCAATGTAATATAGAAGGATCAGAGGTTACTGAAGATTATACAAATCAGTTCACAACAAATAAAATTTTCGCCACAATAGAAGAGCTTGTTAAATGGGTAAAGTCGGTCGGTGTGAAAACAGGAAATGTGGTTGTTATAAAATTATCAAACATGAGTACAAAGGGCAATAGGGTCCCAACTTATTATTTTTGTTGTGAAAGAAGTGGGACATATCGGCGACACAGGCCGGATATAACGGCCAAAAAAGCAACTCGAAGGAAGTGTACATGCCCCTTCTACTTGAGGGCTAATGAGGTGGCAACAGATAAGTGGATTTTAACAGTTATACATGGCAATCACAACCATAAACCCGCGATGTACATAGAGCGACATCCATATGACGGGAGGTTAGGAGGGGGGAGATGGACACATTGAGAGACTCGTCAAATAGATTGGTTAGGCCAAGGGAAATCTTGAAATAAAGGAAAAAGGATAAGGCAACATCTGCTACAATCAACACTATATATAATGCCAGATACAGGATGAAGGCACGGGAAGCAAGAAGTGTACATGTTCCTTCTACTTGAGGGCTAATGAGGTGGCAACAGATAAGTGGATTTTGACAGTTGTACGTGGCAATCACAACCCCGCGATGTACATAGAGGGACATCCATATGACGGGAGATTAGGAGGGGGAGATGGACACAGTGAGAGACTTGTCAAATAGATTGGTTAGGCCAAGGGAAATCTTGAAATACCCGAAAGAAAAAGATAAGGCAACATCTGCCACAATCAACACTATATATAATGCCAGACAGAGGATGAAGGCACGGAAAATGGCCGTGAGAGCAGAAATGCAGCTCCTCCTTAATCTATTGGGAGAGCATAATTACATTGTTTATCATGAAGTGGATGAAGAGACAAATGCAGTGAGTAATATATTTTGGGCACATCCGCAGTCGGTTGATTTATTTACAAAGATTTCCAGAGATTCTGGTTATGGACTGTGCGTTGAAAACCAACCGCAACAGGCCACCATTGATGGAGATGGTACATATATTCCGTTCGCAGCTGTATTTTGTTACACGGCATTGGAGAAGTTGAGCTCATTGGTACATATATTCCATTCGCAGTTGCATTTTGTTACACGGTGTCCATACGGGAGGATAACTACTTGTGGGCATTAGAGAAGTTGAGCTCATTGCTACATGGATACAGGATGCCACGTGTAATTTTGACAGCACTGGAGCTTGCACTTGGCCATGTATTTTCCTCTGCGGTGCACCAATTATGTAGAGTGCACATATCCAAAAATATTGACAAAAATTACCAGCCCTATTTTGAAGATCACGAAAAATGGTTAGGTTTTCATCTCTAGCTGGAATTTATTGGTTATGTTGCAAAAATGAAGGCATTGGAGACAGAATACAAAGCAAGGGCCGTGAGCTATGTGAAGACATCTTGGCTGGACAAGTTCAAGGAGAAGTTTATTTCTGTATGGACAGATAGCAATTTGGTTAGATCACGAAAAATGGTTAGGTTTCATCTCTAGCTGGAATTTATTGTTTATGTTGCAAAACTGAAGGCATTTGAGACAGAATACATAGCAAGGGCCGTGAGCTATGTGAAGATATCTTGGCTGGACAAGTACAAGGAGAAGTTTATTTCTGTATGGACAGATAGCAATTTGCACTATGGAAATGAAAGTTCCAATAGAGCGCATACCAAAAGAGCGTAGAATGAATATTCTAAGCTTAAAAAGGCATTGGGTTCATCGGCCTGCAGTTTCTCCGCTTCTTGGCCAACCATACATGAATCATTAGAGCATGTGTACTTGTTCAGGAAGCTGATAGTATTTACATCCGCTGCGGCGTTGAAGATAATGTCTGTGGAAGCTGATAAATCCGACTCTATAGGGACGGACCAATGCGCAGGTGATTGGCGAATTCACAAGGGAAAATCGCCCAATTCTCTTAGATGCCGTAAATACTCATTGGAAGAAGCTAGACATGGAGGCTACGAAGAAATTGATGTCTGAAGAAGATGTGATGAATTATCTATAGCGCATACACAAGTTTTATGTTCAACTTGATTGGACAAGGAAGGAGGAGTTGTTAATAATGTTGAAGGAGCTAGCTACCCAGGCGACAAATCTGATTACGAAGCCGGAAGTTAATGACAAGCCGGAAGTTAATGACATTTTAAGTGGTAGTTGAAAAGGGGGGAATAATTTGAAAACTGCAGGTACATCCACCACCATTGAACCAGCTCCCTTTGATTTCTTAGCCGATGAGGTTAGTTGCTCTACTCCAACTCCACAAGGAAGGAGGAGTTGTTAATAATGTTGAAGGAGCTAGCTACCCCGGCGACAAATCTGATTACGAAGCCGGAAGTTAATGACATTTTAAGTGGTAGTTGAAAAGGGGGAATAATTTGAAAACTGCAGATACATCCACCACCATTGAACCAGCTCCCTTTGATTTCTTAGCCGATGAGGTTAGTTGCTCTACTCCAACTCCACAAGGAAGGAGGAGTTGTTAATAATGTTGAAGGATCTAGCTACCCCGGCGACAAATCTGATTACGAAGCCGGAAGTTAATGTCATTTTAAGTGGTAGTTGAAAAAGGGGGAATAATTTGAAAACTGCAGATACATCCACCACCATTGAACCAGCTCCCTTTGATGTCTTAGCCGATGAGGTTAGTTGCTCTACTCCAACTCCACTTGAAGTCTCAGTGAAACAAGAAACGTCGGCATTGTTCAGCCGAGACGGTCCTAAAGGCTTAAAAATACATATGCTCCAAATCTACCTCAACGTGTTAGAAAGAAACCAGCTATCATACCCGTGCCATCTAGCAGTTTTTTGTTGTTTCCGCTACAACTTCATTTGCAGCAGCAAATTATGCAGCTAATGACGCTAGAGCCGTTGAAGCAGCCATACCTTTTATTGAGCAATTTCCCGCTGTAATCATCAAATATATATGGAACGTTTAGTGACTATGTTGGTATGTGGTAATTAATTCAATGTAATATAGAAGGATCGGAGGTTACTGAAGATTATACAAATCAGTTCACAACAAATAAAATTTTCGCCATCATAGAAGAGCTTGTTAAATGGGTAAAGTCGGTCGGTGTGAAAACAGGGAATGTGGTTGTTACAAAATCATCAAATATTACAAAGGGCAATATGGTCCAAACTTATTATTTTTGTTGTGAAAGAAGTGAGACATATCGGCCACGCAGGCCGGATATAAGGACCAAAAAAGCAACTCGAAGGAAGAAGTGCACATGTCCCTTCGACTTGAGGGCTAATGAGGTGGCAACAGATAAGTGGATTTTTGACAGTTGTACGTGGCAATCACAACCATAAACCCGCGATGTACATAGAGGGACATCCATATGACGGGAGGTTAGGAGGGGGGAAATGGACACAGTGAGAGACTTGTCAAATAGATTGGTTAGGCCAAGGAAAATCTTGAAATACATGAAGGAAAAGGATAAGGCAACATCTGCCACAATCAACACTATATAATGCCAGACAGAGGATAAAGGCACGAGAAATGGCTGTGAGAGCAGAAATGCAGCTCTTCCTTAATCTATTGGGAGAGCATAATTTCATTGTGTATCATGAAGTGGATGAAGAGACAAATGCAGTGAGTAATATATTTTGGGCACATCCGCAGTCGGTTGATTTATTACGAAGATTACCAGAGATTCTGGTTATGGACTGTGCGTTGAAGACCAACCGCAACATGCTACCATTGATGGAGATGGTACAGATATTCCGTTCGCAGCTGCATTTTGTTACACGGTGTCCGTACGGGAGGGAGGATAACTACTTGTGGGCATTGGAGAAGTTGAGCTCATTGCTACATGGATACATGATGCCACGTGTAATTTTGACAGCACTGGAGCTTGCACTTATGAATGCCATTGGCCATGTATTTTTCTCTGCGGTGCACCATAGAATGCACATATCTAAAAATATTGACAAAAATTACCAGCCCTATTTTGAAGATCACGAAAAATGGTTAGGTTTCATCTCTAGCTGGAATTTATTGGTTATGTTGCAAAACTGAAGAGGCATTGGAGATAGAATACAAAGATTACACAAGGTCCGTGAGCTATGTGAAGACATCTTGGCTGGACACGTACAAGGAGAAGTTTATTTCTGTATGGACAGACAGCAATCTGCACTATGGAAATGAAAGTACCAATAGAGCGCATACCAAAAGAGCGTAGAATGAATATTCTAAGCTTAAAAAGGCATTGGGTTCATCGGCTTGCAGTTTCTCCGCTTCTTGGCCAACCATACATGAATCATTAGAGGGGGCAGTATATCGAGATCAAGACCTCATTCGAGAAATCTAAGATCTTGGTGCAATATAAAGTGCAAGTGTACTTGTTCAGGAAGCTGATAGTATTTACATCCGATGCGGCGTTGAAGATAATGTCTATGGAAGCTGATAAATATGACTCTATAGGGACGGACCAATACGCAGGTGATTGTCTAGCAAGAATGATTTATGGAGTACTAAGTGCCCAATGAGATTGGCGCGAATTCATAAGGGAAAATCGCTCAATTCCCTTAGATGCCGTAAATACTCATTGGAAGAAGCTAGACATGGAGGCTACAAAGGAATTGATGTCGAAAGAAGATGTGCTGAATTACGCATACACAAGTTTTATGTTCAACTTGATGGGACAAGGAAGGAGTTGTTAATAATGTTGAAGGAGCTAGCTATCCCGGGCGACAAATCTGATTACGCAGCCGGAAGTTAATGTCATTTTGAGTGGTAGTTGAAAAGGGGGGAATAATTTGAAAACTGCAGATACATCCACCACCATTGAACCAGCTCATTTTGATCATGTCTTAGCCGATGAGGTTTGTTGCTCTGCTCCAACTCCACTTGAAGTCTCATTGAAACAAGAAAGCGTCGGCCTTATTCAGTCGAGACGGTCCCAAAGGCTTAAAAATACATATGCTCCAAATCTACCTCAACGTGCTAGAAAGAAACCAATTATCATACCCGTGCCATCTAGCAGTTTTTCTGTCGTTTCTGCTACATCTCCATTTGCAGCAGCAAATTATGCCGCTAATGACGCTAGAGCCATTGAAGTAGTCATACCTTTTATTGAGCAATTTTCCGCTGCAATCACCAAATATATATGGAACTGCTCCAACTCCACTTGAAGTCTCATTGAGGTTTGTTGCTCTGCTCCAACTCCACTTGAAGTCTCATTGAAACAAGAAAGCGTCGGCCTTATTCAGTCGAGACGGTCCCAAAGGCTTAAAAATACATATGCTCCAAATCTACCTCAACGTGCTAGAAAGAAACCAATTATCATACCCGTGCCATCTAGCAGTTTTTCTGTCGTTTCTGCTACATCTCCATTTGCAGCAGCAAATTATGCCGCTAATGACGCTAGAGCCATTGAAGCAGTCATACCTTTTATTGAGCAATTTTCCGCTGCAATCACCAAATATATATGGAACGTCACATATGTGACGTCAGATGGGAACTGTGGTTACAAAGGCTTTATCTTCTCATCTGTGCATGGGAGAGGACAATTGGATGATGGTCAGATCAGCGTTGCTTGTAGAGCTGCTTGACCGCTATGACCTGTACAGTAGGGTGATGAGTAAGGAAATTGCACAAGAACAGAAAGAGGCAATTAACTATATGGATGACCATCCCCACGATGCAATATTGAATGACCTTCCCAGAAGTTGAACATATAATCTCAAGTTGTTATAACTGTGTATTACATCTGCTGTCAATGCAACAATGTCATTCATTTTTTCCTTTAAGATCAGGACCAGGCCATGGTAAGAAGCGCGGACCCTTCACAATATGTTTTGTAAATAATAATCACTTTGTAAAGATTCAACTTAAAGATGGAAGCCCGGTCCCACCAGTAATATGGCATTGGACGAAATACCACTTTGCTGGATCCAACCTGCTGGATGTGACATACCAGAGAGTCTGCCAGTCTCCTGGAACGAACCCCCTCTAACAAGGAGCGGTCCCTCGGAGGACAGCACCCTGCGCCAGCTGGAACGAACCCCCTCTAACAAGGAGCGGTCCCTCGGAGGACAGCACACTGCGCCAGCTGGAAGGCCACGTCGCAGTCGATGAATCAGGGGAGAGGAAGAGACGCTCTCACTCGGGGTCTGAAGGGCCCGAGGGGACGAAGAAGAAGAGTGAGAGTGGTCCCCCGACGACGCGCGATCCGTCGGTTGCCACTGGGGCGAACCCCCAGGTTTTGGTCGGTTTTCATCGACTGCGACGTGGCCGTCCAGCTGGCGCAGGGTGATGTCCTCCGAGGGACCGCTACTTATTAGAGGGGGTTCGTTCCAGGAGACTGGCAGACTCTCTGGTATGTCACATCCAGCAGGTTGGATCCAACAAAGTGGTATTCCGTCCAATGCCATATTACTGGTGGGACCGGGCTTCCATCTTTAAGTTGAATCTTTACAAAGTGATTATTATTTACAAAACCTATGGTGAAGGGTCCGCGTTTCTTACCTTGGTCTGGTCCTGATCTTAAAGGAAAAAATGAATGACATTGTTCCATTGACAGCAGATGTAATACACAGTTATAACAACTTGAGATTATATGTCTAACTTCTGGGAAGGTCATCCAATATTGCATCGTGGGGTGGTCATCCATATAGTTAATTGCCTCTTTCTGTTCTTGTGCAATTTCCTCACCCATCACCCTACTGTACAGATCATAGTGGTCAAGCAGCTCTACAAGCAACGCTGATCTGACAATCATCCAATTGTCCTCTCCAATGTGCAGATAAGAAGATAAAGCCTTTGTAACCACAGTTCCCATCTGCCGTCACATCTGTGACGTTCCATATATATTTGGTGATTACAGCAGTAAATTGCTCAATAAAAGGTATGACTGCTTCAACAGCTCTAGCGTCATTAGCTGCATAATTTGCTGCTGCAAATGAAGCTGTAGCGGAAACGGCAAAAAAACTGCTAGATGGCACGGGTATGATAGTTGGTTTCTTTCTAGCACGTTGGGAGCATATGTATTTTTAAGCCTTTAGGACCGTCTTGGCTGAACAAGGCCGACGCTTTCTTGTTTCAATGAGACTTCAAGTGGAGTTGGAGCAGAGCAACAAACCTCATCGGCTAAGACATGATCAAAATGAGCTGGTTCAATGGTGGTGGGTGTATCTATATTTTTCAAATTATTCCACCCTTTTCAACTACCACTCAAAATGACATTAACTTCCGGCTGCGTAATCAGATTTGTCGCCGGGATAGCTAGCTCCTTCAACATTATTAACAACTCATTCTTCCTTGTCCTATCAAGTTGAACATAAAACTTGTGTATGCGCTATAATTCATCGCATCTTCTTCAGACATCAATTCCTTCGTAGCCTCCATGTCTAGCTTCTTCCAATGAGTATTTACGGCATCTAAGGGAATTGAGTGATTTTCCCTTGTGAATTCGCCAATCTCATTGGGTACTTGGTACTCCATAAATCATTCTTGCTAGACAATCACCTGCGCATTGGTCCGTCCCTATAGAGTCATATTTATCAGATTCCACAGACATTATCTTCAACGCAGCATCGGATGTAAATACTATCAGCTTCCTGAACAAGTACACATGCACTTTATGTTGCACCAAGATCTTAGATTTCTCGAATGAGGTCTTGATCTCGATATGCTGCCCCTCTAATGATTCATGTATGGTTGGCCAAGAAGCGGAGAAACTGCAGGCCGATGAACCCAATGCCTTTTAAGCTTAAAATATTCATTCTACGCTCTTTTGGTATGCGCTCTATTGGTACTTTCATTTCCATAGTGCAGATTGCTATCTGTCCATACAGAAAATAAACTTCTCCTTGTACTTGTCCAGCCAAAGATGTCTTCACATAGCTCACGGCCCTTGTGTAATCTTTGTATTCTATCTCCAATGCCTTCAATTTTGCAACATAACCAATAAATTCCAGCTAGAGATGAAACCTAACCATTTTTCGTGATCTTCAAAATAAGACTGGTAATTTTTGTCAATATTTTTGGATATGTGCATTCTACATAATTGGTGCACCGTAGATAAAAATACATGGCCAATGGCATTCATAAGTGCAAGCTCCAGTGTTGTCAAAATTACATGTGGCATCCTGTATCCATGTAGCAATGAGCTCAACTTCTCCAATGCCCACAAGTAGTTATCCTCCCTCCCGTACGGACGCCGTGTAACAAAATGCAACTGCGAACGGAATATATGTACCATCTCCATCAATGGTGGCATGTTGCGGTTGGTTTTCAACACACAGTCCATAACCAGAATCTCTGGTAATCTTCGTAATAAATCAACCGACAGCGGATGTGCCCAAAATATATTACTCACTGCATTTGTCTCTTCATCCACTTCATGATACACAATGTAATTATGCTCTCCAAATAGATTAAGGAAGAGCTGCATTTCTGCTCTCACGGCCATTTTCCATGCCTGCATCCTCTGTCTGCCATTATATATAGTGTTTATTGTGCAGATGTTGCCTTATCCTTTTCCTTCATGTATTTCAAGATTTTCCTTGGCCTAACCAATCTATTTGACAAGTCTCTCATTGTGTCCATCTCCTCCTCCTAACCTCCCGTCATATGGATGTCCCTCTATGTACATCACGGGTTTATGGTTGTGATTGCCACGTACAACTGTCAAAAATCCACTTATCTGTTGCCACCTCATTAGCCCTCAAGTAGAAGGGACATGTATACTTTTTGCTTCGAGTTGCTTTTTTGGCCGTTAAATCCGGCCTGTGTGGCCAATATGTCCCACTTCTTTCACAACAAAAATAATACGTTGGGACCTTATTGCCCTTTGTACTCATATTTGATGATTTTGTAACAACCACATTCCCTGTTTTCACACCAACCAACTTTACCCATTTAACAAGCTCGTCTATGATGGCGAAAATTTTATTTGTTGTGAACTGATTTGTATAATCTTCAGTAACCTCCGATCCTTCTATATTACAATGAATTAATTACCACATACCAACATAGTCACTAAATGTTTTTTCTTGTAAATTAGTCAGTTAACAAAGCGAAATAATTTCTAACATTTGCTTTTTTGTCCTCTTTATCAAGATCCCCTCAATGTGTACCAAGTCCATTTCAATCTTCGTAATCTTCGTAATTTCTAACTGTACGTTGCAGCAATCAATTTCTAAAATTATTAATAAATACCAAATTAATTAGCATCAATTAATGTCTTACCATCTTTATGATGCAATGCGTCCGCAGTCGACTATTTTAGGGCACCCCAATGACACATATCTTTTGCTCTGCCTTAAGGATGTTCTTCTGATCTAAGCAGGAACTCTTATAGTCTATATATTTCTGTTGATCAGTGAATTAGAATAATTTCTGTTGATCAAACCCTATCTCGTTAGCTTTTTGCGCCTTTGGTCACAATACTGTTCGCATATGGAAGCTGTTATGTTTGTCTTTGTATTTACATATGAGTAAAAATATTGTTTCATAGTGTAAATTACTCATCGGGAACAACAGGATGGTAAAAAGGTAAAAGTACTCCAGCTATGAACCGTCTAGTAAAATTAATGCAATCGATATTACTCAACGAGCACAACGGTAGTGTATCCGCGTGTATCCCTACCCGCGGGAAGAATTGCCTTCCATATTTACAGTGGATTTAAATTACTCACCGTGCACAACGGCATGTCAAATTACTCCTGATTTGCACCGTTGTGCGCATGTAGTAATACCATGCCATCGTGTAAGATTTCTCAGCGCGCAAAACGGTTCATTTCCTGTTAAAATTATACACGTTGTGCGCGCTGAGTAATATTATTTCGAACTAAACTTGTTTACTCAACGCGCACGATGGGTAAATTATTACGGACCCGTTATGACCCGATAGGACCCGAAATTACCCCGTGATAACTTCTGCTCGCATCGAATTGAAAGATAATTCCACAGATTGCTCATGGCGGAATATCAAACGGCAAGTTTTTTTAAAGATGGCCTAAGTCGCCCAGACCGAATTCCAAAAGATTTGATTTTTATCTCTTGGCTCGAACTGCTGCGATCAGACAAAGTGTTGAATCGAGAGCAAACGATTTAGGGGGTTTTGACCTAAATTTTTCGAAATCGAATCTTGCGTAAGTCTATACTTTTAAGTACATTTTAGTTGCCATTCTTATTCTGATTTTACATGCACGCGTCCACAGTTGAGATTGATGTAGATGGTACAAAAATTCAAGGTAATATTGATTTATCTTTTCGGCAATAATGTAGTAAATCTTTGAGGATCGGGTTATGAATTGTTTGATACAAGATAACATAGATATTACAAACGACTTTTCAACCATGCAACTTTTTAAGGATAGAAAAGAGTTGTTTCAGTGGATAAAGAATGTTGGGGTACGATATGGGCATGTGATTGTTACACGTTCGGGGAGATTGAGTAAAACGGCCAATGGGCATCATGCTGTGTACTTTGCATGTGAAAGAAGTGGGGAATATAGGGGACTCCGAAAGGGAAAAAGACCACCAGGCCAGTTATTACCCGATAGGACCCGAAATTACCCCGTGATAACTTCTGCTCGCATCGAATTGAAAGATAATTCCACAGATTGCTCATGGCGGAATATCAAACGGCAAGTTTTTTTAAAGATTGCTCAAGTCGCCCAGACCGAATTCCAAAAGATTTGATTTTTATTTCTTGGCTCGAACTGCTGCGATCAGACAAAGTGTTGAATCGAGAGCAATCGATTTAGGGGGTTTTGACCTAAATTTTTCGAAATCGAATCTTTCGTAAGTCTATACTTTTAAGTACATTTTAGTTGCCATTCTTATTCTGATTTTACATGCATGCGTCCACAGTTGAGATTGATGTAGATGGTACAAAAATCCAAGGTAATATTGATTTATCTTTTCGGCAATAATGTAGTAAATCTTTGAGGATCGGGTTATGAATTGTTTGATACATGATAATATGGATTTTACAAACGACTTTTCAACCATGCAACTTTTTAAGGATAGAAAAGAGCTGTTTCAGTGGATAAAGAATGTCGGGGTACGATATGGGCATGTGATTGTTACACGTTCGGAGAGATTGAGTAAAACGGCCAATGTGCATCATGCTGTGTACTTTGCATGTGAAAGAAGTGGGGAATATATGGGACTCCGAAAGGGAAAAAGACCACCAGGCCAGTTAAAACCAAGAAGTGTTCATGTTCATTCTCATTGCGTGGTTATATGGTGTGCGTGGGCGTTGAAGAGTGGAAGTTAACAGTCGTTTATGGCAGGCACAACCATCAAGCAGCAGCTAAATATGTCGAGGGCCATTCCGATAAAGGGACGTTGCAGGGAATGGAGATGGAAACAATGCGTGACTTGGCAAATAGCAAGGTTCGGCTAGCTGAAATTTTGAAAGTACTGAAGGAAAATAAAAACTTCAGTGCAACCTCAACCAAAGCAATTTATAATGCACGAAACCGATTACAAAGGGGGAAGAAGGTTGGTATTGTAAAACAGTTGAAGGAGTTAGCATCACCTGATAAAAATTGTGGGTGATGAGATGAACATGTGAAGGCTGTGAAGAATGAGGTGGAGGATCAGAAGGTGGAGGAGGATAAGGTGGATGAGGCGTTTTCGGAGAATGCAGTGCCTGCTGAGTTGCAGGAAGAGGATCATACTAGGGAGATGGATGTGGAGGATGATAAGGTGGATCATAATGAGGAGGAGCAGGCTGCTGAGATGGAGGAGGATGAGAACGCATTGGCTAAGTATTTTGAGAAGGAGTTAGCATCACCTGATAAAATTGTGGGTGATGAGCATGTGAAGGCTGTGAAGAATGAGGTAGAGGATCAGAAGGTGGAGGAGGATAAGGTGGATGAGGCGTTTTCGGAGAATGCAGTGCCTGCTGAGTTGCAATAGGAGGATCATACTAGGGAGATGGATGTGGAGGATGATAAGGTGGATCGTAATAAAGAGGAGCAGACTGCTGAGATGGAGGAGGATGAGAACGCATTGGCTAAGTATTTTGAGAAGGAGCATGAGGGTCATAAGATGGATGACCTGCTTCTGCAAATTTCTACACTGGTTGCGGTGATTGCTAAGCAGCATACTGAGGTGAGGAGGAGAAATTGTTGATGATAAGACTACTGAGAGGGAGGAGGAGAATGCAGTGGCTACGTATTTTGAGGATCAGGAGGGGCATAATGGGGTCGTGGAGGGGCATACTATGGATGACATGCTTAAGCAAATTGCTCCACTTGATGTGATTTCTGAGCAGCTTGCAGATGAGACGGAGAAGCCTACAGTGAGGAGGAAGCCTGTTAAGGCTCAACTTGTGCCGTCGATTGCTGATCAGGAGGGGAATAATGGGGTAGTGGAGGGGCATACTATGGATGACATGCTTAAGCAAATTGCTCCACTGGTTGATGTGATTTCTGAGCAGCTTGAAGATGAGACAGAGAAGCCTACAATGAGGAGGAAGCCTGTTAAGGCTCAACTTGTGCCGTCGATTGCTGATCAGCATGCGGAGGTGACGGAGAAGCCTACATTGAAGAGGAAGGCTGGTAAGGGAAGTAGTAGGCGTAGGAAACGTCATTAAAGAAGGCGAAACCTTCAATTCCCCATGATGATTTTGAAATCCCTGAAGAATACCGAATACCATAAGGTGGATTTTTCTGAGTGTATACGACTCCTTATAGTGGGCATCGTAGATGTGACAGCAGATGGCCCGTATAGGGCTGTGGCATCTCAAGTGGGCCTGATGAGGCCGTATGTATGCAAGTTAGATCTGACTTGCTCGGTGAAATGCAGAAATACAGCTTCTTGTACAAGCATGTTATGGGTGAGGCTGTATATAATGAGAATTTAGATGCAGTGAAATATTTTATTGATGCACATGCATGACAAAATAAATGGATGCAGCTGCCAGAAATGTCATATGTCATTGACTCATGCTACGACTGTGTAGTACATATGCTTGCACCTCAGATGTGTGTGACATTTTTCCATTGATAATTCCTCCAGTACCCTCATCCTCCAGACGCCACATAACGTTGGGTCATGTAAACAATAATCACTTTGTTTTCGTTAAACTTGACCCAACTGGTGTCGTCCCTTCGACTTCACTTGTGTGGAAAAGAAAACATGACGTTGTGGCAGAAGGATGGCCGGCTGGTTATGAGCGGAGGATGCAGTTATTCGGTAAGATGGTAGAAGGTAAGGGTATTGCTACTGTTGATGATATTTAGTATTTGTAAGATATAACGTTGGATCAATGTAATATGGTTTTTGTATACATATTGACCACTTGATAGCATGAAATTTTATCATGGCTGTCGAAATGTGCAAATGTTATCATCGGTATGGATTAAAGTTGTGTATCATACAAATTACACAGAGCGCAAAATGGTAGTAATATTGCCCGTTTTGCACGTTGAGTAAATATGTCTTTACATACAAAATTGCTCAACGCGCAAAACAGACAATATTAGTGTCAGTTTTGCGCTCTGAGTAATTTTCTATAACATCAACCATTGTTCCAAATTGTTGTGCGATGAGAACGTATCATTGTTATTGTATCAGATAGTTCAAGTTAGCATAGGGTTATTGTATCATATATGTTATTATCTGACAAAATTGCTTACCACGAACTCCTATTGATAAGTTTTGTCTGTTGAGCGCCTTTAGAAATTTTGTTATTGGTTACTACAATTGCTCACCGCGATCAGAACAAATAATTTTGACCTGTTGTACGTGGAGAGCAATTTAGTTTAGTGAGAAACAAAATTGCTCCTCGCCCACTCAATTTATTTGATGATATCTCCATATTAATTCGAACAGCTATCTACGCATATAAAAGCATGAAGAAACCCCACATAAGAGAAGGACCCATCGAGGAACCTACTCGTCTTGTTTCAGTGCAAGCGAAAAGAGGCTTCCAGTTATAATTCACATATTTACAATCATGCCCGAAATGGTATGAAATTCAATCCCAAGACTATATCCTATGTAAACATGTCTACCCACTATGTATAAAAGTTACCATCTTTTGAGCAGTACACACGATAACATTTCACTGTGACCAAACGAAGACAAGGCATGGTTTTACTTGGTAATTTTCTCCACATTAATTCGAACAGCTATCTACACATATAAAAGCATGAAGAAACCCCACATAAGAGAAGGACCCACCGAGGAACCTACCCGTCTTGTTTCAGTGCAAGCGAAAAGAGGCTTCCAGTTATAATTCACATATTTACAATCATGCCCGAAATGGTATGAAATTCAATCCCAAGACTATATCCTATGTAAACATGTCTACCCACTATGTATAAAAGTTACCATCTTTTGAGCAGTACACACGATAACATTTCACTGTGACCAAACGAAGACAAGGCATGGTTTTACTTGGTAATTTTCTCTTCAAGGGAGCAATCGTCAACAGCTTGATCCGGCACCAGCAAGCCATGGTTATTCAAGAACTAAATGATAGCGCGGTGATCACCGATTGGAGCACTTCAAGAACTCAGGGCGCTTCGTCCCAAGACGCATTGGAATTCATCGTTGGTGCTAAACATCCTCATATTTGACCTCGACGGTGGCACCTTTAATATATCTTTGTTTACCATGGAGCACACCGTCTTTGAGTTGAAGCCTATAACTCATCTTTGGCGGAGATGACTTTGACAATATGACGGTATAACAATATGTTAATGAGTTCAATTAATACAGCAGCGTAAATGCCCGGGACCTTCCAAGACGCATTGGAATTCATCGTTGGTGCTAAACATCCTCATATTTGACCTCGACGGTGGCACCTTTAATATATCTTTGTTTAGCATGGAGCACACCGTCTTTGAGTTGAAGCCTATAGCTAGACTCATCTTTGGCGGAGATGACTTTGACAATATGACGGTATAACAATATGTTAATGAGTTCAATTAATACATCAGCGTAAATGCCCGGGACCTTAGGAGACTAAGGACAGACTATGAGAGCATTGACGTCTAATTCACCATTTATCGTGCTAAGTTTCAAAAGCTCACCATGTCCATATTCATGAAGTGTATAGAGTCCGTGTAGAAGTGCCTGAAGGATGTTGCGATGGCCAAGAGCTCTGTTCATGATGTAGTACACAAGGGAACCTATCGGAGGGAACCTTAGGAGACTAAGGAGTTCAATTAATACAGCAGCGTAAATGCCCGGGACCTTAGGAGACTAAGGACAGACTATGAGAGCATTGACGTCTAATTCACCATTTATCGTGCTAAGTTTCAAAAGCTCACCATGTACATATTCATGAAGTGTATAGAGTCCGTGTAGAAGTGCCTGAAGGATGTTGCGATGGCCAAGAGCTCTGTTCATGATGTAGTACACAAGGGAACCTATCGGAGGGAGCCTATCAGATGTTCCCCTTAAACATCCGTGGCAATTCGTGCCTAAATTATCATGGACATCAGGAATGCATTTCTCACTTTCAATCTTCACAATACAACTCAAACAATGTAACCACACATGATAAACAATATTGGATGTGAAGAAGCGAGATATGCATACATGATGTTCCCTGATAATAGGACAAACACATGATAAACGATATTGGATGTGAAGAAGCGAGATATGGATACATGATGTTCCCTGATAATAGGACAAATAATGTGGCTGTGTGAGTTGATGATCACACCACCGTCTTTGCCTATAGCTAGACTCATCTTTGGCGGAGATGACTTTGACAATATGACGATAAAACAATATGTTAATGAGTTCAATTAATACAGCAGCACAAATGCCCGGGACCTTAGGAGACTAAGGACAGACTATGATGGCATTGACGTCTAATTCACCATTTATCGTGCTAAGTTTCAGGAGCTTACCATGGCCATATTCATGAAGTGTATGGAGTCGTGTAGAAGTGCCTGAAGGATGCTGCGATGGCCAAGAACTCTGTTCATGATGTGGTACACGAGGGAACCTATCGGATGTTCCCCTGTAAACATCCGTGGCAATTCGTGCCTACATTATCATGGACATCAGGAATGCATATCTCGCTTTCAATCTTCACAATACAACTCAAACAATGTAACCACACATGAAAAACGATATTGGATGTGAAAAAGCGAGATATGGATACATGATGTTCCCTGATAATGGGACAAATAATGTCGGTTAGCATTTGGCTTAAGAAGATTAGATTGAGGTGTGACTGTGTGAGTTGATGAGGGCTCGTGGGTAGACATTTATAGCCGAATTGGTCATGTAAGACGGGGAAATGGCGCGTGAGTATACAAAAGAGTGCATGTGAGGCTACAGAATTTAGAACGTGTGCATACAGTAGAGTCCTCGTAATTCTACAAAGAAGCGAGTAACAATCAGAATTGCTCAACACGCAAAACATGATAATATTTGAACAGTTGTGCCCGTTGAGAACTTTTGTTACCCCATAACAAAATTGTTCAATGTGCACAACGCATGGAAAACGAGAATTGCTCAATGCGCAACGCACAACGCATGGAAGCGAATTGTATTTGTTGATGAGATCTTGTTGGTTGGTACTAGGGAATCAATTTAATAGACGACTTGGACTGGCCCATGGATGAGGATGAGACTGCAGTAGAGTTACTGTGTGGCTACATAGAAGACCCAGTCATGCTACAGAGGAGTTATCGTGAATATACAAAAGACTGCTCGTGAATCTACAGCAGATTGATACCAGCTAGATGATTTTCCCAAGAATGTTTGACCGTTGGGAAGCGCGTTAGGAAAAATTGATAGCCGCGAAAAAAAATTGCTCAACGCGCAGAATCAACAAATATATGGCCGTTGTGCGATGTGAGCAAATTTTTAATGGTTAACAAAATTGCTTAAAGCGTACAATGGGGGTATATTTGGACCTTTAGTATATATAAGAGACCTCGTGAGTCTACAGAGAAGTGATCGTGAACATACAACAGATTAATACCAGCCAGATGTTCTGCGCAATATTGATTAATGACTGCCTAAGTGGTGCGCGTTGAGATAAACTGATAGCCACTAACAAAATTGTTCAACACGCACAACTGGCAAGATTATGCCCTTTGTGCTCGGTTATAATTTCGTATGGGAATACAAATTTCATCACCGTGCAAAACCGCAAATGAAGCAAGTCCTGTGCATTTAGCAATTTTCTATGCCATAACATAATTGATCAACGCGCACAACAAGCAAAGCCAGGTGTTCGCTTTGAGCATATATGGTATTTTATGAACAATTGTTAAACGCGCACACCTAGCATAATTATGCCCGTTGTGCGCATTGAGCAAAAGTTGAGGCGATAACAAATTTGCTCAACACGCCCCACGGGAATAATTTTGCCCGTTGTGTACTTTGAGCATATTTGTTAGATGCTATAATTTTTTTCCAATGCGCACCACAACAGTCAATCATTCACATTCCAATTTTCATCATACTTAATGTGATTCCGAAACATGCCTACATGCAAACTTTTAGATTAAGTCTGATACTTATTCAATTTGAAGACATTTTCATAATGATCCATTCCAAATCTGAAGAAATTTTGCAAGACTTTGTGAGTTGTGCATGATGAATAACTTGCTTCGGATCGAGATTGAAATCACCGAAGGAATACAAACTTTACATTCACACCATCAATGTTACCCTTACTTCTTCTGTTTGGGAGATAAAGAAAAGAGCGTGCATCCAAATGTACTTATCACAACAATTCCAAAAACGACAACCAAACATATTGCAAGTTCACATTTTTGGAAATGGTATGAAATTCAATCACGAGACTATATCCTATGGATACATGGATTCACACTATGAAAAACAGTTAGCATCCTCCAGCACAACAGATGTACTTTCGCTCTGCCCAAAGGAAGAAAAGGCATTTTTACTTGGTAACATTCTCTTCAGTAGAGCAATCGTCAACCGCTTGCTCCTGCACCAGCAAGCTGCGCGGTTCTTCGAGAACTAAATATTAGCACGTTGAGCAATTTCATCGGCAACCACCTTCGTTGCGTTTAGTAACGTCGTTGTCGATTTTCTGCCATCATAAGTTAGATATAAGTGTCTTCATAGAAGGCGTCGTTGTAACATGCAGTCAAGTATGAAGACGGTTCAAACACAACGGCTGGAACGCCGATTCCCCTGAGGCGATGTACCAAACGTGTGATGCGCTAAGCAGCTACACCACTATGGCCATGCATGCGTGCCTACATTAATTTCAACATCAGGAATACATATCTCGCTTTCAATCTTCACAATCAAACTCCTACCATGTAACCACACATGATAAACGATATTTGCTGTGAAGAAGCGAGATCTGTATACATGATGTTCCCTGATAATGGGACAAATGTTGTGGCATAAATATTGGGTTAGCATTTGGCGTACGAAGAGTAGATTGAGTTGTGAGTTGAGGAGGTCTAGTGTGCATCCATTTATAGATGAATTGGACATGGCAGCTGGGGTAATGGCTCGTGAGTATGCAGACATAAGTGAGATCGTGAGTGTACAGTAGAGTGCTTGTGATTCTACAAAAGCGAAGTGTAGTGGGTGATGAGATCTTGTGGGTATGGAATCAATTTTAATAGACGAATTGGACGAGTCTATCGAGGAGTGCTCGTGAATATACAAAAGAGTGCTCGTGAATCTACAGCAGATTGATACCAGCCAGAAAAGAGTGCTCGTGAATCTACTGCAGATTGATACCAGCCAGATGTTGTTACCAAGAATGTTTGACCGTTGTGTTACGCGTTCAGCAAAATTGATAGCATCTAACAAAATTGCTTAACGCGCAAAATCAACAAAAATATGGCCATTGTGCGCGTTGAGCAAATATTTAATGGGTAACAAAATTGCTCAAATCGTAAAACGGGGATATATTTAGACCTTTAATCTACATACGAGAACCCGTGAGTCTACAGAGCAAGGTAGGGAATCAATTTTTATAGACGACTTGACTGGCCCAAGGATGAGAATGAAACTACAGTAGAGTTAATATGAGGCTACAGAAGAGACCCCGTGAGTCTATAGAGGAGTGCTCGTAAATGTACAGAAGACTGCTCATGAATCTACAACATATTAATACCAGCCAGATGTTGTTCCCAAGAAAGGTTGAACATTGTATTGCGCCTTCAGCAATATTGGGTTAGCATTTGACGTAAGAAGAGTAGATTGAGTTGTGAGTTGAGGAGGTCTAGTGTGCATCCATTTATAGATGAATTGGACATGGCAGCTGGGGTAATGGTTCGTGAAATGCAGACATAAGAGAGACCGTGACTGTACAGTAAAGTGATTGTGATTCTACAAAAGCGAAGTGTAGTGGGTGATGAGATCTTGTGGGTATGGAATCAATTTTAATAGACGAATTGGATGAGTCTACCGAGGAGTGCTCGTGAATATACAGAACAGTGCTCGTGAATCTACAGCAGATTGATACCAGCCAGATGTTGTCACCAAGAATGGTTGAACATTGTGTTACGCGTTCAGCAAAATTGATAGCATCTAATAAAATTGCTTAACGCGCAGAATCAACAAAAATATGGTCATTGTGCGCGGTGAGCAAATATTTAATGTGTAACAAAATTGCTCAAATCGCAAAACAGGGATATATTTGGACCTTTAATCTACATACGAGAACACGTGAGTCTACAGAGCAAGGTAGGGAATTAATTTTTATAGACGACTTGACTGGCCCAAGGATGAGGATGAAACTACAGTAGAGTTAATATGAGGCTACAGAAGAGACCCCGTGAGTCTACAGAGTGCTCGTGAATGTACAGAAGACTACTCGTGAATCTACAGCATATTGATACCAGCCAGATGTTGTTCCCAAGAAAGGTTGACCGTTGTATTGCGCCTTCAGCAAAATTAATAGCCTCTTAAGAAAATTGCTTAACTCGCAGAACCACAAAAAATATGGCCGTTGTGCGCGGTAAGCAAATTTTAAATGGTTAACAAAATTCCTCAAAGCGCACAACGTGGATATATTTGGACCTTTATTCTACATAAGAGACCCCGTGAAAATACAGAAGAGTGCTCGTGTATGTACAATTGTTAAACGAGCAAACTTAGCATAATTATGACCGTTATGCGCGTTGAACAAAATATGAGGCGATAACATCATTGCTCAACGCGCCCCCTGGTAATAATTTTGCTGGTTGTGCGCTTTGAATATATTTGTTAGAGGCTATCAATTTTGTTCAATGCGTAACACAACAGTCAATCAGTCTCATTTCAATTTGCATCAAAATTAATCTGATTCAGAAACTACATGCAAACTTTTAAATTAAATTTTATACATATTCAAACTGATGACATTGTCTAAATCCACCCATTCAAATATATTGATGTACATACTGATACAGATCCAAACTGATTCATTTGCATACGCTCTTACAAACGGATACATATGATTGTCGTCGTAGATGTTTGCAATGAAGGGATTCTTTACGGGATATATTGTCGGCGTGATCTGAGTGCTTCCCCCTTCAACTTCCGCGAGTTCATCAACGACCACCTTCGTTGCGTTTATTAACATCGTTACCGATTTTCTGCCATCATAAGCTGGATATGAGTGTCGTCATAGCAGGCGTCGTTGTAACCTACAGTCAAGTATGAAACCGGTTCAAAGACAACGGCTGAAACACCGATTCCCTTAAGGCGATGTACCAAACGTGCGAGGCGCTCAATAGCTACGTTGCGGTTATTACCGTCGTTGCCGATTTTCTGTCATGATATGCAGAATATGATTGTCGTCGCAGATGTGTGCATTGACATGGCGTTTTGTCGGATGTAGCAGACGCCTCCAACTAGAGAGTACTCGGTCAACGACCTTCAGAGAAATACAACCCCATTGATGTCGAAGATGCCGTGCTCAGCGTATTTGTCATGCAATCCGAAGACATCTGCTGTTCCCAATAGTCTTAGCACTGAAGCTTCATGATAACAAAATAGAATGTTTAATGCCAACATACGCAGGTTTGAATTAATCAAAAATTGAAGAAATACACTTACGCCAATGACTAGATCATCCAGGTTGTTCTGCAGGGTTGCATAACAAATAGAATGAGCTTTTTCATCTTCGGCAAGATACATGTACGAGCTGCTTCAATCACCTTAAGATTTCGACAAGTTGGCTGCCATGCACGCAAGAGAGCTGCCATGCACGCAAGAGATCGAAAAGGACAGGATGGAGTGCTTGTGCGTAAAAGATGAAGTATAACGAAAAGGTGAAGGGTTTGATGGAGGAGATGGAGTGTAAAGAGGAGATGGAGATGAAGATGGAGATGGAGATGGAGATGGAGTGTAAAGTCGAGAAGTGGAAGTCGAAATGCTCACATCTGGATGCCCTTCATCGGGCATGCTTGATTAGAAATGGAAGATAGCCCTTCGTTGTGTTTATTACCGTCATTGCGTAAGTTTCCAACATCAACCATTTATATTTACGTGAAAAGACTACTGGATGAATTCTATCGTCCATTTCTATCTCAAGCATGCACGAACAGAAGAAGACCTTATTGTTTCCATACGGAGTTTGTGTAGGCAAATAAAGAAGAAGATGAGAAGAAAGTAGAGTAAGTTGTGAGAAGATGAGGGCTCGTTGTCAGCCATTTATAGCGGAATTGGACCACTCAACTTGAAGAGTATAATAAGTCTGTGATCCTACAGTAATGCAATAGATCTCGGGAATCAACATTTATTTACTTAACGCGCAAAACGCATAATCCCAACGCGGAAAACGTGTAATCCCAATTATTTTAGCCTGTGGTGAAAAGGAAGTAAATTACTCTCTGCGCAAAACAAGGAAACTGACCGGTCTTGCACTTGAGCAAAATTGAAGCTAATAGGAAAATTGCTTTTCGTGAAAAACGCGTAAAATTCTTTAATTTCCAGCGCAAAACAGACATTATTGAGAAATTGCTCACCGTGCAAACCCATTCATTCAATTTTGCACTTGAGCAAAATTGAAGCTAATAGGAAAATTGCTCTTCGTGAAAAACGGTGAAAAACGCGTAAAATTCTTTAATTTCTAGCGCAAAACAGACATTATTGAGAAATTGCTCACCGTGCAAACCCATTCATTCGATTTTGCGCGTTGTGCGCGTTGAGAAATATGAGATGTCCCAAAAAAATTACTCACCGCGCTAACCTAGCGAATGACCTGCAATATCTATGCGTAAAATAGTACTAACCGCTCATGATAACGCGTTATAAAAAAGGTTAGAGATGCGTATTATCAGCACATTTCACCATTACCAGACTATCAAATTTTACTTGTTGTGTGCGTGAAGTAATTTAATCCAATTAACCGTTTTTACACGACGCGCACAACGGTTTATAATTTTATCCGTGTGCGCGCAGATTAATATTACTTTTACTAATGTCTTTTAACCCACACGCACAACCGGTTGTGCGTTCTGAGTAATAATACTCAATTCTAACCTTTTTAATACAGCCCACAACGCATTATAATGATGCACGTTGTGCGCGATGAGTAAAATTTTCTCATATCAAAGTTTTTATTCGACGCGCACAACGTGTACAATTGTGAGAAATTTTACAAGCCTTTGTGCGTTGTGCGCGTGGAGTAATTTAATCTACTCTAAACATTTTGTATAATTGTGCGAGCGGATTAATATTACTTCAAACTAATGTCTTTTAACCCACGCGCACAACGACGCGTTATGCTCTATGAGTAATAATAAACCACTCTAGCCTTTTTTATTACCACGCACACCGCGCTAATATTTAGTACGTTGTGCGCTCTGAGTAATTTTGTCTCGTAGTAATATTAATAAACCACTCTATGAGTAATAATAAACCACTCTAGCCTTTTTTATTACCACGCACACCGCGCTAATATTTAGAACGTTGTGCGCTCTGAGTAATTTTGTCTCGTAGCATGATTTTTACTCGACGCACACAACGTTTCAAATCTGGTGTAATTTTACATGGGCTGAACACATAACTTTTGCAGTGGATTATGATTAAAGATGATGAATTACTTGCTTCGGATCGAGATTAAAATCCCCGAAGGAATCCAAACTTTAGATTCACCACCAATGTTACCCTTGCTTCTTTTATTTGGAAGAGAAAGAAAAGAGCGTGCATTCAAATGTACATAACACAACAATGCCAAAAACTACAACCAAACATATCGCAAGTTCGCATTTTTGGAAATGGTATGGAATTCAATCACGAGACCATATCATATGGATACATGGATTCACACTATGAAAAATAGTTACCATCTTCTGCACAGCATAACCAAACATATCGCAAGTTCGCATTTTTGGAAATGGTATGGAATTCAATCACGAGACCATATCATATGGATACATGGATTCACACTATGAAAAATAGTTACCATCTTCTGCACAGCATAACAAATGTCCTTTCGCTCTGCCCAAAAGAAGAAAATGCAGTTTTTTACTTTGTAACTTTCTCTTCAGTTTAGCAATCGTCAACAGCTTGCTCTTGCACCAGCAAGCCACGGTTCTTCGAGAACTAAATATTAGCCTTCGATCGAGGTTGTTTCCCTATATGAGGGCATTGGCTTCTACTTGACCATTAGTTTCAACATCAGGAATCCTTGCTTTTCAATCTACACAATCAAACTCCTACCATGTAAGTTATGTTACCACACATGATAAATGATATTTGTTGTGAAGAAGCGAGATATGGATACATGATGTTCCCTGATAATGGGACAAATAATGTGGCATAAATATTGGGTTAGCATTTGGCGTAAGAATAGTAGATTGAGTTGTGGGTTGAGGTGGGCTCATGGGCTTCCATTTATAGACGAATTGGGACATGGAAGCCGGGGTAATAGCACGTGAGTATGCAGAACAGTGTATGTGATTCTATATAAGTGAGACCGTGAGTGTACAATATAGTGCTCGTGATTCTACAGACGTGAAGTGTAGTGGTTGATGAGATCTTGTGGGTAGGGAATCAATTTTTATAGACGACTTGGACTGGCCCATGGATAAGGATGAGAATATAGTAGAGTTACGGTGAGGCTACAGAAGAGACCCGTTGAGTCTACCGAGGATTGCTCGTGATTATATAGAAGAGTGCTCGTGAATCTACAGCAGATTGATACAAGACAGATGTTCACAAGGATGGTTGACCGTTGTGCTGCACGTTCATCAAAATTAATGACCTCTAACAAAATTACTTAACACGCAGAACCAACAAAAAACTATGGCAGTTGTGCACGGTGAGCAAATTTTTAAAGGTTAACAAAATTATTCAAAGCGCACAACAAGGATATATTTGGACCATTAGTCTACATAAGAGACCCCGTAAGTCTACAGAGCAGTGCTCGTGAATATACAGAAGAGTTCTCGTGAATATACAGCAGATTGATACCAGCAAGATGTTCTGCGCAATAATGACCGACTAAGTGGTGCGCGTTGAGATAAACTGATTCTCAATGCGCACCACAACAGTCAATCATTCTCATTCCAATTTTCCTCCTACTTAATGTGATACCGAAACATGCCTACATGCAAACTTTTAGATTAAATCTGATACTTATTCAATCTGAAGTCATTTTCAAAATGAACCATTCAAATATATTCATGTACACTGATACTTTTGCCTTCACTCTTACAAACTGATACATATGATTTTCGTCGTAGATGTTTGCAATGAATTGGCGCTTTATAAGACTTTATATATTGTCGGCATGATCTGCGTTTGCTTTCGCGCTATAAGATTTCCGAGTCCACATTCGCTAGCATTGCTCTTACCATTAATTCTGTATGTACACACACACACATCTATGCACACCGTGGTACATGGCCTTATGTGCAGGGTAGGCAAGCATGCCATTAGAGTGATTGAAAGGTACCGATGGTCTTCAAATATGGTGCTCTTGAATGCAGCAAGACGGGAAGAAGCTTGGGATGGCATCCTGCCATACGACATAATGGCAACCAACGTACTACCCAGACTTCCTATGAAATTGCTTGCAAGGCTCCGCTGTGTGTGCAAGCAGTGGCGCTCCTTAACATATATGTCCCCCGTCAACTTCTGTGATTTCATCGGCGACCACATTCGTTGCGTTTATTAACGTCATTGCCGATTTTCTGCCTGTTTAAGCTGTCCTGAGTGTCGTCATAGAAGGCGTCGTTGTAACCTGCAATCAAGTATGAAGCCGGTTCAAAGACAACGGCTGGAACGCCGATTCCCCTGAGGCGATGTACCAAACGTGCGATGCGCTCAGCAGCTACGTTGCGATTATTACCGTCGTTGCCGATTTTCTGCCATGACCTGCGGAAAATGATTGTCGTCGTAGATGATTGCATTGAAGTGGCGTTTTGTCGGATGTAACAGACGCCTCCAACTGGAGAGTGCTCGGGCAACGGAAGCTTGTGCATTGAAGCTTTTTGACGAAAAGAAGAAGGCAGTGGAAGAGGTTCGTGGGTAGAAGGAGAAGAACTTGGTGGATGTAATTGAGCAATGTAAGGAAGAGTTCGAGGATGATGCAAGTTTAAGCACTTCAGGAGGAACCTGAAACTACAGGCAATGTAATGAAGCTGAACAGAACATATGAAGGAGATGGAGTGTAAAGTCGAGGAGTGGAAGACGAAATGCTCACATCTGGAAGCCCTTCATCGAGCATGCTTGAAATAGAAATGGACGATAGCCCTTCGTTGCGTTTATGACCGTCGTTGCGTAAGTTTCCAACATCAACCGTTTAGCTTTACGTGAAAAGACTACTGGTTGAATTCTATCATCCATTTCTATCTCAGGCATGCACGAACATAAGAAGACCTAATTGTTTCCATACGGAGAGAAAGGTGTGAGCCATTTATAGCGGAATTGGACCAATCAAAATGAAGAGTATAATAAGTCTGTGATTCGACAGTAATGTAATGGATCTCAGGAATCAACATTTATTTACTCAACGCGAAAAACGCGTAATCCCAACGCGAAAAACGCGTAATCCCAACGCGAAAAACGCGTAATCCCAAGTATTTTAGCCTGTGGTGAAAATAGGTTAATTACTCTCCGCGCAAAACAAGGAAACTGAACGGTTTTTCGCCTTGATCAACATTGATGCTAATATGAAAATTACTCCCAGCAATAATACTCTCCACTACTCTTTTTTAATACCGCACACAACGCGCTATTATTTAGCACTTGTGCGCGATGAGTAACTATTTCTCGTAGCAAAGTTTTTACTCGACACGCATAATGTCCGAAATATGGAGAAATTTTACATGCCATTGTCCGCGTGGAGTAATTTAATCCAATGTAACCGTTTTTACCCGACGCGCACAATGTGGTATAATTTTACCCGTTGTGCGCATGGATTAGTTTTACCCACAAGCCAACGGGTTGTGCACTCTGAGTAATAATACTCCACTCTACCCTTTTTTATTACCGCCCACAACTCGTTATAATGTAGCACGTGCGCAATGAGAAATTTTTTTCTCGTATCCAAGTTTTTATTCGACGCACACAACGTTCTAAATCAGGAGAAATTTTACATCCGTTGTGCGCGTGGAATAATTTAATCCACTGTAACCGTTTTTATACAACACACACAACAGGGTATAATTTTATCTGTAGTGCACGCGGAATAATATTACTTCTTACCAATGTCTTTTAACCCACGCGCACAATGGGTTGTTCGCTCTGAGTAATAATACTCCACACTCACCTTTTTAAATACAGCGCACAACTCGCTATTATTTAGCACGTTGTGCGCGATGAGTAAAATTTTCTCGTAGCCACGTTTTTATTCGACGTGCACAACGTTCTAAATCTGGAGAAATTTTACATGTGGCGTAAAATCCACGTGGCGTTAAATTTTATCCAATGTGGAGTAAATTTTAATCCATGTGGATTAAAATTTTACATGCCGTTGTGCTGTGTGTGGTGTAATTTAATCCACTGCAACTGTTTTTACACGACGCACACAACGGGGTATAATTTTACCCCTTGTGTGCGTGGAATAATATTACATCTTACCAATGTGTGCGCTCTGAGTAATAATAATACTCCTCACTCACCTTTTTTAATACCGTGCACAACGGCACTATTGTTTAGCACGTTGTGCGCGATGAGTAAAATTTTCTCGTAGTCAAGTTTTTATTCGACGCGCACAACATTCTAAATCTAGAGAAATTTTACATGCGGCGTATAATCATCCATGTGGCGAAAATTTTTATCCACTGTGGAGTAAAATTTAATCCACGTGGATTAAAATTTTACATGCCGTTTTACGCGTGGTATAATTTAATCCATTGCAATTGTTTTTACACGACGCGCACAACAGGGTATAATTTTACCCATTTGTGCGTGCGGAATAATATTATTTCTTACCAATGTCTTTTAACCCACGCGCACAATGGGTTGTGCGCTCTGAGTAATAATACTCTCCACTCACCTTTTTTAATACCGCGTACAACTCGCTATTGTTTAGCACGTTGTGCGCGATGAGTAAATTTTTCTCGTAGCCAAGTTTTTATTCGATGCACACTACGTTCAAAATCTGGAGAAATTTTACATGCGGCGTATAATCTTAATCCACGTGGCGTAAAATTTTGTCCACTGTGGAGTAAAATTTTATCCACTGTGGATTAAAATTTTACATGCCATTGTGCGCGTGGTGTAATTTAATCCACTGCAACTGTTTTTACACAACGCGCACAACGGTTATAATTTTACCCCTTGTACACGCGGAATAGTATTACTGAACCAATGACTGTTAACCCACGCGCACAACGGGTTGTGCACTCTGAGTAATAATACTCTCCACTCACCTTTTTAATACCGCGCACAACTCGCTATTATTTAGCACGTTGTGTGCGATGCGTAAATTTTTCTCGTAGCCAAGTTTTTATTCGATGCGCACAACGTTTTAAATCTGGAGAAATTTTACATGCGGCGTATTATCTTAATCCACGTGGCGTAAAATTTTATCCACTGTGGAGTAAAATTTAATCCATGTGGATTAAAATTTTACATGCCACTGCAACTGTTATTACACAACGCGCACAACGGGGTATAATTTTACACGTTGTGCGTGCGGATTACTATTCCTTCAAACCAATGTCTTTTAACGCACGCGCATAAGTTGTGTGCTCTGTGTAGTAATTCTCCCCTCTCACCTTTTTTAATACCGCGCACAACACACTATTATTTAGCACGTTGTGTGCGGTGAGTAAATTTTTCTCGTAGCAAAGTTTTTATTCGACGCGCACAACGTTCTAAATCTGGAGAAATTTTACATTTGGAGTATAATCTTAATCCACGTAGTGTAAAATTTAATCCACGTGGATTAAAATTTTACATGTCGTTGTGCGCGTGGTGTAATTTAACCACTGCAACTGTTTTTACACGACATGCACAATGAGATATAATTTTACCCGTTGTGCGCGCGGATTAATTTTATCCATTCTCATTCCAATTTGCATCATACTTTATTTGATATAGAAACATGCATTTCATTATTGTGGTGTATATTGCCTACATTCAAACTTTTACATTCAATCTGATACATATCCATTCTGAAATAAACCGTTCAAATATATTCATGTCGAAACTGATACAGATCCATACTGATATAAAATTTAACTCGTACTCATACAAACATCATATTCATGCTATACCATTCAAACTGATACATTTGCCTTCTATATTTATACATTCAAATTGCTACTACCAAATGCATACTGACACAAATTTATCTTGTTTTTGCTATGAACGTCGTTTCTACTGAGGCGATGTATCAGATGGTTACACAAATTTATTTAAACTAAAAGGGTTTCTTGAATTATCAAATAATAAGCAAGAATTTAGAATGGCCATTAAAAACATAATCTAACTTTATTACATAAAATTAGTATGCAATTATCTACTTAAATATCGCATAAAATGTTTCTAACTCTTTAATAATTATCAAATAATTATCAAACATGCACAACATATTAAAATTTATCCTATAAATAATAATATGCAATCTTAAAATTTAACACTTAAATTATAAGTATGATTTTAAAACATAAAATTTTTATCTAATAAAAATCAATAGTTTCATAAAAATTATCACATAATTTTTATTTCAAAAAACATTCATTTTAAAATCATCATCTAAATTTTCAAGCTACTAAATAGAATTTTATCACATAAAATAATTTTTAAAGCATCTCAAATGAAAGGGTTTCATTTTAACAAAATATCACATAAAGTTAAAATATATTTTATATATATCTTTAAAAAGCATACAATCATTTAAAATATTGCAGTCCTTAGATCACATGCAGACCTATTACTCTGATACAACTGAAGGGTTTTGAGGGACCCTTAGGGCATAATTCTTTGCCCGTCCTACGTCAGACGGATGATAGAAGCAAATCAAATAAGCAGCGGAAAACAACCGTTAAACTATTTAACGTAAGCCCTAAAGATTTCAAGACCCTAGCCAGGATCTCTACTATCTTGAGGTGGATCTGACCACCCCAAGATAGATCTAAACAACTACAATATAATTAAATGAAAGCTTTTAAAACTACATACCTGGAATTTTGCTTGCACAGGCAAAGTGTACCAAACCGCATTCTGCTCCCCGAACCTAGCTGCCTTTGCGCCCCGAACTGATCCACCCGAAGCGAGCAAACACCGCGCCTCTGAGTCAACCACTTGTCGAAGAAGATTTCACTTGAAAGCGATCCAACGTCTTAGACTTTGGATCGAATCTGATCCTTCTCGTCGTTTTGCTAGAACGCGCGCAATGGAACGAAAGAAAAAGGAGGAAAGAATAATTTTCGTCTTGAAACAAGCATGCTCAAAACTTTTTGGAGCTATTCGATTCAGACTAGGTGTAAATTTCTTAAGGGGTGTTGACCCCTATTTATATAGGGAGCCCCCTTGCTCGTCACACGAGCAATGTGTGACTATTAATCAATAGGAGAAAAAAATTAAGTTAGTTTGCCTTTCTCAAAGGCTAAACTTCTACTAATTTTATCTCCCTCACCATTGAGCTTCAAAAGTGATATAACCTATCATTTTGAAGAGATATGAACGGTGAACTCATAGAAACAAACGGCGACGAATTCCGACTTCGTTTGACTACTCAAACAATTGCTCAAAGTTGAGCAAAAAGTCACAATTCGGCTGTGGGTTTCTGGATTTTTGGAGTTTCTGGGCTGTGGGCCCCGCAGGTGGGGCCCGCATGCTAGCTGGGCGCACCCTTTGGTTGCACCCATTTCATCAAGGCGCCCACCCGCTTCTGGGCGGGCGGGTCTGACCCGCCCGCTGTACGGGCGGGCTCAGACCCGCCCTCATAAGCGGGTGGGTCAGACCCGCCTGCTTGGCGGGCGGGTCCAGCCCGCCAGTGGGCTAAACTTCTACTAATTTTATCTCCATCACCATTGAGCTTCAGAAGTGATACAACCTATCATTTCGAAGAGCTATGAACGGTGAACTTATAGAAACAAACGGCGACGAATTCCGACTTCGTTTGACCACTCAAACAATTGCTCAAAGTTGAGCACAAAGTCACAATTCGGCTGTGGGTTTCTGGGCAATGGGCCCCGCAGGTGGGGCCCACCTGCCAGCTGGGCGCGCCTTTTGGTTGCGCCCATTTCATCAGGGCGCCCGTCCGCTTCTGGGCGGGAGGGCTCAGACCCGCCCGCATAAGCGGGCGGGTCAGACCAGCCTGCTTGGCGGGCGGGTCCAGCCCGCGAGTAGGCTGGATCCCCCTTGCGGGCGGGTTCAGCCCGCCTAGCTGATCTGGACCCGCTCGCCTAAGCTGGGCAGGCCCAGTTCTGGCTTTTCGGGCTGTTTCTTGAGTTCTACAACTCTGAATGGACCGATTTCAGATTCGTTGGAAAGCATGATTCGAATGGGACCATCCCAAAAAACCATCTATCCATTTCTATGTGTTATATGTTCAAAATATCATCATAAACCCAATGTATTTTAAATCCGTTTGCATCATAAGCAATAATCCCATTTAGCATTCTACTAATGCTGAAGTCGCAAACATTTTGCGACATTATTAAATCTCATTTAATGTCAAAACTTTTGCGACCCTATTAAATCCTATTTAATATAGGTCGACTTAACATCACTAACTCTTAGTGACTTCAATTATCCTCGTGCACCCGATTGCACTCCTCCTATTCTTTCTATTACTAAGACGCAAACCGAACTCGGTATGAGACCCTACAGCGTGACTCTACTACAGGTTGGGTCTCGAAACCCCTAGACAACAGTAACTACGAGCAATAGGTGTCGTGTCGTCCATGTTTCAGCATCATAATTACGTGATTGACCCATCGACAAAAGTGTCGTCGGGATCACTCTGACTGTGTCAGTGATGAATATCGCAGTTTTAGTCCCTTCGTCATAACTATGTCCTTACATGGCCTTGGATATGGTAAACCGTCAACCCTACTAGCCAGCATCGGTCAGCATACTTTGGTCTTTGTTATATACACGTTGTACATCTTGCAACGTACCCCGGCCAAGGTTTAGCACAAAGAACCGTACTGATCATGTCACACTAACTTCCCTTTAACGGAAGAGTCGAATCCCATCTTAGTCATTTACTTACCTCGTATGCTTCAGGTGTCACCCAACCTAAGACCTTTCAGCAAGCCTGGCCTCGAAGCTAGATCATAGGTCTAAGTGACACTATTCACGCACAGGTTCGTACAAAGACTTCAGGTCTTAAGGACTAACTTGCATATCATCACTATAGAGTTATTAATGACAGTTTAGTTAAAGTTTAACCATTTAATAACTCTTCATTGGGTCGTTCAGTGGACTCATTCTCTAATGAGCACATGTGACTCGTCTCCGACTTCGCCAGGTCGAATGACTATGAGATCATCATCACCCTTTAGGATAAGACAAAGACACAATGGTCTGTCCAATGTGTCGATATCCTTTTCTCGACACATCTATGACCATGAACGTTTTAAGACTTAAGTTCCTATCGGTCATTCCCTTCGCATAATCGAGATCTACATTTAGATATGTAATGACCTCACTTTAATTCTAAGGAAATTATCCAAGTATATATGATTTATTGAATTTATACTAGAATAATTAGTACCATTTATATTTGAACAAGATGTTTTCTTAGGATAAATTACCTCAAGGGCATATATCTTCCTACAGAATGCATAAAGGGCAAAATAACAAACAAGAGATATATATGGGCTGAGAGAGCTAAAGGTGTCTTAGAACTAATATATAGCGATATTTGTGGACCATTTCATACAGCTGCTTGGAATGGTCAACAGTATTTTATTACGTTCATTGACGATTTCTCTCGCTATGGTTATCTCTATTTAATAAATGAGAAGTCACATGCTCTGGATGTTTTTAAGTCTTTTAAAACCGAAGTTGAAAATCAACTTGGAAAGACTATTAACTCTGTCAGATCAGACCGTGGGATGGATCAGGTGAACAATATCCAGGTCCGTTTGCGCAATACTTAGATGATTGTTGGATCGTCCCTCAGTATACCATGCCCGGCTCTCCTAGTATGAATGATGTAGCCGAGAGACGAAATAGAACCCTTAAGGATATGGTAAGGAGTATGATTTCTCATACAACTTTACCTCAATCAATTTGGGGCAATGCGCTAAAAACTGCAATCTATATCCTCAACCGTGTGCCAACTAAAGCTACTAACAATACCCCTTATGAGATATGGACAGGTAGAAAACCTATTTTAAAGCATTTACGAGTATGAGGATGTCCAGCTGAGGCTAGACCTTATAAGCCAAACGAGAAAAGGATGGAATCAAGAACAGTTAGGCTGGAATCAAGATCTTGGAGAAGCATCATATGTGTTAGGAATCCAAATTCAGCGTGATCATTCACGAGGAATTCTTGGATTATCACAAAAGGGTTACATCGAAAAGATACTGCAATGGTTTGGCATGCAAAATTATAGACCACATGACACACCCGTATCAAAAGGAGACAAATTTAGTCTGAAGCAGTGTCTAAATAATAATATTGAAGCCAAGTATATGAAGAATATCACATATGCATCTGCAGTGGGAAGTCTTATGTATGCACAAGTATGCACTCGACCAGATCTTGCATTTATAGTGGGAATGCTAGGCAGATACCAAAGCAATCCAGGAAGAGAACATTGGGTAGTAGCTAAAAGAGTCTTTAGATACTTACAGAAGACAAAGGGTTATATATGCTCACATATAGGAGGTCGGATAATCTTTAGATCGTTGGGTATTCTGACTCCGACCTTGCTGGATGCCAAGACAATAGAAAATCCCACATCTGGCTACATTTTTCTACTAGCCGAAGGTGCAATTTCATGGAGAAGCACTAAACAAACTCTCATTGCTTCCTCTACTATGGAGGCGGTGTTTGTTGCGTCTACGGGGCATCAAATCATGCAAAATGGCTGCAAAACTTCATTTCAGGAATGCGAATTGTCAACGGCATTGAAAGGCCACTCAAATTATATTGTGACAATAGAGCAGCAGTCATATATTCCAATAACCACATGAGTTTGTCTAAATCTAGGCATATAAACATCAAATTCCTAGTTGTGAAAGAAAGAGTTTAGAATGGTTTAATAAGTATTGCGCATATAGGAACAAACTATATGGTTGCGGATCCGCTCACTAAGGCATTAACGCCTGCAGTTTTTCATGAGCATGTAACTCATATGTTTGTCCAGCTTAATACATATTGTAATGTCATGACATTATTCAACTATTTATATAGTATTCAGTTCATTTCGTTTATGATCTGAACTCCGATCTCATAAGTCTACTTTCAGTTGGACCAGTTGGAAATAGGCATGCATAGATCACTTAGCATGTAATTTCCATGCCACATATTCACACTATCTATGTCATTTAGTTGAATTAATACTTGTAATCAATGCAAGTTTAGTTGCGTGAAATTTGGCAATAACTGCTCCTTTGGTTCCTGTATCGGTGAGACTAAGGGACGAGGGGTTTTAAATTCAGTTGTGTACACACATTCAATTTTACAGAGTAATTTATGTGTGATCAAGATGAGTTATTTATACATATGGCTATGTAGTCCAAGTGGGAGATTGTTGGAATTATGGACTTCATATCGTTGTATATAACCCGTATTTGCATTTGGACGTGTAGACGCACACGTGTTGCATTAATTGTCACATATATTACTAAAGAATTAATTTAGGACTTAATTGTAATGATCAAATTAAGTTTTATGGTCCTATTTAATTAATAATAAGCGTGTGGACTTATTTGCAAATGTGTGGAATTCCTGATGCAATTACTAATTAATGATGGGCTGATTAGTAAAATGCAAATTCTATAAATAAGGGGGTGGTCATTTGTTGACGTACGTTATATTTCTTACGTTCTCATTTTGAAAAGTATGTAAGACAAAAGAGAGAAGAAAAGAGCTTCTCATCTCCATCTCTCCATTCGTATGATCAATACGAAGATCTATATCCGGATTTCTTCTTCTTCATGGATTCTGGTAATGTTCCGCACTCAATTCAAACAATTTCTAGACAAGATTCTTCAAGAAATTCAAGTTTTTTCACTTTACACTTCCATGGGTGACAATATTCATTCCTTTGCAATTAGGGTCTATGTTTAAAATTTGGAAAGACGAATAAGAAGCCAAGGTAATTTCATAATGTTAGCAAACTAAATCTTAAACTGACCATGTCATCGGAAAATTGTTTTGGGGGTATTTAACTTACAAAACATGGAAAATTCGAGGTAGATTTTACAAAATAAGCCAAAAGTTTATTAACAACCCCAGCCACATCTCTCCCAATCCTATCATGGGTGTTGTCCACAACTGTGATGTGTTCCTCGGTTACAGATTTTGAACCAATTTGAAGATGAGATGCCAGCTTTAAGTGTTTGTCCATTTGGTGGGGCAGAGTGCTTATACGAAGATGACTGTGGAACGGTTTTTAATGCGGATAGTTGGCAATGAACTACCATGTAGCCCAACCCATATTCGTTGGGACAAGTTTAAACATTGTACCATTGTGTTCATCATTATAATTAAGAAACAATTGCATGTTTCTAATGCTAATTTGTTTACATTCATTACTTTAGTTGGTCTGATCTTAAACTTCACATGCTATTTATTGCCTAAAGTTTTTACTAGAAATTTGTTGATTACTCCATCAAACTTATTGTGGTCTATTTAATCCAATTCCAATAAATGCAGATATCGAGATTGATATATACCATTCTGGTGTTGTCAGCTTGGCTCTAGCATCCAATGCCATCCATCTACTATGGAAATGGCCATGTAATGATCGTGACTCGGGTGGAAAGGCATGGATAGATATTTGACATGCATGTCTGTTCTAATTCTTGTAGGTGATGTGTTTAGGATACTATCGACTGTCAAATTTTATTCTTTGCAGGCAACTGCAAGCATGCCGCCTCAGATGTGGCAAACACCAAGCGGCATATTGATGACTAATGATATTACGGACACCAATCCTGAAGAAGCAGTCCCATGCTTTGCTTTGTGAAAGAATGATTCTTTGTGAAAGAATGATTCTTACCTCATGTCCGCATCCGGTGGAAAGATTTCCCTGTTCAACATGATGACATTCAAGGTTAGGTTTAAAATATTAAAATTGTGCTTCAGTTGGACTCTACAATGCATGTAAATTTTTCTAACGTTATAGTTTGCACTTGATGATCGCAGACCATGACAACTTTTATGTGTCCACCACCTGCTGCAACATTTCTAGCTTTACATCCTTAAGATACCAACATTATTGCGATCGGAATGGATGATTCGACAATGGATGATTTTTGTGCGAGTTGATGAGGTGATGCTTGATAATAAAAAGTACAGTGTTTGAACTACTGCAAACTTAACAAGCAACATTCCAAACATCTCACTTAGTATTCATGCATGTTAAAAGCAAACTGAATGGCCATTCGAAAAGAATCACCGGGATTGCCTTGGCAAAATGCAGTTTCGGACACAAGGGTACAATACCATCTGGATCAGATACACTTCGTGGTTGTACACGAGACACAGATTGCCATATTCGAAGGAAATAAGCTGGAGTGTGTGAAGAGGTATTCTTCTTCTTCTCTTTTGACCATTTTTCCATTTTCATTGCAATGTTGTAATAAGCGAGAAACCGTTTCATATATGTAGCTCAGACCTGTATCATGTACTTTCGATTTTATGGCTTCATATATGTAGATCAGACCTGTATCATGTACCTGCCCCGAGAAGTACTCTAAAAAACAATGAACAATGCATTCCCTCTCTCAGAAACAAACCCAGTTTAATTCTTAGGTTGTAGAGATTTGCAATCCTTGAACCAGCATGATCTCCTCTGCAAACAATAAGGGATGTACAATTTAGTGCATGTACATGTCACCATTGAAACTCTCAGGTCATGAGAAAGAATCAATTCAGAATATATAGCAAAACAGATTGCCAACATAATTTTACATGATTAAAAAATATGAAATCTACTTGCCAAAATAATTCTGTATCCTTTCAATAAGCAACCATGGCAACCATTTTCTAAAATAATGAGCCAAGAAACAGATCTCCCTAGTTTGATACAAACCAAACATCCATAACAAGGCTTCAGGCATTTTATCATTTAGCAATTTATTAACTTTAGTTGAGTGAAAGGCATACCTGGAGAATGTAAGTTCAAAATTCGGTTGACAATACGCCTGCAATGAGATATCAGAAAATACAGAGAGCAATTAATTGCATGTGCTGGGATATTCTTATAGAATCAATTGCAGTTGCCAGTAGTAGAGATTAGGAATAGAATATAGCAAGAGTTCCAACAAATCCATCTTCAATAATGCATAACAAAAAAGAGCTAATGCTTACAAATAGCGTACTCCAGTTTACTTCGTTGCAATGTTTCAGTTCTACTCTTTACTTCAGTAGTGAATTAGCAATTTGCAAGCGGATATGTATATCCTTTAGCATACAGCATATTTCCTTTGAACCAGCATACTAGAAAATTCTCCGAAAAAGAGAAATCATTATCATCACCCTACTGTAGCCAATCAACAAGCTAAAATTTGAACTAAAAGAAGAACAGAAATCTAACATAAAAAATGGGCACATATGCAACTATCTTGTGGAAGAACACAGTTAAATTAACCCCATTCAACTTGCAAGCCTGCAGTCTGCAGACAACCAATACATTCAGCAATATTATTGACTAAATATAAGAAGCTTAAAAACAATATTATAATTGACTAATCATTATTAGTATTACGTATATTGGAGCATATATATACAAAAGGACTTCAAAATTCTGGACCATTGGCAAATACTGTCGAAAAATAATTCAAAAGCATCATGCAAGTTGTTATTCAGCAATTGGTGTCATATGCAGCAATTGGCAAGATTAAAAACAAATTCATATCGTTTATCATAATTCGGATAGTTTTCATTTGTTAAGCTCTGACATTTCTAGATCTATCGATGCTCGATAACCCAACAAAACATGAGCCTGAAAACGATTTTGCTCAATCAACAGTAGCCCAACAGCATTCGGTATCTTGTACAATTATTTCACTGAAATGGGCATACATGTTTCATTCTGATGTGAAATTATTATGTAAACATAGTGTTGGACTAAATACACCGATTGAGGGGAGGTGTACATAGGTGTTTGGGCCCAATTTAACCTAAAATAGAAGAGAGAGCGAAGGAAATGATTTGATTTGGTTACATTTTTGTTTGCCTAAAAAAGACAATGCACCGATTGTCAGCGGTATATAGAGCAATTTCCTAAAAATATTATCAGCATATGAGCATACAGGTTTCATTCACTGAAATATACCAGCATACATGGTCTATCCACAAATTGAGAATGCAAGTGCTAATAAAGAAATAACTTAGGTAGAAAAAACCGCTTTAATTTTGCAAGAATAAATCTGACAGAGACCCTATATTATAGTTGCTCGCAGATGACAGTGTTGACAGCCTTAACACAGCAGCAGACATCTTTTAAAAATTCCTAAAGAGAAGAAAAATTTGACTCAACAAATACGGTTAAGATGCACTCTGAGATATAACAAATTGGAAGATGCTTATTGCAAAAAAAAAAACTACCAAGAGTTTGAAGATCAATGTATTTCTACAGAGGATAATGGGCTCCATTTTCCTCCTCTTGATGTAGATCTTGTCCTGGACACGTAAACGACACATATTGCGCAGTAAAATGTACATGGTTCTACCAATAGCATTGTATTATTGGATTAATTTCAAGCATCAAGTGACTGCATTTCTTATTTCATCTTGCCTTAAACCAAAATCTTCAAAATATTAAGTACAAAAAACTTGGAATAAATTGACATTAAGCATCCTGTTAACAGACTCATCCTGTTAACAGAAACTATCCTGTTAACAAACTCATCCTGTTAACAGACTCATCCAGTTAATAGTCCCAACATCTTTTTAACAGACTCATTCAATTAAATAGAAACTATCTTGAACAAATTGACATGATGCATGCACATAATTCAGAAGAAGTGATATCTATAATATCTATAGCCCTGGTTTTAACATAAAGCTTCCTTTGTGACTTTGTCTACTCATACAGTAAGGCATGTAGAAACAACAAAAATGCATGAAAGTTATGTAACGCTAGATTGAGGAACAAAAGGTGCAACAAAAGGTGCATCATGGAAACAAAATAAATTCCCAGAAAGCATGAGATATACCTGCAATCAATTGAAATATAGAATACATCAGAAACTGAAATACATGAAAGGATACAGTGAAGTATGTGTACATCTGCAAGGAGTTAGAGATGACTTACAGCCTGCATGAGTTGATATTTGGAAAAGGATTAGATCAACTTAAATATAAAAAGGCAAATAAATTATTTTTATGGGCTTTAAATTTATTCTGATAGATTACATACAAGATTCTTTGAATTTATTCTGCTAAGCACTCGTATATTAATCCTTCATCCAAAAAGGAGGAACTGGAAGATGATAAAGAAACTTCACTTTCATCTGCATAACATCAAAGTCAATAATATTATGTTTATATTAACATTTAATCAGATATACCTGCAATCAATTGAAATATAGAATACATCAGAAACTGAAATACATGAAAGGATACAGTGAAGTATGTGTACATCTGCAAGGAGTTAGAGATGACTTACAGCCTGCATGAGTTGATATTTGGAAAAGGATTAGATCAACTTAAATATAAAAAGGCAAATAAATTATTTTTATGGGCTTTAAATTTATTCTGATAGATTACATACAAGATTCTTTGAATTTATTCTGCTAAGCACTCGTATATTAATCCTTCATCCAAAAAGGAGGAACTGGAAGATGATAAAGAAACTTCACTTTCATCTGCATAACATCAAAGTCAATAATATTATGTTTATATTAACATTTAATCAAATACTAATAGAAAACAAGGCAAATAAATATATTGATTGTTACCTATATAATACTCATTTCGGAGCCAATCCTGCGTGCATACCTAAGCTTTTACAGTGGTTGAACTCAATCGGCTACGATATTGATCCACAACTTTGCTTCCACAACTAAAAGCTGACTCTGATGAAACGGTAGATACTGGTTTAGCTAAGATATCTCGAGCCATCTTCGAAATTACTGGATAAACGGCTGCATTATTCTCCCACCAATCTAAAATATTAAAATCCACATCTGACATAGGAGGAAGTAAATTTTCCTCCAAATAGCTATCAACCTCGCTCCTTTTAGCTCTTTTCATAGCATTTTGGGACCAAAAATTGCAAGATCCAGGTCTGATTTTCTTTGGTTCAAACTGAATGAAGAGTTCGATTCTGTACGTGTTGCCTCGGTACACATATCACCAGCATGATCCTTTTTAGCCAATCTCTCATATTGATCATATGTTTGATGAAAAAAGTCTCTGAGTTCTCTAATCTTTTTTCCACACATTTCATCTCCAAATGCATTTGAATACTTATACTCAATATAAACCAATTTTGATCTAGGATCCAAATTAAATGCAATAGTTAGAATTTTATTGAATTCATTCCAATATTTTTTAAACTTTCTTTGCATTTCTAATGCCAATGTTTTGACAATTTCATCACCATTTAAAGCTTCCTCTTCTAAAACATCCCGAATGGTCCAAATTTCCTTGAAATACAGATTAGCAGTGGGATATTTGCAACCAGAAAATACTTCAGTTGTGTCTACAAAAGCTTTTAAGAATATTGTTATCATCCCAGTTTTATTCCAATTATCAATGGTAGGAGCATCTATACACTTATAATGCTCTTCCGTATATCTAACAAATGCATCCTTATATAATAAAGCATTATGGAGCATTTCATACGCGGAATTCCACCTTATGGCCACATCCAAAACTAAACCTTTTTTGTAGGCAACTTAAGCAATTGAGCAATTCCATTAAAGGTTTGCATCCGGTAAGGACTGCTAACAAAATGTATGATTAAATTCCGAACGTGTTTAACAGACTCATCCATGACTTTAATTCCATCTTGCACCATAATATTTAAAATGTGTACGCAACATCTGATATGTATATGTTCACCATTGAACAATAATTTCTCACCAAAATCTCTTTTAAAATTTCTTAGCATGGCATCATTCGTACTACAATTATCAACGGTGATTGCAAATAATTTAGCATCCAAATTCCACTCAGCAAGACAATTTCCAAGAACATCAGTGAGGGCAAAACTTGTGTGAGGAAAAAGAGACTTTTCGAAAATTTAATATCTTCTTCAACATGAATTCTTCGTCAACATAATGTGCAGTGAGAGCCAAATAACCAAGGTTTTGATTTGACGTCCATAAATCAGTAGTAAAACTCACACGTCAATCTAAATCTTTCAAAAAATTACGAAGCTTCTGTTTTTCTTCTTGAAACAAAGAAATGCAATCATTTCTAATTGTATGACGGCCAATTGTGGTAAACAAAGGTTGTAAGCTCTTCACAAAAGTGATAAACAACGGATGTTATACAATTTTAAATGGAAGCTACGCACAAATCAGGAGTTTCGCCAAACATTTTCTGCTTACTTCTTGATCAAACTTAAAAACTCTTGTGTCATCGGATTTGTTGATCAACATCTGTTTCATATCTTTATGAGTCTTGTTTTTGCAAGAGAACTTAAGATGTCGGCTTAAATGAGTTGTTCCTGATTTGTTTGAACATGAAAGTATTTTCCTACAATACTTACAAATTGCTTTGGATTTGTCATCAGGTTGTCTTTCTATTGTAAAATATTTCCACACTTCAGATCTTCTTTTGCTATTGCTTGTCATTACTTTGACATCCTCTATTTCATCATCTAAATCTCGAGACATCTCGGATGTATCTTGAATGGATGGATTTGTTGACATTGATGGAGTATGGGAGCCACTGAATGGAGTCTGTGCCATGATGATAACTGAAGGATGAAATTTAAAAAAGAACGCATCAACACATGGCACCCAGACTTGAAAAAATATTAAATCAATTTGCACACTTACAAAATCACATATGAGCATAAGAAAAATTCAATAAAGAGAACTCGTCTCGGATTTATCCTCGAGTTCCAGACAACCTACTGAACTTAATTACTAGGGATGAGAATGGGCACGGGCCAGCCCGCTGCCCAATCGGGCTGGCCCGAAAAGCCCGCTACATACTTATACCCATTTGGCCCGAAAAGCCCGCTGCCCAATCTAATTTTTTGAAAGATTTAGATTGCCGTATGAGTTTTACTACTGATTTATGGACGTCAAATCAAAAACTTGGTTATTTGGCACTCACTGCACATTATGTTAATATTTTAGGTTGATATAAGTGTTTAGACTTATACTCGTTTCGAGCTTTGGGCAGCCCGATGCCCATTTGGGTATAAGTATGTAGCGGGCTTTTCGGGCCAGCCCGACCCATTCTCATCCCTAGTAATTAAGTTCAGTGGGTTGTCTGGAACTCGAGGATAAGTCCGAGACGAGTTCTCTTTATTGAATTTTTCTTATGCTCATATGTGATTTGTAAGTGTGCAAATTGATTTAATATTTTTTCAAGTCTGGGTGCCATGTGTTGATGCATTCTTTTTTAAATTTCATCCTTCAGTTATCATCATGGCACAGACTCCATCCAGTGGCTCCCATACTCCATCAATGTCAACAAATCCATCCATTTAAGATACGTCCGAGATGTCTCGAGATTTAGATGATGAAATAGAGGATGTCGAAGTAATGACAAGCAATAGCAAAAGAAGATCTGAAGTGTGGAAATATTTTACAATAGAAAGACAACCTGATGACACATCCAAAGCAATTTGTAAGTATTGTAAGAAAATACTTTCATATTCAAACAAATCAGGAACACCTCATTTAAGCCGACATCTTAAGTTCTCTTGCAAAAACAAGACTCATAAACATATGAAACATATGTTGATCAACAAATCCGATGACACAAGAGTTTTTAAGTTTGATCAAGAAGTAAGCAGAAAATGTTTGGCGAAACTCCTGATTTGTGCGTAGCTTCCATTTAAAATTGTATAACATCCGTTGTTTATCACTTTTGTGAAGAGCTTACAACATTTGTTTACCACAATTGGCCGTCATACAATTAGAAATGATTGCATTTCTTTGTTTCAAGAAGAAAAACAGAAGCTTCGTAATTTTTTGAAAGATTTAGATTGACGTGTGAGTTTTACTACTGATTTATGGACGTCAAATCAAAACCTTGGTTATTTGGCTCTCACTGCACATTATGTTGACGAAGAATTCATGTTGAAGAAGATATTAAATTTTCGAAAAGTCTCTTTTTCCTCACACAAGTTTTGCCCTCACTGATGTTCTTGGAAATTGTCTTGCTGAGTGGAATTTGGATGCTAAATTATTTGCAATCACCGTTGATAATTGTAGTACGAATGATGCCATGCTAAGAAATTTTAAAAGAGATTTTGGTGAGAAATTATTGTTCAATGGTGAACATATACATATCAGATGTTGCGTACACATTTTAAATATTATGGTGCAAGATGGAATTAAAGTCATGGATGAGTCTGTTAAACACGTTCGGAATTTAATCATACATTTTGTTAGCAGTCCTTACCGGATGCAAACCTTTAATGGAATTGCTCAATTGCTTAAGTTGCCTACAAAAAAGGTTTAGTTTTGGATGTGGCCATAAGGTGGAATTCCGCGTATGAAATGCTCCATAATGCTTTATTATATAAGGATGCATTTGTTAGATATACGGAAGAGCATTATAAGTGTACAGATGCTCCTACCATTGATGATTGGAATAAAGCTGAGATGATAACAATATTCTTAAAAGTTTTTGTAGACACAACTGAAGTATTTTCTGGTTGCAAATATCCTACTGCTAATCTGTATTTCAAGGAAATTTGGACCATTCTGGATGTTTTAGAAAAGAAAGCTTTAAATGGTGATGAAATTGTCAAAACATTGGCATTAGAAAGGCAAAGAAAGTTTAAAAAATATTGGAATGAATGCAATAAAATTCTAACTAATGCATCTATTTTGGATCCTAGATCAAAATTGGCTTATATTGAGTATAAGTATTCAAATGCATTTGGAGATGAAATGTGTGGAAAAAATATTAGAGAACTCAGAGACTTTTTTCATCAAACATATGATCAATATGAGAGATTGGCTAAAAAAAGATCATGCTGGTGATATGTGTACCGGGGCAACAAGTACAGAATCGAACTCTTCATTCAGTTTGAACCAAAGAAAATCAGACCTGGATCTTGCAATTTTTTGGGTCCCAAAATGCTATGAAAAGAGCTAAAAGGAGCGAGGTTGATAGCTATTTGGAGGAAAATTTACTTCCTCCTATGTCAGATGTAGATTTTAATATTTTAGATTGGTGGAAGAATAATGCAGCCGTTTATCCAGTTCTTTCGAAGATGGTTCGAGATATCTTTGCTATACCAGTATCTACCGTTTCATCAGAGTCACCTTTTAGTAGTGGAAGCAAAGTTGTGGATCAATATCGTAGCTGATTGAGTTCAACCACTGTAGAAGCTTAGGTATGCACGCAGGATTGGCTCCGAAATGAGTATTATATAAGTAACAATCAATATATTTATTTGCCTTGTTTTCTATTAGTATTTGATTAAATGTTAATATAAACATAATATTATTGACTTTGATGTTATGCAGATGAAAGTGAAGTTTCTTTATCATTTTCCAGTTCCTCCTTTTTGGATGAAGGATTAATATACGAGTGCTTAGCAGAATAAATTCAAAGAATCTTGTATGTAATCTATCAGAATAAATTTAAAGCCCATAAAAAATAATTTATTTGCCCTTTTATATTTAAGTTGATCTAATCCTTTTTCTAAATATCAATTCATACAGGTTGTAAGTCATCTCTAACTCCTTGCAGATGTACACATACTTCATTGTATCCTTTCATGTATTTCGGTTTCTGATGTATTCTATATTTCAATTGATTGCAGGTACATCTCATGCTTTCTGGGAATTTATTTTGTTTCCATGATGCATCTTTTGTTGCACCTTTTGTTCCTCAATCTAGCGTTACATAACTTTCATGCATCAATTTGTTGTTTCTACATGCCTTACTGTATGAGTAGACAAAGTCACAAAGGAAGCTTTATGTTAAAACCAGGGCTATAGATATTATAGATATCACTTCTTCTGAATTATGTGCATGCTTGATGTCAATTTGTTCAAGATAGTTTCTATTTAACTGAATGAGTCTGTTAAAAAGATGTTGGGTTGTTGCTATTAACTGGATGAGTCTGTTAACAAGATGAGTTTGTTAACAGGATAGTTTCTGTTAACAGGATGAGTCTGTCAACAGGATGCTTGATGTCAATTTGTTCCAAGTTTTTTTTACTTAATATTTTGAAGATTTTGGTTCAAGGCAAGGTGAAATAAGAATTGCAGTCACTTGATGCTTGAAATTAATCCAATAATACAATGCTATTGGTAGAACCATGTACATTTGACTGTGCAATATGTGTGGTTTATGTATACAGGACAAGATCTACATCAAGAGGAGGAAAATGGAGCCCATTATCCTCTGTAGAAATACATTGATCTCCAAACACTCTGGTAGTTTTTTTGCAGTAAGCATCTTCCAATTTGTTATATCTCAGAGTGCATCTTAACCGTATTTGCTGACTCAAATTTTTCTTCTCTTTAGGAATTTTTAAAAGATGTCTGCTGCTGTGTTAAGGCTGTCAAACAGTGTCATCTGCGAGCAACTATAATGTAGGGTCTCTGTCAGATTTATTCTTGCAAAATTAAAGCAATTTTTGCTACCTAAGTTATTTCTTTATTAGCACTTGCATGCTCAATTTGTGGATAGACCCTGTGTGCTGGTATATATTTCAGTGAATGAAACCTGTATGCTCATAGCTGATAATATTTTTACATAATAATTTCACATCAGAATGAAACCTGTATGCCCATTTCAGTGAAATAATTGTACAAGATACCGAATGCTGTTGGGCTACTGTTGATTGAGCAAGATCGTTTTCAGGCTCATGTTTTGTTGGGTTATCGAGCATCGATAGATATAGAAATGTCAGAGCTTAACAAATGAAAACTATCCGAATTATGATAAACGATATGAATTTGGTTTTAATCTTGCCAATTGCTGCATATGACACCAATTGCTGAATAACAACTTGCATAATGCTTTTGAATTATTTTTCGATAGTATTTGCCAAAGGTCCAGAATTCTGAAGTCCTTTTGTATGTATATGCTCCAATATACGTAATACTAATAATGATTGGTCAATTATAATGCTATTTTTAAGCTTCTTATATTTAGTCAATAATATTGCTGAATATATTGGTTGTCTGCAGACTGCAGGCTTGCAAATTGAATGGGGTTAATTTAACTGTGTTCTTCCACAAAATAGTTGTATATGTGCCCATTTTTATGTTAGATTTCTGTTCTTCTTTTAGTTCAAATTTTACATTACAATTGCTTGTTGATTGGCTACAGTAGGGTGCCGATCATGATTTCTCTTTTTTGGAGAATTTTCTAGTATGCTGGTTCAAAGGAAATATGCTGTATGCTAAATGATATACATATCCGCATGCAAATTGCTAATTCACTACTGAAGTAGAGAGTAGAAATGAAACATTGCACCGAAGTAAACTGGAGCATGCTATTTGTAAGCATTAGCTCTTTTTTGTTATGCATTATTGAAGATGGATTTGTTGGAACTCTTGCTATATTCTATTCCTAATATCTACTACTGGCAATTGCAATTGATTCTATAAGAATATCACATCACATGCAATTAATTGCTCTCTTTGTATTTTCTGATATCTCATTGCAGGCATATTGTCAACCGAATTTTGAACTTACATTCTCCAGGTATGCCTTTCACTCAACTAAAGTTAATAAATTGCTAAATGATAAAATGCCTGAAGCCTTGTTATGGATGTTTGGTTTGTATCAAACTGGGGAGATCTGTTTCTTGGCTCATTAATTTAGAAGATGGTTGCCATGGTTGCTTATTGAAAGGATACAGAATTATTTTGGCAAGTAGATTTCATATTTTTTAATCATGTAAAATTATGTTGGCAATCTATTTTGCTATATATCCTGAATTGATTCTTTCTTATGACCTGAGAGTGTCCATGGTGACATGTACATGCCCTAAATTGTACATCCCTTATTGTTTCCAGAGGAGATAATGCTGGTTCAAGGATTGCAAATCTCTACAACCTGAGAATTAATTGGGTTTGTTTCTGAGAGAGGGAATGCATTGTTCATTGTTTTTTAGAGTACTTCTCGAGGCAGGTACATGATACAGGTTTGAGCTACATATATGAAGCCATAAAATCGAAAGCCCTTCTTGCATCGCTACTGATACAATCGTGGGATCAAAAGCGTATGCACCATGGTTTCAGATACGTTGGAAATTTTGCTAGTTTCTTCTGTAGATTTGAATGTAAGCATTCCAAACATTAAGAGTTGTCTGTTAATGTCTGAATAAGAGCTGTGTGTTTGTGTCTGATGGAAGTTCTATTTTTTACTGTGCATACTGTTTTGTTTGTGAATACTAGTCGGGGTACGTGAAGTTTGTTGATTGCATTGACAGAGAATAGCAAAACCGAGTTTCGATACAAGGAAACCATATACAAGGAAATCCTCTGTCTTTGTTCTTTCTGATTTTTTATGGAAGTATGCGTCCTAGTGTGATGGACATTGGATTGAATTGGCAGTTGGATTCTTGTGTGTGGAATCATTCTGTGAATATATGCACTGAATTGTGTCATGGCATGAAAAAAATTGTGTTTGGCGATCTCTTGGAGGGTTCTCTAATTCTGCACCGCGTCTTGTGTTTCGTATTGATATATGATTTGTTACAATTCAAACTTCCTTTTGTGATTATGTAAATGTTGGTGTTTATTGTGATTTTTTGAGTACGCCCAATGGGTAGCCCAAAGCCCGCTTTATACCCATTTGGGCATTCTTAAAAAAGCCCGTATGGGCTTTGGGCCGGCTCGAAAGCCCGCCCATTTGAATTGGGTATCTATTTGGCCCGGCCCGACTCATTCTCATCCCTACACCAAAGTTTTCATTTCGGGCGGAAGCCCGATCCCTTCGTTTGGGCGGCCCGATCAGGTCCGATCGGCTTTGGGTGGTCAGATCTGGCTTTGGGCGTGCAGCTACTGTGTCTTCAAATTTAGTTTCGGGCTTTGGACAGCCCGATACCCATTTGGGTATAAGTATGTAGCGGGCTTTTCGGGCCAGCCCGATTGGGCAGCGGCCTGGCCCGCGCCCATTCTCATCCCTACAGCTCACATTTCCCATGCCACATTCCCTTGTTACAGCCAGCTGATATATGCAAGCTTTTTGGATGCTACCGTGTGCGTCTTCAGTGCTTCTAATCTTAGGCTCCGATGTCGGATCAGCCCTGCTGCTTATCTTCCTCCTAATGCCAGGTGTTTTCTTATATGGAATTTGCACAATTTCTTTTTGTACTTGATCTGTTTTGCATAGTTGCTAGTAACTTCTTCTAACTGATTTTTCTGCTGTTTGCAAATAATTTTCTACCATGCTATGCTTACTCATGTTGGTGCAAGGGCTCTTTACTACCACTACCCCGACGTACATCATAGCAAAAATATGTCTTCTCTGCTGATTAGTGTTACTGTTTTACTGGATACAAACATTCAACGTGGAGGGATTTGATGGGTTATTATTATATATATTTGAAATGTTGGTTCATGGCAGCATGCCACTAAGCTTCATCTGATCTGCTGCGAGAAATCTGCATTTAAAGTTGCAGTTAGTATCCTTTTCTTTTGAGCATGTTTAGGTTTGTTTGGATACTGTAATGGACTTTTCGGATAGCATGGGGTTTACTGATATGTTCAGGCATTGACAGGCATGAAGGAGGACTCATCCAATTAGTGAGAACAAGGCTTCATGATGCTCTGAAAATGCCTCCAGTGATCAGCCGCTTTATTCTGAATCAAGATTTAACAGACTCAAAAAAGATTGTAAGTCCAAAATCGTAAATATAAATGTTGCAAGATTTTCACTAACTGATTATCTAAAAGAATTATTTTTTAGGTGAGTCTAGTATATCTGTCTTGAGCCAAACTTTTTGTTCTGTTTTTTTAGACATTGTGACTGTCATGTTTGTGGGGAACTTCATTGGTATCGAGTATGCCCGATCTCTGCATTACCAATTCTATTCTTTGTGAGCAAGCAAAATTTTATTGTTTATCTGATACATTTATCACCTACGAGAGGAGGCGCAAGAAGACTAAGGAGTAATTGCTGGGCGTACCGAAGGTTTGGGGATAAAATTGCTTTAGGCACCATTAGTGGGTCTTAGTTGCTGTACGCACCACGCCTCATCATTATATAAGAGAGGGCGTGGGCTAGGGTTTGGGTATCGAATTTGTGAGCCGTCATTTGATATTTCCTAGAGTTCTCCGAGGAGATCTAGAAGAGAGTTTAGGCTTTTCCCTTAGAAAAAGCTAGGAGAGGGGCCAACTCTCCAAAAATTGGCTATTTATCTTGTAACCCTATTCCCAAATTCCAATAAAAATCCCCAAATCTCTTCTACAAACCCTAGTCCGCATTAATTTGGTATCAGAGCTCTGATCCAATGGCAGCAACAAGATCATCTACGGCAAAATCTCTGGAGGAGAGGCTAGATGCGGAAATCATCGAAAGGAAGAAGGACACGGCGGATCTCATCGAAAGGATCGACGCCGCCAAAACTGAGATCAGATCTGATCTCAAGGAAAATCTGGAGCAAATGAAGGAGTTGCTCGCCAACTTTATGGCTCAAAACATCACCGCGCCACAGATCTCGCACTCGAAGGAAGGAGGCACCTCAGATCTGAATCATCAATCAGATCTGAGGACGAAGGGGAAGGCGGCGATGATTCCGGACCATGAAGGGGTCATCTTGGAAGGAGTAGATCTAGATCTAGATCTCAACGGCGGCGACTGGCAAGAGAACCTCTCCGAAACCCTAGGAGAGAGCTCCGAGGAAGAACCAGCGACCCATCGGCAGCGAAGGAGGCAAGCGGCGAACCCCCTGGGGGTTGCCGACAGCCGGCGACCCCCAGGGGGCTCGCCGGAGGCAGGCGAGCCCCCCAAGGGGCCGTCGAGGTGCTGCGACCCCACAGGGGGGTCGCGGGGGTAGGGCGACCCCGCCTGGGGGCCGCCGAGGGCAGGCGAGCCCCAGGCGGGGCCGCCGAGGGGTGCTGCGACCCCCGGGAGGGGCCGCCGGAGGCGGGCGACCCCCCCAGGGGGCCGCCGAGGTGCTGCGACCCCCGGGAGGGGCCGCCGGAGGCAGGCGACCCCCCCAGGGGGCCGCGGGAGGCGGGCGACCCCCCAGGGGGTTCGCCGGAGGCGGGCGACCCCCCAGGGGAGCGCCGAGGAGTTGCGGGCCCGCCAGGGCACGCGCGGGCTCCTGACGGGCCGCGCGGAGTCCGAGGACCCCCCGCGCATCGTCGGTGGGCCCACGGGACCCGTGAGAGACGCGCGCGGGGTGCGCGAGATCCGAAGTACTTCGAGGACGATGATTGGGCTCCGGAAGGAAGATGGGGGCTGAGGAGCAGGATCCAGAGTACGAGGATCCCATCCGTCACTACGAGGAGGAGTATGAGGAGGAGGATGAGCGGCACTGGAGGGAGGATAGGAGGTGGGAGCCGGAAGGAGGCCGATTTGGGGACCACCATCGCCAGCAGCGCGTGGATCGTGTCGACGGGAGAGATCCACGGGCAGATGACCGCATACGGAAGCTCCAGATGCCGGTGTTCAAGGGTAGTGACGTCATTGGGTGGATCTACAAGGCGGAGAGGTACTTTGAGATGGCCAGGCTGACTGAGGAGGAGAGGTTGAGGGCGGTTGCCCTCTGTTTGGAGGGGGAGGCTCTGAATTGGTGGAGGTGGAAGGAGCAGCAAAGACATCTGAGGACCTGGGACGGGTTCAAGGAGGAATTACTACACCGATTCCGAGGCTTTCAGGCGGGGGGAGCTTATGAGCAGCTGCATGCCTTGAGGCAGATGGGGACCGTGCGCGACTACATTAAGCAGTTCGAGGAGCTCACTAGCCGAGTGCGCGGGATGCCTGCAGAATCCCTGGAAGGATTCTTTATGGACGGTTTGAAGCCCACCATCAGGTCTGAGCTTCGTACTCTCAGACCACGTGGACTGGAGGAGCAGATGGAGCTGGCACTGACGGTAAAGGACCGGTTGGCCGACGAACGCCGCACTAGGGGGGCGTTTGGGGGGGAGTTTCCACGCCCACAGGCGGGCCCAAGAGGACAGACAGGCGCTGCAGGAGGGACCCCAGCAGGCGGAGGGAGACCCGGGGATGTGAGGCCAGGTGGGCCTTACAAGAGGATGACGGACGTGGAGATGCGAGACCGGAGGGCAAAGGGGTTATGCTTCAAGTGCGATGAGAAGTTTACCCCCGGGCACAAGTGTCGCAACCAGGCCCTGCAGGTGTACGAGGTATATGCGGAGGACTTGGAGGGGGAGCAGGCAGAGGATGAGGCGGCATGGGCCGAGGAGGAGGGCACGCCTCTACTACTGGAGGCGGCCGAAGTCTCGCTTAGCTCCATCGCGGGGCTTACACGGGTGCACACTATGAAGCTGGCTGGTAGAGTCCGAGACCTGGACGTGGTGATCTTGATAGATAGTGGGGCTACCCACAATTTCGTATCCCCCAGGGTGATTGAGAGTCAGGGGTTACCGATCACGGAGACAGAGGGCTTTGGAGTCATGCTCGGGACCGGGGTGGTCGAGCAGAGTAGGGGTATCTGCCGGGACTTGATGGTGTCCATACAGGGGGTGGTGATCACGGGTGACTTCCTGCCCTTGACCTTGGGCAACGTCGACTTGATTTTGGGGATGCAATGGTTGCAGTCGCTGGGAGAGACGAAGTTCAACTGGAGGCTACTACGAATGGAGTTCCAGGTGGACGGCAGGAAGGTGGTGCTGTTGGGCGACCCGAGTTTGTGTTGTTCGTCAGTGTCTTACAAGACCATGGCGAAGACACTCCAGGCTGAGGGAGGGGGGTTCTTGATTGAGCTCCAGGGGTTGGCATCGGACGAGGCCACAGGGGCGACGGTGGTACCGCTGGAGGTAAAGCAGCTATTGCAGTGGTTTGAGGGGGTGTTTCAGCCACCTAGCGGTCTTCCGCCACCGAGAGACCATGAGCACGCGATTGTATTAAAGGGAGGGGGTGTCACCTATCAGTGTGCGTCCGTACCGATACCCCCAGGTACAGAAGGATGAGATTGAGAAGCTGGTACAGGAGATGCTACAGGCAGGGGTCATCCGCCCTAGTGCTAGTCCTTTTTCTAGCCCAGTGCTTCTGGTTAAGAAAAAGGACGGCAGTTGGAGATTTTGTGTTGATTACCGGGCTCTCAACAAGGAGACTGTCCCCGACAAGTTTCCCATTCCGGTGATCGACGAACTATTGGATGAGCTGCACGGAGCGGTGGTGTTCTCAAAGATCGACCTGAAGTCGGGGTACCACCAGATTCGCATGAGGCAGGAAGATGTGCAGAAGACCGCCTTCAGAACTCACGAAGGCCACTACGAGTTCTTCGTCATGCCCTTTGGGCTGACGAACGCACCCGCGACCTTCCAGTCCCTGATGAACAAGGTCTTCCGACCTTATTTACGGAGGTTCGTTCTGGTCTTTTTTGATGATATCCTAGTCTACAGTGCATCACTACAGGATCATTTGGGCCATCTGGAGATAGTGCTGCGAGAGCTGGAGGACCATCAGCTGCAGGCCAACCGGAAGAAGTGTCTGTTCGGACAGGCGCAGGTAGAGTACCTGGGGCACATTGTGTCGGCAGAGGGAGTAGCAGCCGATCACTCGAAGATTTCAGCCATGCTGGATTGGCCACAGCCTAGGACACTACGGGCCCTGAGGGGGTTTCTGGGACTTACAGGGTATTACAGGCGATTCGTGAAGGGGTACGGCACCTTGGCGTGGCCCCTAACGGAGCAGCTGAAGAAGGATAATTTTTGCTGGGGAGAGGAGGCGACGAGGGCATTCCAGGCCCTCAAGGAGGCGATGACGACGGTGCCGGTGCTGGCACTCCCAGATTTTGAGAAGAAATTCATCGTGGAGTCAGACGCATCGGGGTTCGATTTGGGGGCCGTACTGATGCAGGAGCAGAGGCCGGTCGCTTACTTCAGTCAGGTCTTATCCACCAGGGCCATGCTGAAGTCAGTCTACGAGCGAGAGTTGATGGAAATTGTGCTGTCAGTTCAGAAGTGGAGACCCTACCTACTCGGGAGGGAGTTTGTGGTACGGACAGACCAGCGGAGTCTAAAGTACCTCTTGGAGCAGCGCATGATGGCAGAGGAGCACCAGAGATGGTTGTCCAAGTTGAGTGGGTACAAGTTCGAGATTCATTACAAACCCGGCTCGGACAACAAGGCGACAGATGCGCTCTCCCGACGGGATGAGGGGGTACAGGTGGTGGCTCTGTCTATTCCGCTGATGTTGAGGAGCGACACCCTGCTAGCAGAGATTGAGGCAGATGAAGAGCTGCGGCGGATCAGGGAGGCGATTGCTGGGGGGTCTACAGACTTTCCAGGGTACACAGTGGAGGGGGGACTACAGACTTTCCAGGGTACACATAGGAGGGGGGACTACTTCTGTACCGGAGGCGGCTAGTGATTCCTCGGACTTCGGGTCACCTTACAGCACTCTTCCATGAGTTTCACAGCAACGTAGTGGGGGGCACTCAGGAGGATACCAGACTTATCAGAGGATGGCCCGGGAGCTCTACTGGCCGGGCATGAGGAATGACATTGCGATGCTGGTCTCGGAGTGTGATATATGTCAGCACCACAAGTATCAGACGACGTCTCCAGCCGGTCTTCTACAGCCCTTGGAGTTACCAGAGAGGATATGGGAGGACATCTCGATGGATTTCGTGGAGGGAATGCCACGATCAGAGGGCTATATTACTATATTTGTTGTGGTTGACCGCCTCAGCAAATACGGTCATTTCATCCCACTCCGCCACCCATTTACTGCAGCATCGGTGGCAGTTGCTTTTCTGAAGGGGGTGGTCAGGCTGCATGGGTACCCCCGCTCTATTGTGTCCGACAGAGATAAAGTCTTTTTGAGCACTTTTTGGAAGGAGATGTTCCGTCTGCAGGGTACAGCACTACGACGGAGCACGGCATACCACCCCCAGACGGACGGCCAGACGGAGATCCTCAACCATAGCGTGGAGACATACCTGCGGTGTTTTGCGTCAGAGACTCCTAGGAAGTGGGCCGGGTGGTTGATGTGGGCTGAGTATTGGTACAACACCTCGTACCACTCAGCGGCGAGGATGACACCGTTTCAGATCGTGTATGGCAGAGATCCGCCCCATTTAGTGCATTACAGTAGGGGATCTACCCCGGTGTCAGGATTGGAGCAGCAGTTAGAGGATCGGGATCGGGTCCTGGAAGAATTGAATCGCCACCTACTGTGCGCACAGCAGATCATGAAGAAGAAGGCAGATGCACATCGCAGATAAGTGGAGTTTGCTGTAGGGGAGCGTGTCTATCTGAAGCTTCGACCATACAGACAGCGTTCTATGTTTCATCGGCGCAACGAGAAGCTGGCGGCAAGGTATTATGGGCCATATGAGATTGAGGCCAGGATCAGCAAGGTGGCGTATCGACTGAAGCTACCTCCTACTACCCGCATCCATCCGGTTTTCCACGTCTCACAGTTGCGCCGCGCTATTGGAGATCATGAGGCGTCGTCTACTTTACCCCCGACTCTCACGGTGGACATGGAGGTACTTCTGGCACCCGAGGAGGTTACATGCATTCGTACAGGAGCATCGGGAGCACGAGAAGTTCTTATTCGTTGGTCGGGATTACCGGAGTTCGAGGCCACATGGGAGATATATGATCATATCCTGCAGCAGTACCCAGATTTCCACCTTGAGGACAAGGTGAAACTCCTGGGGGGGAGTAGTGATACGTTTATCACCTACGAGAGGAGGCGCAAGAAGACTAAGGAGTAATTGCTGGGCGTACCGAAGGTTTGGGGATAAAATTGCTTTAGGCACCATTAGTGGGTCTTAGTTGCTGTACGCACCACGTCTCATCATTATATAAGAGAGGGCGTGTGCTAGGGTTAGGGTATCGAATTTGTGAGCCGTCATTTGATATTTCCTAGAGTTCTCCGAGGAGATCTAGAAGAGAGTTTAGGCTTTTCCCTTAGCAAAAGCTAGGAGAGGGGCCAACTCTCCAAAAATTGGCTATTTATCTTGTAACCCTATTCCCAAATTCCAATAAAAATCCCCAAATCTCTTCTACAAACCCTAGTCCGCATCATTATCAAGTTGATTTCCTGGTAGAGTTGATTAATTTTAATTTGCACCTCTTGTTTGTTTATTATTATTCCTCTGTGGATATTTCGATCTGTTATTATCTGCAGAAGATTATGTTAGCATGTTCCCACCACCATTATGCTTTATATTTCAAAGTGTCATTCAGCTGTATGCTGATATAAATCCTCCTGATTCTTGTTGGCTGACCTCTATTAATTATAGTAGGAAAGCGTATTTCTTTTTTTAAAGGGGAATAGATTACACTGGACATTCATGATATTGCACCTTGTTTAGACTTATGGTTGTTACGTTAAAAGTTTAACATCATGCACGAGACTTGCTCTAGTTTGAAGTTTCATTCTTTAATTACTGAACTTTTCCTCAAGCTGCATTTTCATGGCACTAGTCTTTTTTAATTTTGTGTATGGGAATTCAGTGGTGATTATTTATTTGGTGTCTAAACTCAGTATTTAAAAGAAAACATGTTCCCAAATGACCTGCTTCCTCAATAACATTCCCTTATTTTATGGTGCATAATTTCGTTCTTACTCACATACTCGATATTTATTTGGTGAATTCAGTGGTGATTATTTATTTGGTGTTTCAACTCAGTGTTTAAAAGAAAACATGTTCCCAAATGACCTGCTTCCTCAATATCATTCCCTTATTTTATGGTGCATAATTTCGTTCTTACTCACATACTCGATAAAATGTCAGTTTTGTTGAGGTTTACAATCTTATTGATGAACAAATAAGATTGAAGGGGAACTGAAAAAATGAATGAATAGGGACCAAGGATGAAACTCAGGGGTACTCACTGGTGAGACGTGAAAATGGGGAGAATTTTTCTAAAAAATCAGTAAGATTGAATCGGTACTGAATTTTGGCCTACTTGAACCAGTCGTTCTGCGAAACTTGAAACTTAAGAGAGTGAAAAGTCCTCAATTCTTAATTTTGTTTGTGGGCTGGATTACGTGAACACCTTGAATGTCTAAACTTGTGAAATTAATGTTTAGGATTAGAGTGTGTGAAAATTCTGGATGGAAAAACCTTAACTTTTGAGTGGAACTAAATTTAAAGTGAAGTAAATTTTGGGGTAATTAAAATTTTTGGGAACGAAATTCTCTGAGGAGAAGTACATTTTTAGGGAAACTAAAATATCACGGGTGACTACAATTTTTATGAGAACAAAATTGCGAACAAAATTCTCTGGTGAAACCTAAATTTTGGGGGACCTGAAATTTTTAAATTGAGTAGTATATTCTCTGAGAGGATCTAAATGGTGGGGAACAAAATTTTTTGGGGGAGCTAAATAATTATTATTGCACTTTAATTATTGTTGATGAAGGAAGTGTATTCTCTGGGGTGAACTAAATTTTGGACGGAACTACATTCTCTGGGGGAACTAAATTTTGGAAGAAACTAAAATTTCTTGAAAATAGAGGAAATAAATCTGAATGGAAATAAATTTTCGTTGGAACAAATAGAGGGAAATATTCTGCATTTAACATTCCTTTTAAAGTTAGATCTACTGTTTTACTTAGTTGGAGTTGTTAGGAGTATATGTATAGGGTCTTTAGTGCTTATTTCCCTTTGCCTGTACTCTATATATATCGGGCTATTGCCCTTGGAATAATACAAGAGAGTTTATTCCTAACATGGTATCAGAGCTAGGTTTAACCTTAACCTAAGCCGTCTTTTTGCTCTCTTCCAAGCTGCCTGCCCTAAACCCTAACCCTAGCGAGTCGCGCCGTCGTGCCTCTGCCTGCGCGCCGCGCCTCCGCCTGCGCGGGGGCGCCTCCGGCTTTTGGCCGCCGCCGCCGGGAGCGACAGGCGCGGGGAGGCGGAGGCCGGCAATCGTCTTCCGCCTAGCCTCCGTCGGCCCGCGCCTTCCGCGACCACGCGACCACGCGCCCGCGCCCCCGCCCCCGCGCCTGCGCCTGCGCGCCTGCGTGACCACCGCGCCTTCCGCCCCAGCCGCGTCTCTCTCTCCCTTCGCCAATCTTGCCCTAGCCGATCCGCGCTGTCCGCGCCCGCGCCGTCCGTGGACGATTTTGGGTGACCGGCCACAGGCGTCAGTTCCGGCCGCCTGATCGGCGCCGGCAGGGCTTGGGAGCCCTCTGGTCTTTGGGATTCCTCCTCAGTTTGCACGTGTGTGCCTGATCATGTTCCTGACGCGTGGGTTCCAGTTCCGTTCCGGCGCGTGTGTCGAGTTTCCTGCTGTCGGATCATCATACCGACGCGTTGGTCCTGATCCATCTCCGGTGCCTGGACGCTGCCGTCCTGATCCGGCGCTCTTCCGGATCCGGCGTTCCAGATCCGGCATCTGCTGTCTGAACTGGTGATGGCAGCTCCCAGATCTGGCTACTTCAGCTCCATGTCCGGTGTTCCAGAGTTTGTTCTCCGCGCCTGATCCGGCAACCGTAGCTCCCAGATCCAACTTGCCTTTCCTTTCAGTGTTCCCTTACTAGTGGAACGACAGTTTTACGTTGGGCATTCTGCTCACTTTGATTTTGTCGTTCCGTCGCTCGAGCTGCCGGCCAGATCTGATCTGCGTGCTTCAGATCTGTTCCCCCCTCTGTCCTGCGTTCGCCGCCTTTGTCCAGTCAGTCATCTGATTCAGATCAGCTGCTCGTCGCCATCCGATTTGGGGATCTGCTGCTCGGCGTCGACTGTATCAGATCTTATTCGACTTCGGGACGCGCCTCGCCTTCTGGACGCGCCTCGCCTTCGGACCGGGCCTCGCCTTCTCCGGGCCGCGCCTCCGCCTGCTTCGGGCCGCGCCTCGCCTTCGGGCCGCGTCGCGCCTGCTTCGGGCCGCGCCTCGCCTGCTTCGGGCCGCGCCTCGCCTTCGGGCCGTGCCTCGCCTGCTTCGGGCCGCGCCGCGCTTCGGCCTGCTTCGGGCCTAGCCTCCGCCTGCTTCGGGCCGCGCCGCGCCGCACTTTTGCCTGGTTCGGGCCGCGCCGCGTCTCAGCCTGCTTCGGACCGCGCCTCCGCCTGCTTCCGCAATCTAGCCTCCGCCTCCTACGGATCTATATAAGCACAGTTTTTTATCTTTCCAAACTCAGTGTTGTTGATCCACCATGAGTTTGAGGGGGGGTGTTAGGAGTATATGTATAGGGTCTTTAGTGCTAATTTCCCTTTGCCTGTACTCTATATATATCGGGCTATTGCCATTGGAATAATACAAGAGAGTTTATTCCTAACAGGAGTTAGTATCTTTTTCTTATTTTGAGCATGTTTAGGTTGATTTGGATACTGTAATGGCCTTTTCGGATAGCATAGGGTTTACTGATATGTTCAGAAATGGAGGAGGACTCATCCAATTAGTGAAAACAAGGCTTCATGATGCTCTGAAAAACACCTCCAGCGATCAGCCTCTTTTTTTCTGAATCAAGGTTTAAGAGACTCAAAAAAGATTGTAAGTCCAAAATCTTAAATATAAATGTTGCAAGATTTTCACTAACTGATTATCTAAAAGAATTATTTTTAGGTGAGTCTAGTATACCTGTCTTGAGCCGAACTTTTTGTTCTGTTTTTTTAGACATTGTGACTGTCATGTTTGTGGGAAACTTCATTACGAGTGTGCCCGATCTCTGCATTACCAATTCTATTCTTGGTGAGCAAGCAAAATTTTATTGTTTATCAAGTTGATTTCCTGGTAGAGTTGATTAATTTTAATTTGCACCTCTTGTTTGTTTATTATTATTCCTCCGTGGATATCGGCTTCGATCTGTTATTATCTGCAGAAGATTATGTTAGCATGTTCCCACCACCATTATGCTTTATATTTCAAAGTGTCATTCAGATGTATGCTGATATAAATCCTCCCAATTCTTGTTGGCTGACCTCTATTAATTATAGTAGGAAAGCGTATTTCTTTTTTTAAAGGGCAATAGATTACAATGGACGTTAATGATATTGCACCTTGCTTAGACTTATGGTTGTTACGTTAAAAGTTTAACATCTTGCACGAGACTTGCTCTAGTTTACAGTTTCATTCTTTTAATTACTGCACTTTTCTTCCTCAAGTTGCATTTTCATGGCACTAGTCTTTTTTAATTTTGTGTATGGGAATTCAGTGGTGATTATTTATTTGGTGTTTCAACTCAGTATTTAAAAAGAAAATCAATACTTTTAAATTCCTCTGAAAAAGCATGTTCCCAAATGATCTGCTTGCTCAATAACATTCCCTTATTTTATGGTGCATAATTTCGTTCACATACTTGATACGATGTCAGTTTTGTTGAGGTTTACAATCAACCTGGGGCAGTATTGTGGCACATATGATTTATTATGTGAAACTATATTTTGCATCAAAACCCAATCATGGTTACAGTATTGTGGTTAAATATTGAAATACTGCTAGCAGTTAAATGATCTAATGATTATGTGGTCTCAGGTGAATTCGTAAGAGAATGTAAAATCATAACATCATGTGATAGGGCTTCCTATTTTATTATAAGTATTTTGGTACATGCAATGCACGTGTGAACAGAACAGATTAGATTCAAGTAGGATCAAGATGCAAATGTTAATACAGAAATAAAAAAATATTTTCTTAACTAATAATAGCAGCAAAATTATCAAATTATTAAAAAATGCAAAATTAGAATTTTCTTCCTAAAATTACAATCAACATACTCATGTGAGTATATTGACAATAATCAATTTTAAAATTAAAAAATAACAGATTAAAATATGTGATGATAATGAGCATTATTGATTCTCCGTTTACATTTTGAAGTCCTCCTACCTGTAAAGAGTTCTAAAAAGTATCAAAGTACACGTATTTAAAAAAGACTATAAAAAGGTTAATTTTCATATTACACTCTACATATTAACAAGAGAAAAGAGAAAATTTTGATTCGTTAATATCAACACTGAATACACATGGTGTTTACTGAAAATTACACCCGGTGTTTACTGTAAAGAGTTCTAAAAATTATCAAAGTACACGTTTTTAAAAAAGACTATAAAAAGGTTAATTTTCATATTACACTCTACATATTAACATGAGAAAAGAGAAAATTTTGATTCCTTAATATCAACACTGAATACACATGGTGTTTACTGAAAATTACACATCTACTCCTTTTAAACATTCTTCTAAGTTTCTAACCCCCAGAAAGGGGCCAACGAATGTTAAGCTTCCGACGAAACATTTTAACAAATCAATAAATGTACATCACAGAGTTTTTCCATTTTTGGGGAGAGCACAATAGCTTGTGATAAATAAAATAAAATAAGAAAATTTTTGGTGGCAAAATATAACAAAACAAATTAAAGAGATGGATACCTCTTTGAATTTAAAAAATAATTTAAAAATACCTAAAACAATTTATGTGTTGAGCTCTTGCCTGCTTCCTCTTTTTTCTACCGTGAAGATATAAGTTAGATTTCTTTTTTAGCTAAATGTATTATTTTCTCTTCTCTTTTTTCCTTGTTCCATTTTTAGCCTTTTGCCTTGTTTTTTATTTTTATTTTTGGGTTGGTGTAAGAGTTCAAGGGCCGCTTTGCTAACGAAGGTATTATGAACATAAAAAAGAGGAGTGGGTGCTAGCATCACTATTATGTTTGTAAGAAATCAAAGCATGTGGTAGTTTTAATTAAACACTATTCAAAATTCAAATGAAGGGATATGATTTGGACGTTTAAACATTTTATCGGTCTTGAGGAAGAAAATTTGTTCTGACTTTCCTTTTTTAATATGCAATTATTAGTACCATAACTAATTAACTAATAAGTAACTTACTTATTTAGGTGTGCTAATCCATATTTAGACCTTTTGTTTTTAAAAAATAAAGTTAAATACAATGATAATATATTTGGACAGGTTTGTCTTTCAAATACCAGCTCATTAATTAGTTTAGTATAATTGGCTATCATTAATTTGCTTAGTTTGCAAAGCGGTAGAGGAGAAAGGAACAAGAAGAGGTATATTTATTTATTTACCGGATAGGAAGAGGGGGTGACAAATGTTTGTGACACCACAAATTGGCGTCTAATTAAGACCCCTTTGGCTTTGAGTTAAATAGTACAGATGAACAGCTTATGCTTTTATGTCATTTTGTACACAGGCTGCATATTCTGGCTATTATCGTCTAATTTGAGTTGATGCTATAATTAGTTTGGTGCTTCAGGTATACTGTGAGAAGTGCGTAAAAAGAAATGCAACCCTTTGCAAAAAGCCAGTAGTGTTTGATAGGCTTAATTTATTTACCTTTGTTAACAATTCATATCAGGTTGATTTGGCATGGTTATTTGACCGTTTGAAAAGGGTTATTTATGTGTTAGCATATGCTATGACTTAGGATGTCTGTTATTGGCTTATTGAATTTTTTTTCACTTCCAAGATCTTGGTTATTTTTCTGTTTAAATTTGTCAACTGGTGGCGATTGATCTAATGACGTGTTTAAAAACTCAACAAACCTTTTCATATTAAAATTTTCTTTTAATATATTGTTTTATTGTTTCTTTACTTTCATGGAGTCATTTAGAAAAAGCAGACTTATATGTTGCATTTATTTTAAATCCCCCAAATTACAGCCTTATAGGTCCTCTGCTCCAATAATAGTTTGTGCTTCATGCCACCTTGACTTGTGTGGACATGAATCAGAAAACCTTCATGTATGATGAGTGACATGTCGATCTACAGCTTGAAGGACACTGTCCATGTAATTATTTGCGAGTTTAATTTGAATAATGAGGATTTGAGATGACAAATTAAGGATGAATAAGCCATATGACAATAAGTTTTGGGGGTGGTGGAAGAATAAGTCATAGGAGATTAAAGATATTTTTAGGGGATTCTTTCATATATGGTTTAGATTTGTGTGCTCACAAGTGGCTTGCTTTGTTTATGATTACTATGGGACACAGAATATCTGACTCTGATATGCAATGACTTCACCCATGGAGGAGGTATGTTATCTTATTATCATCCTGATAGTCTCAATGATCAAATTGAACATTTTTTTGGGTAGTGGCGCAGACTGTGTTATTTGCATACTAGTTTCTCTGAAGGTCTGCAAGTTTGGTAGGTTTTATTCTCTACAGTGGAGATAGCAGTTGACGGATTGACCAGTTAAAGACCTTGTTGATTGTGAACATGTAGTTCTCTTTTTCTTTGTCTTGATTCAGAGAACATCCTGCTGCTAATCCAGGTTAAGCTGCATCTGGGCAAATCCAACTCAAAATGAGGTAAGTGAACCTAGAAAAATTTACAACTTCTGGTTGGTTGCATGTTCTTTGATATGTACAAGTTGTGGAAACTTTTTCTTATCCAATACAGACTGTGGGGCTTAGCCTGGACACAACCAGCACCCACTGATAACAAATTCCAAGTAGTTGTGGTGTGATGATTGTTAGGGCCAAGCGCATCATTGTACTTTGTCTCTCGTTTCCTGTTTTTTGTGGCAAGGCAGACCTCAGAGTATCTTATCATGTTCATGGACCTGATGAGATATCTTGTCTAATGAACTTTTTTTCTAGGGATGTGCATCTGTCGGTTCGGTTCGATTTTTGACAAAATTGTCAAAACCAAACTGAACCAAAAAGGGGTTAAACCGACCAAACCGGTGGACTTTCCGGGGCTATACCAAAACCGAACTGAATCATTTGGTTTGGTTTTGGATCGGTTTGGCCTTTGAGAATGTTTGATATTGATTGGTTGATTAATACTTGAGCATTAGCCTATGCATTACTTTCTGATCTGCAATGCAGGTTAGTCGATTAATGCTATGGAACCCTACCTTTTTTTGAGATAGAGGTAGAGCATGTACAATGTATCGCGGAATGTGTGGATGTGCGTCATTTCTTAATTAGTGTGCTGCATGATGGATTTACCATATGTAACATAATATTAATTTCTACTCTAATGGAAGATGCTTTCCTAATTCTCGCCCTCCTATCTTGACATGTAATTAGAGCTATTGTGTGTTATTGGGTGTGTGTGTAAAGAAAAGAGAGGGTTGATATAAATAAGAAGTGATAGCCATCATTTGGGGCTAATCACCATTTTCCACCCAAATCTACATGGTATCAGAGCCCTAAAACAAAAAAAACAAAAACCCAAACCCAAGGATCCGGCAGCCCGACTGCGCGCGCCACCCATCCGCGCCGCCGCCGCCTGCGCGCGCCTGCACGCACCGCCTGCGCGCGCCGCCTGCGCGCGCCGCCGCCTGCGCGCGCCGCGTTGTTAGCCCTAGCCCCCCCTTCCGCTGCCGCCGCTCCACGCCTTGTGATCCATTCCCCCCTTCCAAGTCCTCTTCTAGCCACCACAAAGCCCTAACTAGCCACAAAAGAAAACCCAAAAAACCCTAACCCTAGATCTATGGTAGAGTCATGAAAAGGACTCCATAGATTTACGGTTAGGGTATGACCTAGAAGAGGAAGAAGGAAGTAGATCTGCGGATCTAAGGAGGGAGAGAGGAGAGATCTGCGGATCTGGAGAGATGGGGGAAAATCTTACCTCAGCTGACATGAAGGCCTTCATTGGAGAGATAACGAAGCTGCTTGCTTCGAAGGAGTTGGGATCCTCGAGTGGATCGACGCCTTCACGACCCGTGCAGAAGCTGGAGTTGATGCCCAATGATGTGAAATTGGAAGGGACGAAGAATTATCTCAGTTGGTCCAGGAGGGTGTTTCTCATCCTGAAGTCGAAGGGGTTAGAAGGCCATGTTCTGGGTTCATGTAAGGAACCGGTGGATAAGACTGGGGATGATTGGAAAGTCTGGAGCACCACCAACTCACTGGTGGCTGCTTGGTTGATGACATCGATGGTTCCACCCATTGCTGGGATGGTGGAGGCCATAGAGAGTGCTGCGGGGATATGGAGTATGGTGGAAAAAATGTATTCTGGAGCAGGGAATGTGATGCTTATGATGGAGGTTCAGGGCAAGGTCGACACCTTGAAGCAGGGGGAGATGTCTATTCTAGCCTACTCTGCGGAGTTGAAAAGGCTGTGGTCAGAGTTAGACCACTATGACCCTATTGATCTGCCTGATCCTAGGAGTGCTGCGATACACAGGAAGTGGGTGGAGCGTAGGCGTGTGACACATTTTCTGAGGAACCTGAATGGAGATTTTGAGGTCAGGAGGGCGAGTATGTGTCACTTATCCTCCATCCCATCTCTGGAGGATGCCATAGCTGCAATGGCACAGGAGGAGACCAGACTGAGAGTTATGAAGGATGAGGGTACTCAGGTCACTCGGGCTGCACTGGCTTTACCGGCAGTGGCAGCAGTGAGCGAGGATCGAGAGTGCTACATCTGTGGGGTGAAGGGGCACCTGAGCTTTAACTGCCCACAGAGGGTAGTGGACGAGGACGTGGCACAGGAGGCAGAGGAGGAGGTCGTTGGGGCCGTGGAGGCCGTGGACGAGGTCGTGACGGCCCACGGGCCAACTTTGCTACTGCTGATGGACGACAGGAGACAGTGATGATTGAGGCTACGCCAGCTGAGGCGTCAGATCTAGAGCAGCGGAGACAGTCCAGGTCTACTACTGAGAGTTCAGAGAGTCATGCAGACCAGACTAGAGATGTTGCTTCGCCATTCGGTAACTTTGCCAACTTCGCTCACACAGGATCAGGTAACCAATTAGCCCTTTCATGTAGAGATCATATAGAGTGGATTATTGACTCAGGTGCATCTAGTCATGTGTCAGGTGCATATAGACAATTTTCCACATATAAACCACATACCATTCATGAAACTGTTCAGACAGCTGATGGCACATCCCAACCCATTAAAGGGATTGTCACTATTCAGTGCACTCCCTCCATATGTCTCTCTTCAGTCCTTCACGTCCCATCTTTTCCAGTCAACCTTTTATCTGTTGGCTCTATTGTTGATGATCTAGACTGTAGCATTACTTTTGACTCTACTCATTGTGTGTTGCAGGAAAGGAAGACTGGGAGGAGGCTTGGGACTGGCGTTAGGCGTGATGGACTGTGGTATCTTGACAGAGCTAGTGGGGATGCTGCATTGGCTGTCGTTGGTGAAGAGAAGGAAAGGGAGGTACTTTTATTACATTGTCAGTTGGGACACTTGCCTTTTGATATGTTGAATAAAATGTATCCTGAGATTTTGAATAGAGTGAATAAAATGAATTTGAAGTGTGATGCATGTGAATTTGGGAAACACACTAGGACATCATATCCTAGTGTGGGGATGAGGAGTGTAGAGAGATTTCATCTTATTCACTCAGATGTTTGGGGGCCCTGCCCAGTGACTTCAGTAAGTGGGTTCAGGTGGTTTATCACTTTCATAGATTGTCATTCTCGGATGGCATGGCTTTACATGATGAAAAACAAAAGCGAAGCGTTGAAGTGTTTTCAGGACTTCCATAGAAGTGTCAGAAATGTGTATGAGGCCAAGATCCGCATCTTGAGAACGGATAATGGGACAGAGTATGTAAACAAGGAGTTTGCATCTTATCTATCTGAGAGTGGGATAACTCATCAAACCACTTGTCCCAACACGCCTCAACAGAACGGAGTTGCTGAAAGGAAAAATAGACACTTGTTGGAGGTAACTAGGTCACTCATGCTCACCATGAATGTACCTAAGATATTGTGGAGTGAAGCAGTGATGACGGCCACCTATCTCATCAACAGGATGCCTTCGCGGATCCTTGGTATGAACACTTTTGTAGTTCCACCAAAAGTGTTTGGATGCACATGCTTTGTGAGGGATCATAGACCTTCTGTGGGGAAGCTGGATGCTCAGGCAATTAAATGCATATTTGTTGGGTATCCTTCAAATCAGAAAGGCTATAGGTGTTGGAGTCCCTCAGAAAGAAGGCTGTTTGTGAGTATGGATGTGACGTTCAGGGAGACTGAGCCTTTTTATGGAGGACTTATAGATTCTATATCAGTATTTGATACTGGTGCCTCTCCAAACACAGGAGGAGTTGGTCGAGAGGGGGAGACTGATGACATGAGGGTAGTGGTTGGACTTATACCGTGTCCTGTCGGGCCTACTGGTACTGGTCCTGATAGCAGGGAGGAGAAAAGGACCTTGGTGGAAGAGGAGGAAGACAGGTTGTACGGCAAGAAATATAGCAGGAGACAAAAGGGTAGTCATGGCGATGGAGAACAACATGAAGACATCTCCCCCACTGAAGAACCACTAGCTCCACAGCCACATGTCGAGATTGATCAGTCTATCACGCCTGCTCAAGTCCCGACTTCCTTACTGCCTTCCTCTCCTAACACGGATGGTAACCTTTCTTTGCCTTCCTCTAGTTTAGATCTTCCACTTGCATCTCGTAAGGAGCCTCGTATCAATGCCGGCAGGCCTCCTGTACGGTATGGATACGAGACTGATATTGCTAATCATGTCTCCTATGCTTCTCTTACACCTGCATATAGGGCTATCATTGCATCCTTACAGTCTATCTCTATACCGAGTGATTGGCGAGTGGCAAAGCAACATCCCCAGTGGAAGAAAGCAATGCTCGAAGAACTCGAAGCACTGGAGAAGAACAAGACATGGAGACTTGTCTCACTTCCAGCAGGGAAGAAAGCTGTGGGCTGCAAGTGGGTATTCACAATAAAGCAAACTCCAGAAGGGAAGGTGGACAGGTACAAAGCGAGGCTGGTTGCCAAGGGCTACAGTCAGACTTATGGGATTGATTATGATGAGACATTTGCCCCAGTGGCAAAGATGAGTACTGTGAGAGTACTGGTATCCTGTGCAGCGAATTTTGGATGGAAATTGCATCAGTTGGATGTAAAAAATGCCTTCCTGCATGGAGACTTATAGGAGGAGGTATACATGGAGGTTCCACCTGGCTTTAGCACACAACAGACGATGGGAAAGGTGTGTAGGCTGGACAAGTCTTTATATGGGCTGAAGCAATCTCCAAGGGCATGGTTTGACAGATTCAGGCGTGCAGTCATTACTATGGGCTACAAGCAGAGTAATGGTGATCATACTGTATTCTATAGGCATTCAGGACAACGGATTACCCTTCTGGCTGTGTATGTTGATGATATTATTATCACTGGAGATGATGAAGAGGGAATCTCTCACTTGAAGGCTAGATTGGCGAGAGAATTTGAGGTCAAGGACCTTGGACAGTTGGGGTATTTCCTTGGACTGGAGATTGCCAGGTCCAGGAAGGGTATAGTTCTCTCACAGAGGAAGTATGCCCTGGATTTACTGGCTGAGACTGGTATGTTGGGGTGTCGTCCAGCAGTTACTCCTATTGATCAGAATCATAGGTTGCATTCACAATCAGGGGAGCCAGTAGACAAAGAAAGGTACCAGAGACTTGTTGGACGCCTTATCTACTTATGCCATACCAGACCTGACATTGCCTATGCTATCAGTGTGGTAAGTAGATACATGCATGATCCTAGGACTGGACATATGGAGGCAGTCTTCAGGATACTGAGGTATCTGAAGAATAGTCCAGGAAAAAGGCATATTATTTGGTAGTCATGGTCACATGAATGTGACAGGCTACTGTGATGCGGATTGGGCCAGTTGCCTGGATGATAGGAGATCGACCTCGGGCTACTGTGTGTTTGTTGGGGGCAACTTAGTCTCTTGGCGCAGCAAGAAGCAGGATTTGGTGGCTCGTTCCACTGCAGAGGCAGAGTATCGTGCTATGGTGCTTAGTACATGTGAGATGATCTGGTAGAGATCACTTCTACAAGAGCTACGCCTGCTGAGAGAAGGACCATTGCGGTTGTTGTGTGATAACAAGTCAGCAATTAACATTGCCAACAACACAGTGCAACATGATAGAACGAAGCACATAGAGATTGATAGGTTCTTCATTAAAGAAAGATTGGACAAGAAACAGTTGGAGATCTCCTACATTACTTCTGGACAGCAACTAGCTAATTGCCTTACAAAGGGGTTGAACTCTAAAGGAGTAGAGGATGCTTGTAACAAGATGTGCATGATAAATATCTTTTGCTCATCTTGAGGGGGAGTATTGTGTGTTATTGGGTGTGTGTGTAAAGAAAAGAGAGGGTTGATATAAATAAGAAGTGATAGCCATCATTTGGGGCTAATCACCATTTTCCACCCAAATCTACAAGAGCAAATGATCTTGCTCGTTCGTCGACATCATATGCTTCCTTCTAACTCAAGCCGTCATCACCAACTCCTCCTAATCTTATGGAAGACTGACTTCATTGACCCATCACGGTCTACACCTGGCTTTCACACTTTTTGGGCAGGGTTGTAGTTGTCCTAGGTGGGTTTGGTTAAGTACAGTGCATTGCATGGTGGATTTTGTAACACAAGTGTGATTTCCCTGTAAATAGGATCCAAAAGAGAGAATGCCAAGTAATCTCATATGATCCTCGCCCATTTATTTTCCTTTGACCAGCCAAAATAGTGTAGGAAATACACTAGTTGTATTTGTTTTTATTTTTACGTCAGTCCATGAAAGCGCATTGTATCTGATCAGTTTTGATCATGTACGGTATCACCTGTTTTCTATTAATCTCAACATCTATCTATATTACAATTGATGCATTTGTCCGGGGTCGATGGAAAAGTGTGACTAGGACAAATGTCCCATCACCCCTCTCAACCGCATTATCAACCTCATCCAAATCTCACGCCTAGGCTACTATTTTACATGTTTGCCATCCTCTCAAACACCTCAACCCCACGTAATTACATGTTTGCCATTCACACCAAAAAATCAAGAAACACCAACTTATTTACTAGTTTGCCACCCAATGTTTTTGGCGTTTTAACCAACGAACTTTGCACCTTTTGCTCCTTAACGATACTGGCATACGCACCCACATTTCTTGCTCCTCTTCGGTTGCGCTCGTTAACCACATTCTCTTCATGGGGGTTTTTGGGTTCATGCACATATCACACTAATGAAAGAAAAACCAAGGGCTGTAATGACTTGCATGATGAAAGGCTGCTCCCATGCTTGGTCCTTTCAATTTGTGTAATCTTTTTTCTCTTTCCTCAGCCCAATGGACACGCAAAATGTGTAGAATTATTGCACTGCTGTTCATTATGACGTTGATCATGCATTATTGTTCAATTGTTCATTATTGCACTTCCTATTGATATCACCATCACCTGGTACTTTGCTTTAAGTTGATGTCAAGAATATTTATTATAAATTTTAAAGAAAAAGGTAAAACTGTGATCAAAGCCATATTCATTTGAGGAATATGGACACCAAATAGCCAATTTTTGATATTTATATTCTAAAAACGATTATTAAAAGTTCAATTTCAGTGAAAGCGTCGAATGAAGAAACTCATTGGGTTCATTAGAATGCATGGGATTTTGCGGTTTTAGAATGCGAAGGTCAAAATAAAATAAAATAAACCGTTTTGAAAAAAATTAATAGAGATGAAATTTTTTGACCGAGCTATGGATGAATTTTTTTCTGGACTAGCTGATGCCAGCATTCCTCATTAGTATCAAAATTTTGAATGACAGTTACAACCATATGGTTTAAGTCGAAGTGTTATAATCAGCATCATTGACAGTAAATTAACGAATAATTTACACCAAATTTCACTTCAAAATCTTGCCACTTCGACTACTAGCATCCAAGGATTCAATGAGCTTGACTCAGTTGATCATTTTTGTCGAGTGGAGTTAAGCAGAGATGCTTAGATTTCTTTGTTTGGAGAAATTGGAGGGCCACGTAGAAAAGACTAGATCCGTTCAAAAAATTTCTCTTGCAAATCCCAAGGTTTGATTGGGATTATTAATTCACCAATATTTTGATGAACTTTTTCCCCCTCTTCTTTCTTTTTAAATTTAAAAACAGGAGGATATTTGGTGAGATTTCGGCAAATATTTGCTTAATATCGTATGATGCTCTAGCCTTCTATGTGATTCCAATATGTTTGCTAATATGGAATAAGTTATATCACATGATTTTGTTGAACACAAACAGCTTGCAAGCATAATCTCCGCCTATTAATTTTGTATCTTGGCATACGGCTTGTGATGCATAACTACATTTTTGATTTCGGAACATGAAACCTCGTTCACATTGCATCATATCATTAGAATTCTCGATGAACAGAAAACATATCTTTATCATAAACAATAAAAACAGATAACATAATTCTGATAAAGAAGCATAAAACATAATACTTAATAGATGTTGACTAGGATCCATTCGGATGGATCAAACATTCGTACTCATCCAGGTGGAATTTAAAATTGGGCAACCTAAATGGATAATCCGCTCCATTGGATGCGATCTAACATGTCTAAACTACATACATACAAAATTTCAAATAATTTGGACATGTTTTGTCCATTCATCAAGTGGTTTGCAAAATTAGTCGGTTTTATGACTATTCAAAAACATTGATTTTGCAACTAAGTGGTGGATGTGCAAAACATGTCCAAATCACTTGAAATTTTGTATGCTTATAGTTTAGACATGTTAGATCACGTCTAACAAGAACGGATTATCCATTTATGTTGCCCAATTTTAAATTCCACTTGAATGGATCCGCATGTTTGATCCATCTGAATAGATCCCAATCAGCCTCATATTTAACATGCAACAATTATGTATAAATGGAAGACCGAAAGCTTACATATTTCTTTCAAATTCGTTTGCCCATGGAAAGAAATCACATCCACTTGGGAAGTTGGGGCAATTTAAGTATGGATGTTCATGATTGTTTGGGGAGTGTGATATCGTCTCATATGTAACTAAGAAGCAATGACACTTTGGTCCATCACGGCATCGACTGTTGTTTCTTGAACAAGTCTTCATCGTGAACCCATTACTATACCTACAACCTACGGTGCTTCATCAGGTAGATGTAGGGATGAGAATGGGCATGCCCAAAGCCCGATTGGGCTTCCAATTGGGCATGCCACATCATCATCCCTACAAATCCTTCACACATTCTAGAATCATCCCTACAAATCCTTCACACATTCTAGAAAGAATGTGTGAAGGATTTGTAGGGATGATGATGTGGCATGCCCAATTGGAAGCCCAATCGGGCTTTGGGCATGCCCATTCTCATACCTAGGTAGATGACAGAACCATCTTGCCGCCATTGAAATAAAAAAAATTATCTTACGAATTGTATAGAATTGTGAAAGATTCAAAGCAGTATTTGATAAATTAAAGGTCTTGGATATGTATATGGATATACCCATAGATGAACAAGTACACCCACCATTGTATCTCAATTTGAGCATATTATGAAACCAGGAGACATGCCATGAAGCAAGCTAAATTTCGTATATACAAGAAAAACTGAATTTTACACTCTTTTTTTTATCCATCGGAAAGCGGAAAGTTGGAAACATGGGTCGTGGAACACAGGTACACCCGTTCCTGGTCTCTTAACCCCAAATAGAGAGAAGACAGTGTATCCATCGGAGCCCTATTCAAAGAAAATAAAGTTGTCAGGGCTGTTGGCGGAGCAGGCAGTGACCGTACTCATAGACAGCGGGGCGACTCACAACCTCATCTCTGGGAAGATTGTAGAGCGCCATGGGTTAGAGCTGAGTACGATGGAGAGGTTTACGGTGTTGCTGGGGAAAGGAAAGATGGAGGAAAGTAAGGGGCTGTGCAAGGGGTGTGCCTGACATTGCAGGCATACAGGTAGTGTAGGACTTCTTGCCATTGGAGTTGGGCAACGTGGATATCATACTGGGGGTGCAGTGGCTGATGAAGTTGGGGGAGATGAAGGTGAACTGGAAGCTTCTGATGATGGAGTTCCAGGATGTGGAGTGGACCGTCGTGTTGACAGGGGACCTGACCCTTTGTTTTTCATTAGTGGCCTTCAAGGCCATCACTCGGGCGTTGCGGGACGAGGGAGAGAGGTTCCTGGTGGAGTATTAGGGGATGACAGCTGAGGGGAAGAAGCAGCAGGATGAGACCGCAGTGGAGGTTGAGCAGGTGCTAGAGCAGTACCAGGAGGTCTTTCAGGACCCGCATGGGCTACCACCGTCCAGAGGACACGAGCACGCAATTGTATTGCGTGATGGAGCAGCACCGGTGAGTGTGCGACCGTACCGGTACCTGCATGTACAGAAGGACGAGATTGAGAGGATGGTGCGGGAGATGCTGCAGGCTGGGGTAATCCAGCCAAGTGTGAGTCCTTTTTCGAGCCCAGTTTTGTGGGTTAAGAAGGACGGGAGGTGGAGATTCTGCGTTGATTACCGGGCGCTGAATAAGGAAACTGTCGCTGACAAGTTTCCCATTCCGGTAATCCACGAGCTGCTGGACGAGCTACATGGGGCAGCGATCTTTTCGAAGATCGACTTGAGGGCAGGATACCCCCAGATCCTGATGCGGCCAGAGGATGTGCCGAAGATTACCTTCCGCACCCATGAGGGGCACTACGAGTTCCGAGTCATGCCGTTCGGCTTGACGAATGCTCCTTCGACTTTCCAGGCCTTGATGAACAAGGTCTTCCAGCCCTTTCTGCGGAGGTCCATTCTGGGTTTCTTTGACGGTATTCTCGTCTACAGCAGGAGCATGGTGGAGCATTTGGACCACTTGGAGGTGGTCTTCCGAGAGTTGATGGCGTAGTAGTTGTTCGCCAACCGAAAGAAGTACAGCTTTGGCCAGGCACGGATCGAGTACCTGGGACATGTTTCGGCGGAGGGGGTGGTGGCCGACAGGTCAAAGATAGCTTTGGCCGGTGCCTACTACACTGCGAGCTCTTCGTGGAATTTTGGGTCTGACGGGCTACTACCGAAAGTTCGTTAAGGGGTGCATCACCATAGCCTGGCCCCTTACCGAACAGCTCAAGAAGGACGAATTCCATTGGAGGGAGGAGGCCACCAATGCTTTTGAGGCCTTGATGGTGGCGATGACGACGGCGCCAGTGCTTGCTTTACGAGACTTCCGCATATCCTTTGTGGTGGAGACTGACGCGTTGGGATATGGATTGGGGGCGGTGCTTATGCAAGAGGGACGTCCCATAGCCTATTTCAGTCAGGTGCTGTCTGCTAGAGCACGGTTGAAGTTGGTATATGAGATGAAGATGATGGCCATTGTCTTTGCGGTGATGAAGTGACGGCCCTATTTGTTGGTGAGGGAGTTCGTGGTTAGGACGGATCAGGGGAGTCTCAAGTACCTTTTAGAGCATCGGTTGGTTATTGAGGAGCACCAGCGTTGGTTGTCCAAGCTGGTGGGGTACCGATTCAACATCGAGTATAGGCCGGGGTTGGAGAACAAGGCTGCTGATGCCTTGTCTCGCCAGGAGGAGAGCGTGGACTTGAGGGCTCTGTCGCGACCGATGTGGCTGGACTGGAAGCCCATGTTGCAGGAGGCGGAGATTGACGATGAGCTGGGGCAGATCCTCGAGTTGCTGCGGTAGGGAAAGGAGGGGCCGACAGGGTATTCCTTGCAGGGGCGCAGACTGCTTTACCATGGGAGGTTGGTGCTACCGTGGGCCTCAGTATTTATACCGGTCCTGTTTCAGGAGTTCCATAGCTCAGTGGCTGGAGGCCATTCGGGAGTACATCAGACGTACCAGAGGATGGCTAGAGAGGTGTACTGGCCCGGGATGTGGAGGAGTGTTTCCCAGTTAGTAGCAGCTTGTGACGTCTATCAGCGTCACAAGTATATGGCCATGGCACCAGCAGAGCTGTTACAGCCGTTAGAGTTGCCAGAGAGGGTCTGTGATGAGGTCACGATGAACTTCATTGACGGTTTGCCCTGTTCAGAGGGATATACTGTGATCTTCGTCGTAGTAGACCGGTTGAGTAAGTATGCCCATTTCATACCAATGAGGCATCCTTATACCGCAGTCTCAGTGGCCACAGCGTTCACTCGGGAGGTGATACGCTTGCACGGGGCACCGGTGTCCATAGTGTCCGACAGGGACAAGGTCTTCATGAGCGGGTTCTGGCGGAAGCTCTTCAATGTACAGGGTACGGTCCTTAAGAGGAGTACGGCCTACCACCCATAGACGGACGGCCAGACGGAGGTGGTGAACCACTCTATAGAGACTTATCTGCGGTACTTCGCTTCGGAGACGCCTCGACAGTGGCACAGGTGGTTGGCGTGGGCGGAGTATTGGTACAACACATCGTACCACTCTGCAGCGGGAATGACCCTATTCAGGATCCTCTACGGGCGAGATCCACCGTCCTTGCTTTGCTTCGACGACAAACAGACGCCGGTGTCGCAGGTGGAGACTTATATGGAAGAGAGAGATGCTATGTTGGAGGAGCTGCGGAGACATCTTTTGAGGGCTCAGCAGGTGATGAACACCCAGGCAGATGGCCATCGACGGGACGTCCACTTTCAGGAGGGAGATATGGTATATCTCAAGCTACGACCCTACAGGCAGAAGACGTTAGCTCGGAGGCAGAATGAGAAGTTGGCAGCTCGCTACTACGGCCCCTACCAGATTGCGGCCAAGATTGGGCAGGTGGCATACAGGTTGCGCCTGCCACCGTCTTCTTCGATACATCTGGTGTTCCATGTGTCGTAGCTTCGGAGGGTGATTGGGGACCAGTCAGCCTCGTCTACTCTGCCACATACATTTACTGAGGACATGGAGGTACTGTTGGAGCCTCTGGATGTGCGGGTTGTTTGTCAGGGACCGGGTCGGCGAAGGGAGGTGCTGATCTACTGGGTGGACATACTCGACTGTGACGCCACGTGGGAGGCATATGACGTGGTCCTGGAGCAGTTCCCCAGATTTCCACCTAGAGGACAAGGTGGCTCTTTTAGGGTTATTAATGCGGACGCACCCACTCCACCGTCTACCGAGGATGCGGGACCACCTATCGTGACTTACGTGAGGCGTAGGAGGCGCGGGGTCATCACGTAGTGGGTTTAGTGGCTCTAGGGGTATTCTAGTCTTTTCAGACTAGATTAGTAAATCCCCTCTTTTCTATAAATTAGGACTAGCCGTCTTCTTTTATTTTCATGCTTGATTTGTGAAGAAACTTGTTAGGCATCATAGAGAAGGTTCTTAGGTTTTGATCCGACATTCAAAGCTAGGAGATATGGTTTCGTCTCGAAAGAAACCCACTTTATTTGTAGTTCTTCGCATTTCTATTCTATAAAAAGTCCACCTTTTCCATTTTCCATTTTTAAATTTATTGATATTCTTATACGATTTACCGGATCGTATCAATTTCCTGGTAGAGTTGATTAATTTTAATTTGCACCTCTTGTTTGTTTATTATTATTCCTCCTTGGATATCGGCTTTGATCTGTTATTATCTCCAGATGATTATGTTAGAATGGTCCCACCACCATTATGCTTTATATTTCAAAGTGTCATTCAGATGTATGCTGATATAAATCCTCCTGAATCTTGTTGGCTGACCTCTATTAATTATAGTAGGAAAGCATATTTCTTGTTTTAAAGGGCAATAGATTACAATGGACATTAATGATATTGCACCTTGTTTAGACTTATGGTTGTTACGTTAAAAGTTTAACATCATGCACGAGACTTGCTCTAGTTTGATGTTTCATTCTTTAATTACTGAACTTTTCCTCAAGCTGCATTTTCATGGCACTAGTCTTTTTTAATTTTGTGTATGGGAATTCAGTGGTGATTATTTATTTGGTGTCTAAACTCAGTATTTAAAAGAAAACATGTTCCCAAATGACCTGCTTCCTCAATAACATTCCCTTTTTTTATGGTGCATAATTTCGTTCTTACTCACAGACTCGATATTTATTTGGTGAATTCAGTGGTGATTATTCATTTGGTGTTTCAACTCAGTGTTTAAAAGAAAACATGTTCCCAAATGACCTGCTTCCTCAATATCATTCCCTTATTTTATGGTGCTTAATTTCGTTCTTACTCGCATACTCGATAAGATGTCAGTTTTGTTGAGGTTTACAATCTTATTGATGAACAAATAAGATTGAAGGGGAACTGAAAAAATGAACGAATGTAGGGACCAAGGATGAAACTCAAGGGTACTAACTGGTGAGACATGAAAATGGGGAGAATTTTTCTAAAAAAATCAGTAAGATTGAATCGGTACTGAATTTTGGCCTACTTGAACCAGTCGTTCTGTGAAACTTGAAACTTAAGAAAGTGAAAAGTCCTCAATTCTTAATTTTGTTTATGTGGGCTGGATTACGTGAACACCTTAAACGTCTAAACTTGCGAAATTAATGTTTAGGATTAGAGTTTGTGATAATTCTGGATGGAAAAACCTAAACTTTTGAGTGGAACTAAATCTAAATTGAAGTAAATTTTGGGGTAATTAAAATTTTTGGGAACGAAATTCTCTAAGAAGAACTAAATTTTTGGGGAAACTAAAATATCACGGGTGACTACAATTTTTATGAGAACAAAATTGCGAACAAAATTCTTGGGTGAAACCTAAATTTTGGGGGACCTGAAATTTTTAAATTTTGAGTAGTATATTCTCTGAGAGGATCTAAATGGTGGGGAACAAAATTTTTTAGGGAGAGCTAAATAACAATTATTGCACTTTGATGAAGGCAGTGTATTCTCTGGGGTGAACTAAATTTTGGAATTCTCTGGGGGAACTAAATTTTGGAAGAAACTAAAATTTCTTGAAAATAGAGGAAATAAATCTGAATGGAAATAAATTTTGGTTGGAACAAATATTTTTGGAGGGAAATAATCTGCATTTAACATTCCTTTTAAAGTTAGATCTACTGTTTTACTTCGTTGCAGTTAGTATCTTTTTTTTATTTTGAGCATGTTTAGGTTTATTTGGATACTGTAATGGCCTTTTCGGATAGCATAGGGTTTACTAATATGTTCAGAAATGGAGGAGGACTCATCCAATTAGTGAGAACAAGGCTTCATGATGCTATGAAAAACACCTCCAGCGATCAGCCTCTTTTTTCTGAATCAAGATTTAAGAGACTCAAAAACGATTGTAAGTCCAAAATCGTAAATATAAATGTTGCAAGATTTTCACTAACTGATTATCTAAAAGAATTATTTTTAGGTGAGTCTAGTATACCTGTCTTGAGCCGAACTTTCTGTTCTGTTTTTTAGACATTGCGACTGTCATGTTTGTGGGGAACTTCATTACGAGTGTGCCTGATCTCTGCATTACCAATTCTATTCTTGGTGAGCAAGCAAAATTTTATTGTTTATCAAGTTGATTTCTTGGTAGAGTTGATTAATTTTAATTTGCACCTCTTGTTTGTTTATTATTATTCCTCTGTGGATATCGGCTTCGATCTGTTATTATCTGCAGAAGATTATGTTAGCATGTTCCCACCACCATTATGCTTTATATTTCAAAGTGTCATTCAAATGTATGCTGATATAAATCCTCCTGATTCTTGTTGGCTGACCTCTATTAATTATAGTAGGAAAGCGTATTTCTTTTTTAAAGGGCAATAGATTACAATGGACATTAATGATATTGTCCCTTGCTTAGACTTAACATCTTGCACGAGACTTGCTCTAGTTTACAGTTTCATTCTTTTAATTACTGCACTTTTCTTCCTCAAGTTGCATTTTCATGGCACTAGTCTTTTTTAATTTTGTGTATGGGAATTCAGTGGTGATTATTTATGTGTTGTTTCAACTCAGTATTTAAAAAGAAAATCAATACTTTTAAATTCATCTGAAAAAGCATGTTCCCAAATGATCTGCTTCCTCAATAACATTCCCTTATTTTATGGTGCATAATTTCGTTCACATACTCGATACGATGTCAGTTTTGTTGAGGTTTACAATCAACCTGGGGCAGTATTGTGGCACACATGATTTATTATGTGAAACTATATTTTGCATCAAAACCCAATCATGGTTACAGTATTGTGGTTAAATATTGAAATACTGCTAGCAGTTAATGATCTATTGATTATGTGGGTTCACGTGAATTCGTAAGAGATTGACATCAAGTGATAGTGCTTCCTATTTTATTATAAGTATTTTGGTACGTGCAATGCACGTGTGAACAGAACAGATTAGATTCAAGTAGGATCAAGATGCAAATGTTAATAAAGAAATAAAAAAATATTTTCTTAACTAATAATAGCAGCAAAATTATCAAATTATTAAAAAATGCAAAATTAGAATTTTCTTCCTAAAATTACAACCAACATACTCATGTGAGTATATTGACAATAATCAATTTTAAAATTAAAAAATAACAGATTAAAATATGTGATGATAATGAGCATTATTGATTCTCCGTTTACATTTTGAAGTCCTCCTACCTGTAAAGAGTTCTAAAAAAGTATCAAAGTACATGTATTTAAAAAAGATTATAAAAAGGTTAATTTTCATATTACACTCTACATATTAACACGAGAAAAGAGAAAATTTTGATTCGTTAATATCAACACTGAATACACATGGTGTTTACTGAAAATTACACACGGTGTTTACTGTAAAGAGTTCTAAAAATTATCAAAGTACACGTTTTTAAAAAAGACTATAAAAAGGTTAATTTTCATATTACACTCTACATATTAACATGAGAAAAGAGAAAATTTTGATTCCTTAATATCAACAGTGAAGACACATGGTGTTTACTTTTAAACATTCTTCTAAGTTTCTAACCCCCAGAAAGGGGCCAACGAATGTTAAGCTTCCGACGAAACATTTTAACAAATCAATAAATGTACATCACAGAGTTTTTCCATTTTTGGGGAGAGCACAATAGCTTGTGATAAATAAAATAAAATAAGAAAATTTTTGGTGGCAAAATATAACAAAACAAATCAAAGAGATGGATACCTCTTTGAATTTAAAAAATAATTTAAAAATACCTAAAAAAATTTATGTGTTGAGCTCTAGCCTGCTTCCTCTTTTTTCTACCGTGAAGATATAAGTTAGATTTCTTTTTTAGCTAAATGTATTATTTTCTCTTCTCTTTTTTCCTTGTTCCATTTTTAGCCTTTAGCCTTGTTTTTTATTTTTATGTTTGGGTTGTTGTAAGAGTTCAAGGGCCGCTCTGCTAACGAAGGTATTATGAACATAAAAAAGAGGAGTGGGAGCTAGCATCACTATTATGTTTGTAAGAAATCAAAGCATGCGGTAGTATTAATTAAACACTATTCAAAATTCAAATGAAGGGATATGATTTGGACGTTTAGACATTTTATCGGTCTTGAGGAAGAAAATTTGTTCTGACTTTCCTTTTTTAATATGCAATTATTAGTACCATAACTAATTAACTAATAAGTAACTTACACATTTAGGTGTGCTAATCCATATTTAGACCTTTTGGTTTTAAGAAATAAAGTTAAATACAATGATAATATATTTGGACAGGTTTGTCTTTCAAATACCAGCTCATTAATTAGTTTAGTATAATTGGCTATCATTAATTTGCTTAGTTTGCAAAGCGGTAGAGGAGAAAGGAACAAGAAGAGGGTTATTTATGTGTTAGCATATGCTAGGACTTGGGATGTCTGTTATGGGTTTATTGAATTTTTTTTTCAATTCCAAGATCCTGGTTATTTTTCTGTTTAAATTTGTCAACTGGTGGCGATTGATCTAATGACGTGTTTAAAAACTCTACAAACCTTTTCATATTAAAATTTTCTTTTAATATCTTGTTTTATTGTTTCTGTACTTTCATGGAGTCATTTAGAAAAAGCAGACTTATATGTTGCATTTATTTTAAACCCCCCAAATTACATCCTTGTATGTCCTCTGCTCCAATAATAGTTTGTGCTTCATGCCACCTTGACTTGTGTGGACATGAATCAGAAAACCTTCATGTATGATGAGTGACAGGTCGATCTACAGCTTGAAGGACACTGTCCATGTAATTATTTGCGAGTTTAATTTGAATAATGAGGATTTGAGATGACAAATTAAGGATGAATAAAGCCATATGCGTTTGTTGTAACTGATATTTTACAAACTTTGCGTGTGCGACATAAACATTTCATGATCTTGTCAAATATTACATCAGTAAGTTTCAATAAATGGTCAAGCAATATCCAAAACTAAAAATGTCTGATTCACAACTAAGGGATCGACATGGATTGATTCAATTCAAAGACATGGACTAATTTGAGTGTTGGATCAGATTTGTGGCTCGATTTTTCATTTTATAGGCATGTAATTAATTTGCTGCTGTAGAGGGTGATGTACATGACAATAAGTTTTGGGGCTGGTGGAAGGTTTTCGACTTACTGACAAGGCTATAAGTTTCTAATAATAGGATATCAAAATGTTGAAATTTAAGGGGTCTAGGCTTGAAGCAACATCATGGTTTTGGCGATAAACGGAAAATATTAAGCTTACAACTAGGGGGAAGAAGGTTCCACCTCCAAACAGGGTTCACGCTCTATGATGCTTTTATCTCCATTCGGAGAAGAAACCTTTAGTATCTTGAAAGTAATCAGAATTTCATAAATTATGCATCACATTTAGTCAGCAATGCTAGCACATATGTAAAGCTGGTTTTAGCTTTAATGATCAAAATTCCCAACAAAACTTGAGCATTGACAAATAATTTGGAATAACACCAAGTAAAACTAAATATATCCTGACTACATAAGCCTGAAGAAGAATAAAGCAGATCATTATTTAACCCTCGAAATTTATCCTCCGCTTGATGAATTTAAGAAGTCATTCCTCACTCTACAGAACAATCTCTTTCGCAAAACCCCTGAATGTTCATACTTTATACTAGAGAATTCTAATGTGCAGATAATCCTATCCAGCCCTTTATTGTAAAAGAGTTCCCAAGATGCCCCCATGCGATTGGTTTTTGAAGTGACTTGGGTGCGGCGACCACAAACAGGAGTTGTTGGGTCACACGTGGTGTGGTATTATTGTCATTAGTGTCACTTGGGTTCTTCAGTGGGATCTTGGTTAATATTGGTGTATATGTTCGTGTTATGAACCATGTTGTTTGTAATGTCACAACACAGCCACAACATGCGAGTTCTGGAGTTCATGTTGCATGTCATGTTGCAACATTGTTTGCAACATGCTGTTTTGACTTCGTGAGGAGGAGTTCTAACTTCTGATATTGAAGATCTATATTGTAAACGGCTTTAAATGGCTTCAGATCTATTATTGTTTATCTAGATTCTCTCGATATTCTGTTGTCTGCTATTCTGGTAAGAAATCTGCTCAAGATTGTACTAAATCCATTTACCCGCAATCGTTGATGGGTTCCGAGATGTGCGGGATCACTTGCCTTGAGTGGTTCATAGATTTGCGGGCGGAATAATCTACATGAGATACTATTTGAGCTGTTTTCAATAACAGCTCCTAGATTGAAGGAGGCCGGCGTATATAAGGTCTATGCGGATTATTCTAGGGTTTTGATCTCTTTCGTGAAGATTGGTGATTGTTATCCTGGGAAGGAGGCCGACGGCTACTTGAGGTAGGGATCGAAGGGAGTTTGATCTAGTCGGTTGTGCAAGGAGATCTTGCATGCAAAGGGGAGTTACTCCATGGGTTTGGTTGAGACCACCCACTGCGGTTTGTATTAGGGGGAGTATGTTCCTCCTAATAGAATCCAATATTAGTGGTTGTAATCATTTTTATTATAGTGGACTAATCTGATTTTCTGGACGTGGCCATGCAGATGTAGGTGTGCGCACCGAACCATGTTACTAAGTTTTGCGTGTCGTTTGGATTTTCTCAAGTTCATACTTATTTATATGATTAACATCTAAGTACTGAATTACAATTGGTATCAAAGCAGGTCATCCATGTTGCTTTGTTGTCAAAGTGGGTGTGAGCTTGGTATTTCAGTACTTCCATCATGAATACTCGAGAAGGTGCTTCCGTTACACGTCCTCCACTACTTGTTGGTATGAACTATACTTACGAAAGTCTCGGATGCAAGCCTTCATCAAGTCTCTAGATGAAAAAGCTTGGATCGTCGTCGTTGAAGGATGGTCCCCACCGGTTGAAGTTGACAAAGACGACAAAGAACATCTCAAGCCGGTTAAAGAATGTGGTCAAGATGAAGATCGTGCAGCCCTTGGGAAATTCTAAAGCGGTGAATGCTATTTTCATGGTTGTGGATGAAAAGCAGTTCAAACTTATCTCTACGTGTGAGTACGCTAAAGAAGCATGTGACATACTCTAGAATGTGCATGAAGGAACCAATGCGATTGAAGTCTCTAAACTCCAAATGCTTGCATCTCAGTTTGAAGAATTAAGAATATGGGATGATGAGACTATTGTTGAATTTAATGGGAAATTAAGAGATATAGCTAATCAAGCCTTTCAACTTGGTAAAAATATTCAGAAGTGAAGTTGGTTCGAAAAGCTTTAAGATATCTAACTGAAAGATTCTCTGCTAAAGTTGCGGATATTGAGGAAGCCAGGAATATCTCCACCATGAGACTTGATGAACTTATGGGTCTCTACAGACGTATGAAATGGATCCGAAACAGAATAAAAGAGATAAATGCGTGGCCTTAAAAGTAGAGTCTGGGGATGTTTCCAAAAAAAGATGAGGAATCGGGTCCAGTGAGGATATTGTCTTGTTGACTAAAAACTTTAGTAGAATGCTGAAGAAGATCAGTAGCAAAGAGCCAAATTTCAAAAAAGAACAGAGTGCCACGACCGAGTGATACGGTTGCTGGGAAAGGTGTTAGTCGTTCTATTCAAAGATATGATCAGAAAAAGAAAGGAAAATGGATACAGTGTAGAGAGTGTGAAGGATTTGGGCACGTACAAGCTGAGTGTGCTAACACTTTGAAAAAGCAAAAAAGGGAAGTCCTTAACTAGTACTTGGAGTGATGATGAGTCTGGAGGGAGTGCCGGGGATGAGGAAATCACCAGTAATTATGTCGATTTTGCAGCTTCCATGAAAAGACAATCAGACTACAACACAAACAACCATGTTGGATCTGATGTTGCAATATCAGACACAACATCAGCAAATGAGCCAGACAGTGTTAGTTCCAATGTTGCAACATCATTCACAACATCTATCAGTGAATCGGACTCAGAAGTTGACAGTGATGAAGATGTTAGTAAAGAGGACATCCGAACAGCTTATCAAATGATGTACAGTAAATGGTTGAAAATCTGTGATAGCAACAAATTGCTGAAAGATGAAAATGCCACACTGAAGGAATAAAAGGAAGAAGACAAAGTCAAATGCCTGAAAGCTGAGCAAAACGTTAGACAATTAGAGAGTACATTCAGAACAGTCCTTCTCAGGGCAGAAAAAGCTGAGTGCATTTTGAACAAGTGGAGCTCCGAGAAATCTAAACTGGATGATATATTGAATATGAGAAAGGTTTCAGGAGATCGCACTGGAGTGGGGATACAATAGAGGAGCTTAATATAATGTGTATACAGAAAGAAGAATTCTAGTTACTAAAGAACTTGAGAAGATGGGTCATCACAAGAGTCATGATTATAAGAAGAAGTTGACTAGAGCCGTCAAAGGTGGAAGTTCTGTGTGTGGATACACTACAAGCTCATTGGTCATTCTAGTTACTAAAGAACTTGAGAAGATGGGTCCTCACAATAGTCATGATTATAAGAAGAAGTTGACTAGAGCCGTCAAAGGTGGAAGTTGTGTGTGGATACTACAAGCTCATTGGTCATTTTGAGAGAAACTGTTTTGCTTGATTCTTTGGAAGACAGAAATGTCAGCCATCTTGGCACGAAAGTGAAGAAGCAATGGGTGAGGAAGTCAGAGCTATACAGTTTGGTGGCTTATACATCTTTTATAGCATCCTCAGATAACACGTAGTACTTCGATAGTGGCTGCTCACGACATATGACCGACAACAAGAATCTTCTTGATAATTATAGAATTTGTAGTGGGGTCGTGTGACTTTTGGTGATGGTCGAAGAAGCAAGGTAGTCGGAAAAGGAAATTTGAACGTGGTCGGTCTTCCCAAACTCAAGAATGTTCTGCATGTAGAAGACCTTAAAGCCAACCTTATCAGTATCAGCTAGTTGTGTGATCAATGGTTACCCACGACATATGGCACTTCGATAGTGGCTGCTCACGACATATGACCGGCAATAAGAATCTTCTTGATAATTATAGAATCTGTACTGGGGTCGTGTGACTTTCGGTGATGGTTGAAGAAGCATATACATCTTTGATAGCATCCTCAGATAACATGTGGTACTTCGATAGTGGCTGCTCACGACATATGACCGGCAAAAAGAATCTTCTTGCTCATTATAGAATATGTACTGGGGTCGTGTGAATTTTGGTAATGGTCGAAGAAGTAAGGTAGTCGGAAAAGGAAATTTGAATGCGTCTTCCCAAACTCAAGAATGTTCTGCAGGTAGAAGACCTTAAAGCCAACCTTATTAGTATCAGCCAGTTGTGTGATCAAGGGTTACTCACGACATATGTTACTTCGATAGTGGCTGCTCATGACATATGACCGACAATAAGAATCTTCTTGATAATTATAGAATCTGTACTGGGGGTCGTGTGACTTTTGGTGATGGTCGAAGAAGCAAAGTAGTCAGAAAAATGAAATCTGAATGTGGTCGGTCTTCCCAAACTCAAGAATGTTCTGCATGCAGAAGACCTTAAAACCAACCTTATCAGTATCAGCCAGTTGTGTGATCAAGGGTTACTTGTGAGGTTTTACCAAGGAAAATGTCTGGAGTTTAATGCTGTTGAAGAATTCATCCTGATTGGGAAAAGATCTGTCGACAACTGTTATCTTCTACAAGAGACTAATACTTATCTTCGAATTGTTGCTGATGAATCTGAAAAGTGGCATCAAAAACTTGGTCATGTAAACTTCAAAACTCTCATGAAAATTTCTAAGCTTGGGGCTGTCAGATGAATACCTGTTCTAAACAAGAAGAAGGATGGTGTATGCGGCCCATGTCAACTCGACAAGCAGCAGAAAACTAGTCACAAACAACTGCAGATCATTACTACCTCTCAAGCCCTAGAACTCCTTCATATGGATCTTATTGGTCTGACATCTAAAACTAGCATCGGAGGTAAGAGATACATTTTTGTTTGTGTTGATGATTTTTCTAGGTTTAACTGGGTAGAGTTCCTTAAAGAAAAATCAGATACATTTGAAGCTTTTAAGAAATTATGCATTCGTCTTCAAAATAAGAAAGGAAGTATTATCAGCAAGATAGTTAGAATGAGAAGTGATCATCGAAAGGAGTTTAAGAACCGGCTATTTGCTAGCTTTTGTGAAGATGAAGGGATTGCTCATGAATTTTCTGCTAAATGCCAGAGAAGAATTGCACACTGCAAGAGATGGTCTGCTAAATGCCAGAGAAGTCAATGCGAGGTGGTGTGATGAGACTATTAGTACAGCGTGCTATTGATCGCTCCTTATTTTACACCTTTTTTCTGCATGTTTTCATGTCATTTCGATCGCCCATATTGCGTTTTTTCACGATTATTCGATGATATCGCGTTGCTTTTCACTATTTCTTGTTTTTGTCGTATTTCAGAAAATATGGAGCGATCTGGAGCAAAAATGAGATCAATGGACTTTCACGTGCACCAGAGCATCACCCAAGGCCTTATTGAGGGGCTAGCATCGCTAGATGATAAGCGGAAGAGGAAGAAGTTCGATAGAATCGACGAGAAAGCGAGGAGGAGAAGAAAGAACCACAAAAGCAGCTCACTCAATCGAGCAGACAGCTCACTCGGCCGAGTGAAGGATTGCGTTCAGCCAAGTGAAACAGATACGACATTGCTTGGATTCAAAGTGCACTCGGCCGAGCAAGAAAGTCCACTCGGCCGAGTAAGAAGATCCACTCGCTCGAGTCTGACAGGGATTTTCTCCCAAAAATCGTCCAACTTTCTGAAATTTGGAGAAGACCAACTTGGCCGAGCAAGGAAGCTCACTCGGCTGCGTGAAGAAGACCACTCGCCCGAGTGTGACAGGGTGACAGACCCCTGAAACCCCCAGATTCTCTGTTTTTATTGGGTCTGTCACTCGGCCGAGTGACATGTTCCACTCGGCCAAGTGATGCATTCCGACTGTGTTGCGAATTAGGGTTTTTGGCTGCGCCAGGGGCAAATCTGTCAGGAATTTCTGGACGATTTTGACTTGTATTTAAGGCTAGTTTTATTCCTAGTTTTAAGAGAGACTTGAACTTAATTTTGACGGCTATTCTTATTGTAATTCTCAGCTGGAGATCAAAGACGCGCAATTTGGTTTGTTCTTTCTATCTAAATTTCTAGTTTTTATGAATTGTTTTCTCGCTACCATGAATTGTGCTATGATCTTGCTTGTTATTTCTGAGATTGCTATGATGAATAGTGAGTAGTTTTGTTGTTCTAGGGCATGGGGATGAACCATATGGATCCGATCTTTGAATTGTGATGAATGAATTGAATTGTTGCTAGGATTGATAAAAGGTTAGGTTGTGATTGATTTACTACGAGTATCTAGGAATTTTCATCGATTGGGGTTTGCAAGAAATTGGATTTCAATCGATGGAAAGGCCTAGATATTCGATTTAGGTTTATAATCGAGATTCTCTAGATTTGGTTTGCAAGAGATTGGACCAAAGCTAGGATTTTTATTATAAATCTATACTCATATTCATTTGCAAGAGATTGGACGAATATGAACTATCATAACCTAGATCGTAGCTCGAGTTTGCACGAGAATGGGCTCGAGGTGCGATTGGACGATGATATCGATCTTCATGCTAGTGGCTTAGGTTAGGGTTTGCACGAGAGTGGGCCCTAATCTAGGTTGCTATAGACCAGCAATAGCGCGAGAGCGTGAGCTTGGTTCTACATTCAGTTGCGACTAGTCCACCTCAATGCAAGCCTTACAACATTGAGATTCATGATCCACAAGGATAAGTGACGATCCGTTGTGGGATTCCTTAGCCCTAGACGCTTTCATTATATAGAATTCTATTTGTTATTTGAACGACAGTGACATTGTTATCCATGCCATTCCATTCTACCATCAATAGCTAGTTGATCAAGATAGAGTACTGTCAATTGTCCTCCCTGTGTTCGATACCCGCTCGCCACTTCACCGTGCGCTTGCGGTAAGACTACAATCGTTTTCCGGGTGTATATCCGGGCGCGATCAAGTTTTTGACGCCATTGCCGGGGAGGCGACGGTATTTTATTTTCTTTACTTAGCCATTTTCTTTTATTTTTGTTAATTTCATTCTTTTATTCCTCTATTGTGCTAACAATTCTATCAAGACTCTCTTTTTCTGTGCATGTACACGAGATCGAAGGCGTCACAAGAAGATATATTATTTGATCCTGAGATCGAGTGTACGGCAAGGAGGCTTAGAGCTGAGAGGAGATTTGCTGTAGAGAAAGATCATATGGCCACGCCGGAAACACCAGAGGAGCTAGCAGCGCTTATGGCTAGGCTTGTCTCCATCCGAGATAGGCTACGGCCCAAGACCACTTCTACCACCTCTTCGATAGTCATGCCAGAGTTGGCAGTCGATAAGAACTTTGAGCTGAAGACTGGACTTGTAGTGTTGATGCAACAAGACACATTTCATGAGAACTCACAAAAAAACCCTCACCACCATTTGCAGTCGTTCTTGGCTAAATGTGCCACCTTCTAGATGCCTGGCGTGCCGGTTGACGCTATTCTACTGCGCCTCTTCCCGTTTACTCTTCGAGACAAGGCATTGTATTGGTTGAGGATGTAAGCTGAGGGGATCTTTACCACTTGGGATGAGCTGGCAAGCGCATTTGCCGACAAGTTTAATCCGCCATTTAAGACTATCAAGATACGAAGCGCACTCATGTCCTTCAAGTAAGGCCCTCAGGAAACTCTATACGAGGCTTGTGAGCGTTTCAAGGATCTCCAACACCAATGCCCCCATTATAGCATTGAGCCATCGGAGCTTGTGCATAGCTTTTATAACGGATTACAACCAAGTACAAAGAAAATAATAGATGCAACCGCCAATGGAGCTATTTTGTCAAAGACACCGGACGACTCTACGGCTTTACTTGAGGAGATGGCCTCGAATAATCAACAGTGGGCCGACGAGAGGGGACATTCTTCGTCATCCCTGAAGCCGGCAAGTATTTATGAGGCAAAGGCCGTGGCTGAGCTCTCTTCGAAGTTTGATTCCCTTCACAAAGTCGTGGAGAGACTAGAAAAGTTGGTTAGTGAACCGCCATGGAGCCCCCACCATTTCTACACCGGGAGGTAGCATGCGCGACTGGCAAGATCAAGCCCATGTTATGTTTGTTAGAGGGGAGCAAGGAGACGGAGCTATGGAGCAAGCTCAATATGTTGCGGGAAGTACCGGTTATTGGGTGAACCCGGCTACAAGGGGTCACACCGGATTTTCATACGCTAACAATGATGGAGCCTTGAATCCACCACCGCAACAACCACAAGCCCGGCCTCCACAACAACCGCAATATCAACTAAGAGCACCCCAATAACAAAACTTCCCACCGAGGCAACAAGCGGGGCCTTATATACCCCTGGGGTACAATCAAGGATGGAGGGCATCCAATCCTCCGCAAGCACCGCCAAGGTCGAATCATGAAGTACGGGTTGAAGGGTTCATGGCCGAACAAAAGAAGATAAATGCAAGATTGATGGACCAACAAGACTCCCTCAACACCGTCATGGTACAATTATCGGAACAACTAGCATTGCTCAATAAGAACACTCAACAATTGCCGGCTCAACCGAAATAAAACCCACGGAGCAATATCGGCCACATAAATACGGTTGTGGCGGTAACTACACGAGGCGGAAAGGACACTACCCCTGACCTGATTCAAACCGAGGAGCCGATGGAAGAAATTTCGGATGATAAGGAACATGTCAATGAAGAGGAGGGCCCAAAGGCGCTAAACAACGGTGAAAAATCTGAAATTGAGAAGCCACATGAGGAGTAAACTTATATGCCACCGGTACCATTCCCACAACGGTTGGCAAAGGCAAGAATTGAGAAAAGGCTCGTCAAATTTCTGGAGTATTTGCGAGGTGTGAGCTTGAATATTCCATTCTTGGATGCAATTGTCGAAATCCCGTCCTATGCCAAGTTTCTAAAAGATTTGATCGCGGGAAAGAAGCGAAAAGAAAGAATCATGCTCGCCGAGCAAAGTACGTGGTTTACTAGGAAGGAGAAAGCGCCGACCAAGTTCAAAGATCCCGGTAGTTTTCGAATTCCTTGCACGTTTGGAGGAGTCCTACTTCAGAAAGCTTTAGTAGATTTGGGAGCAAGCATGAGCCTCATGCCCCTCATGATGTTTAAGAAATTGAATACGGAAAATGACCTAAAGGCGACGGACATGAAAATACAACTCACCGATGGGTGAATCATTAGGCCGGTGGGGATTGCTGAAAACATACCACTACAAGTACTGGAAGAACTTTGCTTGCCATGCGACTTCGTGGTGATGGATATTAAGGAGCAATGTGATACGTCGTTGATTCTTGGATGCCCTTTCTTAGCCACCGCCGGAGTGATTGTAGATGTGAAGGAAGGAACCTTGTCCTTGAACGTCGGAAATATTGAAGTTGAGCTCCATATTCCGAAGGCAATGAAGCATATGCCTTGCCAAGAGGACGTGAACTATATGGACCTCCTCGACGAGGTGATTGACGACGCCATGCCATTTGCCATCGGAGCCAAGCACGATGACAGCCTCGAAGCGGGCCAACTTACTAAAGATGGCGAGATGATGGGAGACCCGCTGAACCCTCTTACGGATGAGGAGAAAGACAACGCTGATGTCGTCAAGATTAGAAAGCTATGCACTGACGTGCACCCCGGCTTGCAATCCGCAAATGGCCGAGGGACCCGCGTGGGGGTTTAGAATTTGTAACCGCAAGCGCACGGTGTTGTAGTGTGGCTTGGGGGTCGAACACAGGGAGGCGAGGTTGTGCTTGAGTCAAGTAGGACCAAAATCACCCCGGGGGCGAGCTAGCCCGAATCAGTAGATGGTTGTCACGGAAAGAAATAAAGGGTATGAACAACAAGAAAATAAACACGGGACCTTGGTTTCCACTCCAACGAGAGACTCTCGCCGATACGGCCTACGGGTATGGATAGCGATCGGAATTAGGGTCTAATGGTGAGACGTTGCCTCTGAAAGTGGTACCGGCATCCCATGGGCCCGATATTCCGGTCGGTGACCAGGATGATACACCGGACTTCCCGGATTCGATCAGTGGGCACTCCCGTGTCCATTAACACTGATCGATCCCGGGAGCACTAAGCTCGCAACGATAACTCCTAACGTCTCATCCTGCCGCTCCCGCGTGCTAGGATTCGACGTCTACGCTATGGGTGTGAGCTACGGCTAGGGAGTCAACCGCCAAGTTTATTCCCCCTTGGCCCAACGGTCAAAGGCGGTCTTTTTCCCGCCGATGACAATGAAACACCCCGCGTAACCGTTAGATTCCTAATCCCTATCGATTTCCTAACCCTATGGATGCATCGGAAAGAGCCCCCGAAGGGGTTTCCGCCAAAATCCCAGATTTGGGAACTACTCACAAAAATTCATTGAAAAGCGATCTAAATAAAAATTAACCGTTGGAATCATAATCGGACGATTGGAATGCGGAAGTAATAGAGTAATTAAGACAATACTAAAATTTGAGAAAGATCTGAAAACTTACAAAAGAACAGTAATTACAGCCGTCACAATGGGAGAAAACAGTAAAAAACTCGCAGCTCCCCGTTTCTGGAACCCTAGGGGTTCTATTTATAGACTATCTCATCACTCGATCGGTTGACAAGTCAACCGATCGGTTGATCCGTTACAAAATAATAATAGAAAACGGCGAGCTTTCACCCGGTCATATGAACCGGTCGGGTGAGTTCTTGAGTGACCGGTTGGATCTTGGCGCCGTCGGGTGAATCGATCGGTTTGGTGCCCGTGTCTTCAGCTCCTCATCTTCAGCTACAGATGAACCGATCGGGTGAGAGTCACCCGATCGGTTGGAATTCTGCTCGAAAAGACATAGAACAGGCCACCGCTGAACCGGTCTGTGAACCGGTCGGGTGACTTCCAAATGAGCTCCGGCTGAGACCGGGTGGTGCACGCGTGCATCACCCGATCGGTTAGAGATGACCAACCGACCGGGTGAGGGGCTGAAAGATGAATTCTTCGACGTTTGACCCCCTGGATCACGCGTGACTCCTCCCGTTGCTCCGGGGACTTGGGATATCGTCGTTAAACGTCCCCTACACGGTCAATCCCCTGCAAACATGGATAAACAAAGAAAAGTGAAATAAAACGAGAAAATACGAGAAAACGAATAAAAGACGGCGGAAAAACACGGAGAAACACAGAAGAAAACGTGCGTGAATATATGAAATATAAACGCACGTCAAAATCCCCCAAGCTGAACTCTTCCTCGTCCTCGAGGAAGACGAGTGAGAGTAGGAGCTCAGAGGGAGAAAATAGAGAGGAAGAAAGAAAAAGAGAACTCTATGTCCTAGATCGTCCGTCAGAGCCAACAAAATCAAAAACGACACACCAAGCAAGCAAACGTCAAATCACACCACTAAACCTAGGACAACGAGTCCAAATAAGTGTCGTGGGCCCACGCGGTGAAGCACGAGTGAGTGCAGTCGTGTGCTAGCAAATGGTGTCGCTTTCTACAATGTGCTATGAGGCTCGATATACACAAATCCAAGATATGACCCAAATATCGAATCGAATTGAATTAAGCGGCGAATATATAGTTCAAGCATGCATGAGAATAGAGAGAATCAAAACATATCCTGCGTCAGGGACTCCACAACTAGGGTTAATGAAATCACCACACCAAAGCCTAGATAATAGCTAAAAAGTTCCTAAGCCAAGTGTTTTCGAAAACGATGGGGGTTGAGATGATGTGGAGTAGGACACTCGGTGCAAATTCTCGCCTTCCCTTTATTCTCGGTAAGTAGGAAAAAATATTCACACGGGAATTTTTTTTTGGTTTTGGGCATTTGTATTTTTTTTGGCTTTTTCGGCTATACAAAATTTTTCTTTTCTTCTCTTTTTGGGTTTTTCTTTTCTCTTTTTTTTTCTTTTTTTTTGGATTTTTGGGTTTTTGGCTATACACATGTGCACTCTCCCAAGTGGGAGAACGGTACACGACGAGGGGATTTGCACCAAGTAAAACAAAAAAGAAGTCGAAATCTAAACACTCGGGCAAAGGAAACTATTCTATCTAAATAGAGCATAGGCTAAATGGGTTATCCTAGTCCTTAGTTGTGGAATGCTGACGCATGCGAATTGAAATATACGATATAAATATAGCATGCATATAATGGAAGCAAGTACCGCATATTCAAATCGAAGCATGATAATCTAGGGGTCATTCCTGGACAGGTATATAAAGTAAAATCACCAAGTAGAAGCACATCAAATAGCTAGGCACGACGCACGGCTCACAAAAAGCTAAGTGGACCCACGATGCGTGAAATGCAAGAGGACTCGAAATCCTAGAGTCTGTGAATGTGATTATTGATGCTATGCTAGGTGTGTGTGATTTCGTGGCGATTCATCATAGGATTCATCTATAGGAGAAAGAGCTAAAAAGAAGAAAATAAAAAATAAAAACACGATGAAAACGACACAAAAAACGAAAAAGAAGGACTCAAACGACGCACACAGTGCGACTCCCCCAAGCTGAAGTTTGCATTGCCCTCAATGCAATATGAGTGAGTACGGGAGGGCAATGAAGATGTGGGGGGGGGAATACGCACCGACACAAAAAGAAATGAAAACGAGGAAACACAGAGATGATACTTAAAATAAAGAAAGATCAAAATCGAAAACAAACGACACGAAAATGAAAATAAAACCACACGATACGACACTGAAAAGGGGAAAAACAAGCACACACAAAAAAATGAGAAAAACAATAACACACGACAGCACACCAAAATAGACGTCCCCCAAGCTAGACCAGACAGTGCTAGCGAAATGATATGATCAATGAAATGCAGAGATATGCAAGGGGGAGTCAAAAACAAACAAGGTGAAATCAGTAAGCGACATGCGAATAATCCCCCCCTCCGACAGAGACAAAGCAGGGCCCCGAAAAGACAGATGGGCACAAATATGGGGGGGGGGCAAAAGTGGGAAAGAAAAATCAAGCAGGGGCACCACCCTCAGGGGGTGGTGACGGGGGCCTGCGCTGCGGACCAGGAGTCATGGGAGGTGGAATGTGGAGCTCGGAGACGTCGGGTGGGTCTTCACGGATGTGGCGAATGAAGCTTTGAAGAAAGGGGAGGTCTCGGTCGACGGACTCCTCGGTTATCCGACCACCCTGTCCAGCTAGGAGGACCATGGCCGTGAATCGGTCGGCATGGTCGTCGGTTTGGAATTGCATCCCATATTCGGGATCGTAAGCGTGAGGTGGGGAAGTGGTGCGTGGTGTGGTGGACGGGTTGGAGGTGGTGGGTTGAGCGGGGGGCTGTGCGCGACGGGTACGACGGGTGGGCCTAGGGTTTGAAGAGCTGGCATCGGAGGGCTTAAGACGGCGGGGAGGCATTGTGTGGGTGTCGTGCGTGTGCGTGGGTATGTAAGAGTACAATGAATCAACACAAACACGAAATACGACCAACGAGCAAATGGAATATTTGGGGTAAAATTAAAATTGAGCAAAGGAGCGAGTTTACCCAAATGAGATGAAGATAGTTGCTCGTTGACGCCCCGATGCTACTCGATAGGGGCACGCTGTGAAGCCGCAGCGATTTCTTCAGCAAGTTTCGAAATTGGGGAAAAACGGGTGGAGGTTAGGGTTTTGTGTGTTAGTGGAATCGAGGAGAATGGAGAGAAATCGATGGTGGATGGGTAAGGAGATGGGGGGAGGCGATCGAGGTTGATTTTAGGGAAGAAAGAAGGCAGGCGCACGAGGGACAGGCGAAACGGCGGTTCTGGATTCGAAAATGGCGAGTGCGGATCGAACGGGCGGTCGGGGGTATTTATAGGGTTTTTAAGTCGAACCGATCGGGTGACTTGTCACCCGATCAGTTGACGGTTAGGTCGAAATTTCTTGCCAAAGAATTGCTACAGGCGAACCGGTCGGTTGACTTGTCAACTGATCGGTTGGCCGCTCCACTCATTTTCCCGAGAATTGAGGGCTGCTCACCCGGTCGCTTCAACCGATCGCGCTCGAACTCAACCGATCGGTTGATATTCCCCAAAAATTTCCTGAGAGTTCTCCCCAGCTCACCCGGTCTGTCACCCGGTCTTTTCATTCTTCAACCGATCGGTTCATTTGGGGACAGATCTCGGCTTGTATCTGATATATCCCAACCGATCGGGTGAGTTATTAACCGATCGGTTGGGGCTTTGTTTCCTGCAAAAACCAACAGATTTGTCTAAGTCCCTGAACGGATGTTCTCGCGGCTGATTTTATTTATAAAAGTAGATAAAATAAAGTGAAAAATAACACTAAAAAGTGGGGAAAAAGTTTAGAACATGGGTTGCCTCCCATGAAGCGCACTTGTTTAACGTCGTTGGCTCGACGCCCGCAAGAGATGTTCATGGTGGTTGATACGGGTGATGCCTGAAGTTCGGCATCTCTTCTTCATTGGAGCTTGAGGCCTTTGGAGTAGTCAGCGGCCGGAGAAATATTTGCTCGACTACCCTCTCCTTGTTCTTGGGATCCGGGGGCTTCTCTTTCGTGTTGGCGCTTCCCGCCATCTTCTTTAGGATCTGGACCTCGTCTTTAGTGAGGTCCATGGGCTCTTTTCCCGTTCTCCTCGCAGGAGGAGCCTTGGGGAACCCGGGAGGGGTCGTACTTGCTGCACTCGCTTTCCCAGCAGCTTCTTTGTTGTTGGGGCCGTCTCCATCCTTTGAATCCCCCAAGTCATCGGGGGGGGGGGGGGGGGTTTCTTAAGAGAATTTCCCAGGAGCTCTCTTCAGCAGCTTTTTCTTCTTCTACCTCAAGCAAATTACACCGAGGGTCATCTGGGGGATCGGGATACTTCATGGACAACCCCCGATCAAATTCAAATTTTTCTCCGCTGACGTTTAGAGAAAGTTTTCCGTTCTTCACATCAATCAAAACGCCAGCAGTCGCCATGAAAGGCCGTCCCAGGATGATGGGGGTGTGTGTGCGTCTTCAGGCATGTCCATGACTACGAAGTCCACTGGCACATGCACCCCTTTTACATTAACGGGGAGGTCATCCACAATTCCCACCGGATATTTGACCGACCGGTCAGCTAGTTGTAGGGTCATACCGGTGGGCTCCAAATCACCCATTCCTATCCTTCTATACATCGACAAGGGCATCAAACTTACACTCGCTCCGAGATCGACGAGTGCACGATGAATCTTTACTGCCCCGATCGTGCAAGGAATTGAGAAGCTCCCCGGGTCCTTGAGTTTCGGCGGATTTGCCCCCTGGATGAGAGCGCTACATTCCGCCGTCAACACTACTTTCTCCTTTCTAGACCCTCTAGTCACCAAATCTTTCAGGAATTTCGCATAGGAGGGGATTGTTTCGATTGCTTCTAGGAAGGGGATTTGCAGGCTCAGGTCCTTTACCATGGCGAAGAACTTGCCATATTTCTCATCAATTTTGGCCTGAGCTAACCGTTGTGGAAATGGCACAACGGGTTTGAACACCTTCGGGCTCCCTTCCTCGTTCTTCTTCTTCTCTTCTTCAGAGTCTCCCTCCGGAGTCATAGGATTTGATGACGAGGCACCGGCGTCGTTTGATTTTTCGATCGGTCTCTCAACGACCAACGGTGCTTCCGGTCTGTTAGGGGGCACTCTAGTAGGAATTTGTGTCCCGCTTCTCAGAACGATAGCGGACACATTTGCGTGCTCGTGCACAAGTGCCGATGTTTGGGTTGCTCCCCTCGGGTTCACCTCCGGTTGTGGCGGTAATTGGTTTTGTGACCTTGAAAGGTTCGCCACTTGTAACCCCAGCTGGGTTACTTGGTCCGTGAGGGTCCGCTGACCCATTTCCAGCTTTTGGTTGATCTTCTCCTGGTTGGTTATATATTGAGTCAAGAGAGACTCAACCGGAGAGACGGCCCTCTGTTGGCCATACTGCTGCTGCTGCTGGATTGGCTGCTGATTCCTGGGGGCGTAAAATTGTTGCTGAGGTTGCTGCTGAAATGGTTGCTGCTGAACCTGCTGTGGCCTAGCCGGCTGATATGTTTGTTGCTGCGGCTGCTGAGGCGACGAGGGCTGAAATGGTGGCCGGTAACTGAAGTTCGGGTGGTTCTGGTTGTTTGGAGAGTAGGCCGGGTTGGAATTGGTCCTTGGCGGATACGGCGCATTTCCCGTGGGGTTGTAAAATAGTGCGCTCGCCTGATCCAACGGTGGTGAGATGTCACCACCGTCGAATTCCCCAAAGAATTCGGATTCTACCGCTGAAATTTGCTGTGTACCGGCCCCACCGGTTCCTACCATTAGTGCGGAGATCTGGGTCGAAAGCAAGTCGAACTTGCTTGAAAGTTTGTCGACGTCCTCGACTCTGTGTATACCCCCAGATCTTGGTGTTGCTCTCTCGTCACACCACCGCTCATTATTGGATGCCATATTTTCTAGAATATGTCCGGCATCTTCCTCGCTCCTAGACATGAAGGAACCCCCAGCCGCGGTGTCCATAGAAGATTTCAGGTCATCCCTCAACCCATTGTAGAACAGATTAATAATCTGCCACTTCGGAAGCTCATGGTGAGGGCATCTTCTTTGCATTTCCTTATATCTCGTCCAAGCTTCATGCAAGGACTCGTGGCTGGCCTGGGAGAAGGAGGAGATCTCACTCCTCAACTTCATGGTCTTCCCCGGAGGAAAGAACTTCGTCAGAAAAGCGTTGGAGAGCTTCTCCCAGGTATTGAAAGTGTTGGGGTCCTTCCCCCTAAGCCATTGCTTGGATTTGTCTCGCAAAGAGAAGGGGAATAGCTTTAGACGGATAGCCTCAGTTGTGACACCATTAATCCGGAAGGTGTCACACTTCTCCAAGAAGGAGTCTAGGTGCTCGATCGGGCTCTCCATGAGCGCACCCGCAAACTGATCCTGCTGGATCCACGTCACTAAAGACGGATTTAGCTCAAAGCTTTGGGCCGCAATAGCTGGAGAACGGATGGCGGAAGTCGACTCGATGGATGGCATCGAGTACTCCAACAGGGACTTGTGCGGCGGGGTGTTCTCCTCCATGGATTCGGGATCCTCTCTTCTTCGCTTCTCGACGGCCAAACGCCTAAGGGTGGCGTTAATCTCTGGATCGAGGGGAATCAAGTCGTCAAGACTTCTTGAACTCCTGCGCATGAAAAACAACAAACACCCGTGAAGCGACAAGTGGGAAAGAAACAGATAAAATAAGAAATAAAAATAAGAAAAATAAAAAAGAAAAAGGAGAATACGAAAATTATCGCGAGGTAGGGATAAGAGCTAGACACTAGGGTTCAAGAGATCCTAAAATAACAAGCACGTTGCCTCCCCGTCAACGGCGTCATAAACTTGACGTGCACCCCGGCTTGCAATCTGCAAATGGCCGGGGGACCCGCGTGGGGGTTTAGAATTTGTAACCGCAAGCGCACGGTGTTGTAGTGTGGCTTGGGGGTCGAACACAGGGAGGCGAGGTTGTGCTTGAGTCAAGTAGGACCAAATTCACCCCGGGGGCGAGCTAGCCCGAATCGGTAGATGGTTGTCACGGAAAGAAATAAAGGGTATGAACAACAAGAAAATAAACCCGGGACCTTGGTTTCCACTCCAACGAGAGACTCTCACCGATACGGCCTACGGGTATGGATAGCGATCGGAATTAGGGTCTAATGGTGAGACGTTGCCTCTGAAAGTGGTACCGGCATCCCATGGGCCCGATATTCCGGTCGGTGCCCAGGATGATACACCAGACTTCCCGGATTCGATCAGTGGGCACTCCCGTGTCCATTAACACTGATCGATCCCGGGAGCACTAAGCTCGCAACGATAACTCCCAACGTCTCATCCTGCCGCTCCCGCGTGCTAGGATTCGACGTCTACGCTATGGGTGTGAGCTATGGCTAGGGAGTCAACCGCCAAGTTTATTCCCCCTTGGCCCAACGGTCAAAGACGGTCTTTTTCCCGCCGATGACAATGAAACACCCCGCGTAACCGTTAGATTCCTAATCCCTATCGATTTCCTAACCCTATGGATGCATCGGGAAGAGCCCCCGAAGGGGTTTCCGCCAAAATCCCAGATTTGGGAACTACTCACAAAAATTCATTGAAAAGCGATCTAAATAAAAATAACCGTTGGAATCATAATCGGACGATTGGAATGCGGAAGTAATAGAGTAATTAAGACAATACTAAAATTTGAGAAAGATCTGAAAACTTACAAAAGAACAGTAATTACAGCCGTCACAATGGGAGAAAACAGTAAAAAACTCGTAGCTCCCCGTTTCTGGAACCCTAGGGGTTCTATTTATAGACTCTCGCATCACCCGATCGGTTGACAAGTCAACCGATCGGTTGATCCGTTACAAAATAATAACAGAAAACGGCGAGCTTTCACCCGGTCATATGAACCGGTCGGGTGAGTTCTTGAGTGACCGGTTGGATCTTGACGCCGTCGGGTGAAGCGATCAGTTTGGTGCCCGTGTCTTCAGCTCCTCATCTTCAGCTACAGATGAACCGATCGGGTGAGAGTCACCCGATCGGTTGGAATTCTGCTCGAAAAGACAGAGAACAGGCCCCCGCTGAACCGGTCTGTGAACCGGTCGAGTGAATTCCAAATGAGCTCCGGCTGAGACCGGGTGGTGCACGCGTGCATCACCCGATCGGTTGGAGATGACCAACCGACCGGGTGAGGGGCTGAAAGATGAATTCTTCGACGTTTGACCCCCTGGATCACGCGTGACTCCTCCCGTTGCTCCGGGGACTTGGGATATCGTCGTTAAACGTCCCCTACACGGTCAATCCCCTGCAAACATGGATAAACAAAGAAAAGTGAAAGAAAACGAGAAAATACGAGAAAACGAATAAAAGACGGCGGAAAAACACGGAGAAACACAGAAGAAAACGTGCGTGAATATATGAAATATAAACGCACGTCATGCACGCTCTCCACGGCGAAGCATATGAAGAAAGCACCACCGGACAACAAATCTTCACCACCGGCCAAGAAAAATGACGTTAAAAGCTCAAGCTTGGGGGACTCATCCCCCACTACTACCCATGATGAAGGGGAGCCGAGGAACGCCAATGAACATCAACAACTAAATCCAAGTGGCCTTCCCGGCAAGTTTGACGCACGCATCTCACTTGCGCCGAACATCGAGCTTTAACGCGTATCTTAAGGGGTCGAGCTCAAGACCTTAAATGAGCGCTTGTCGGGAGGCAACCCGACGGTTCTAGCTTATTTTTAGTTGAATTTTTCCTTTTATTTTTGTTTTAGATCTTCATTAGTGTTTAGAGTCAAGAGTCGAGGAAAAACCTGACAACGGTTAATATTTTTTGTTGCAAGAGATGGAGAATAAGGAACCATTTGAACGGAGGACGACCATGGCAAAGGATAGCGCTCCAGGGATGCGCTCAGGCGTCAGGAGAAGGAAGAAACTGACGGGAAAAAGAAAATCAGAAAGTGGAGCAAAAAAACAGAGAGTTGGAGCCGAAAACAGCAGCCCACTCGGCCGAGTGAAGACCCTACTCGGCCTAGCAGGGTACTGATCAGGGAAGATTCGAAAAACCCATCTCTGTCATTTATATACCACTCGGCCGAGTGACTTTCTCACTCGACTGAGTGAATTAGACACTTTCAGCACTTGAAAAGCTCTGAGTGGCCTTGCCACTCGGCCGAGTGACCATTGTCTACTCGCCCGAGTGGGAAGTGCTGCTCGGTCGAGCCGGCACTTTCACGAAAATTTTTGAAAACTTAAAAACTGAGCCACGGCCGAGTAGTCACACCACTCGGTCGAGTGACTAAACCTATATATCGACAGCTCGCGGCCAAAAATCATAAAAAATCTCAAAATTTCCCAAACTCCGCCCGAGCTTCCCCCGATCGCCCGAACCGCTCCTTCCCTCGCCCGAGCAGCCACCCCCTCACCCGAGCGACGCGACCCCGCGCCGCCATCCCTGCCTTCCGACCGCCACCGCCGGTGCTCAGCCCGCCGCCGGCCGTCCCCCATTTCGCCCAATTTCTCCCCTTTTCTCCCAATCTCCATTTCGTAAGCCCCATTCCGTCCCGAATCGAAATTAAACTTTACATACATCTATTACTCTTGATTTTACCCCAAATCTATAGATATTGATTGCTAATTTGTCAATTTGTGTTTCATGTCAGCTTGGGGGAGAATCAAGGACAGATTCGGAGCTTTTCGGAGGAGGCGTTTCTCCGCACACCCATCGCTTGCATTCGCGTCGTGCTCGGGTATACTCGCTCCTTTTATATAGCACTTTGCATTGGGTAGGAACATCTCACGGCACACATGCATCCATGGACTAGATCATGCTCGCGGGTGCCTGTCTCGAAGCGGAAGAGGACTAGCGATCCTGGCTCCTCTTCTACTAGAGCGGACTCCCCGCCACCTAGCCCGCCACCACCCACACTTCCGCCTCCTACCACACCCATTCCACCACCACCGGCATAGCCCGCCCCCGCTTTCGACACGATGTGGATCACTTTCCGAGATGACGCACAGCGCGTCCGATTTGAGAGGATCTCACATCGCTCGATCGTACCCTCTAGGTTTTCGCACCTTGCAGATTTTGAGCGCCTAGGGGTACTTGAGGGCCTACTCCAGTTGTATGACAACATGGGGTGGCGTGACTTTTTTGTCGGTGTCGACGGACACCTACGTCCGGCCGACGCTCGAGGTCCTTAGTTCCATTCGTAGGACTCCTGGGGGTTGCTCATTTCGATTGATGGATTGCGAGTGCGAGATTACCCTCGACATGCTCCGAGCCTATTTTCAGTGGCCCCCCGTCCCGAGCCCCGACCGAGCTTATAGTCCCACGCACATCCCCTCGCCGTCATTCGACACTCACGCCTTCTGGACAATCATCACTGGATCGTCCCTCGCCTTTGACCCTAGCCGGGCCAAGGCCTCCGCTATCGTCCACCCATGCCTCCGCATTGCTCCGCGCCTTATGGCGACCACTTTTCTAGCGAGGTATGAGCCTGGGATGATGTCTACGCCTGAGCTTTACATGCTCTACGCGATGACTAGAGCGAGAGACTTTGGGACCGGTGGAGACGTCTTACTCCCTGCTATTTAGATAGATATAGCCAGTTGGTATCTAGACCGCATCATTTGTCGGCGCTAGGATGCCTATTTGTTGTGGCGGTCTGATTACCCTTCTGGCTCCCATGTGCGGGGTTGACCTCCCAGCTGGTTTGCTACAACCCCCGAGCCACACTACCCTTTCCATTGATGTCATGGCCCGTATGAGGATGTTGTGTCCTCATGGTCAGCACCACTGGATTTGGCTGCACGGTTCGTTTGGCGCCGATTACATGGTGCTTCTGAGCCCACTCGGACCCACATTGGACCCGCAGGAGGGGTGTGGAGACCAGAGATGGACCTCCTTATCCCAGCTGCGTACGTGCTTGAGCCTGAGGGCACTCAACAAGAGCCCCTTCTCCACCCTCTGGACCCCGAGATCCCGATCCCTCAGCCTGCACCTGATTTGACCACTCCTCCCGACACCTCTGTCCACACTTCTGTCAGTAACAGGAGCACACTTGCTGAGTACACCACCACCGCCACCACCTCTGTGCCGCTGGCCATTGATCCTATCTCATATGTGAGTTTTGAGAGCGCCACCACCACTATTCTTGAGAGAGGCGAGCCTTTCTTTGTTTCAGCCACCGAGACCCTGTCCTCATTAGATTTCTCGACCGCTGGGGAGTCATTTCTGTAGATCTCACGACCTCCCCAGTCATCGACACTTCTGTCTCCGCTGTCGCTGTCTTCTCTGAGAGTGGTGTGATGTTGATCACTCCATATTTTACACCTTTTTTCTGCATATTTGCATACCGTTTTGATCGCCCATATCACGCTTTTCACGATTATTCGACAATATTGCGATACTTTTCACTATTTATTGTTTTTGTCGTATTTCAGGATATATGGAGCGATTTTGATCGATTGTGAGATCAAGAGGATTTGCGCCCACTCCGGAGAGTCAACCATGGCCCTTTTGAGGGTTATTCTGCAATGGAAGAGGAGTGGAAGAAGAAAGAACGCCGTAGGAGCGACGGGGGAGCGAAAAGATGAAGATTGTGCATTTTCAGCATGCCACTCGGCCGAGTGAAGGAGTCACTCGGCCGAGCATTGAGACCCCGCTCGGCCGGCCAGATCGGACATGCAACAGAGATGTATCAGCGTGCACTCGGCCGAGCATCGCACGCCGACTCGGCCGAGTGCGGAGACTCCGTCCGCCCGAGTGGCACCCAGACGACGGCAAGCCAAAATGTCCAACTTACTGTAATCCGTCAGTCTGCCCCAGAAGCCCGACTCGGCCGAGTGACGAAAGCCATCCGCCCGAGTATCAAATGCCCCTCGGCCGAGTGACATTTGCCACTCGACCGAGTGATGCCGAGGACACGCAGCGCCCAGATTTTCAGACAGCCTCCCACTCTTTTGAAATCTGCTATCATTCCAGCAAGCAAAGTATTTTTCTCATATTTTTTATGGATAGTAGACTTCATGACGGTTCCAACGCCGCCAAGAACGCGCAAATCGGAGGTCGGATGAAATCTGGGGAATTTCTGCAAGTTGATGCTGCAGTTCTGGAATTTCCACTCGGCCGAGTCACATTTTCCACTCGGCCGAGTGCGGCCTGGGCCCAGATTTTAAGTTGCGGTTTGGGCTGTTTTTGGGCACGAATTTGAGGGGTTTTCTAGGGTTATTTGCTAGGGTTTTGGGGGAGTATTTAAGGGGTTGGTAGCCACCATTAGAGGGGATCCCCATTATGTTTTATTAGAGTTTATTTTAGAGGTTAGGCCATGCCCTAGGCCCCCTCTTGGATCAAAAGGCTTGTATTTTGGATTGGAATTCTTCATCAAAGCTAAGTATTTCTATTCTTATTATTTGAATCTTTGTTTTTCTATCTTTTTGTATGCAAGCAATGATTTCTATTGATTCTCATATCCTTGTTGCTATGCTAGAGTAGATTTGTTGTTCTAGGGTTTGGGGATGAACCCTATGGATCTAATTTCATATTTGTGATGAATGAATTTCCAAATTGCTAGAATTGCTAGGAGGTTAGGTTGTGATTGATTTACTACGGATAGCTAGGGATTTCCATCGATTTGGGATTTGCAAGAGATTGGATTCTAATCGATGGGAAGGCCTAGATATTCGATTTAGGTTTACAATTGGGTTTCTCTAGATTTGGTTTGCAAGAGATTGGACCAAAGCTAGGATTTTTAATTGTAAATCTATACACATATTCGTTTGCAAGAGATTGGACGAATACGAACTATCACAACCTAGATCGTAACTCGAGTTTGCACGAGAGTGGGCTCGAGGAGCGATTGGACGATGATGTCGATCCTCATGCTAGTGGCTTAGGTTAGGGTTTGCAAGAGATTGGGCCCTAACCTAGGTTTGCTATAGACCGGCAATAGCGCGAGAGCGTGAGCTTGGTTCTCCATTAAGTTGCGACTAGTTCACCTCAACGCAAGTCTAGTAATATTGAGATTCACTATTCACAATGATGCATGACGGTCCGTAGTGGGGATTCCCTAGCCCTAGACGTCTTTATTTGATTTTATATCCCCATACTTTGCCCGACGATTGTGACGGGATCGCCGCAAGGCAAATTCCCTCTTTTATTATATTGTATTTAAATCTATATTTGACCGATTTCTCTATCTCCGACACCGACATCCACCACCATTTCCATTATATCATTCCATAACCATCTCCACCAATAAAACATTCGTAGTCAAACCAACCTAGGATAGATTGGAACCGACGCCACCTCCTCGTGTTCGATAACCCGCTCGCCACTACACCGTGCGCTTGCGGTAAAACTACAACCGTCGCCTCGGGACGTGTACGCCGGGGCGCGATCAAGTTTTTGGCGCCGTTGCCGGGGAGGTGTTTCCCGTTGGTGCCAATTTGTCACAATTAGGTTGATTAGACTACATTAAAAAATCAAAAAAAAAAAAACAAAAAAACATTGAGAGAAATTTTTTCCCACCACCTGCTATTATTATCTTTATCTCTCTTTGTACCACTGACGTCTTTTCCAGGTTGTTTACTTTGATTGATCAGGTACAGTTGTTGCAGCGATGGTGCTTCCAAAGAAAATGCGAGCGGGCTCTATACAATCCTACATATATCTCGCTACATTCTATCAGGCTGATGGAGAATCCTTCGGGGAAGCCTTGTCTAGGTTTGAAGGAATGTTAGAAATGTTCCAGACGGAGTCAGACCATGAGTGGAATGACTCCACGCTATTTGATATCTTCACTAGAAGGCTAAAGGGACCCTCACGTGAGTTTTTGAAGAGGATACAAGTGGGAAAGTTCAGTGATTTGCAGTTGGCAGCAGCCTTGGAGCAAATGATAGATGATGCTCGATCTACTGGTTCACTAATCGTTACGGTAAGTAAACCATACGACCAAGTATTCATCGATTTTGTTATGGCTAATGTCTCTAGTGCAGGTACTATCATAGATGGAGTGTATGCTTCACTTGAAGGTGATCATATCCACCTTTATACCATCAACACTCCACAAATAGAGACATCTGAGTTGCCAAAGGAGGACATGTACACGGACCTATTGAGAAACATTGTCGACGTAGTTCGAAATTCCGGTCCATTGACAATAACGGCAGGTGATCCTTTTGAGCTTGAATTTCAAAACTTTATTACTCATTGTATCTCTTCCACAGGCACAATTGATGATGGAGTCTACGCTCTAATTGAGGGGCACAAGACCCACTTTTATACCACGGTCAAGACACATGAGCCCATAGAGCCACCTGCACCTACTATTGAGGAGGCCAAGCCATGCAATCGGGTGCCTCGAGCTCCAGGACAGAAACAAAGAAGGGGGCATGAAAAGGAGATGATGACGTTTACATTGCCTTCTATACCTGAGGAGCCCGAGGAGGATGTCCACGTTCAGCTTGGGGGAGAGTCAGCTTGTGCCATCGTCGCTCCCCCTTGCCACCCTCATGAGCCAGAGCTTGCTTTTGAGGAGGCCTTACTTGCGGAGCCAGAGCTTGTCACCGAGGAGGCCGTGCATTGGGACGAGGACACAGCCATTCATGAGGATCCCAAGCATTACCCTCCTCCTTTCGAGCTACCGCAGCCATCCCCACCTTCTACAGAGGCTGAGCATCCTTCAGAGGACCACCCTTCCACTGATGCCGAGGACAATCCCACAGAGCTTATGGCTCCCCCTCAGGGAGATCTCTTTACTCCCTCGCCCTTTATATTTGATTCCCCTCCCGTGTATGATGCTTTATATGATTCAGATTTTGACGACTCATTGCACCTTTTGCAGGATTCATATACATACGATCAAGAGGTACGATGGGACGTATACGAGGAGGAGAGCGGGGAGTTATCACCCATGGATGCTATTGATTACGATCAGGAGGTGCGATGGGATATGTCTGATGATGATGAGGAGTTGCCTGATGAGACCCACGCATATATGCCAAAGCTACCTGAACAACATGAGGCGAACAACAAAGAGTTGATCGACGTGGTACACGAGAGTAGAGATTTATTTCCAGGGAAGTGTTGTCAACCGTTTTTAATTTTAAATACTTATGTTGATGACCCTCTTTGGAATACATTTATTTTGGGAAAGAATTATCCACATCGGATTGATGCGGCTTATCTCTTGCAGGGTACAGGTGGAGTCCTTGGAGAGGTGCTGGGAGCCGCATTGCTGGAGTCTGATGGAGTCCGTGGACATACGAGCCTGGCGGAGCCACGGAAGGAGCAGTTGGAGCAATTGCATGCACCAGCAAAGATACTGGATCCGCCTTTTGCTATAGGTGATATCAATCCAGTAGTGTAGAAATTTTTATGCTTTGAATAAACACGAATTCTCTCGATAGCGAGAGGACCGTATAGATTTGCTTGAATAAATATCAACTCTTATGACGGCTACAAAAATTTTTAGACCCCAAACCCATTATATATATTGATTTCCCTCTCCATATTTTGATGTGTCACATCCTTTTTGCTCACCACCCACCGAGCATTTCTTTCAAGTGAAACCTTACTTTCTTATTTGTTTGACTTGATATCGCTTAGTGAAGCCGTGATATTTTTGATCGAGTCATTTGAATAGGATTGTTTGGTATAAGCTTGGGGGAAGGCGCTCACATGCATCATTGTATGTGCATGTAGTTGCATTAGGATTTCATGTCATTCATTTCATCATTTTTCATTCACCTCCCTCATATTTATCGTTGTTCCTCATATTTTTCCTTTTATGATCACATTGAGGACAATGTGAAGTTTAAGCTTGGGGGAGTGCATTTCCATGCCATTTAGATGCATTAGTTGCATTTTTACTTTATTTTAGGGTTTTTAAAATTTTTCAAAATTTTGCATCATCTTTTTTTTGAATTTTCCATCTTATTTTCCTTTTATGTGTGTTCATGCATCATGTTGTGTGCTTGTTTTTCTTTTATTTCCTCTATTTTATTTTTTATTTCTTTATTTCCCTTTTTCTTCTTCCGCTAGATGAATCTCGTATGATGATATCTCTTATTGCTTTAGCAACCATCACGATGCTTATTATTCATTGACATGCTACTTAGAGTATTCCATAGTCTTGCTATTTACATGTGCTTGCAAATCTATTTCTTTTGATGATTCCTCTATATGAATGCATGATATTAATTGAAACTGAATGTATGGATTAGTGTTTTGTATACTTTTGTTGGAAATGCACCAAGATTCACGCATCATTAGTATATCTGAAGCATCAGTTTTATTGTCTCATTCACCTTCTGTTGCATGCTTGATATGATTGTGCGCTTTACCGCTTGACTTCACTCTTTATTGAGATGATTGAGAATATCCATGCTTACATATGAGTTTTAGTTAAAGTATTATTTTATTGAACCGTTCGTGCACATCTTAGAGTGAACCGAGTGTTACTTATTTCCTTCTCCACATATATCTTTTTATTCTCTACATGTCACTTGAGTTCACCTCCTAAAGCTACTTATATCGCATCTATTTCCCAAAAATCACCACAAAAGAAAAAAAGTTAGCTCCAAAAAGTCCAAAAAGCCAAAAAGGAGCCAAAATCCAAAAAAAATACAAATCATATAGCTCCTACAAAAATCCAAAAAGAAAAATGAGAAACAAAGTCCAAAAGAAAAAAATATATATTTCTCTATCTCATTATTGGAGCCACAAAATACTTGGGAAAACCAAGGCAAAAATCCCATTTTCCACTATCATATTCCTTTAGATGCGATGCCTCAAGCTAAGCTTGGGGGGGTTGAATTCATTTGACCATATGAGTGAGTACGACATTAGAGTGGAGAGGTGCACGAATGGGGAAGTTTGATAATGCTGAAACTTAGCAAAATACCTAAGTTATGGAGATTTCTTATGAATTGATATAAATATGTGAATGCCATGATTTATTCCATTCTCCATTGCATGTTTGGCGTGATTCTTATATGCTTCAGTTATAACTCTTGATTGAAAAGTGCATCGCCAACATTTGTATATTAAATCCTATGAAATGCGTGATGTGGATATGAATTGATTGTATGAATTTAGAGAATCCCTTTTGTTGTTCTTAAAAGCTTGCAAGTACCATGTTTATGAAAGATATGAAATCCTTGTAGCATGTGATTTGTATTTTCCAAGTCATCGTGATGTGTAGCTTATGGCTTGAGATCTGAGAGTATAATCTAGCGACCCCTTCCACTTCGTATTCTTTTATTTCATCTCCCTTATTTTTCATCTCCCGAGTTCGTCTTTTTACTTATCTTCCTCGAGGACGAGTAAGAGGTAAGCTTGGGGGATTTTGATCACTCCATATTTTACACCTTTTTTCTGCATATTTGCATACCGTTTTGATCGCCCATATCACGCTTTTCACGATTATTCGACAATATTGCGATACTTTTCACTATTTATTGTTTTTGTCGTATTTCAGGATATATGGAGCGATTTTGATCGATTGTGAGATCAAGAGGATTTGCGCCCACTCCAGAGAGTCAACCATGGCCCTTTTGAGGGTTATTCTGCAATGGAAGAGGAGTGGAAGAAGAAAGAACGCCGTAGGAGCGACGGGGGAGCGAAAAGATGAAGATTGGGCATTTTCAGCATGCCACTCGGCCGAGTGAAGGAGTCACTCGGCCGAGCATTGAGACCCCGCTCGGCCGGCCAGATCGGACATGCAACAGAGATGTATCAGCGTGCACTCGGCCGAGCATCGCACGCCGACTCGGCCGAGTGCGGAGACTCCGTCCGCCCGAGTGGCACCCAGACGACGGCAAGCCAAAATGTCCAACTTACTGTAATCCGTCAGTCTGCCCCAGAAGCCCGACTCGGCCGAGTGACGAAAGCCATCCGCCCGAGTATCAAATGCCCCTCGGCCGAGTGACATTTGCCACTCGACCGAGTGATGCCGAGGACACGCAGCGCCCAGATTTTCAGACAGCCTCCCACTCTTTTGAAATCTGCTATCATTCCAGCAAGCAAAGTATTTTTCTCATATTTTTTATGGATAGTAGACTTCATGACGGTTCCAACGCCGCCAAGAACGCGCAAATCGGAGGTCGGATGAAATCTGGGGAATTTCTGCAAGTTGATGCTGCAGTTCTGGAATTTCCACTCGGCCGAGTCACATTTTCCACTCGGCCGAGTGCGGCCTGGGCCCAGATTTTAAGTTGCGGTTTGGGCTGTTTTGGGGCACGAATTTGAGGGGTTTTCTAGGGTTATTTGCTAGGGTTTTGGGGGAGTATTTAAGGGGTTGGTAGCCACCATTAGAGGGGATCCCCATTATGTTTTATTAGAGTTTATTTTAGAGGTTAGGCCATGCCCTAGGCCCCCTCTTGGATCAAAAGGCTTGTATTTTGGATTGGAATTCTTCATCAAAGCTAAGTATTTCTATTCTTATTATTTGAATCTTTGTTTTTCTATCTTTTTGTATGCAAGCAATGATTTCTATTGATTCTCATATCCTTGTTGCTATGCTAGAGTAGATTTGTTGTTCTAGGGTTTGGGGATGAACCCTATGGATCTAATTTCATATTTGTGATGAATGAATTTCCAAATTGCTAGAATTGCTAGGAGGTTAGGTTGTGATTGATTTACTACGGATAGCTAGGGATTTCCATCGATTTGGGATTTGCAAGAGATTGGATTCTAATCGATGGGAAGGCCTAGATATTCGATTTAGGTTTACAATTGGGTTTCTCTAGATTTGGTTTGCAAGAGATTGGACCAAAGCTAGGATTTTTAATTGTAAATCTATACACATATTCGTTTGCAAGAGATTGGACGAATACGAACTATCACAACCTAGATCGTAACTCGAGTTTGCACGAGAGTGGGCTCGAGGAGCGATTGGACGATGATGTCGATCCTCATACTAGTGGCTTAGGTTAGGGTTTGCAAGAGATTGGGCCCTAACCTAGGTTTGCTATAGACCGGCAATAGCGCGAGAGCGTGAGCTTGGTTCTCCATTAAGTTGCGACTAGTTCACCTCAACGCAAGTCTAGTAATATTGAGATTCACTATTCACAATGATGCATGACGGTCCGTAGTGGGGATTCCCTAGCCCTAGACGTCTTTATTTGATTTTATATCCCCATACTTTGCCCGACGATTGTGACAGGATCGCCGCAAGGCAAATTCCCTCTTTTATTATATTGTATTTAAATCTATATTTGACCGATTTCTCTATCTCCGACACCGACATCCACCACCATTTCCATTATATCATTCCATAACCATCTCCACCAATAAAACATTCGTAGTCAAACCAACCTAGGATAGATTGGAACCGACGCCACCTCCTCGTGTTCGATAACCCGCTCGCCACTACACCGTGCGCTTGCGGTAAAACTACAACCGTCGCCTCGGGACGTGTACGCCGGGGCGCGATCAGATGTCTGTCCCCATTTCTGTGTCAGCGACCTCTCTTCCCTTCTCGCCCTCTGTCACCGCTTCAGATTCTACTGATGCTCACACTTCTGAGAGCATTCCTGCGTCTCAGCCTCCCACAGAGGCTGAGCGTCTTCTAGTGAGAACAGCACCACACCCTCACCCCGTAGTGGCCTCACTTCTCTACGGTAGCCGTGCTAGGCAGCCCTGATCCCCACCAGTTCGACCCTCTGCCCCTCCTCCCCCGACGCCCTAGTTCACCACCTGCATGCTCTTGAGGGGGCTATTAATGGGCTCAGAGGAGATTTCTGGGCTCTCTCCTCTACCGTTAGTTCTGTGCAGTCTCGCATCGCTCTACTCCCTGGTATTCAGGCTAGCTTGAACCAGATTCTTGCACGACTGTCACAGCCTCCACCCGTCGCTACCCGTCCCACTTCACAGCAGCCTCCACCACCCTTACCCCACCACAGGACGGTGTTGGTGCTCCACCACCTGCTTAGGCACACACTTGATGCCTCCCATATTTTTGTCGATGCCGTGATTGCTATCATTTTTCTGTCGATTTTGTGCACCTCCCTCCACACATTTTGGTCATTTTTTGTTCATATTTGTCTATATCATCTTGGGAGAGAGGATGTATTTCTGGGACAGTTATATTGCACCATCTTGATCTCTGCACGCATCATTTGCATACCCCATCACATTTTCTTTCATTTTCTTCCTTTATCATGCATGCACCCTCACCCACCCCACCCATATCATATCTATCCTTGTGCCACACTTAGCACATTGAGGACACTGTGCAATTTAGCTTGGGGGAGTGAGTGTCTCACACACTTTTCTATTTCGACATTTTTATTTTCATTTTTCCACCTTTCTTTATTTTACACTTATTTTCACCCGCTTTTTCATGTTTTTTCTCATGCATCACATTTTTTTATTTTTGTGTGTGATGCATATATATAGTAGTTCTTATTTTTCCTTTATCCTTATTTCTTTTACTTTTTTCTGCTAGAGATAAATATTCTGTGACGACGACGACGTGGAATTAGCTTACCTATTTATGCATATTATCTTGTCATGCCATTGTTTTTATTTCAGATATCACATGCTATACTTTGCCATGCATTCGAAATAGTAACCTGCACCTTCATTATATGAATGTGAATGAAATTCTACCATTAGCTGATACTGATGATTTATATTGAATACTTTTCATAGAAAACACACCAAGCTTCACGCATTGATTGCCTATATTTGGAGTACTGCTTTGTTGTCTGCTATCACTTCTTATTGCATGAGAATTGTACGCTTTATTTCCCGGTCGATTGAATGTATGCCATTTTGATATGACGGGATTAGTTTACTTTCTGAATTCAAACTCAGTAGATTACATTGCCCTGCTGAAAGTTGTTATGCACATTCTAAAGAGTGAACTGAGCGTTGCACATTTTTCCTCCTCCACATATCTTGAACATCATTTCTATACTTCAAATCATTGGTGAATCTCCCTTTAGCAATTCTTATATTGGAATCTTCTCCCTGCTATAAAGTCCATGCTCCAACACCCCAAAATCAAAAAGAAAAAATACATGCATATCTCTCTATCTTTTGATTTTGGATTGTTATTGTGTATATGAGTTTCAAAAAAGAGAAAAAGAAAATGGAAAAAAAGAGAAGTTCATACACGATCCCATTTCTTTTTTTCTATCTTTCCTCTTTTATTTTTATTTTTTTAGCTTCAAAAATGGAGAAAAGTTGTATTGTTCTATTTGATGCCACCACGCTTATGGATAAGCTTGGGGGAGAGGATCCAATGATGTGGTAATTTTCTATACTCAGTGAGATTACTAGGAGTACTTTGAAATCCACGAATTGAAAGTTGGCATGCATTTCATGAATACCACTTCTCTTTATTCTTATTGCTCCATATTGTGTGATGCCTCTTATACTCCAAATAGAAAGCGATCAATTGAAAAGTGTGCGATCTATGATTATGTATATTACTTTAGATGCCTCAGACGATGCTAATTCTAGAATGATTTCATGTTCCATATCGTTTTGATATTCTTGGGTTTCTATATTGAATGCACATATATATATATATATATGACCATGATATCGAGATAAAAATCTTTGGCATGTTTTTATTCATCGTATGCTATTTGAGTAAGCAAGTCCACGTCCTGAGATAATGATCTAGCACTTCCCTCTTCGTTTTCTTTTCTATCTTCTTTTTCCTTTTTTCTTGTTTTTACCTGCCGGGCTCGCCTTTTTACTCATCTTCCTCGAGGACGAGTAAGAGATAAGCTTGGGGGATTTTGATCGCTCCTTATTATATACCTTTTTTCTGAATGTTTTCATGTCATTTCGATCGCTCATATTATATTTTTCACGATTATTCGACGATATCACGTTGCTTTTCACTATTTCTTATTTTTGTCGTATTTCAGGAAATATGGAGCGAACTGGAGCAAAAATGAGATTACGAGACTTTCACGCGCACCAGAGCATCACCCACGACCTTATTGAGGGGCTAGCAGCGCTAGATGATGAGCGGAAGAGGAAGAAGTTCGATAGAATCGACGAGGAAGCGAGGAGGAGAAGAAAGGACCACAAAAGCAGCTCACTCGGCCGAGCAGACAGCTCACTCGGCCGAGTGAAGGACTACGTTCGACCGAGTGAAACGGATACGACATTGCTTGGATTCAAAGTGCACTCGGCCGAGCAAGAAAGTCCACTCGACCGAGTAAGAAGATCCACTCGGCCGAGTCTGACAGGGATTTTCTCCCAAAAATCGTCCGACTTACTGAAATTTGGAGAAGACCCACTCGGCCGAGCAAGGAAGTTCACTCGGCCGAGTGAAGAAGACCACTCGTCCGAGTGTGATAGGGTGACAGACCCCCGAAACCCCCAGATTCTCTGTTTTTAGTGGGTCTGTCACTCGGCCGAATGACATGTTTCACTCGGCCGAGTGACGCATTCCGACTGTGTCGCAAATTAGGGTTTTTGGCTGCGCCAGGGGAAAATCTGTTAGGAATTTCTGGACGATTTTGACTTGTATTTAAGGCTAGTTTTATTCCTAGTTTTAGGAGAGACTTGAACTTAATTTTGACGGCTATTCTCATTGTAATTCTCAGCTGGAGATCAAAGACGTGCAATTTGGTTTTTTCTTTCTATCTAAATTTCTAGTTTTTATGAATTGTTTTCTCTCTACCATAAATTGTGCTATGATCTTGCTTGTTATTTCTGAGATTGCTATGATGAATAGTGAGTAGTTTTGTTGTTCTAGGGCATGGGGATGAACCCTATGGGTCCGATCTTTGAATTGTGATGAATGAATTGAATTGTTGCTAGGATTGATAAAAGGTTAGGTTGTGATTGATTTACTACGAGTAGCTAGGAATTTCCATCGATTGGGGTTTGCAAGAGATTAGATTTCAATCGATGAGAAGGCCTAGATATTCGATTTAGGTTTATAATCGAGATTCTCTAGATTTGGTTTGCAAGAGATTGGATCAAAGTCAGGATTTTCATTATAAATCTATACTCATATTCGTTTACAAGAGATTGGACGAATACGAACTATCATAACCAAGATCGTAGCTCGAGTTTACACGAGAGTGGGCTCGAGGTATGATTGGACGATGATAGCGATCTTCATGCTAGTGGCTTAGGTTAGGGTTTGCACGAGAGTGGGCCCTAATCTAGGTTGCTATAAACCGGCAATAGCACGAGAGCGTGAGCTTGGTTCTACATTCAGTTGCGACTAGTCCACCTCAATGCAAGCCTTGCAATATTGAGATTCATGATCCACAAGGATAAGTGACGATCCGTAGTGGGATTCCTTAGCCCTAGACGCTTTCATTATATAGAATTCTATTTGTTATTTGAACGACAGTGACATTGTTATCCAAACCATTCCTTTCTACCATCAATAGCTAGGTGATCAAGATAGAGTACTATCAATTGTCCTCCCTGTGTTCGATACCCACTCGCCACTTCACCGTGCGCTTGCGGTAAGACTATAATCGTTTTCTGGGTGTATATCCGAGCGCGATCAAGATTTTGGCATCGTTGCAGGGGAGGCGACGGTATTTTATTTTCTTTACTTAGCCATTTCCTTTTATTTTTATTATTTTCATTCTTTTATTCCTCTATTGTGCTAACAATTCTATCAAGACTCTCTTTTTTCTTTGCATGTACACGAGATCGAAGGCGTCACAAGAAGATATATTATTTAATCCTGAGATCGAGCATACGACAAGGAGGCTTAGAGCTGAGAGGAGATTTGCTATAGAGGAAGATCATATGGCCGCGTCGGAAACCCCGGAGGAGCTAACAACGCGTATGGCTAGGCTTGTCTCCATCCGAGATAGGCTACGGCCCAAGACCACTTCTACCATCTCTTCTATAGTCATGCCAGAGTTGGCGACCGATAAGAACTTTGAGCTGAAGACTGGACTTGTAGTGTTGATGCAACAAGACCCATTTCATGAGAACTCACAAGAAACCCCTCACTACCATTTGCAGTCGTTCTTGGCTAAATGTGCCACCTTCCAGATGCCTGGCATACCAGTTGACGCTATTCGACTGTGCCTCTTCCCGTTTATTCTTCGAGACAAGGCATTGTATTGGTTGAGGACGCAAGCTAAGGGGATCTTTACCACTTGGGATGAGCTGGCAAGCACATTTGTCAACCAGTTTTATCCGCCATCCAAGACTATCAAGATACGAAGCGCACTCATGTCCTTCAAGCAAGGCCCTCAGGAAACTCTATACGAGGCTTGGGAGCGTTTCAAGGATCTCCAACACCAATGCCCCCATTATAGCATTGAGCCATAGGAGCTTGTGCATAGCTTTTATAACGGATTGCAACCAATCACAAAGCAAATAATAGATGCAACCGCCAATGGGGCTATTTTGTCAAAGACACCGGACGACGCTACGGCTTTACTTGAGGAGATGGCCTCGAATAATCAACAGTGGGCCGACGAGAGGGGACATTCTTCGTCATCCTTGAAGCCGGCAAGTATTTATGAGGCAAAGGCCGTGGCGGAGCTCTCTTCGAAGTTTGATTCCCTTCACAAAGTCGTGGAGAGACTAGAAAAGTTGGTTAGTGAACCGCCATGGAGCCCCCACCGTTTCTACACTGGGAGGAACATGAGCGACTAGCAAGATCAAGCCCATGTTATGTTTGTTGGAGGAGAGCAAGGAGACGGAGCTATGGAGCAAGCTCAATATGTTGCGGGAAGTACCGGTTATTGGGTGAACCCGGCTACAAGGGGTCACACCGGATTTTTATACGCTAACAATGATGGAGCCTTGAATCCACCACCGCAACAACCACAAGCCCTGTCTCCACAACAACCGCAATATCAACCAAGAGCACCCCAACAGCAAAACTTTCCACCGAGGCAACAAGCGGGGCCCTATAGACCCCCGGGGTACAATCAAGGATGGAGGGCACCCAATCTACCGCAAGCACCGCCAAGGTCGGATCTTGAAGCAAGGGTTGAAGAGTTCATGACCGATCAAAAGAAGAAAAATGCAAGATTGACGGCCCAACAAGACTCCCTCAAAACCGTCGTGGCACAATTATCGGAACAACTAGCATTGCTCAATAAGAATACTCAACAATTGCCGGCTCAACCGAAACAAAACCCACGGAGCAATACCGGCCATATAAATGCAATTGTGGCGGTACCTACAAGAGGTGGAAAGGACACTACCCCTGCCATGATTCAAACCAAGGAGCACAGGGAAGAAATTTCGGATGATAAGGAACCAGTCAATGAAGAGGAGGGCCCAAAGGCGCCAAACGACGGTGAAAAATCTGAAATTGAGAAGCCACGTGAGGAGCGAACTTATATGCCACCGGTATCATTCCCACAACAGTTGGCAAAGGCAAGAATTGAGAAAAGGCTCGTCAAATTTCTAGAGTATTTGCGAGGTGTGAGCTTGAATATTCCATTCTTGGACGTAATTGTCGAAATCCCATCATATGCCAAGTTTCTAAAAGATTTGATCGCGGGAAAGAAGCGAAAAGAAAGGATCATGCTCGCCGAGCAAAGTACGTGGTTTACTAGGAAGGAGAAAGCGCCGACCAAGTTCAAAGATCCCGGTAGTTTCCGAATTCCTTGCACGTTTGGAGGAATCCCACTTCAGAAAGCTTTGGTAGATTTGGGAGCAAGCGTGAGCCTCATGCCACTCACGATGTTTAAGAAATTGAATACGGGGACCGACCTAAAGGGGACGGACATGAAAATAAAACTCGCCGATGGACGAATCACTAGGCCGCTGGGGATTGTAGAAAACATACCACTACAAGTACCGGGGTGACTTTGCTTGCCATGCGACTTCTGGTGATGGATATTAAGGAGCAATGTGATACGTCGCTGATTCTTGGACGCCCTATCTTAGCCACCGCCGGAGTGATTGTAGATGTGAGGGAAGGAACCTTGTCCTTAAACGTCGGAATATTGAAGTTGAGCTCCATATTCCGAAGGCAATGAAGCATATGCCTTGGCAAGAGGACGTGGACTATGTGGACCTCCTTGACGAGGTGATTGAAGACGCCATGCCATTTGCCATCGGAGCCAAGCACGATGACGGCCTCGAAGAGGGCCAACTTACTAAAGATGGCGAGATGATGGGAGACCCGCCGGATCCTCTTACGAATGAGGAGAAGGAAGACGCTGATGTCAAGATTAGATAGCTATGCACGCTCTCCACGGCGAAGCATATTAAGACAGCACCACCGGACAACAAATCTTCTCCACCGGCCAAGAAAAATGACGTTAAAATCTCAAGCTTGGGGGACTCATCCCCCACTACTACCCATTATGAAGGGGAGCCAAGGAACGCCAATGAACATTAACAACTAAATCCAAGTGGCCTTCCTGGTAAGTTTGACGCGCGCATCTCACATGCGTCGAACATCGAGCTTTAAACGCGTGTCTTAAGGGGTCGATCTCAAGACCTTAAACGAGTGCTTGTCGGGAGGCAACCCGATGGTTCTATCTTATTTTTAGTTGAATTTTTCCTTTTATATTTGTTTTAGATCTTCATTAGTGTTTACAGTCAAGAGGAGGAAAAACCTGACAACGGGCAATATTTTTCGTTGTAGGAGATGGAGAATAAGGAACCATTTGAATGGAGGACGACCATGGCAAAGGAGAGTGCTCCAGGGATGCGCTCAGGCGTCAGGAGAAGGAAGAAACTGACGGGGAAAAGAAAATCAGAAAGTGGGGGAACAAAACAGAGAGTTGGAGCTGCAAACAACAGCCCACTCAGCCGAGTGAAATTTTCACTCGGCCGAGTGAAGACCCTACTAGGCCTAGCAGGGTACTGATCATGGAAGATTCGAAAAACCCATCTCTATCATTTATATACCACTCAGCCGAGTGACTTTGTCACTCGACCGAGTGAATCAGACACTTTCAGCACTTGAAATGCTCTGAGTGGCCTTACCACTCGGCTGAGTGACCATTGTCTACTCGACTGAGTGGGAAGTGCTGCTCAGCCGAGTCGGCACTTTCACGAAAATTTTCGAAAACTTAAAAACTGAGCCACTCGGCTGAGTGGTCACACCACTCGGTGACTAACCCAATATATCGACAGCTCGCGGCCAAAAATCATAAAAAAATCTCAAAATTTCCCAAACGCCGCCCGAGCTTCCCCCGATCGCCCGAACTGCTCCTTCCCTCGCCCGAGCAGCCACCCCCTCACCCGAGCGGTGCGACCCCGCGTCGCTGTACCCGCCTTCCGATCGCCACCGCCGGTGGCCAGCCTGTCGTCGGCCGTCTCCCATTTCGCCCAATTTCTCCCCTATTCTCCCAATCTCTATTTCGTAAGCCCCATTCTGCCCTGTATCGAAATTACACTTTATATACATTTATTACTCTTGATTTTATCCCAAATCTATAGATATTGATTGCTAATTTGTCAATTTGTGTTTCAAGTCAGCTTGGGGGAGAATCAAGTGCAGATTCGGAGATTTTTGGAGGAGGCGTTTCTCCGCACATGCCCATCGCTTGCATTCGAGTCGTGCTCGGGTATACTCGCTCCTTTTATATATCCCTTCGCATTGGGTAGGCACATCTCACAGCACACATGCCTCTATAGACTAGATCACGCTCGCGGGTGCCCGCCTCGAAGCGAAAGAGGACTAGCGATCCTGGCTCCTCTTCCGCTAGAGCGGACTCCCTGCCACCTAGCCCGCCACCACCCACACTTCCACCTCCTACCGCACCCATTCCAGCACCACCGGCACAGCCCACCCTCACTCTCGACATGATGTGGATCACTTTTCGAGACGATGCACAACGCGTCTGATTTAAGAGGATCTTACATCGCTCGATCGTATCCTCTAGATTTGCGCACCTTGCAGATTTTGAGCGCCTAGGGGTACTTCAGGGCCTACTCCAGTTGTATGACAATGTGGGGTGGCGCGACTTTTTGTCGGTGTCGGCAGACACCTACTTCCGGCCGATGCTCGAGGTCCTTCGTTCCATTCGTAGGTCTTCTGGGGGTTACTCATTTCTATTGATGGATCGCGAGTGCGAGATTACCCTCGACATTCTCCGAGCCTATTTTCAGTGGCTCCCGCCGTGAGGCCCGACCGAGCTTATAGTCCCACGCACATCCCCTGCAGTCATTCGACACTCATGCCTTTTGTACACTCATCACTGGATCACCCGTCGCCTTTGACTTTAGCCGGGCCAAGGCCTCCGCTATCGTCCACCCATGCCTCCGCATTGCTCAGCGCCTTATGTCGACCATTTTTCTAGCGAGGTATGAGCCTGGGACGATGTCTACGCCCGAGCTTTACATGCTCTACGCGATGACTAGAGCGAGAGCCTTCGAGGCCGGTGGAGACGTCTTACTCCCAGCTATTCAGATAGATATAGCCAGTTGGTATCTAGACCGCATCATTATCTCTGTCGGCGCTCAGACGCCTATTTGCTGTGGCGGTCTGATTACCCTTTTGGCTCCCATGTGCGGGGTTGACCTCCCAGCTGGTTTGCTATGACCCCCGAGCCCCACTACCCTTTCCATTGATGTCATGGCCCGCATGAGGATGTTGCATCCTCATGGTCAGCACCACTGGGTTTGGCTGCACGGTCCATTTGGCACAGATTACATGGTGCTTCCGAGCCCCGCTCGGACCCACATTGGACCCGCAGGAGGGGTGTGGAGACCAGAGATGGACCACCTCATCCCAGCTGCGTACGTGCTTGAGACTGAGGGCGCTCAGCAGGAGCCCCTTCTCCACCCTCTGGACCTCGAGATCCCGATCCCTCAGCCTACACCTGATTTGACCGCTCCTCCTAATACCTCTGTCTACACTGCTGTCAGTGTCGGGAGCACACTTGCTGAGTACACTACTACCATCACCACCTCTGTGCCACTGGCCATTGATCCCATCTCATATGTGAGTTTTGAGAGTGCCCCCACCACTATTATTGAGAGAGGCGAGCCTTCCTTTGTTTCAGCCACTGAGACCGTGTCCTCACTAGATTTCTCGACCGTTGGGGAGTCATTTTCTGTAGATCTCGCGAACTCCCCAGTCGTTGACACTTCCGTCTCTGCTGTCGCTGTCTTCACCAAGAGTGTCATGACGTCTGTCCCCATTTCTGTGTCAGTGACCTCTCTGCCCTTCTCGCCCTCTGTCACCGCTTCAGATTTTGCCGCTGCTCATACTTCTGAGAGCATTCCTGCGTCTCAGACTCCCACAGAGGATGAGTGTCTTCTGGTGAGCACAGCACCACGCCCTTACCCCGTAGTGTCCCCACTTCTCTACGGTAGCCGTGCTAGGCAGCCCCGATCCCCACCAGTTCGACCCTCTGCCACTCCTCCCCCTGACACCCTAGTTCAGCACCTGTGTGCGCTTGAGGGGGCTATTAGTGTGCTCAGAGGAGATTTCCGGGCTCTCTCCGCTACCGTTAGTTCTGTGCAGTCTCGCGTCACTCTACTCTCTGGTATTCAGGCTAGTCTGAACCAGATTCTTGCACGATTGTCACAGCCTCCACCCACCGCTACCCGTCCCACTTCACAGCAGCCTCCACCACCCCCACCCCCACCACAGGACGGTGCTGGTGCTTCACCACTTGTTTAGGCACACACTTGATGCCTCCCATATTTTTGCTGCTGCCGTGGTTGCTATCATTTTTCCTGCTGATTTTATGCACCTCCCCCTCCACACATTTTGGTCATTTTTTGTTCATATTTGACTATATCATCTTGGGAGAGAGGAGGTATTTCTGGGACAGTTATATTGCACCATCTTGATCTCTGCACGCATCATTTGCATACCCATCACATTTTCTTTCATTTTCTTCCTTTATCATGCATTCACCCTCACCCACTCCACCCATATCATATCTCTCCTTGTGCCACACTTAGCACATTGAGGACACTGTGCAGTTTAGCTTGGGGGAGTGAGTGTCTCACGCACTTTTCGATTTCGTCATTTTTATTTTCATTTTTCCACCTTTCTTTATTTTACACTTATTTTCACCCACTTTTTCATGTTTTTTCTCATGCATCACGTTTTCTTATTTTTGTGTGTATGTATAGTTGTTCTTATTTTTCCTTTATCCTTATTTCTTTTACTTTTTTTTGCTAGAAATGAATTTTCTATGACGACGACGACGTGGAATTAGCTTACCTCTATATGCATATTATCTTGTCATGCCATTGTTTTTATTTCAGATATCACATGCTATACTTTGCCATGCATTCGAAATAGTAACCTGCACCTTCATTATATGAATGTGAATGAAATTCTACCATTTGCTGAGACTGATGATTTATATTGAATACTTTTCATAGAAAACACACCAAGCTTCACGCATTGATTGCCTATATTTGGAGTACTGCTTTGTTGTCTGCTATCACTTCTTATTGCATGAGAATTGTACGCTTTATTTCCCAGTTGATTGAATGTATGCCATTTTGATATGACGGGATTAGTTTACTTTTTGAATTCAAACTGAGTAGATTACATTGCCCTGCTGAAAGTTATTATGCACATTCTAAAGTGTGAACTGAGCGTTGCACATTTTTCATCCTCCACATATCTCGAACATCATTTCTATACTTAAAATCATTGGTGATTCTCCCATTAGCAATTCTTATATTGGCATCTTCCCCCTACTATAAAGTCCAAGCTCCAACACCCTAAAATCAAAAAGAAAAAAATACATGCATATCTCTCTATCTTTTGATTGGGGATTGTTATTGTGTATATGAGCTTCAAAAAAAAGAGAAAAAGAAAAAGAAAAAAAGAGAAGTTCATACACGATCTCATTTCTTTCTTTATTTCTTTCCTTTTTTATTTTTATTTTTTAGCTTCAAAAATGGGGAAAAGTTGTATTGTTCTATTTGATGCCACCACGCTTATGGATAAGCTTGGGGGAGAGGATCCAATGATGCGTGAGAGAGGGACTACTTGTCTGTGCATGATGACCCGAGCTAGGTAATTTTCTATACCCAGGGAGATTACTAGGAGTACTACGAAATCCGCGAATTGAAAGTTGGCAAGTATTTCATGAATACCACTTCTTTCTATTCTTATTGCTCCATATTGTGTGATACCTCTTATACTCCAAATAGAAAGCAATCAATTGAAAAGTGTGCGATCTATGATTATGTATATTACATTAGATGCCCCAGATGATCCTAATTCTAGAATGATTTCTTATTTCATATCGTTTTGATATTCTTGGGTTTCTATATCGATTTCCTGGGAGCTAAACATGCACACACGATCACCTCTTATTTGGGTCTTCCATTGTCTTCCAAGTACCCCAAACCACCGATGTATAACCGGCTTATTGATAGATGCAGGAAACGTCTGAGTGGTTGGACCTCTACAACATTATCTTTAGCTGGTCGCATAGAACTGGTGAGATCAGTAGTATATGGAATGATAAATTTTTGGCTTCAGGTTTACAGATTCCCTAGTACTGTGCTGCGTACTATCACATCTATGTGCAGGAAATTTATTTGGGGTAATTCTAAGGCTTGGTCCTGGAGTGACTCCTGTAGGCCGAAGGAGGAGGGCGGGGTTGGATTGAGACTATTGGCTGATCTAAATCTGGTTTCAGGAATCAAGCTTACTTGGAGATTACTGCAGTCTAAAGGGTTATGGGCAGATTTTATGCGCAGAAAATATAAGGACTCGGCTCGATTCTTCGAAGCGGGGAAATTGGCCACTCAATCTGGAACTTGGAAGTTTCAACTTCACTGCAGGCGTCTATCACAAAATATAATCAAAAGAAAAGTCGGAGATGGGAGAGACACTCTTTTTTGGCATGATAATTGGCTCCCGTGTGGTCCCCTCAAAAATATTTATAATATTCCTGATGGAGCAAGTGGTAAGCGTGTTTCTGACTATTGGAATGGAGCTTATTGGATTGATAATCAGGACATCAGAATGCTTCAGCCTCTGCTAAGAAAACACCCTTTATCTACGGGAACTGACTCCTGGGATTGGAAATGGGGATCGGCTTACAAGTTCAGAGATGCATGGGACTCGGTGCGTATGAAGTCTAGTCCTTTCCCCTTCTACAAACTGGTATGGTACAGTAAATCTATCCCAAAATACCCCAAAATACTCAATAACTTTGCTTAGAGCATTTAGAAACAAGCTCCAAACTAAAGACCGTCTGGAAAAATGGTGCACTTTATCGTCCAATACTTGCGAGCTTTGCACGGATGATGTATCTGAAACAATTGATCATTTGTCCTTCAACTGCCCCTACTCAAATTATGTAGTGCAAAGATCATTATTAAAGCTAAATTTCTCAAGGCCGGCTGTGTTCTCACTCCGGGACATTGGATGCTATTTCATGACTAATTTCGGCAAAAGAGGAGCACTTGGGCAGCTTGGGAAAACAGTCCTTGCTGCAGCGGTCTGGCACCTATGGCGTGAACGCAACAAGCGAGTGTTTGAAGATAAAAGGAAGACCAAATTTGTGCTTTTTGATGGGATTGCGGAAGATGTCCGCATCATTTTGCGGAATATTGGTGATGTGGATGAGGAAGCCGCAACTGCCTATGATAACTGGGATATTCGCGATACTGGTTGATCCGCTTTTGTATCCCATTTCTGTGGAATGTATGGTGCTGTGTTTGTATTGTATTTCGTGGTTCTGAGCATGAATATTAGACCTTTTGATTTAGGGTGACGACGCTTGTGTCCTCTCCCCTATTCTTTTAGTCTGGCATTCTACGCTCAGCCCACATTGTAACTTTCTGTTCATATTTTATATAGATCTAACTTACCTTGCAATATATATATATATATATATATATATATATATATATATATATATATATATATATATGATCATAATATCGAGATAAAAATCTTTGGCATGTTTTTATTTGTCGTATGCTATTTGAGTAAGGAAGTCCATGTCCTGAGAAAATGATCTAGCACTTCTCTCTTCGTTTTCTTTTCTATCTTATTTTTCCTTTTTCCTTGTTTTTACCCACTAGGCTCGCCTTTTTACTCATCTTCCTCGAGGACGAGTAAGAGGTAAGCTTGAGAGATTTTGATCGCTCCTTATTTTACACCTTTTTTCTGCATGTTTTCATGTCATTTCGATCGCATATATTGCGTTTTTCACGATTATTCGACGATATCGCGTTGCTTTTCACTATTTCTTGTTTTTATTGTATTTCGGAAATATGGAGCGATCTGGAAGAAAATGAGATCAAGGGACTTTCACGCGCACCGAAGCATCACAATGGCCTTATTGAGGGGCTAGCAGCGCTAGATTATGAGCAGAAGAGGAAGAAGTTTGATAGAATCGACGAGGAAGCGAGGAGGAGAAGAAAGGACCACAGAAGCAGCTCAGTCGGCCGAGCAGACATCTCACTCGGTCGTGTGAAGGACTGCGTTCGGCCGAGTGAAACAGATACGACATTGCTTGGATTCAAAGTGCACTCGATCGAGCAAGAAAGTCCACTCGGCCGAGTAAGAATATCCACTCGCCCGAGTCTGACATGGATTTTCTCCCAAAAATCGTCTGACTTATTGAAATTTGGAGAAGACCTACTCGGCCGAGCAGGGAAAGCTCACTCGACCGAGTGAAGAAGACCACTCGCCCGAGTGTGACAGGGTGACAGACCCCCGAAACCCCCAGATTCTTTGTTTTTTAGTGGGTCTGTCACTCGGCCGAATGACATGTTTCACTCGGCCGAGTGACGCATTCCGACTGTGTCGCAAATTAGGGGTTTTGGCTGCGCCAGGGGAAAATCTGTCAGGAATTTCTGGACGATTTTGACTTGTATTTAAGGCTAGTTTTATTCCTAGTTTTAGGAGAGACTTGAAATTAATTTTGACGGCTATTCTTATTGTAATTCTCAGCTGGAGATCAAAGACGTGCAATTTGGTTTTTTCTTTCTATCTAAATTTCTAGTTTTTATGAATTGTTTTCTCTCTACCATAAATTGTGCTATGATCTTGCTTGTTATTTCTGAGATTGCTATGATGAATAGTGAGTAGTTTTGTTGTTCTAGGGCATGGGGATGAACCCTATGGGTCCGATTTTGAATTGTGATGAATGAATTGAATTGTTGCTAGGATTGATAAAAGGTTAGGTTGTGATTGATTTACTACGAGTAGCTAGGAATTTCCATCGATTGGGGTTTGCAAGAGATTAGATTTCAATCGATGAGAAGGCCTAGATATTCGATTTAGGTTTATAATCGAGATTCTCTAGTTTTGGTTTGCAAGAGATTGGATCAAAGTCAGGATTTTTATTATAAATCTATACTCATATTCGTTTACAAAAGATTGGAAGAATACGAACTATCATAACCTAGATCGTAGCTCGAGTTTGCTTGAGAGTGGGCTCGAGGTGCGATTCTACGATGATATCGATCTTCTTGCTAGTGGCTTAGGTTAGGGGTTGCACGAGAGTGGACCCTAATCTAAGTGGCTATAGACCGACAATAGCGCGAGAGCGTGAGCTTGGTTCTACATTCAGTTGCGACTAGTCCACCTCAATTCAAGCCTTGCAACATTGAGATTCATGATCCACAAGGATAAGTGACGATCCATAGTGGGATCCTTAGCCCCAGACGCTTTCATTATATAGAATTCTATTTGTTATTTGAAGGACGGTGACATTGTTATCCAAACCATTCCATTCTACCATCAATAGATAGGTGATCAAGATAGAGTACTGTCAATTGTCCTCCCTGTGTTCGATACCCGCTCGCCACTTCACCGTGCGCTTGCGGTAAGACTACAATTGTTTTTTGGGTGTATATCCAGACGCGATCAGCTATACAATCAATAGAGTTTACCTTTGCCCAAGAACCGAGAAAACTCCTTATGAGATTTGGAAGGGAATAAAGCCAGATGTTTCTTATTTTCACATTTTGAAAGCAAGCGTTAAATATTGAATGATCGTACTCAAAGAGGAAAGTTTGATGCAAAAGTGATGAAGGGATTTTTCTGGGGTATTCTACATCAAGCCGTGCATAACGGGGTTACAACAAGCACACCAAAACTATGATGGAATCTATAAATGTTGATGATGATTTTGAACAGCAAAAAGACACTGTCACTGGTGAAGGTAGCTCCATACAAGAAGATAGCACGGAGGAAGAAGAGCATGCTGTGACTGATGTTGCAACACCAGGCATGACACATGACAATGTTGTAACTGATGTTGCAACACAAGAGACAACATCGCCCACTGATATTCAAGAGGAGAAACCAGTCACTTATACTCATGATGGCATCACCGGAGTTATTAGGAATCATCCTCCTGAGCTGGTCATAGGGGATGTCTTTGAAGAACGACGTATAAGAGGCACGAGCCGTGTCAACTATCGTGATCTTGCATGGTATTTTTGCTTTACTTCTTTAATTGAACCGAAGAATGTGAAGAAAGCTCTTGTAGATGAATACTGGATGTCAGCCATTCACGAAGAGCTAAATCAGTTTCAAAGAAATGATGTGTGGACTCTTGTTGAAAGACCAAATGTGGTGAATGTTATAGGCACCAAATGGATCTTTAAAAACACGAATGATGAGATGGGAAACATCACTCGCAACAAAGCAAGACTTATTGCTCAAGGCTATGCTCAAGTTGAAGGTGTAGATTTTGATGAGACCTTTGCCTATGTAGCTTGGTTGGAATCCATCAGACTCTTGATTGTAGTTGCATGCAACTTTAATTTCAAACTTCATCGGATGGATGTGAAGAGTGCATTCCTTAATGACATTCTAAATGAAGAAGTGTATGTAGAGCAGCCCAAAGGCTTTGAGGATCCATTCTTTCCAGGTCATGTATACCAATTGAAGGCCCTCTATGGTTTGAATTAAGCACCAAGGGCTTGGTATGAGAGATTGACCAAATATTTGCTTCAGAAAGACTATGAAAGAGTGGGAGCTGACAAGTCTTTATTTGTCCAGAGAACTAAGTCTGCAGTGATAGTTGCTCAGATCTATGTTGATGACATTGTGTTTGGACTCGGAAATTAGTTCAAGAATTCTTTAATCTAATGCAGAAGTAAATTGAAATGAGCATGGTTGGTGAACTAAATGGGTTTCTTGGTCTTCAAGTGAAGCAAACCAATGAAGGGCTATTTAGTTCTCACGGTAAGTATGCAAGGAACCTTGTTAAGAGGGTTGGGTTAGAGATTCTAGACATGTTCGTACTCCTATGTCTGTAAGTAAAAAGCTAATTAGGTATGATAGTGGAAAGTCAATTGATGTTACCATGTACAGAAGTATGATATGGAGTCTCTTATATCTCACTGTCAGCAGGCCTGACATAATTTTTAGTGTGGGAGTTTGTGCTTGATATCAAGCATCTCCTAAAGAGTCTCTTATTACTGCAGTTAAGAGAATCATCATATATATAAATAGGACTGCTGACTATGGTATTTGGTATACCAAAGTTACTAATACTCTTCTCTCAGGATACAGTGATGCTGATTGGGCAGGTAATACTGATGACAGAAAGAGCACTACTGGTGGGTGTTTCTATGTTGGAAATAATCTAGTTTCATGGTACAGTAAGAAGCAAAATTCAATCTCATTATCTACTGCAGAAGCTGAGTACATTGTTGCTGGAAGTTGTTGTAGACAACTCTGTGGATGAAACAGATGTTGATGGATTATAGAGTGGAACAAGTCGTGTTAACAGTACTGCTGACTATGGTACTTGGTATACCAAAGATACCAATACTCTTCTCTCAGGATACAGTGATGCTGATTCGTCAGGTAATACTGATGACAGAAAGAGCACTACTGGTGGGTGTTTCTATGGAAATAATCTAGTTTCATGGTACATAAGAAGAAAAATTCAATCTCATTATCTACTGCAGAAGATGAGTACATTGTTGCTGGAAGTTATTGTAAATAACTTCTGTGGATGAAATAGATGTTGATGGATTATGGAGTGGAACAAGTTGTGTTAACAGTACTATGTGACAATCAAAGTGCTTTAAATATTTATAAAAATCGTGTGCAACATTCTAGAACCAAGCACATTGACATACACCACCATTTTATTAGAGAATTGGTTGAGAAGAAAGTCCTTGTCATGGATTATGTTGCAACATCTAGCTAGTTGGCCGATATCTTTACCAAGCCATTTGACTCAGGGACATTTGAGGAGTTACGACAAGCCCTTGGGCTTTGCCGCATTTAATTTTTCAAAAATTATATTGCATGTTTGACGCACCCGAAACCTACACATAGGTTCCACCCGGTGATGTCACGATCCCAGGCGTGGTATGGCCCCTAGGTTTCAACTCTGGGCTCAATCCGCAAGCGAACGGTGTCAAGTTGTAGTATAAATGATATCGAATCCGACAAGGACATATATGGATTCTCAGTTCACTTCTATATCTCGAAGTGAGATAGCTATCGGGTTGAGGGAGTTGATTGTGGGTTGTTGTTGTTTTACTTATAAAAAGGACTAGGGCGTTAGGGATCACCGCTAAGATCGTCGGGGATCGACGTTGGAAGAGAATCCTTACGTTGCATTAGGGTTAGGGGATTAATCTCTACCACTCTCGTGGGTTAGAATTGTGAGGTATTTCGTTAGCTCTCGTTGACGCAATGGCGGTAGCCGTCAACGTAGCGGTATAGTTCATCGATAGGTCCCCTCAAGGCATGAGCTGGACATGGTCATGAGCCTTGGTTGGATCCATCTATTTTCCTATTCGAATACCAAAGATACCCCTTAAGCGCATTAGTTCCACAGACCGTGGGCATGATCTCAGTACGAGTTATCTAGGGATTCGGTGGGATCGACCGAAATACTACCCTAAATCCCTAATTCAACTTAAGATCTACGCCTTCCCCTTAGGATCTTAGGGCTAACCCTTCAACCCTAGAAAGATCTACTCACTCATGGCGTTGTTGACGGATAAAAACACAATATTTCGAGATGAAGACATAATAGCAATTAGTGGAATAAAGATCAAAAACTTATAGCGAGAGATGAAGAAAATAGACGAGCAATAGATCCAAGAAAATTCCAGATTCCCAAACGCAAGAATGATAGAGAACCCAAAACAAATATCCAATAGTCTCGATCCAGAATTCTTCAACAAAAATTAATCTAAAAGCTAACAAGAATTTTCGCCTAAGCTCCACTCCAAAAAGTATTCAAAAAACTAGAAAATGAATCTGTAACGGCCGCTTTCCGACCGTTCGGACTTTGCACGTATTTTGAGCTATATGAGTACTTTCGTACTCTATTTTTTTATTTTGACCTCGGTAGGCCTAGCACGCGACCGAAACCCATATTCACAATCCTCTCGGAGGCGCGATCACCCCGGTATCTTCGTTGCAATTTTTGGACCCCGAAGGACCAATCTGCTAAATCACAAAATTATTTTTCCTAAAACTTTTTTTTAGAAATTTGAATAGTCAGGGACTGTTCATTTTCAGCACAGACTTATATGACTAACTATTGTTTTTAAAACCTTAACTACCTTTAGGCTAATGCATTCCCTGTGGAAATCAAAGAAGTTTCAACTGCCCAGTGAATCAAATTTTAGTTTTTTTAAAACAAAATTTTTTTTAATTGGTTTCAACAAGCTTACAACTAAAATCTTTTGGACTTTTTCAACCTGACAGCCCCTCTCACCCGTACCTTATCCCACATACAATTCTCTCCCTATTTTTTTAATGAAAACCCTAAACTAGGTAGCCTCTCTCTCCCACGCGCTAGACCCCACGTTTCGTTCTCTCTCCATGTATAACACTAGCTAATAGGTTAACCTAGGGCTGCAACACAAATATTTGAGCCGCACACAATTTTAGAGCAGCGTTCTTTTATCAAAGACCCTTCTTTTTCCCCATCAATCTACAGACCTTCACCCTGGAGGCCGCCGGCAACACCCTCACGAACTCAAACCGCCGCCTTCCACAGCCGCCCGCGTCCCCTCTCCGCCGCCTGAATCCGCAGCGGGAGCCTCCCCCACTCAGCCACCGCCGCTGCAGAGCGCGCAGCACCCGCCACCCGCGCTCTCATCTCCAGAGCACCCCGTCGCTGTCGTACTTCGACGCCGCCGCCCTGCGGGACCTCCGGCGCCTCCGTCCGACGTTCCAACCAGCCACCGCCTCGCAGCTCCGTGCGCCTGCTCCGACCCCATCCCGAAGCCACCGTCTGCGATGCCCTCTTCCTTCCGACAGCTCTCTGACTTCGCGTGGCCTCAGCCCCCACCGGACCACCACCGAACGGCACCTCTCCCTCACGATCAGCGGCACCCGCCGGTGCCTCGCCCTGTCCTCACCCGTGCCAAGCAAAGCCTGGGCGCCTCCTCTCGCCGCACCTCGCCTCTCCCCGCTCCGATCTCCTCCCGTCCGACGTCGGCACCAACATCGACGGCCCCCTCAGCAAACGGCCCGGACAGCGAAGCCCTGACCCACAACCCCGCTGCCTGAGTCGCATCACCGCCACAACGCCTCCAAGCCTCCTCTCTCTCCGGTGCCAACCCCGACCCCGAGCACCGCTCCGAGCAACACCAACGCAATCTCCGCACGGGACCTCCTCCTCCCTCGACAGCGCTGAACCACCTGACTGTCCCTCTCTCCGGCCTCCAGGCATCCGACCCTGTCATCCCACAACCCCGTTCACCGGCAGCCGCCATCTCCATCTCCTCGCCCTCCTCTGTTTCGCCCTGAACTCCTCCGACGACTGTCCAAACTCTCCTTCTCCGGCGACACCCCAAGCTCTGAACTGTATCTCTCCTCCGAACTCAACGCGCGGTCACCCTCTCCCGTACACCGCCGAGCCTCGACTTTCGTTTCAGCCCACAAAGTCCCAACTCCCATCTTCAAGCAACAAAAAGGGAGACGTGCGCATATAAGTTGTAAGTTCTCATGTATTTTTTTATATTAAAAAGGCCATCATGCTAAATAGTACCCCCTTGAGCCCACACTATTAATTCAATTCAGATGTTAGTACGGTATATGGGGTGGAGATCTGTAGTGCACTTATGATGATGAACAGTGCCTTATGCATCTAACAACGTTACAGGCTGGGCAGTAAGTATATTAATTTTTGATAGGGGTTTTATAAGAAGCAGTGGCTTGTTGTATGTGTGTAGTATAACAATTTTAGTACGCTTATGTTAGTTTAGTTAGTTGATGTTAATAATTTAATGATGCAGATAATTAAGTACGCCTCCTTGTTACTGTCTGGGCCTCGACGATCCCCTCTTGGTTGCGCTACTCGCAGTCAAGGAACCAGAGTCAGGGCGACGCGATCCATTATTTCAGGTGCAACGTCAAAGCCTGCACGTGATTGTCGAACCAGGTTGGTCCCCCCCAACTCATAGCAAACCCACACCGTAGCAAAACTGAACCCTAACTAAAATCGGACAACTCAAACTAAATTTACTTTTCTGCACCAGTAAAATGATGTCACTGTAGGAATCGATCATCGGACAACTTTTCTGTGCATATAGGGTAGTGGTCGATTTAGGCTGAACAAAAACACCAAAACGTGACTTTTTGACTGATAAGGTAGTCCTGCCTAATTTAGAAACAAACCGTAATAGGACTGACGGAAAGCGCGATCTGACATCGCCGTTATCCTATTTCAGACGGACTACCACGGACGCGACGACTGGACGAGACGACCCGGACAGACGACACACTCGCCACCGCAGGCAAGTGTACTTACTTGCTATTTCGGCCGTGCCTAGGCCTTAGATTGTTAGAACTATTAAACTGTGAACAAAGAGAACCGGACGTGAAATGATAGCGTCCGGGACTCCTCTGACGACTTAGACTTGACGACGAAGTCTGAGCGCAACAACAACAACTTTTGACACCATAGGTTTCATCTGCGTGTACGTGTGTGTGGACACCCTAGAACAACTTTGCCCTTGCCATGTCATGAACATCTTGCACGTCGTGTCTTATGTAGCCTGTGGGCAATGAGACTCTCACCTAGCAGAGTGAGTGATCTTTGTTACGGAACACCTACGGGAAGCTCGGCACCCACCTAGCAGAGTGAGTGTCCCAGCAGATCGAGAGGATAGAGACACTCACCTAGCAGAGTGAGTGGTCCTATACAGTAGTACAGTTTCACCTACGAGGCGTTCGTCGCTCACCTAGCAGAGTGAGAGATACGCTACCGATCGTGGGGATAGAGGCACTCACCTAGCAGAGTAAGTGGCCCTATATTGTCTTGTCTTGAGCACTTGGGTTTGGGGTAGGGTTGAGCGTGCGCACGGGGAGAGGGTCTGATCCCCCTCGAACCGTAAGGCGTGAACCCTTCGAGTCACACGTGTCTCGTCTTGTCTTGTCCTGTCCTGCTTGTCTTGTCACGTCCTGTCACGACCCGTTTAGGTTAGTCCCGTAGTCGGTAGCACACGCTACGACTACTGCTTGCTACGCTTTACTTTCCTGCTGCGTTTACTTTCTTTCGTCACTCCGTTATAACCCCAGCATGCTAATCAACCAGTCAACTTTCTTTCTTTCGTCACTCCGGTAAAGTCTGACCCTTTTTGTAGACTTTACCTGACGTACAGTTCCTTTCTTTTGGGTGAAGTATGTCAGGTGTCGAGACAGAGTACATTGACGAGGCGGACCTGCCAGAGTACGTAGAGCCGGAGGACGTCGACCCTGAGTACGTGCTCGAGGAGGACCAGAGCTAGAGATCTTCACATTGCGGATTCAGAGGTTTCACTGCAGTTTAGATGGTTGCGTTGCACAGTTTACTTTCTGTCTAGGTTGGGTGCTTGCACCATTAGTTTACTTCAGCTATTTTGTAGCAGTGTTGGCTTTTGTTTAGACTCTCCGTACTTTTTCTGGATATCTGTTGAATAAAATGAATGCATCTCTTTTTGTACTTTTGTTGTTCCGTACTAACATGCAGGGACATGTTCCTTCGTCTTGGAGTACCACACAGACGCTTTTTGGGTCCGAGCTTCACAGCTCCGGCCTAAGCGGGCCTTGTCACGTTTCGCTTCCGTCGTTTTGGGAAGCGGGGCGTGACATGATTTAGTGGTGGCCCATGCAGGTCCTTTTCTGCAAAAAGTACGGAACGATAGAAGTATTAGCATTCATTTTTTTTCTTTCTCCAGTGATATGTGCGAGTCTAAGTTGTGTTTTTCCTGTCGTTAGGATGGTGGGGGGACGAGAAGCTCGAGATGGACCATCAGTTGACGGGACCATGGATGGCCGAGGTGACGATTTACGCCAATTACTGGGCGTTATGAGGGAGATGCTGGACGTTCAACATCAATTGGTTCAGCAGTCCCATCAGGCTGCCCGAGCCGTCCAGGCTCCGCCACCGCCACCGCCTCCGCCTGCCCCTCGAGCTGCTCCGGGAGTGAAGCAGTTCAATGAGCTTCAGCCGAAGACATTTTTTGGGAAGGAAGGACCGTTGGCTGATGATGAGTGGATTCTGAGTACTGAGGAGAAGCTGGTAGCTGCGAAGATTCCTGATGATACCCGAGTTGAGATAGCGAAGATGCAGCTGACCGAGAATGCTAGGAACTGGTGGCGCATTGAGGAGAGGCGCCTGCAGAAGCCAGTGGAGTGGAAGACTTTCCGATCGATGTTCAAGGAGAAGTACTTCACCAAAGCTGCTAGGAGGGAGCTGTTAAGCAGATTTGTAGATCTGAAGCAGGGGGATATGACCGTCGACGAGTACGAGGCAGAGTTCGAGATGTTGAGCCGGTTTTCCCCACATATGGTGAGGAAGGAGGAGAAACGAGCTGATCGTTTTCGTCAGGGATTGCGTCCGAAGATTTAGGCTTCTATGTCTTCGGCAGATTTCACGACCATGGGAGCGGTGTTTAATGCCGCGAGGAACCTTGAGACCATATCGTGTCTACCTGATCCTTCTGATGATGGGGGAAAGCGATAGAAGGAGCAGCATATGTCTTCTGCTGGGTCTATGGTGGGACCAGTTCAGTCAGTGCCTTTCAAGAGGCCAGGAGCACCTGCTCAGCATCAGATGAAGGGCTCATGCTTTTTCTGCGGTAAGCCAGGGCATCAGCAGAACACTTGCAGGAAGAAGCTGGGTTTGTGTCTGGCATGTGGAGCTGCAACACATGCCTTTATAAATTGCCCGAGGTATCGCCATTGATCGCTCCATATTTTACACCTTTTTTCTGCATATTTGCATGCCATTTCGGTTGCTCATATTGCGATTTTCACGATTATTCGATGATTTTGGGTTACTTTTCACTATTTCTTGTTTTTGTCGGATTTCAGGAAATATGAGCAATTGGGAGCAAAAATGAGCTTAAAGGACTTGCACGCGTAACGGAGCATCGCTCATGGACTTATTGAGGACCTATCAGCGATAGAAGACGAGTGGAAGAAGAAAGAACGTCGTAGGAGCGACGAGGAAGCAAAATGATGAAGATTGGGCATTTTCAGCATGCCACTCGGCCGAGTGAAGGAGTCACTCTGCCGAGCAAAGAAGCCCGCTCGGCCGGCCAGATCAGACACAAAATTACTTGAAGATCAGCGTGCACTCGGCCGAGTGACGACATCACACTCGGCCGAGTATGGAGACACCACTTGTCAGAGTGGCACACGAACGACGGCATCCAAAAGACCAGACTTACTGGAATCCGTCAGGCGATTGAGGGTTCCGACTCGGCCGAGTACAGAATGCCCCTCCGGCCGAGCGAGTAAAGCCACTCGACCGAGTCACCTCCGAAGACATACCCCCAAGACCCCCCGACTTACTGGAATTTTACAGGGTCTGTCACTCGGCCGAGTAGAGAAGCCCACTCGACCGAGTAGAGAAGTCCACTCGGCCGAGTGATGTCGAGGACACGCAGCGCCCAGATTTTCAGACAGCCTCTCACTCTTTTGAAATTTGCTATCATTCCAGCAATCAAAGTATTTTTCTCATATTTTTTATGGATAGTAGACTTCATGACCGTTCCAACGCCGCCAAGAACGCGCATATCGGAGGTCGGATGAAATCTGGGGAATTTCTGCAAGTTGATGCTGCAGTGCTGGAATTTCCACTCGGCCGGGTCACATGTTCCACTCGGCCGAGTGCGGCCTGGGCCGAGATTTTAAGTTACGGTTTGGGCTGTTTTTGGGCACGACTTTGAGGGGTTTTCTAGGGTTATTTGCTAGGGGTTTGGGAGACTATATAAGGGTTTTGTAGCCACCATTAGAGGAGGTTCCCACATGTTTTCTTAGAGTTGTTTTAGAGGTTAGGCCATGCCCTAGGCACCCTCTTGGATCAAAAAGCTTGTATTTGGATTGGAATTCTTCATCAAAGCTAAGTATCTTTGTTCTTATTCTTTGAATCTTTGATTTGATATCTTTATATATGCAAGCAATGTTTTTTATCGATTTCTCCATTGTTGTTGATACGCTTGAGTAGATTTGTTGTTCTAGGGCATGGGGATGAACCCTATGGATCTAATTTCAGATTTGTGATGAATGAATTTCTAAATTGCTAGAATTGCTAGGAGGTTAGGTTGTGATCGATTTATTACGGATAGCTAGGGATTTCCATCGATTGGGGTTTGCAAGAGATTGGATTCTAATCGATGGGAAGGCCTAGATATTCGATTTAGGTTTATAATCGAGATTCTCTAGACTTGGTTTGCAAGAGATTGGACCAAAGCTAGGATTTTTATTATAAATCTATACCCATATTCGTTTGCAAGAGATTGGACGAATACGAACTATCACAACCTAGATCATAACTCGAGTTTGCATGAGAGTGGGCTCGAGGGACGATTGAACGATGACGTCGATCCTAATGCTAGCGGCTTAGGCTAGGGTTTGCAAGAGATTGGGCCCTATCCTAGGGTTGCTATAGACCGGCAATAGCACGAGAGCGTGAGCTGGGTTCTATATTCAGTTACGACTAGTTCACCTCAACACAAGCCTAGTAATATTGAGATTCACTATTTACAATGATGTATGACGATCTGTAGTGGGGATTCCCTAGCCCTAGACACTTTTATTATATTGTATTTGAATCGATATTTGACCCTCTTCTTTATCACCGACATCGACATCCACCACCATTTCCATTATATCATTCCATAACCATCTTCACCAATAAACCATTCGTAGTCAAACCAACCTAGGATAGATTGGAACCAACACCACCTCCTCGTGTTCGATACCCGCTCGCCACTTGACCGTGCGCTTGCGGTAAAACTACAATCGTTCTCCGGGTGTACATCCGGGGCATCGACCAAGTTTTTGGCGCCGTTGCCGGGGATTTATCGTCGTGTAATTTGCGCCATACTAGGTTGTGCTCTTGGGTTACATTTTGGAGCAACAAGCCATACTGAGGGCGGAGCACCGGCCCCACTGCAGAGTAGAGCACCTGCCCCTACCCCGAGAGGAGCTGTTGTCCGTGGAGCATATGTCATGACAGCAGCGGATGGCGTCGATGCAGGTAACTCCATAGTTTTGATCTTTCATATTATAGTTTAGCTTATTTTTGGCTACTTATGTATGTTTCAAAACTTTTTGTTCCTTTCAAATCAAACCTTTAAAGTTTTGGGATTAGCCCACAAAGATCACAACCGACCTATCTTCCATCATCCAATATCACAACTCCACACGTTTTTCCTAATGTTTTAAAATATGTCTTAGGCCTTAAACTTTCTTTTCTTTCTCTCTTCAGGAGTGTTATTTTTATTGTTATGATGTTGTTAGTACTAGATTTTTTGTTATAGGGTTATGTTTACGGGTAGGCTCAGAGTGAGATGAGATATGTTGTATCGGTGATTAGTTGGTTTTGAATAACAAGGATATTAGATCAGATTTCTTTGGATGAAAAGAATGAGGTGTCCAAGACTTATTAATGATACCAATGTGTAACGGACTCGATGGGGACTCTGGATGAATGAAATTATACACAGTGAGATGAGTACTTAATCGACCTGAAATTTGGACGAGTGGTAGATAGGAGTAGCTATGGAGGTATAGTATGATTTAGAGTGGTCATGAGAATATGTAGAACATCTAAAGCATCAAGACTTGATCATTAAGTTGACGTGAGAAGACATTGGAAGTAAGACAACATGTTGAGATGAATGGATAGTTAGAAAGACAGATTTTTAAGATTGGGAGACTAAATGATAGGGGTAAGGATAGCCGTGGTTCGATGGTTCGTTGATTAAAGGAAAATAGATTCATGAGTCGATATGAGGGATGATACTTTGGAGACGAGATGATTGAAGACTTGTAGGCGATGGCGTGGATCTGTGATCAAGTGCTAGGGTATGATTCTAGATGTAGCATTAGCCAGTAGAGGGACGAGCTGTGAAGGATTATTTAAGGAACATTGTTTGAATTTATAGAATTAGCGATCGATATGTGTAGATATAGGAGTTGTCGGCATAGTGTATATATATATTATTACTAATAGTATAAGTGATTCCGAGGGCGGAATCATTTCTAAGGTGGGTAGAATGTAACGGCCGCTTTCCGACCGTTCGGACTTTGCACGTATTTTGAGCTATATGAGTACTTTCGTACTCTATTTTTTTATTTTGATCTCGGTAGGCCTAGCACGCGACCGAAACTCGTATTCACAATCCTCTCGGAGGCGCGATCGCCCTGGTATCTTCGTTGTAATTTTTGGACCCCGAAGGACCAATCTACTAAATCACAAAATTATTTTTCCTAAAACTTTTTTTAGAAATTTGAATAGTCAGAGACTGTTCGTTTTAGCATAGACTTATATGACTAACTATTGTTTTTAAAACCTTAACTACCTTTAGGCTAATGCATTCCCTGTGGAAATCAAAGAAGTTTCAACTGCCCAGTGAATCAAATCTTAGTTTTTTTTAAAACAAAATCTTTTTTTAATTGGTTTCAACAAGCTTACAACTAAAATCTTTTGGACTTTTTCAACCTGACAGCCCCTCTCACCCGTACCTTATCCCACATACAATTCTCTCCCTATTTTTTTAATGAAAACCCTAAACTAGGTAGCCTCTCTCTCCCACGCGCTAGACCCCACGTTTCGTTCTCTCTCCATGTATAACACTAGCTAATAGGTTAACCTAGGGCTGCAACACAAATATTTGAGCCGCACACAATTTTTGAGCAGCGTTCTTTTATCAAAGACCCTTCTTTTTCCCCATCGATCTACAGACCTTCACCCTGGAGGCCGCCGGCAACACCCTCACGAACTCAAACCGCCGCCTTCCACAGCCGCCCGCGTCCCCTCTCCGCCGCCTGAATCCGCAGCGAGCGCCTCCCCCACTCAGCTGCTGCCGCTGCAGAGCGCGTAGCACCCGCCACCCGCGCTCTCATCTCCAGAGCCCGTCGCCGCAGCCGTACTTCGACGCCGCCGCCCTGCGGGAACTCCGACGCCTCCGTCCGACGTTCCAACCTGCCACCGCCTCGTAGCTCCATGCGCCTGCTTCGACCCCATCCTGAAGCCGCCGTCCGCGACGCCCTCTTCCTTCCGACAGCTCTCCGACTTCGCGTGGCCTCAGCCCCCACCGGACCACCACCGAACGACACCTCTCCCTCACGATCAGCGGCACCCGCCGGCGCCTCGCCCTGTCCTCTCCCGCACCAAGCAAAGCCTGGGCGCCTCCTCTCGCCGCACTTCGCCTCTCCCCGCTCCGATCTCCTCCCGTCCGACGTCCGCACCAACATCGACGACCCCCTCAGCAAACGGCCCAGACAGCGAAGTCCTAACCCACAACCCCGCTACCTGAGTCGCATCACCGCCACAACGCCTCCATGCCTCCTCTCTCTCCGGCGCCAACCCCGACCCCGAGCACCGCTCCGAGCAACACCAACTCCATCTCTGCACGGGACCTCCTCCTCCCTCGACAGCGCCGAACCACCCGACTGTCCCTCTCTCCGGACTCCAGGCATCCGACCCCGTCATCCCACAACCCCGGTCACCGGCAGCCGCCATCTCCATTGCCTCGCCCTCCTCTGTTTCGCCCCAAACTCCTCCGACGACTGCCCAAACTCTCCTTCTCCGGCGACACCCCAAGCTCCGAACTGTCTCTCTCCTCCAAACTCAACGCGCGGTCACCCTCTCCCGTACACCGCCGAGCCTCGACTTTCGTTTCAGCCCACAAAGTCCCAACTCCCATCTTCAAGCAACAAAAAGGGAGACGTGCGCATATAAGTTGTAAGTTCTCATGTTTTTTTATATTAAAAAGGGCATCATGCTAAATAGTACCCCCTTGAGCCCACACTATTAATTCAATTCAGATGTTAGTACGGTATATGGGGGTGGAGATCAGTAGTGCACTTATGATGATGAACAGTGCCTTATGCATCTAACAATGTTACAGGCTGGGCAGTAAGTATATTAATTTTTGATAGGGGTTTTATAAGAAGCAGTGGCTTGTTGTATGTGTGTAGGATAACAATTTTAGTACGCTTATGTTAGTTTAGTTAGTTGATGTTAATAATTTAATGATGCAGATAATTAAGTACGCCTCCTTGTTACTGTCTGGGCCTCGACGATCCCCTCTTGGTTGCGCTACTCGCAGTCAAGGAACCAGAGTCAGGGCGACGCGATCCGTTATTTCAGGTGCAACGTTAAAGCCTGCACGCGATTTACTTTTCTGCACCCTAACTCATAGCAAACCCACACCGTAGCAAAACTGAACCCTAACTAAAATCAGACAACTCAAACTAAATTTACTTTTCTGCACCAGTAATACGATGTCACTGTAGGAATCGACCATCAGACAACTTTTCTGTGCATATAGGGTAGTGGTCGATTTAGGCTGAACAAAAACACCAAAACGTGACTTTTTGACTGATAGGGTAGTCCTGCCTAATTTAGAAACAAATCGTAATAGGACTGACGGCGCGATCTGACATCGCCGTTATCCTGTTTCAGACGGACTACCACGGACGCGACGACTGGACGAGACGACCCGGACAGATGACACACTTGCCACCGCAGGCAAGTGTACTCACTTGCTCTTTCGGCCATGCCTAGGCCTTAGGCTGTTAGAACTATTAAACTGTGAACAAAGAGAACCAGACGTGAAATGATAGCGTTCGGGACTCCCCTGACGACTTGGACTTGACGACGAAGTCTGAGCGCAACAACAACAACTTTTGACAACATAGGTTTCATCTGCGTGTGCGTGTGTGTGGACACCCTAGAACAACTTTGCCCTTGCCATGTCATGAACATCTTGCACGCCGTATCTTATGTAGCCTGTGGGCAATGAGACGCTCACCTAGCAGAGTGAGTGATCTTTGTTACGGAACACCTACGGGAAGCTCGACACTCACCTAGCAGAGTGAGTGTCCCAGCAAACCGAGAGGATAGAGACACTCACCTAGCAGAGTGAGTGGTCCTATACAGTAGTACAGTTTCACCTACGAGGCGTCCGTCGCTCACCTAGCAGAGTGAGAGACGCGCTACCGATCGTGGGGATAGAGGCACTCACCTAGCAGAGTGAGTGGCCCCCTCTTGTCTTGTCTTGAGCACTTGGTTTTGGGGTAGGGTTGAGCGTGCGGACGGGGAGAGGGTCTGATCCCCCTCGAACCGTAAGGCGTAAACCCTTCGAGTCACACGTGTCTCGTCTTGTCTTGTCCTGTCCTGCTTGTCTTGTCACGTCCTGTCACGACCCGTTTAGGTTAGTCCCGTAGTCGGTAGCACACGCTACGACTACTGCTTGCTACGCTTTACTTTCCTGCTGCGTTTACTTTCTTTCGTCACTCCGTTATAACCCCAGCATGCTAATCAACCAGTAAACTGTTATTTAATAGTTCGGTACACTTGCAGTAGAGTCTGACCCTTTTTGTAGACTTTACCTGACGTACAGTTCCTTTCTTTTGGGTGATGTACGTCAGGTGTCGAGATAGAGTACGTTGACGAGGTGGACCTGCCAGAGTACGTAGAGCCGGAGGACGTCGATCCTGAGTACGTGCTCGAGGAGGACCAGAGCTAGAGATCTTCACGTTGCGGATTCAGAGGTTTCACGGCAGTTTAGTTTGGTGCGTTGCACAGTTTACTTTCTGTCTAGGTTGGGTGCTTGCACCATTAGTTTACTTCAGTTGTTTTGTAGCCGTTTTGGCTTTTGTTTAGACTCTCCGTACATTTTCTGGATATCTGTTGAATAAAATGAATGCATCTCTTTTTGTACTTTTGTTGTTCCGTACTAACCTGCAGGGACCTGTTCCTTCGTCTTGGAGTACCACACAGACGCTTTTTGGGTCCGAGCTTCACAGCTCCGGCCTAAGCGGGCCTTGTCACGTTTTGCTTCCGTCGTTTTGGGAAGCGAGGCGTGACAGGTTTTAGTGGTGGCCTATGCAGGTCCTTTTCTGCAAAAAGTACGGAACGATAGAAGTATTAGCATTCATTTTTTTCTTTCTCCAGTGATATGTGCGAGTCTAAGTTGTGTTTTTCCTGTCGTTAGGATGGTGGGGGGACGAGAAGCTCGAGATGGACCATCACCTGACGGGACCATGGATGGCCGAGGTGACGATTTACGCCAATTACTGAGCGTTATGAGGGAGATGCTGGACGTTCAACATCAATTGGTTCAGCAGTCCCATCAGGCTGCCCGAGCCGTCCAGGCTCCGCCACCGCCTCCGTCTCCGCCTGCCCCTCGAGCTGCTCCGGGAGTGAAGCAGTTCAATGAGCTTCAGCCGAAGACATTTTCTGGGAAGGAAGGACCGTTGGCTGATGATGAGTGGATTCTGAGTACTGAGGAGAAGCTGGTAGCTGCGAAGATTCCTGATGATACCCGAGTTGAGATAGCGAAGATGCAGCTGACCGAGAATGCTAGGAACTGGTGGCACATTGAGGAGAGGCGCATGCAGAAGCCAGTGGAGTGGAAGACTTTCCGATCGATGTTCAAGGAGAAGTACCTCACCAAAGCTGCTAGGAGGGAGCTGTTAAGCAGATTTGTAGATCTGAAGCAGGGGGATATAAACGTAGATGAGTACGAGGCAAAGTTCGAGATGTTGAGCCGGTTTGCCCCACATATGGTGAGGAAGGAGGAGAAACGAGCTGATCGTTTTCGTCAGGGATTGCGTCCGAAGATTCAGGCTTCTATGTCTTCGGCAGATTTCACGACCATGGGAGCGGTGTTGAATGCCGCGAGGAACCATGCGACCATATCGCGTCTACCTGATCCTTTTGATGATGGGGGAAAGCGACAGAAGGAGCAGCATAGGTCTTCTTCTGGGTCTATGGTGGGACCAGTTCAGTCAGTGCCTTTCAAGAGGCCTGGAGCACCTGCTCAGCATCAGATGAAGGGCTCATGCTTTTTCTGCGGCAAGCCAGGGCATCAGTAGAACACTTGCAGGAAGAAGCTGGGTTTGTGTCTGGCATGTGTAGTTGCCACACATGCCTTTATAGATTGCCCGAGGTATCGCCATACTGAGGGCGGAGCACCGGCCCCACTGCAGAGTAGAGCACCTGCCCCTACCCCGAGAGGAGCTGTTATCCGTGGAGCATATGTCATGACAGCAGCGGATGGCGTCGATGCAGGTAACTCCATAGTTTTGATCTTTCATATTATAGTTTAGCTTATTTTTGGCTGCTTATGTATGTTTCAAAACTTTTTGTTCCTTTCAAATCAAACCTTTAATGTTTTGGGATTAGCCCACAAAGATCACAACCGACCTATCTTCCCTCATCCAATATCACAACTCCACACGTTTTTCCCAATGTTTTAAAATATGTCTTAGGCCTTAAACTTTCTTTTCTTTCTCTCTTCAGGAGTGTTATTTTTATTGTTATGATGTTGTTAGTACTAGATATTTTGTTATAGGGTTATGTTTACGGGTAGGCTCAGAGTGAGATGAGATATGTTGTATCGGTGATTAGTTGGTTTTGAATAACAAGGATATTAGATCAGATTTCTTTGGATGAAAAGAATGAGGTGTCCAAGACTTATTAATGATACCAATGTGTAACAGACTCGATGGGGACTCTGGATGAATGAAATTATACACAGTGAGATGAGTACTTAATCGACCTGAAACTTGGACGAGTGGTAGATAGGAGTAGCTACGGAGGTATAGTATGATTTAGAGTGGTCATGAGAATAAGTAGAACATTTAAAGCATCAAGACTTGATCATTAAGTTGACGTGAGAATACATTGGAAGTAAGACAACATGTTGAGATGAATGGATAGTTAGGAAGACAGATTTCTAAGATTGAGAGACTAAATGATAGGGGTAAGGATAGCCGTGGTTCGATGGTTCGTTGATTAAAGGAAAATAGATTCATGAGTCGATATGAGGGATGATACTTTGGAGACGAGATGATTGAAGACTTGTAGGCGATGGCGTGGATCTGTGATCAGGTGCTAGGGTGTGATTCTAGATGTAGCATTAGCCAGTGGAGGGACGAGCTGTGAAGGATTATTTAAGGAACATTGTTTGAATTTATAGAATTAGCGATCGTTATGTGTAGATATAGGAGTTGTCGGCATAGTGTTTATACATATTATTACTATTAGTATAAGTGATTCCGAGGGCGGAATCATTTCTAAGTTGGGTAGAATGTAACGGCCGCTTTCCGACTGTTCGGACTTTGCACGTATTTTGAGCTATATGAGTACTTGTGTACTCTATTTTTTTATTTTGATCTCGGTAGGCCTAGCACGCGATCGAAACCCGTATTCACAATCCTCTCGGAGGCGCGATCGCCCCGGTATCTTCGTTGTAATTTTTGGACCCTGAAGGACCAATCTGCTAAATCACAAAATTATTTTTCCTAAAACTTTTTTTTAGAAATTTGAATAGTCAGGGACTGTTCGTTTTTAGCACAGACTTATATGACTAACTATTGTTTTTAAAACCTTAATTACCTTTAGGCTAATGCATTCCCTGTGGAAATCAAAGAAGTTTCAACTGCCCAGTGAATCAAATCTTAGTTTTTTTAAAACAAAATCTTTTTTTAATTGGTTTCAACAAGCTTACAACTAAAATCTTTTGGACTTTTTCACCCTGACATCCCCTCTCACCCGTACCTTATCCCACATACAATTCTCTCCCTATTTTTTTTAATGAAAACCCTAAACTAGGTAGCCTCTCTCTCCCACGTGCTAGACCCCACGTTTCGTTCTCTCTCCCTATATAACACAACCTAATAGGTTAACCTAGGGTTGCAACACAAATATTTGAGCCGCACACGATTTTAGAGTAGCGTTCTTTTATCAAAGACCCTTCTTTTTCCCCATCGATCTACAGACCTTCACCCTGGAGGCCGCCGGCAACACCCTCACGAACTCAAACCACCGCCTTCCACAGCCGCCTGCGTCCCCTCTCCGCCGCCTGAATCCGCAGCGAGCGCCTCCCCCACTCAGCCGCCGCCGCTGCAGAGCGCGCAGCACCCGCCACCCGCGCTCTCATCTCCAGAGCCCGCCGCCGCTGCCGTACTTCGACGCCGCCGCCCTGCGGGAACTCCGGCGCCTCCGTCCGACGTTCCAACCTGCCACCGCCTCGCAGCTCCGTGCGCCTGCTCCGACCCCATCCTGAAGCCGCCGCCCGCGACGCCCGCTTCCTTCCGACAGCTCTCTGACTTCGCGTGGCCTCAGCCCCCACCTGACCACCACCGAACGACACCTCTCCCTCACGATCAGCGGCACCCGCCGGCGCCTCGCCCTGTCCTCACCCGCGCCAAGCAAAGCCTGGGCGCCTCCTCTCGCCGCACCTCGCCTCTCCCCGCTCTGATATCCTCCCGTCCGACGTCCGCACCAACATTGACGGCCCCCTCAGCAAACTGTTGGATATGGATGACGTTTGTACACCCTTGTAGGGGATGTACGAGGGAATACGGACCTCGAACGTCTTGTACACGAAGTCGTGTGCAAAGGGAATCTGTTCCCTTGCGGAGAGGATCTCTAGATTAGTGGGAAAGTCGCATTATATGTGCATAAGTGCATACGACATATGGCTAATAAAGGGGGAATATCTTAAGCTTATATTGTACCATGCATATGGTACAACTTAAGCTTATGTTGTACCATGTATGATGGTACACTTTAGTTAAATTGTTCCAAAGGGACAATTACTCCTAAAATAACTACCTTGGGGGCTATAAATAAGACCCAAGGCTTAGCCATTTCCTTACACTTTTGCATGTCATTCTTGCCTTGCATTTCATTCTAGCGAAGCTCTGCCGAAATCCTTCCTCTCTCTTTATCCAAGTTCTTAATCTAAAAGTAGAGATTTAGATTGTGGATTTAGTAGCCTTACTCCGTTCGTGAGAAGGCTCGATCCGTCGTGGCGAATCCGAAGGCGAAGTTCCGAGACTACCGTGCCGCATACGCAAGAGTAAGTCTTAACTTCATTTATCGATCCTAACGCTGTTTTGACATGATCCTACATTGGTATCGGAGCCATACGGGTTCGCCCCGGTCAAACCGCTGCCCCGTCGAAACTATGAACGAGTCGTTGTCTTTTTCACGAATGGGTATCCTACCATTACGGATATGGTAGGAACTCTTCGTGACGGAGAGAACGCAGCGGTTGTTCTTTTCACGTTAGGGTCTTCTGTCATTACGGATATGGCAGGAACTCTCCGTGACGGGAAGAACCGACCGTTCATATCGTCAAACTCGCTCTCTTCATGGATGGTGAGTCTCCATTCATAGGGAATTGGTGCTCTTTTCATGTGGAGCGCGTAGTTTACGAATTTTTTGAAGAGGGTTATTTTTTGGCACACGGCCATTGGAGGACAACTACTTCCTCGACGAACGGGTGCTTCACCGGAGAAGAAGGTGGTAGTTATTTCCATCGGGGAAGATGAAATTTGGTGCATGTGCACCATGGCCAAATGGGCTATGAAGGCCATGCACCCCCCTCCCATGCGGAGGGGGTTGGCTACGGCCAATAACCACCACGGCAACCCCCTCCGACGGGGGTATGCAGCCACCCCATGAAAGGGGGGAGACCGGCCATGGCCAAAGGGCCATGGCCGGTCAAGGCCAATAAGCCATGGCCGGCCGGCCCTGGCCGGCCATGGCCATGGCTAGAGAGCCCTGGCCGCGGCCAGGCCAGGCCAGGGCCAGAAGGCCCTGGCCGCGGCCAGGCCAGGGCCAGGCCGCCCTGGTCGAGGCCAGGGCAGGGGCCCTGGCCCCGGCCAGGGCCTGGCCGCCCTGGCAGAGGCCAGGGCAGCGCCCTGGCCTCAGGCCAGGGCCTAGCCGCCCGGCCGAGGCTAGGGCAGGGGCCCTGGCCCCGGCCAGGGGCCTCTGGCCGAGGCCAGGCCAGGCCTGCCTCTGGCCAGGCCAGTGGCCTGGCCGGCCCTGGCAGTGGCCAGGGCTGCCGCAGGCCGCCCCTGGCCGGCCAGGGCAGAGGCCCTTGGCCGGCCCTTGGCCAGCCTCGGCCAGGGCAGGGGCCCTGGCCGGGAGTGATGTAGACCAATTTTTTGGTCGACCAATTTGGGTGTTTTGGTCGACCAATCCGGCATAAGGTCTTGGTCGATCACGAACTTGCCGACTAGCCCATACAGGGTGTCAAAAGGCCTTGGTCAAACACGAATATGCCGACTAGCCCACACGAGATTAGCCATGTCATTGTGCTCTACTCTACGGAGATTAGCCAATGTACTTATGACGTTGTGCTCTACTCTACAGAGATTAGCCAATGTATTTCAAATTTTTTGAAAAAGATGTTTTCAAATATGTTATGTCCCGTCCTTAATCGGGATAGCGCAATTTAGAATTCCAAGTCCTACCACGATCCGACCATGGTTATCTAACCCATGGGTGTGTAGAACAGGTCTCGTGGCTTGGCAATTGTTGCGCTAAAATTCTTTGCGCAAACTCTCACCTATTCCATTTTGAAAGATATGTTTTTCAAAAGTATTTTTCCGCTGCTGGTACCATACGGGTATAAGTAAGAGGGATACTTTGAAAGTTACTTCTAGATGGTAGTTGGGAACGTAGTGAACTTCTCGATTCTAGAGTAACATTTCAGCTTATCCAAGGAACTTATCAAGTGTTTAAGAATCGAAACTTTATGCAAAGAATTTTGATCGTGGTTTTCATTTTCTTTGCAGTTTTTTGATTCGAATATGTCTACCGCTTCTAAGAACATTGTCGCCGAGCTTAACAAAGGTGAAAAGCTCAACGACGACAATTATAAACTTTGGTCAATAAAAATCCAATATGTTTTGGAGGAGCAAGATGTGCTTGAAACACTCCAAAACATAATGGAAGAACCTGAATTGGGCAATACGGCCCAACACAAGAGGGACCGAGAAGCTTATGAGACTTGGACTCGAAAGAACAAAATAGCACGTATTACGTTATTGTCCGCAATGGACAATGACATAATGCGTCTATTTCGGGAATTCGACCTAGCCAAAGACATATGGTCTGGGCTAGACGTAAAGTTTGGTGGAACTTCGGTAACCAAACTCTGCTCCTTAAATATTCAATTTGATTCGTACAAAATGCGGCGAGATCAATCTATGAAAAAGCATCTCCGCCACATGGCGAATCTCATAGCTGAATTGAAGGATGCGGGTCTTACGCTGTCTGACGAACAGCAGATCCAAGCAGTCATTCGTTCACTCCCAGATAGCTGGGATAACATGAAAATGCACCTCACTCATAATGAGTGCATTAAAACTTTAAGCGATGTATCCAAACACCTCGAACTCGAGGAAGAGCGGATTCAAGCCGCAAAACCTAGTGCCAAAGTGCACATGGCCGCTAGTTCCTCACATGGAGGAAAGAAGCGGAAGGTTAAACGCTTAAGGTTTATGAACGAACGAAAGCAAGAACCGGAAACCTCAAAGAAGACTAAGAACAAAAAGTGGCAAAAGAAAGTGCACTCAAAAAAGAAAAACTTGAAGAAGATCAAGTGCTTTAAGTGCAACAAGTACGGTCACTTCGCCCGTACGTGTACGGATGGAAGTGATAAGGTAACTTGTAGGGCTAGTTACATATGTGTTTCTAGTTCCATGTTTCTTGCTGAATCTAACTATTTTTGGTTGATTGATTCAGGGGCCACAGACCACGTAGCGAAGGACAGAAGGTTCTTCATAGAGTATCGAAGGATAACTCAAGGAACAAAGTGGATATACGTCAGCAACAACACTCGTGTGGAAGTCAAGGGCGTCGGAACATGCAAGCTAGTTCTCGACAACGGCCGGACTCTATTATTGCACGACGTCCTTTTTGCTCCAGATATTAGAAGGAATATTGTTTCCGTGGTCATGTTAATGTCTTTAGATTATGAATGGAGGTTCTATAAATAAAATGTTGACCTTGTTTGTAATAGTTCTTTAGTTGGGTCGGGTAATGTTTGTAATGGATTGATTGTTTTAAACACTATGTATGATGATTCTTCTTCTATTAATGAAAGTTTCCATTTGACAAATACTTCTAACTCTGAAACTGAGATCATTTGTTGGCATGCAAGACTTGGTCACATTGGACCAACTAGAATGGATAGACTTGCCAAAAGTGGCTTGCTATCTAATGTTTCAAAAGTTGAAATGTCAACTTGCGAACATTGTCTTGTAGGGAAAACTTGTCGCAAGCCGTTTGGAACTGGCACAAGGGCCGAAGTTCCATTACAGCTTATCCATTCAGACATTTGCGTTCCAATGAATGTTAAGACAAGACGCGGGAAGTCCTATTTCATCACCTTCATTGATGACTTCACCCGTTTCGGTCACATTTATTTGATTTCCCACAAACATGAAGCTTTATCTTGCTTCAAAAACTATATGAGTTTAGGGGAAAATCAACTAGATCGCAAGATAAAGGTCTTGCGAACCGATCGGGGTGGAGAATATCAATCAACGAGTTTTAAGGAACTCTGTGATGAAAAAGGCATAGTTCATCAAATAACTATGCCTTATACTCCGCAACAAAACGATGTTGCGGAAAGAAGAAATAGGACATTGATGGAAATGGTCCGATCAATGATGTCTCAGGCAAATTTGCCCATCACCTTTTGGGGTGATGCATTATTGACGGCAGCATTCATCTTAAACCGTGTACCCTCGAAGTCGGTAAGTTCTACTCCTTATGAGTTGTGGAACAATAGAACTCCAGACTTAAGCATTCTAAAACCTTGGGGTTGTGCCTCTTACGCACATTTATCCTCTCACAAATATGGCAAACTTGGGCCACGTGGGAGGAAGTGTATCTTCATCCGATACGCTGAAAACTCCAAAGGATATGTTTTCGTCGGCCAAGAGGACAATGGTGGTCTAATAGAATTTGAATCGAGGAATGTTGTCTTCTTGGAAAACGAGTTTCCAAGACAGGGTGAGATAAGTCAAGACTTATCCTTGTTTGAGACTTGGGATCAAGAAGGATCGGAACGTTCGAGTGGGAGAATTCTTGGTGAAGAGGAAAATGACCCTCATACTTCACCTATGGATGATACGAACGATACCAATCCTATTCCGAGTGGGAGTGATGTTATTCCAAGTGGGAGTGATGTCATTCCAAGTGGGAGTGATCAAACTCAAGCAAGACGTAGTAATCGAACGAGGCTAACACCTCTGAGATTTGAGGATGAATTTCCTCAAACATTCATGACATTACTACAAGATGATGACGAACATGCAAATTTCAAACAGGCCGTCACATGCCCTGCTAAAGATAAATGGATAGCGGCGATGGAAGAAGAACTTCAATCCATGAAAACAAACCAAGTCTGGGACTTGGTTGATTTACCTAAGGGACGTAGAGCCATTGGGAACAAGTGGGTTCTCAAAATCAAGCATAAGGCTGATGGCTCCATCGAGAAATATAAAGCTCGCCTTGTTGCGAAAGGTTTCACACAACAAGAAGGAATAGACTACGAAGAGACTTTCTCTCCTGTCGTGCGTTTTACCTCCATTCGCTTAATTCTGGCAATGGTGGCTTGTTTGGACCTCGAGTTACATCAGATGGATGTAAAGACTGCTTTTCTTAACGGAGAACTAGATGAGGAGATCTACATGGAACAACCAAACGGGTTCGTACAAGAAGAAAACAAACATAAGGTTTGTAAACTTCGTAAATCCATATATGGTCTTAAACAATCCTCAAGGCAGTGGTATATGCGCTTTCAAGAAGTCGTTTTGTCGTATGGTTTCTCCATGCTCGACGAAGACAACTGCGTATACATTAAGAGGATTAAGAACAAGTATGTAATTATGTCTCTTTATGTAGATGACATACTTATAGCCGGAAATGATAAGCGTCTTATCATGGATATCAAAGCTTGGCTTTTATCCGTCTTTGAAATGAAAGACATGGGTGAAGCTGCATATATCCTTGGGGTTAAGATATCAAGGAATCGTTCCAAGAAACTTCTTTCTCTCTCTCAAGAGACATATATAAAGAAAGTTTTAGAACGGTTTAATATGCAGGACTGCAAGCCAATTGATACTCCAATAAGCAAAGGCGAGGGTCTATGTTTGGAAATGTGTCCCAAAGATCCAAAAGAAAAGAAAGCTATGGAAAAGGTTCCATACTCCAGTGCTGTCGGGAGTCTGATGTACGCCATGATGTGTACCAGACCAGACATTTGCTATGCTGTTGGTATGGTAAGCCGTTACCAATCCAACCCAGGACAGGCACACTGGAAAGCGGTGAAGAGGATATTAAGGTACCTCAAAGGGACTGCGGACTATGCATTGTGCTATCAAGGCAATACCTTGAAACTCGAAGGCTATACCGATGCTGATTGGGCAGGTGATCTCGACGAGCGAAGATCTACCTCAGGCTTTGTTTTCTTGCTCGGGAATGGTGCAATATCTTGGAGTAGCAAGAAGCAAACCTGCATCGCCCTATCAACCATGGAAGCTGAATTTGTAGCATTCAGCATGGCGGTCCAAGAAGCTGTTTGGCTTAGGAAATTCTTAGACAGGCTGACGGATGCCACTGACTCGAGCACTGTTCCTATATACAGTGATAGTCAAGCTTCGATTGCCTATGTCAAAGATCCTAAATTTCATTGTAAGACCAAACACATTGATATTCGATTCAAGTTTGCGAAGGACTATGACAAACGGAAGTTAGTAGACATAGGATACATATCCACGCATAAGATGATAGCGGATCGCCTTACTAAGGAGATCCCCAGAGATGTGTTCTTCAAACACTTATCATCTATGGGAATGCGTAGGTGCTAAGCTGTATCATGTAATATTTCCCATGTCTATAGAAGATCAAAGTTTAATAAAAAGAAGAAGTTTTTTTTATATATTGCATACAAGTTTCTTACAAATGATTTTATACATTTGTGTTTAAGTCTCAGCTATTTTATTGTGTGTATGTCGGACAGATTAAGGTTGGCTCTCTCACATGAGCAACCGCCTTATCTTATCAGATGGATAAGATAGAGATGAGACTAGTTTAAAGTCAAAATCATTAGACAAATGATTTAGAGTCATGACTTAAACTAGATAGTCGAATGAAAGATCTGCATCATATGGATGCTTACAAAAGATCTGAGATCTGTATCACAAGGATATTTCAAAGAGATCTCATAGGATTTTTTAAATCCTATCTGTCTTATGCAGGATGAGAGTCCGGGAATATTTCATGGGTAGTAAGGGGACTCAAAAGATATGCACCGTGGTGTCTGATCTTTCATCCGTACAACATCATTAAGACATACTCTTCCTGGGAAAGGAGTGATGTTGTAATACGTGTTCATACCACGTATGCATTTCGACCACTGAGTTAGTAGCAATAGTGTTTGCTATTATGTGAGACTCAAAGGCCATATGGGTCTTAACTCTTACCCTCAAGGACTCCAATTGGTTCCTTTAGATTTGACGAGATGATCGCTATCTTAGCGTGTTACTAATGGGCTATGACAATTCGGCTCGGCGGGGCACGTTAGAAAAGCGAATCAAGTCAAGATCAAAAGGTTCGCAAGAAGAGGAAGATTGATTTCATATTTGCATTTGGACTATAATGATTCAAAGCTGGCCAGCCAATTGTGATCCAGATGGGATTCAATTGTTGAATATAAAGTATAAGAAATGTGAAGAAATAATCTAGGGTAAAGCATGCGTTGAACTACTCAACTTTGCACCTTCGAGGTCGTTGTGTATCTCTAACAAGTGCACAACAACAGACTCTACGCGCATGACGGTCGCACGGTCTATTTATCGGTATGATAGATGAAAGAACTAAGAGAAAGACGTTCTCTTACAATACCCTCAAGTGTGAGTGGGAGATGTTGGATATGGATGACGTTTGTACACCCTTGTAGGGGATGTACGAGGGAATACGGACCTCGAACGTCTTGTACACGAAGTCGTGTGCAAAGGGGATCTGTTCCCTTGCGGAGAGGATCTCTAGATTTGTGGGAAAGTCGCATTATATGTGCATAAGTGCATACGACATATGGCTAATAAAGGGGGAATATCTTAAGCTTATATTTTACCATGCATATGGTACAACTTAAGCTTATGTTGTACCATGTATGATGGTACACTTTAGTTAAATTGTTCCAAAGGGACAATTACTCCTAAAATAACTACCTTAGGGGCTATAAATAAGACCCAAGGCTTAGCCATTTCCTTACACTTTTGCATGGCATTCTTGCCTTGCATTTCATTCTAGCGAAGCTCTGCCGAAATCCTTCCTCTCTCTTTATCCAAGTTCTTAATCTAAAAGTAGAGATTTAGATTGTGGATTTAGTAGCCTTACTCCGTTCGTGAGAAGACTCGATCCGTCGTGGCGAATCCGAAGGCGAAGTTCCGAGACTACCGTGCCGCATACGTAAGCGTAAGTCTCAACTTCATTTATCGATCCTAACGCTGTTTTAACAGGTTCCAACACAAACGGCCTGGACAGCGAAGCCCTGACCCACAACCCTGCTGCCTGAGTCGCATCACCGCCACAACGCCTCCAAGCCTCCTCTCTCTCCGGCGCCAACCCCGACCCCGAGCACCGCTCCGAGCAACACCAACGCCATCTCCGCACGGGACCTCCTCCTCACTCGACAGCGCCGAACCACCCGACTGTCCCTCTCTCTTGCCTCCAGGCATCCGATCCCGTCATCCCACAACCCCGGTCACCGGCAGCTACCATCTCCATCGCCTCGCCCTCCTCTGTTTCGCCCCGAACTCCTCCGACGACTGCCCAAACTCTCCTTCTCTGGCGACACCCCAAGCTCCGAACTGTCTCTCTCCTCCGAACTCAACGCGCGGTCACCCTCTCCCGTACACCGCCGAGCCTCGACTTTCGTTTCAGCCCAAAAAGTCCCAACTCCCATCTTCAAGCAACAAAATGGGAGACGTGTGCATATAAGTTGTAAGTTCTCATGTTTTTTTTATATTAAAAAGGCCATCATGCTAAATAGTTCCCCCTTGAGCCCACACTATTAATTCAATTCAGATGTTAGTACGGTATATGGGGGTGGAGATCAGTAGTGCACTTATGATGATGAACTGTGCCTTATGCATCTAACAACGTTACAGGCTGGGCAGTAAGTATATTAATTTTTGATAGGGGTTTTATAAGAAGCAGTGGCTTATTGTATGTGTGTAGCATAACAATTTTAGTACGCTTATGTTAGTTTAGTTAGTTGATGTTAATAATTTAATGATGCAGATAATTAAGTATGCCTCCTTGTTACTGTCTGGGCCTCGACGATCCCCTCTTGGTTGCGCTACTCGCAGTCAAGGAACCAGAGTCAGGGCGACGCGATCCGTTATTTCAGGTGCAACGTTAAAGCCTGCACGTGATTGTCGAACCAGGTTGGTCCCCCCTAACTCATAGCAAACCCACACCGTAGCAAAACTGAACCCTAACTAAAATCGGACAACTCAAACTAAATTTACTTTTCTGCACCAGTAAAACGATGTCACTGTAGGAATCGACCATCGGACAACTTTTCTGTGCATATAGGGTAGTGGTCGATTTAGGCTGAACAAAAACACCAAAACGTGACTTTTTGACTGATAGGGTAGTCCTGTTTAATTTAGAAACAAACCGTAATAGGACTGACGGAAAGCGCGATCTGACATCGCCGTTATCCTGTTTCAGACGGACTACCACAGACGCGACGACTGGACGCGACGACTCGGACAGACGACACACTCGCCAACGCAGGCAAGTGTACTCACTTGCTCTTTCGGCCGTGCCTAGGCCTTAGACTGTTAGAACTATTAAACTGTGAACAAAGAGAACCGGACGTGAAATGATAGCGTCCGGGACTCCCCTGATGACTTAGACTTGACGACGAAGTCTGAGCGCAACAACAACAACTTTTGACACCATAGGTTTCATCTGCGTGTGCGTGTGAGTGGACACCCTAGAACAACTTTGCCCTTGCCATGTCATGAACATCTTGCACGTCGTGTCTTATGTAGCCTGTGGGCAATGAGACGCTCACCTAGCAGAGTGAGTGATCTTTGTTACGGAACACCTACGGGAAGCTCGGCACCCACCTAGCAGAGTGAGTGTCCCAGCAGACCGAGAGGATAGAGACACTCACCTAGCAGAGTGAGTGGTCCTATACAGTAGTACAGTTTCACCTACGAGGCGTCCGTCGCTCACCTAGCAGAGTGAGAGATGCGCTACCGATCGTGGGGATAGAGGCACTCACCTAGCAGAGTGAGTGGCCCTATATTGTCTTGTCTTGAGCACTTGGGTTTGGGGTAGGGTTGAGCGTGCGCACGGGGAGAGGGTTTGATCCCCCTCGAACCGTAACACGTGAACCCTTCGAGTCACACGTGTCTCGTCTTGTCTTGTCCTGCTTGTCTTGTCACGTCCTGTCACGACCCGTTTAGGTTAGTCCCGTAGTCGGTAGCACACGCTACGACTACTGATTGCTACGCTTTACTTTCCTGCTGCATTTACTTTCTTTCGTCACTCCGTTATAACCCCAGCATGCTAATCAACCAGTAAACTGTTGTTTAATAGTTCGGTACACTTGCAGTAGAGTCTGGCCCTTTTTGTAGACTTTACCTGACGTACAGTTCCTTTCTTTTGGGTGATGTACGTCAGGTGTCGAGACAGAGTACGTTGACGAGGCGGACCTGCCAGAGTACGTAGAGCCGGAGGACGTCGATCCTGAGTACGTGCTCGAGGAGGACCAGAGCTAGAGATCTTCACGTTGCAGATTCAGAGGTTTCACTGCAGTTTAGTTGGGTGCGTTGCACAGTTTACTTTCTGTCTAGGTTGGGTGCTTGCACCATTAGTTTACTTCAGCTGTTTTGTAGCCGTGTTGGCTTTTGTTTAGACTCTCCGTACTTTTTCTGGATATCTGTTGAATAAAATGAATGCATCTCTTTTTGTACTTTTGTTGTTCCGTACTAACTTGCAGGGACCTGTTCCTTCGTCTTGGAGTACCACACAGACGCTTTTTGGGTCCGAGCTTCACAGCTCCGGCCTATGCGGGCCTTGTCACGTTTCGCTTCCGTCGTTTTTGGAAGCATGGCGTGACAGAATCGCCCCCCCAGTCGACGTCGCTAGCTGTCACGCCCCGCTTCCCTAAAATGAGGCGAGACGTGAGAAGGTCCGCACGAGAGAGGAGCTGTGAAGCCCCAAACCCGATAAGCGTCAATTTAGTATAAGCAGGTCCCTGTAATCGCAAAAGGAACAACAACAATAATAATAAAGAGGCGGATATGAAATACCAATCCCAAAGTTTGTCCACAAAATATTCAACATCACAGAAAAGCCACCAGGCTAACAGAAAAGAGTCTAAGGCCCAGAACAAGGCCAACAAAATAACACAAACATAACAGAGTATCAAACTAGGTGCCACGCACCGACAATTAAGCAGCCTAACAAAAGAAGCTAAACGAAGACACTAAGACTGATCCCCAGTACCAACGTAGTCCTCGATCAACGCGGGCCCTGACTCAGCGTCAGCGAACACCACGTCCTCCGCAAGTAACTCAGGCTCGGGCTCTAACATGTGTCACCCAAAAGAGAAAAGGGGCACATGTCAGCAAGTCGAAAGACTTGTGCAAGGAAACGAGAATAAATGTAAACTAGCATCCTAGCAGTTGAAATATGGTGCATGGCAAGTAAAGTAAGGTGGTAACAAGTAAAGTAAAGGAGAGTACAAGTGGCAAGTGGTTGTTGTGGCATGTAATGTCAAGTAACAAGTACAAGGGATCACTCAACGAGCGCCCTATGCCCTCAGGCTGTGTTCAAGTGTCAAGTACAAGGGATCACTCAACGAGCGCCCTATGCCCTCAGGCTGTGTTCAAGTGTCAAGTACATGGGATCACTCAACGAGCGCCCTATGCCCTCAGGCTGTGTTCAAGTGTCAAGTACAAGGGATCACTCAACGAGCGCCCTATGCCTTCAGGCTGTGATGAGCTCGTCTTCTGGAACACGGGCCAGAAAGTGCAAATGGCATAGGATGGTGCCCACGCAAGGTGGTGCCTAGCCGGAACAATAGTACAAGTATGTAGCAAAGCTACGCAATCACGATGGGTATTCAAGCATGCAATGACATGAGCAGTTAATACGCGTACCGTTAATTGTATTTAAATGTGACAGGCAAAATGCAATGACATGAACAGATATTCGCGTACCATTTATTGAAATTAGACATGACAGGCAAAATGCAAAAGCAGTTAAGGATGCATGGATGACATGAACATTTAATACGCGTACCGTTAAGGGAAAGTAAACGTGACATACAAGCATGATGAAGGTGACGGACCAAGCTTCGTTGTCAAGCTAGGTCAATGGCGTCTAAACGGCTATCCTTTCACCGTCTAGTCTCTTTTACGCTAAAGCAGGGTAAATGGCCTAAGACATGGCCCAAATCAAAAGATGCAAGTTTCACTTGCCTGACACCGAGATTGACGAGCAATGAAGATCGTCACACAAGCTAACTACGGAAAGATTCACTGTTATGGCAAAACAATTATTAGCACAATGATCCTAAATAGGTTTCTTATTAGAACCCTAATCATCTAACAATCCATTTTATTAGGGTTTCACAATGTCAATGTGGGTTATGCTAAAATTAAAGGAATCGAGTATTACCGCGTAGGGAACGGAAGAATAACGCCGAGCAACCACGACGACGGAAGAAACGCTCCGGGGAACCTAAGGTTCAGATCTGGAAATGATTGGAGAAGTTTGGAGGAATAGGGTTTTGGGGGATTTTTGGGGGTTTGATGGAGATTTAGGGAAGATGAGAGGTAGAATGAGTGGAGGGAGGGTTTGGATGATGGAGATTGAGCTTGGATGAAGGAAATAGGGTTTGAGGGAGATAGGGGCTCAAAGGGGGGAGAAATTAGGGTTTTAGGTCGTGAGGGAGGAGAAGAAAACGTTTGGAGTGGTATTTATAGAGTTTGGTGGCGGCTAGGGCAAAACTAGGGTTTCCCGCACTGCTTAGTCGGTCAAAGAACAACTGCTGACCGACTAGTTTGAGAACTAGTCGGTCGGTTGACCAACGCAGACCGACTAAGTGTAAACAGTAACTCCAGTCGAAAATCTAAACTAAGAGTTAGTCGGTCAAAGAACAACTACTGACCGACTAGTTTGACATCTAGTCGGTCGATGAACGTTCTTAGACCGACTAAGAGTAAACAGTAACTGATACTAAAATTAGATGATGTGTTAGTCGGTTAAAGAAGCATTGCCGACCGACTAGTTTGCAACCTAGTCGGTCAACCAACGTTCTTAGACCGACTAACGATAAACAGTAACTCCTGAGAAATTTAGAAAGCCAACTAGTCGGTCCAAGAAGGATTGCCGACCGACTGGATCGTCATCTAGTCGGTCGGTGCCCCTTCTTATACCGGCTAATGAGCACCAAAAGTTCCGATACGGAGCGCGGGGCCCCGAGATCGATTCCTAAGACTCCTAGGCTTGATCTAATAGTAAGATACGACCGTTATGAAGTCCGTCACGAATGACATACTTCGAAATCGACAATCTTAAGGAAGAAACGAGAAAATACGACGAATCGATCGAAAATGAAAGCTACGGAGACGAAAACCACACATGAGGGGAAAATCCACCAAAACATATATTATATTATAATAAATCCAAATACATGAAAAGCAGTCGTTACATCCTCCCCAACTTAAGAAAAAATTCCGTCCTCGGAATTTCCAAATACTCACGAGTCCGGAAACAAAAGTGGGAAACGCTCTCGCATCTCATCCTCATTCTCCCAAGTAGACTCTCCAGGTGAGCCGTGTCGCCACATCACCCTCACAAGATTAACAATCTTGTTCCGAAGCGATTTCTGACGCCTGTCCAGAATCTGCACTGGATGCTGGTCATACGTCAAATCGGGGCGAACGGTAATCTCCGAAAAATCCACAGCATGAGATGGATCGCTAATGTATCGACGAAGCTGCGACACATGGAAAACAATGTGAACTCCTTCCAAAGATGGAGGCAAGGCCAAGCGATAAGCTACCTCGCCAACCCTCTCCAAAATGTCAAACGGTCCAGTCCAATGTATCGCGGGCTCAACTTCCCTCGCTTCCCAAAACGAATCACACCACGATTCGGGGAAATCTTCAAGAACACATGGTCGCCCGGCTGAAACTCCAAAGGACGACGTTTAGCATCCGCCCAATGCTTAAAACGGTCCTGAGCAATTCTCAACCTCTCCCGAATATTCCTGACGATATCCACGGCCTCCACGATCATCTCAGGTCCCAACAACTCCCGATCACCAACGTCATCCCAACTCAATGGCGATCGACATTTCCTCCCATAAAGAGCGACGAAAGGCGCCAGGCCAATACTCGCCTGGAAGCTGTTGTTGTAAGAGAACTCCACCAAATGCAGATGGTCCTCCCACGAACCCTTGAAATCCAACATGCACGCCCTCAGCATGTCTTCCAAAATCTGAATCGTCCTCTCGGACTGGCCATCCGTCTGCGGATGGTACGCCGTGCTGAAACTCAGATGCGTACCCAAGCTCTTCTGCAAACTCTACCAGAACTGAGATATGAACCTCGTGTCTCTGTCAGACACGATACTCACGGGGACTCCATGAAGTCGCACAACCTCCTGCACGATTCACGTTACATCACTATCCAAACTAGGAAAAGGACATAAAACGGAGAGTAAAAGAATTTACCTCCATATATCTCCTCGCTAGCGCCTCAGTGGACTGTCCCACTCGGAACGGAATAAAGTGCGCGGATTTGGTCAATCGATCTACGATCACCCAAATCGCGTCATTCTGCTTCGGACTCCGAGGTAGCCCAGTCACGAAATCCGTAGTGATGTGTTGCCATTTCCACTCCGGAATCGGAAGCGGTTGTAGCAACCCGGCCGTATGCTGATGCTCCGCCTTCACTTGCTGGCAACCCAAGCACTTGGCTACACTCCGAGCCACACTCCTCTTCATACCATGCCACCAATAATTCAGATGAAGATCCTGGTACATCTTGGTGCCACCAGGATGCACAGAATACGGCGAACTGTGTGCCTCCACCATCAGCTCCTCTCTGATATCCCCAGCTGGCACACACAACCTGGCTCCAAACCTCAGCGAGCCATCCTCATGAATCAAAAAGTCAGTCCGCATACCGGCTTCCACCTGCTCCCGAATCTTCATCAGCTTCGGATCCTCAGCCTGGCCAGCCTTAATCCGATCCACGATCGTCGACTGTACCTGCATGTACATCAACGAAGAAGCCTCCCCAGGAAGAACAATCTCCACACCAGACTCGCAAAAATCCTGCTGCAATCTCCACTGCGAGGTCAAAATCATCACCGCTGGAAGCCTACTCAGCGCATCAGGGACCACATTCACCTTGCCAGGGTGAAACTGCAAATCAATATCATAATCCGCCATAAGCTCCAACCATCGACGCTGTCGCATGTTGAGCTCCTTCTGAGTAAAAATATACTTCAAGCTTTTGTGATCGGTGAAAATCTTCACTTTCTCACTCAGCAGGAAGTGCCTCCAAATCTTAAGAGCAAACACAACGGCAGCCAACTCCAAATCATGCGTCGGGTAATTCTTCTCATGAACCTTAAGCTGACGAGACGCATACGCCACAACATGTCCGTGCTGATGCAACACACAACCGAGACCCTTGCCAGAAGCATCGCAAAAGATCTCAAATCCACCGCTGCGATCAGGCACAACAAGAATAGGGGCAGTCGTCAACCTCTCCTTCGGAACGCCAAAAGCACTCTCACAATCACCCGACCAAACAAAAGCAACATCCTTCCGCGTCAACCTGGTCATCGGCTCAGCAATACGAGAAAAGTCCTTAATGAAACGCCGATAATAACCAGCAAGTCCAAGGAAACTCCGAATCTCAGACGCTGACGACGGAACAGGCCACTCTCTGATGGCCCGAATCTTCTCGGGATCCACTGAAATACCATCTCTAGTCACCACATGCACGAGAAAAGCAACTCTATCCAGCCAGAACTCGCACTTCAAAAACTTAGCATACAAACGATGCTTCCTCAAGATCTCCAACACCGTCCTTAAGTGCGAGGCATGCTCTTCCTCCGACTTCGAATAGATCAGAATGTCGTCAATAAATATAACGACAAACTTATCCAAAAAGTCGTAGAAAATCAGGTTCATCAGATTCATGAAAACTGCGGGCGCGTTAGTTACGCCGAAAGGCATAACCACGAACTCATAGTGTCCATACTTCGTCCTGAACGCTGTCTTCGGAACATCATCCTTCTTCACCTTCAACTGATGGTAACCACTCCTCAAATCCAATTTAGAAAACACCCTCGAACCTCCAAGCTGATAAAAAATATCATCGATGCGAGGCAACGGATATTTATTCTTAATGGTTACCACATTCAACTCCCGATAGTCCACGCACATGCGACACGAACCATCCTTCTTCTTTACCAGCAACACCGGTGCTCCCCACGGAGACACGCTAGGATTAATATAACCCTTCCACATAAGCTCATCCAACTGCTTCCGCAACTCTTCCAATTCTGCAGGTGCCATACGATATGGCGCCTTCGAAATCGGCTGCGCACCTGGAACAAGATCGATAGAAAATTCTAGAGCTCGATCAGGTGGCAAACCAGACATCTCCTTGGGGAAGACGTCGCCAAAATCACGCACCACAGCTGGCCACTCCAACTCCATCTGCATAGCCACAGCCTCCACCGGCCTGGCCCGAAATCTGACAGGACCAAGCGAACTGCTACCACGACTGAACTCAAATATCGGGTGTCCGGGAATCTCGAACACCACCTTCTTCCTCCGACAGTCAATCGTAGCATAGAAGCTCGCAAGCCAATCCATCCCAAGGACCGCATCGTAATTGATGATGTCGTGGACAATGAAATCAGCACAAAGCTTACGTCCACAAACCACCAACGGGCAAGAATTGCACCCACGATGCACCGAGGCTACACCGTTCCCTGTGACGATATTCCAACTCTTAGGAAGAGAGGACGTCGACAAGGAATTCTTCTCCACGAAGCTCCGAGAAATAATGCACATCGATGCACCAGAGTCAAAGAGGACTCGTGCAGGAAATGTGCAAACCAAAACCACACCTAACAAGCAATTAACCATCAAATCCTAGTCTAGCAAACAATCATGAGCAAGCAACCAATATAATCAAAAATCAAACTAACTAAGGAAGATAAATAGCTAGAATGAGCGTTACCTGCAATAACCTCATCCACGGCCATGCTCTCCTCCTCAGTCATCAGAAAGGCCTGCCCTCTCGGCGGAACAGCCTGCCGAAAGGCCTGTCTTTGTGGAACAAGAGGCACTCCACATCCAACGGGCACAGGAGCTCGCTGCTGCAACGGCTGTGCTGCAATAGGAGCCCGCCAAGGCTGCCTCGACTTCGGACACTCCCGGATGGTGTGGGCAGGATCTCCGCAGACAATGCACTGTCCCAGAAACCTCCTACACTGATCCCTGAGGTGTCCAGTCTTGCCACAGAAATGGCAAGTCTTCAGAATAGGCCCTCCTGGCCTCTTGAACTACACCGGATGATTAGGCTTGAAACCAGGCCTAACCACCGCCCTGGCATGCTCCATAGGCCTCTTCCCAGCTGCAGAAACATGTCCCTTCCTCTGATTCAAATTCAACTCTTGCCGCCTCGCAGCAATCAGAACCTTCTGATATGTCTCCAGGTCAGAAGAGGTCACGAAGCTCTGAAGCTCCAAGGCAAGTCCCTGAAGAAATAGCTGAGCTTTCTCATCGGCATCCTGCACCATCTTAGGTGCAAACCGACTGAGCCTCGTGAACTCCTGGTGGTACTGATCCACCGACAAGTTCCCTGCTTCAGATCTATAAAGCGTTGCAGCATTACTTGCCTAGCAGCCTTCGGGAAGAACTCTCCATCAAATCTGGACTTGAAGGTAGCCCAGACGATCGGCTCCACCAGCATCTTCTCTTCCGCATCCCACCAATTCCTGGCGTTGTCCTTCAGCTGCCTCTTAGCCAAATCAACCCATCCAGCCGGGTTAATCTTCGCCATTGCCAAGTTATCCTCAATGTTCCGTATCCACTCGTCGGCAGCCAGAGGACCCTCAGATCCATCAAAATATGCGGGACCCAGCTCCCGAAATTGCTTCGCTCCCGGCTCGGAGCGAGGGGCATCTGGAAGTGCCCGGGCAGCTCGAGCAAGTGGAGCATTCTGGACGTGCAGGAGCACGCCCTGCTGCACTTGCATCATCTGGATCATCATCCGCATCATCTCACCGTTGGTGGGTTCCCGCTCAGGCTCCTCATCATGAGGGGACGCACCACTACCTCCACCACGGGTGAATCGCCTTACTGCCATCTAGTGACACAGAAAACGAAGCAGATTAGACTCATAGCTTATGACTCGGATATCGAATTTATTTGTTGGACAACTTATATTATTATTGTTATCCCTGATAATTGCAGTTACAGAGAGACCTGCATGGGCCACCACTAAAACCTGTCACGCCCCGCTTCCCTAAAATGGAGGCGAGACGTGAGAAGGTCCGCACGAGAGAGGAGCTGTGAAGCCCCAAACCTGATAAGCGTCAATTTAGTATAAGCAGGTCCCTGTAATCGCAAAGGAACAACAACAATAATAATAAAGAGGCGGATATGAAATACCAATCCCAAAGTTTGTCCACAAAATATTCAACATCACAGAAAAGCCACCAGGCTAACAGAAAAGAGTCTAAGGCCCAGAACAAGGCCAACAAAATAACACAAGCATAACAGAGTATCAAACTAGGTGCCACGCACCGACAATTAAGCAGCCTAACAAAAGAAGCTAAACGAAGACACTAAGACTGATCCCCAGTACCAACGTAGTCCTCGATCAACGCGGGCCCTGACTCAGCGTCAGCGAACACCACGTCCTCCGCAAGTAACTCAGGCTCGGGCTCTAACATGTGTCACCCAAAAGAGAAAAGGGGCACATGTCAGCAAGTCGAAAGACTTGTGCAAGGAAACGGGAATAAATGTAAACTAGCATCCTAGCAGTTGAAATATGGTGCATGGCAAGTAAAGTAAGGTGGTAACAAGTAAAGTAAAGGAGAGTACAAGTGGCAAGTGGTTGTTGTGGCATGTAATGTCAAGTAACAAGTACAAGGGATCACTCAACGAGCGCCCTATGCCCTCAGGCTGTGTTCAAGTGTCAAGTACAAGGGATCACTCAACGAGCGCCCTATGCCCTCAGGCTGTGATGAGCTCGTCTTCTGGAACACGGGCCAGAAAGTGCAAATGGCATAGGATGGTGCCCACGCAAGGTGGTGCCTAGCCGGAACAATAGTACAAGTATGTAGCAAAGCTACGCAATCACGATGGGTATTCAAGCATGCAATGACATGAGCAGTTAATACGCGTACCGTTAATTGTATTTAAACGTGACAGGCAAAATGCAATGACATGAACAGATATTCGCGTACCGTTTATTGAAATTAGACATGACAGGCAAAATGCAAAAGCAGTTAAGGATGCATGGATGACATGAACATTTAATACGCGTACCGTTAAGGGAAAGTAAACGTGACATACAAGCATGATGAAGGTGACGGACCAAGCTTCGTTGTCAAGCTAGGTCAATGGCGTCTAAACGGCTATCCTTTCACCGTCTAGTCTCTTTTACGCTAAAGCAAGGTAAATGGCCTAAGACATGGCCCAAATCAAGAGATGCAAGTTTCACTTGCCTGACACCGGGATTGACGAGTAATGAAGATCGTCACACAAGCTAACTACGGAAAGATTCACTGTTATGGCAAAACAATTATTAGCACAATGATCCTAAATAGGTTTCTTATTAGAACCCTAATCATCTAACAATCCATTTTATTAGGGTTTCACAATGTCAATGTGGGTTATGCTAAAATTAAAGGAATCGAGTATTACCGCGTAGGGAACGGAAGAATAACGCCGAGCAACCACGACGACGGAAGAAACGCTCCGCGGAACCTAAGGTTCAGATCTGGAAATGATTGGAGAAGTTTGGAGGAATAGGGTTTTGGGGGATTTTTGGGGGTTTGATGGAGATTTGGGGAAGATGAGAGGTAGAATGAGTGGAGGGAGGGTTTGGATGATGGAGATTGAGCTTGGATGAAGGAAATAGGGTTTGAGGGAGATAGGGGCTCAAAGGGGGGAGAGATTAGGGTTTTAGGTCGTGAGGGAGGAGAAGAAAACGTTTGGAGGGGTATTTATAGAGTTTGGTGGCGGCTAGGACAAAACTAGGGTTTCCTGCACTGCTTAGTCGGTCAAAGAACAACTGCTGACCGACTAGTTTGAGAACTAGTCGGTCGGTTGACCAACGCAGACCGACTAAGTGTAAACAGTAACTCCAGTCGAAAATCTAAACTAAGAGTTAGTCGGTCAAAGAACAACTACTGACCGACTAGTTTGACATCTAGTCGGTCGATGAACGTTCTTAGACCGACTAAGAGTAAACAGTAACTGATACTAAAATTAGATGATGTGTTAGTCGGTTAAAGAAGCATTGCCGACCGACTAGTTTGCAACCTAGTCGGTCAACCAACGTTCTTAGACCGACTAACGATAAACAGTAACTCCTGAGAAATTTAGAAAGCCAACTAGTCGGTCCAAGAAGGATTGCCGACTGACTGGATCGTCATCTATTCGGTCGGTGCCCCTTCTTATACCGGCTAATGAGCACCAAAAGTTCCGATACGGAGCGCGGGGCCCTGGGATCGATTCCTAAGACTCCTAGGCTTGATCTAATAGTAAGATACGACCGTTATGAAGTCCGTCACGAATGACATACTTCGAAATCGACAATCCTAAGGAAGAAACGAGAAAATACGACGAATCGATCGAAAATGAAAGCTACGGAGACGAAAACCACACATGAGGGGAAAATCCACCAAAACATATATTATATTATAATAAATCCAAATACATGAAAAGCAGTCGTTACACTAGCTCCCATCCTTCACACTCCTCAGATCGCGCAGAAGCCGCTCCTAAAAATGTTTCCAAAATAGCCTCAACATTCTCGACCGAGTAGGTGACTCGGTCGAGCAATGTGTTGCTCGGTCGGTCGCTCGGGCCGAGAAACTGTGCTGCTCGACCGAGCTTGATAGGGAATCAAGAATCTCCAAAATCCTCACTCTGCCTGCACGGGCCGAGTCAGCTCAGCTCGGTCCGAGCAGAGGCTGACTCGGTCGCTGAGTAGTGGCTCGGGCCGTGCGCTGGATTGCTTCAGCTTTGGGATGAAGGGCTACTCGACCGAACAGATGCACTGCTCGGTCTGAGCGATCCACGTATCTGCTTCATATTCTCATTTGCATCTGCTCGGTCCGAGCATCTGTACCGCTCGATCGAGCAGCCTGGAAAATTATCTCCTGAGGCTGCTGAAGCTCCTCTCTCCTCTGCTCTCTCTCCTCCACTCCTTCCTAGGATCCCAAAACATGGCGAACTCCTGTAGGGCTTCACCAATGAGCTCACGGGCATGTCAGATGTGTCCATACCCATGTCGGGTCCCAAATCGCTCCAAAATCCCTAAAAACTCATAAAACACTACGAAACTTGAATATAACGTCAGAAACGCGATATCGTAGGAAAATATGTGATTTGGATGTGAAAATGGCATGGAATGCAATGAAATGATGATATGAAAATGGTAGAAAATATGGACACTTCAAAATCCCCCAAACTAACCTCTTACTCGTCCTCGAGGAAGACGAATACTAGGTACGCCGGGAGGAAAACGAAAAGAAATAAGAAATAAAAATAGGAAGAGGGGAGAATGGAAGTGGATGGAGGATGCTAAGGATGATCAGTCAGATCTTAGGCCTAGGTAGTATATCACAATGCTCTGAATAGTAAACATACATGCTATTGGCAATTTCTAGTTTTACAGATCATATGTCTAGCATGCAATACAGGCAAACGATAGGGATTTACTGAAATAACACCATCAACTCATATATGTTAGTTCTTGGGTTCAAGACTAATGTTATTTTGATGATGATCAATACATTATGTTAGTGTGCTAATCAATCTTATGTTTTAGTCTTAGTTTATCTTAATGATTATATGTTGATGAGACAAAGCATAATGCTTGAAGGATGATGCAAGGTATATCTTAAAGACCTCCAAGAGTGATGGTGTGCTCAAGCTTGGATGAAGTCATGAAGATCATCTAATGAAGCCAAAGCTTGGAGCATGATGATGGATGGACATCTAGAGAAGCATTATCAAAGCTTGGAGCTTGATGAAGGGAAGATCATCAAGGAGTGCCAACGCTTGGAGATGATGGAGAGCATCAAGGTATAGTGAGCTTGAAGACTTAGACTCTAGGAGATGCAATTTGTAATCCATGTAATTTCATTTACTTGCATTTCTCTTTTTGAGTCTAGGATTATTGTAATGCCTTGAAAGATGGTCATACTCTCATGCATATGCTTTTAACCATCTTAGTGAGCCTTAGGATTATCATAGAATCCAACCCAATAGGTTCATCTAGCCCAAAGACTCATTTGGAGTCTCTGGCTCTCCTGCAATCGCCTGCTGAAGGTTTTACAGTCGACTGGGTGATTTCCAGTCGCCCGTCGAGCCTTCCACAGTCGACTGTGGAAGGCTCGACGGGCGACTGGAAATCACCCAGTCGACTGGATGCACAGCTCAAGTCAACTTTTCTATTGACTCATCTTGAGCTTTTCGCATCAGTCGACTGATGTTCAATTTACAGTCGCCTGTACTCTTACAGTCGCTTGTGAATTGGTCGACAGTCGCCTGTGCGCTTCTTGCATTTTCTGGGCTTCATCCCAATTTGTAAGACAGTCGCCTGTTGCTATTTTTACAGTCGCCTGTGATATGGCCATCAGTCGTCTGAAAGGCGTAAGTGCAAAATATGCATCTCTCTCTGTCTTTTCTCCATCTTATACAACAGACGACTGATTAAGGTGTTACAGTCGCCTGACTAATAGACAGTCGACTGTATTATTGACATCAGTCGCCTGTGTGCTTAACTAGAGAAAGAGTGCAGCTCTCTGTTTATTCCATCCCCTGCAGTAGTCGCCTGCTGAAGGATTTACAGGCGCATGTCCTGTTCTCAGTCGACTGTATTGTCTTCTTCAGTCGACTGTCCTGGCTCAGATTATAGCCGTTGGGATATTTTCTAGCAGTTGATCAGTCGACTGTCTAATGATCATCAGTCGACTGTTCTTGCCGTAAACTGCAAAAATCTAACCGTTGCAGATTTCTTCCATTTGGGTTTTTGGCTGTGTTTATAGGCTGTTCTTGGCTTCCTATATATAGGGATTGGCTCAGTTCATTTAGAACTCTTGAAAGGGTTAGAAATTCATAGAAGATCATTTAATCTCTTCTCTAAGCCATTCCTCTTACATTCCCTAATTAGAGCTTCATTCTTATGCTATAGCATCTAAGCTCTACGAAATTTTTCCAAGGGATTTCAATCTCATTCCTTTCTTGGAGATCATTTTTCTTCTCTTCTTTTCATATGCTCAAGTGAGAAGTGATAGGATTCATTCCTAGAAGAGAGAAAGATCAACAAGTGCAATCAAAGCTAATCTCAAGCACTTGGCCATTCACTTGCATGCCTTCTTCTTCACATTGGTAAGATCATATCAAGGCATAGGTAAGTGTTGTTTCGTTTTGTTTTTGTTTCGAAACCCTAATTCTCTTTGTGGGAATTAGATACTCTCTGTGTGGGAGTAACTCTCTTAGTGGGAGTTTAGTGTCCTAGTGTAGGGCTAACCTAATTCTCTGAGTGGGAGTTAGTAATTCTCTTGGTGGGAGTTTGACCACTGTGTAGGGTTGGTTGGGTCCTTGTGTAGGGCAAAATCCTCTTGGTGAGGTCTCTCTCTTTGTGGAAGTGTATCCCTTTGTGGGATTTGTATTCACTTCTCTTTGTGGGATTATAGTGAATATTGATGTGGCTGGACGTACCCAAGTTTTGGGGAACCAGGGTAAAATCCTTGTGTTTGCGATTATTGTTATTGAGCACTTTATTTAATTTCCGCTGCTTATTTGTGCTTTAATTTTAGTAACTTTTAATTAAGCACTTTGCTTGCTATTACACTATTCATCCCCCTCTAGTGTGTGTAGCCCCGCAGGGTTCCTTACAATATCAATCTCATGCAATCCATAGAGTCTAGTATAAAGAAGTTGAAAATGCACTTTTCAATCACAGATATACATGGAGCATATAGAAATCACACAACATGCAATAGAGAATAGAAAAAGTCATGCTATTCAGTTATTCGTTTTGATTCATGAAAAATCCCGAAAACTAAAGTATTTCGTAAATCTTAAGTATTATTAAATCTCTCCATTATGCACGGTCTCCACTCTAATGTCACACTCACTCATGTGATCAGTTGGTTTACCCCCCAAGCTTAGCTTGAGGCGCCGCATCTAGGAATAGGATATGAAATTTTTCTTCTTCTTCCCAGTATATATGATAGCTTTTAATGAAAGGATACAAAACAATTTTTATTTATTTTCTTTCTTTTTCTTTTCTTTTTCACATATGAATATATACACTCCCCCCCCTTTAATTAGAAGCTATACTTTTTCTTTTTGGGTTTGGGAAGTGAGATGCGGTAAAGATAGCTGTGGGGGTGTAACCAACTGATATGTAGAGAAATATATAGATATATGGTGAAGGAAAATAATATATCTCTCAGTTCACTCATAAGAGGTGCACAACGGTTTGATAAAATAATACTCTAACTAAACTCATAAATAGCATGGATATTTTCATTCCTCTAGACGAATACTGATAAAAAGCATGCAGTAATAGGCACAATGATATCAGGCATGCAAACAGAAGTGAATAGGATAAAAACAGATTATCCAAGTGTTCTAGTGATGCGTGAACCTAGGTGCATTACCCAACATAGTGCATACTAGATACTAATTCATGCAATTGGTTTTCAATTCATTTTAAGCATTAAATCAGATAGATCAGCAAAAGAATGTGCACGCATATAGATAGTAAAACTGAAATTATCCTAATAGCATATCAACAAATAGCAAGCATCGTGAATAACTACTAAGGATACGAGAGGTATCGTCATGCGGACCATCCTTAGCATAAAAAGAGAAAAAGGCAGAGAAAATAGGAAAATGAAGAAAAAGAGATGCATGCATGGTAAAAAGCAGAAAATATGATGCAGAATGAGAAAAAATAAAAGGAAGTGGAAAAAGTGGTGAAAAGTAAAATAAAAACTGAAATAGGGGAGAAAATGTAAAAGAAAAGAAATAAAGCGATATCGCTCATCCCCCAAGCTAAACCTAGCAGTGTCCTCACTGCTAAGAAAACGCTAGTAGGGGGAGATGATGCTAAATGGGGTGGGGTGGGTGGGGGAATAAAAATATGAAACATGCAAAAAGATAATAAAAACATGACATGATGCGATGATGAATGAAATATGATGCATGAGTGTGTGTCCTCCCCCAATGCTATGTAAGTGCAGGGCCCCAAACAGACAGATGTGCACAATAATAAGTGAGGGAGGTAAAAACGGGTAAGGACGACATCAAGCAATAGCACCACCCTTTGGGGTGGTGATGGGTCCCTCTGCTGTGGACCAGGTAGTATGGGAGGAGCAGTGGTGGTAGTGTGAGGCTCAGCTGAATATAGCAGTAGGGCGGACATAGGATCTACTGTGACGTCCAACTCAGAAGTGGAAGAAGCAGGCTCTGCAGAAGCCTGGGACAGTGAAGCACTGAATGGTGCAAGGGAGGTCACAGTGGCTGGCATGGGTGGTGGGGCATATGCAAGGATCACTGGAGGTGGTCCATGTGTCCTGAGGAGGTCTAGATGGAGGCCAAGTCCGCCTCGACTCTCGAGTGATGTGTCGTCGTCGAGCGTACAAAGTCGTCGAAATCTCTCCGTAGGAGAGAAGTCGACTCCTCTAAGCTGTCAGACGACCGTCTGTAGTACAGGAGTCGGGTGGAGGGCGGGAATGTGACGGTGAGTCACACTCTTGTAAAATGCTCACGTGTAGCTGAGGCATGGTGCCTAAGGTGGAAAATCGGAGAGGGTGAGCTCGAAGGGAACTCAGAAGCGACTGAAGAAAGAGCGGTCATCGACACAGAAGTGTGGACAGACGTCGAGACGCTCTCAGTAAAGATGGCTGATGATGATGACGAAATGGTGCCGGAGATGGGAATGTGGTGACCTAAAGAGATAGGAAGTGAAGCTATGAGGTCACTGAGAGGTGGAAGAGTGGGGGCTGGGTCGTGCTCTGGAAAGTCGAGATCTGTGAGATCGGGAGCAGATTGTATATCGGTGCCCTCCGGTATGAGAACAGTGGGGACAAAAGTCTGAGTCTTGGGGCAAGAGGTGGAGACAGTCCCCGAAGACTCGATGACGGTGGAAGCAGTGGATACAGAGGTGGTGGAGGAAACGGCTCCAGAGGGTGATGGGTATGTGGGCGGTACTGGAAGGCCGGCAACTAGGGCAGCAATATTATGCTACTCGTACCCAGCGGTGCATGGCACCGGGTCATCGGCGACTGCCTCGACGGGTGCTCCGGGGGGCTCGAGTGCGTGTATGAGAGGGAGTGGGTCGACCCTAGGAATCATCCAGTCAATCTAGACTGGAGCAATGTGGGTGAGGTGCAGGGCCGACAGTACCATGTGTGGAGTGTGGTGAGTGCCTACAAGATAAGACCAGTGACGATCCCCATAAGGTCTGATAATATGCATGTGCTCGAGCACGCCGAGGGGCAAGCGTGTCGGGCCAACGGGGGTATGTAGGTCATCTGGAATGTGAATATCAATCATCCTAGCAAAAATGGTAAAGAAACCACCACATCAGATGTCAGTGAAGAAGTAGGTGGTGGCAGTCTGGTAAAGGCAGTGACACAACCAGTGGGCTGCGTTGGAGAGCATGAAGGGGCGAAGGAAGCCATCCGGGTGAAAGCGTAGAGGCCGGGTCATACCCATAAGGTGGGTAAGCTCTGGTAGGGACATGGTTCCGACCTCAGGCCTGCAGAAGATAGTAGTGGCTAAGTGCCGCTGAACGTAAAGAAGGTGTTGCGGGGTAGAACTCGCGTACAATGATTTATATTAAGGGGAACCAAGGGCACGGTGGTTGTGATGATGAGGGGATTAGGGCAAGCAATTTGACAAGTGATTAGTGGGGTGTTGAGCCTAAACTTGTTGTTAGAGCTGACCACGGTGTTGGACCCGGCAGGATACATTTGAAGGGGCCGAATTACCGAGGCTAAGGACGAGTGCGATCAGTGGCGACGAGCTAACCTGCGCGAGGAGAAACTCGTCAGAAAGGCCGGGTTAGGGTCCAACCCTTAGCCTCTCCGATGCCTAAGTCAGTAATATGACTTAAAGTGGGGGCTGGGCACGCAGGTCGGACTGGGGGTGAGTCCGCCGTATGTGACGAGCTATGAGTGGAAGAACAAAGATATGGACGACCTTTGTCCTTGTGTGTGAGTAATCAGACTAAGAGTAAATTTGCCAACCCCCTCACCGTTGGAAGTGAAGGGGTATTTATACCTGACGGGAGGCAGTTAGGTAGGGCTGACCTGGCCTGCTGACTCGACGTGCTGAGCTGGCCCTGCTGTCAGCGGAAGCTTCAGACGAGGATGTCAGGAACGGGAGTGTCAGCCATGCTTTTGTCAGGCGGCGCAACGGTCAGGGGCGCTTTTGTCAAAGTGTCAGGGCGGAAAGCATTAAGTGTCAGGGGACACAGCGGCCAGGGGGGTGCTTTGTCAGAAGGTCAGGCGGTGTTAGAGTCAGTTAGTGTCAGTTGCGTTCTTGTACTAGGTTGTTTGTCGTGTCCGATGAGCCAAGGATCCGGCGGAGCGCCTCCCAGGGGCAGGCCCCTAGACGAGCCACCGGGCCGCCCTGAGCAGAGGATGAACGGCTCGACCGTTCACTTTGGGGCATGGATCCTGGATCACCGGGGGAGAACGGGTGCGCATCTATCAACGTTCGAGGCTGCGCTATCCGGACGTGCCTTGTGCGCGCTGTTCCCAGACCGAGGGAGAGCGGGTAAGCGCCCCTGTCGGTGGTCGAGGCGGGGCGCGCCCATCTCCCTGTCGTGTCAGACCCTTGGTTCGACTGGTGCCCTGCGGGGCTCTGAAGTTCGGGCGAGGAGCGCCCCGTCGTTGGATTGACCGCCCGTTCGGGAGGGGCGAGCCAACGGGGTATTTCAGTGGTTTGGGGCGGAAGGTCGGACTATCACGATCTTCTGGTCGTAACAATTGCCCCCGGCATTCGAGTTCGAGGCGGGAGACCGATTCGGCTCGGATGATGTAATGCTTCCCCGCCTTGAGATGGTGGTTCGGATCTTGGTCCGTGCTCGGGAGTGGCGCAGGTCCAGGGATTCCCGCCAAGTTGGCCATTATTGCGATTTGAAAGTGGCTGGGGAAATCGAAGTGCCTCCGCTTGTGATCGCGTGACGCGTGGATGGAGGTGACTTTCTCGCCAGTCGAGGCGTCAGGGATGCTTCGATGGGCGACGCGTTATGGCGCATCGACGGTCGAGATGGCATGTTGTCTTCTATATGTATGGGGAGAAGGGGGTCGGCAATTGCTTTCTCCCGGCTTCAACTTTTCTCCCTGCCTTTCGGTTCTTGTTAGCCATCCGCCGATGCTGTCGTCGCTCCAATCGCAGGTGGTCCCTTTCCGTTCGTCTTCAGAGCTCGGCCTCTCGCTAGGTAATCCCCATATCCTTTAATCGATGGCTTCTCATTTTGACTCCGGGGCGGGTAGCAGCGCGGCGACAGAAGAGTCCATGACCGAGGAAAGGTGGTGGGGGCACCAAGGCCTCAGTGGAGGAGGACGTGGCACACCGACGTACCGAAGGCGATTGCAGCCGTTGGGTGCAGGACGGAAAGTATCAACATTAGGGAGCTTCAGGTGCGGTTTGTGCGTCTGCCCTGCGAAGCACGGGTCCCAGGATCGGTAGAGAGGGTGTGTTTGCCCGGGGATAATGAAGTTGGGGTCTACGCCAGATCCTTCAAGTTAGGGCTTCGCTTTCCGATCCACCCTTACCTCTTACACCTAATGAACTTCATGGAGCTGTCGATTTTTGCCTTGGCGCCCTGCTCCTGGGGCTTATTGGTGGGGTTCACCGTGCTGTGCTTTGCCAGCTCCCTGAGTCCGTCCCTGGCGTTGTTCTAGTACTTCTTCGTAGTTCGAAAAAGGGGGATGTATTATTGCGTCTGTGCAAGGAGGGGGAGGGAGCTCATCGTCAGGGTGCTCGCCGGTGTAGGAAGGTGGATGGAGGATTTTGTCTTTGTTGAGATGCCGGTTGATGCAGTGCTGATGTCGAATTGGGGGGCGCTGAACCCTCTGGTGAATGAGAAGGTGAAGCTAACCGGAGAGGATCTGGTGAAGGCGCAGATTTTGGTGGAGCTGCCCGAGGCACACCGCCTGTTGGGGAACTTGACGCGGGACTGTCGGCTCGCTCAGGATTTTTGGTTCCAAGGTAGTTTGAGTTCGGCGAGCCTTTAGGTAGGCTTACCCTGATCTTTCTTTTCCTCGTAGGAGGGGACGTGATGCTTTCGCCGAAAGAGGCATCGGGGGCCGCCGGGGTGCCTGTCGCGGAGAATGCCGACCCTCGGGATAAGGGTAAGAAAGTGATAGGCGAGGAGGGACCTGTGAAGGAGGTGTCCCGAAAGCGGGGAGCCGAGGTCTCAGATGAAGAAGGGTCGGATCGGCAACGGAGGGTGTCCGTATCAGCTGCCTCTCTCGGTCAAACTGGCGAGGGCCTCTTAGAGGATTCACCCATTTAGGGGGTGGTCCTCCCGGTCTCGGCACAGACGTCTAAGGCGAACAGGCCTCGCAAGGCACCCCTGGTCCCGAAGTGGCCTTATGGAATCCCCCTGTGTGAGATGGGAAGATCAATGAACCCGAGTTGTGAGAGCGCTCTCATCCATTTCAAGAGGACCAGGGCTGAGGTCGAGGCGCTTCCGGGTGACCGTCTTTATAAGCCGCCCTTTCGGATAGGCCGTGATGAATCGATATTCGAGGACACCGGGGTAGCGACGCGTCTCGCGGAGTATTGCATGCTTCCACGGGATTGTGAGTCATTGATCCGCGTGGGGGCAGAGCGGCTGTACGGCTCCGCTGTGTGGCATGTCGTGCAAGTAGGTCGACTTCCTCGTCTCGTCCCCAGGTTTTCTTCATTTGTGTCAGGCTGACCAGGGAATTTTTTGCAGGCGGTCATGGCTATGGCCACACTACAGCGCCGCACTCCGATGGCCGCCACGAAGGCGGCTCTCGATAAGGCGAGGATCGATCTAGCTGACGTCAGCAAGGCGTTGAAGGAAAAGGAAGCGGAGTTGGAGAGGGTTGTGATGGCCTGCGAGGTTGAGAAGGAGCGGGCCGCGTACTTTGATTCGTCGAAGGCTACGATCGAGCGTGAACTCCTAGAGGTAAAGCAGGAGAGGGACGAAATCCTGGCGAAGCATGATGGGGAACTGGCTAGCAAGCAGCGGGTAATCGAGCTGCAGGTGGGGCAGATATCCGACATGAAGAAGACCGTCGAGGCGGAGAGGAGGGAGAAGGGAATCCTGAGGCAGCAGCTGGAGGATAAGCGGGAGGTTGAGCGCGACTTGATCGAGGCCACCATTCGTCGTTATCATGACGAACATGTCGTTCGGTTGCTGCGGGAGGCTAGGGAGGCGGGAGCTCGCCAGGTAGTATGGGAGATGGGGGCTCAGCTGTTGGAGAAGAGGCGGTGCTAGGGACTTTGAGTAAGGGGATTTTTGGTTTCTTTTTGTACTGGAGGCCGAGGGCCGAACCCGATGTCTTGTTGTATTATTTGGTGGGCTCTACAGATAACCTCGCCCTTTAAATCCTTGGTTTCTTCTTACACTTGCTGAATGTGTGTAGACTGTTTGCTAGGGAGTATGATTGCCCCCAACATACGTCTTCCCACGAGAACTAGGTAAAGGGGAGAGGGATGTTGAATCGCTGTATGTTGACGGTATACGTACGAGGTTGGGGCGAGCTGGGGATCCGTAGGTTTGGGGTGAGGCAAGGCGTACTGCCCCGGCAGTTTGTGGGGGGAGGGGGGGTTGCCACTGACCGACCTCAAACAACCGATGCCCCACGTCCCGGGCCGCCATAACGCTGGAGGGGCCCCTCTGGGGCCCGTGTACAGAAGGAGTGGCCGACCTCTGCCTTCCGGCAGAGGTTGAGTTTGATGCGCTGATGGCCTCCGGGGTCAAGGAAGAGGCGGGAGGCGACAAGGATGAGCTCGTTGACGATGATGTGGTTAGCGCAGAGGCGGCCGCCAGCAATGAGGCCAACCCCCGGATGTGGAGGGGGGGATGTGGGACGACGTTGCCCCTAGTGGGGGCGCCCCCGACAGCCGTGGCCCACAGGAGTAGTTTTGTCTCCCCCTTCTTCCCCTCTCATTTGTCATTTGTATGGAGCGGTAGGGTCGGCCCAAAGGAAGCCTCGTTCTGCCGGGTCGGCCCCGCTTCTCATTGTAAAGTTTTTACTAAACATTTGTGAGAATTTTTGTTATTTTCACCTTATTTTTTCCATCCTTTGTACGGTGAAGCACCGAGTTAGAGTTCGCATGGGATAATCTTTTTCATGAGCTATTACAAGAGATCTCGATGGGGTTTACAGTAATAGGGCAGGTGTGACCCAACCCGTGGTCAGATTGGGAAGTTGTTTTATTTGCTGTACATTGCATCAGGATGAGCGGGCTCCTATTTGCAGGGCGGCTCTCCTTCTTTTCCGTTGCTCATTGCATTCCTTTTGTCTTTCTGTCCGCGAAGGGTTGGGAGCGGGGTACTGGTCTTGATCGTCTGCAGGCAGGCTGAGATGCCATGACTCATCATTTGGACTCATCAGGGATGCAGCCTTGCTGTGACCTGTGTCAGGGTGAGCGAATCACTGTCTGCAGGGCGGCCCTCCTTCCCCTCCATTTCTTTGTCATATCCCGCCTCACCTTCGTCGTGCTGAATGGTTGCAAGGCCTCTCCAGGGATCCGTACATCGAAGGGAAACCCGGGAGGAGAAGGTGGACGAGGTGGAGGTGGAGGCGTCGCCTCCGTGGGGGGTTCTCTGGCGGCCCGGCATCGAGGGGAAGGTCGATGGCGAGCAGGCGGGTCGTTAGGAAGCGCGTCGGTCGGGGAGGCGGGATCCATTGGTGGCCAGCGACCTCCCTTTTGTTCGGGCGAGGCGTCTCGGGCCTTTTCATACTTGGTGGAGGGGACTTAGATTGGTTCTTAAATTTTCTTACTTCCCCTCATCTCTGAAGGGATGAGGGGGTATTTATAGAGAGATTTTGTTGACGGTTTCTCCCTAGTTAATGCGATGAGCTGGTATCATTAGTAGGCTCCTCAGAACCACGCCCCTTGGGAACTGCTTTTGCCAGGTGGCGCCTAACGCGATTTTTTAGCCCTAGCCTCTCGGGGGGCGTGTCGTCATTAATGGCGCATTTCCCAAGCGTCCCCTCGTTTCGATGAGTCGCATCGGGGGCCTGCTTTATCGGGACCCGGTGTTTCTTCAGCAAGCGTTGTTCATCGGCCCTTGGTCTGCTTCAGGTCTGCCCCGATTTGGGTGCCCTTGTCCTCTTCCTGAGGTTTGAGTTTTCGAGGATCATGGGTCAGCTGGGAGGGAGCGGGCGCGTAGCCCGGCCCGTATCTGCTCTGGTTTGGGTGGCAAGGGTTGGCCCTGCCCCAGAGATCTTGAGGGGGGAGCGAGCGCGTAGCTCGGCCCGTGCCCTTTTTTGGTTTGGGTGGCGAGGGTTGGCCATGCCCCAGAGTTCTTGAGGGGGGAGCGAGCGCGTAGCTCGGCCCGTGCCCTTCTCTAGTTTGGGTGGCAAGGGTTGGCCCTGTCGCAGAGTCCTTGAGGGGGGAGCGAGCGCGTAGCTCGGCCCGTGCCCTTCTCTGGTTTGGGTGGCGAGGGTTGACCCTGTCGCAGAGTTCTTGAGGGGGGAGCGAGCGCATAGCTTGGCCCGTGTCCTTCTCTGGTTTGGGTGGCGAGGGTTGGCCCTGCCCCAGAGTTCTTGAGGGGGGAGCGAGCACGTAGCTCGGCCCGTGTCCTTCTCTGGTTTGGGTGGCGAGGGTTGGCCCTGTCCCAGAGTTCTTGAGGGGGGAGCGAGCGCGTAGCTCGGCCTGTGCCCTTCTCTAGTTTGGGTGGCAAGGGTTGGCCCTGTCGCAGAGTCCTTGAGGGGGGAGCGAGCGCGTAGCTTGGCCCGTGCCCTTCTCTGGTTTGGGTGGCGAGGGTTGACCCTGTCGCAGAGTTCTTGAGGGGGGAGCGAGCGCATAGCTTGGCCCGTGCACTTCTCTGGTTTGGGTGGCGAGGGTTGGCCATGCCCCAGAGTTCTTGAGGGGGGAGCGAGCACGTAGCTCGGCCCGTGTCCTTCTCTGGTTTGGGTGGCGAGGGTTGGCCCTGCCCCAGAGTTCTTGAGGGGGGAGCGAGCGCGTAGCTCGGTCCGTGCCCTTCTCTGGTTTGGGTGGCGAGAGTTGGCCCTGCCCCAGAGTTCTTGAGTGGGGGAGCGAGCGCGTAGCTCGGCCCGTGCCCTTCTCTGGTTTGGGTGGCGAGGGTTGGCCCTGCCCCAGAGTTCTTGAGGGGGAAGAGAGCGCGTAGCTCGGCCAGTGCCCTTCTCTGGTTTGGGTGGCGAGGGTTGGCCCTGTCCCAGAGTTCTTGAGGGGGGAGGAGTGCGTAGCTCGGCCCGTGTAATGACCCTACTTTTCATATACGCGTATTTGTACGTATTTTTGACATAGATACGTCCGTATATTTTTGGGAAGTATGCCCATATTTTTCTTTTAATTATTTGATGTAGGAATTTATTTTAAAAGATTTTAAACTCATTACTTGAATTTAGTAAATGAGAGTATTTAGAGAAATACATGTATTTGGAGTGTATGAAGTATTTCTTCAAGTATTTTTAATTTCTTAAAATACAAAAATCCACATTTTTATTACAATGACAACACATCCTATTAGGTGTCATGTTTTTAGTTAATTAGAGACACATGGCTTATTAGGTGTAAGAAGGAGAGGGATTTGGGGATTCCTAAAACCTATGCATGAAGAACAAAACCAAGAAAAAGAAAAAGAAAATCTCATTTCACTCTCTCCCTCACTCCCCATTTCTGGCCAAAAATTAGCATGCCCCCCTTTCTTTCATTTTTCTTCATCATCTTCCTTAGAAAATACTTCCAATTAGCTCCCCTCTTCAACCTCTAAAAAGCCCCAAGATTCCTTTTCATTCCAACACCAAAAACTAGCCAAAATAGCCAAAAATCAACCATATGGAGACAAGATTGGAGCTTGAAGAAGGAGACTAGGAGCTCAAATTCTTCAAGGAATAAGAAGGGCCAAAGAAATATTTTGGAGGACTTTTGCAAGGTAGAAATTCCTTTCACCTAGGTAGAATTTAGTTTTAGGATAAGGAGAATTGAATTAACTTTCATGAAACATTTTTGTTCTTCATGCTGAAATTTGATCCAGAAAAACTGAAACTTTGACTAAGTGCTGGGGTTAATTGGCTAATGAGAATGCTTTGGAAATTTTATATGTTGGGTATCACATTGTTATGCACAACTTTCATTTAGATCATTTTACCAAATTCTAACTGTATGATTTTATAAAAATTCGGATATGCACACTGGTTTTCAATCAAAACTGTTCTGAAATTCCAGTATTTTTATTATCTGTTAAACTGAGAATATCTCCCAACGAAGATGAAAGAAAAATATGAAACAAATATATGTTACTCATATTGTAGTCCTTAATAACTTTCATGTTTATAAGTTTTGCAAATTCGGACTGAAAACTAGGGTAAAAAATTCAGTTTCTAAAACTGGTCTGTTTTTAGACAGTTTTGACACCTTTCAGTAAAACGAGTAGAACTCCATGCACACTTAATGAAATGAGATGTTCTTAGTGCCGTTGGAAAGCTGACTTTAAGATCTTCAACCTGTGATTTTTTTAGATTTTAATTCGGTGTGTAACTTGTAGAAAAATGGACTTGAACTGAACTCAGTTTCTGGTTCAGAATTCTGAAAGTATACCTGTTAGGAGAAAATCCACCATAAATCACATATGTCAACTGAGCTTATGAAAATTGGTCAGTGAAAGGAAAACACCCATATCTACAACTTTCGTGAAGGGACCAGACATCAATTCTGACTGTAGATAGGCTAAAAGTGATATTCTTTCTGCTGTAACAGTTTTGACAGATTCAAATGCTAATTTTGCTTAGTGCTTATCATGGTGTAGTTTTGTTTGAAGTTAAGTTTGTTTGTGCTAATCATGTTCTCAATGACATGCTCTTGATACATGTAGTTATGCAGATGGTTCATGAAATATTCAATAATATTTAAGTCCAATTTGTTTATGCTTTCACATTAGTATGTTCATAACGATGAGTTTGTGATGATATTCCTTGCAATTCTTTAATTGAGATGATGATGATGATGATGATGATGATGATGATATTTGTTAAAAGTTGGTTAAAAGCGGTATTCAAGTCCGCTAGATGATTCGTTGACAAACGAAGTAATATCTTGAAAACTGAGAGTGAGAATGAGGAATGTATCAGTCCTCCTAAAGGAGGGTGACACGGGTTTGGGGGAAAACGGGTAAACTTTAGGAGTTAAGGAGCGGACATATGATATGAATTCTCACCCGCTGTATCACTCCCAGAAGGGCGAGTTGAAAGGGTTGGAGAGGCCGCTGGTGTACTCGTGATGCATCATGACGGTAATTGATGGTTTACTCCGTTTGTCCCACAGAAAAACCGAGCAGGTCTCGTTCTAGTGCCTTGCCCCGTTCGGGCATAGAGTTGCGAGAGGCCCCCTCCGGTGCCCGTGTTGCTGGTTGGGGTACCACTTTTTCACCCACCCTGGGTGAAGTCCGCCTCCTTAGCGTCCTACGGTTTACACGGGTTTCCAAACATAAGAATGAATAACTTAAAGTAATTGTCTTTTAATTATAATTATTGTTATCCCATGGTTACTTGTTTCTCTGTTAAGTTAATGTTGTTAACTCATGCTGACCCATTCCATTGTTTATTATAAATGTCCAGTGCTTGCATGTTATTATGTTCTCCCACTTACCTTCAGCACTTGCATGTTATAACATGGTTACTTATGCATGTTCACAAGTTCTTCTTTGATGCTTATACATCGTGTTGTGATTACTTTTATGTCCTGAGAGCTTTACTTGTTAGACCACCCTCCCTAGATAGGTAGACCAGTTCTAAAACTGGGTTCTACTAGAGTGTTAGGAGTTTCTACTGGGTCACGCGTTGACGTGTCCCCGTTGACTTTCAGGTCATGTGAGTTGGAGGTTGGAGATAGCGGCTGGAGCTTCGGAGTTGGTGATCAGTTGTAGTATTGGGTGGTGAGGGGTGTGATGAGAGACTTGTACTTTTTGGTGTTTCTTTTCGGGTGGACCTTTGTACTTAGAGTTGTGAATATGAAGATGTTGGTGTATGTATAAGATGTATCAATGTATCAATAAAATGGAATATTGTACTTTTGTTATTTTCTCAGTGTTTTTTATTCGTGATGGAGTTTTACTTGTACTTCCCAGCACGTGCGTAGTACCTGCAGTGTTCTTTTGTTCTCTTCCTTTCTCTCTTTCTACGTAACACTCGTTGATCTAGGAATACTTGGGACGGATTCGTACTTCCCGGGTATCCTGGAGAGCGGGTCGTTACAGTTGGCGGCCCATGCAGGTCTCCGCACTGCGGCGTGCGTAAGGATAGTGCGAGTAATGCTCCATAAGGGTAGTTGTGTCCTAAGGTGGGTAGGTGATCAGCCTTAGGGTAAAACCCTGGTATTAGGAAACCCAATGTACAGAGCTCCCTGAGGTTAAGCATGGGTAGTTGTTTGTATATACATATACATATACGAGTGGGTATGTGTTTGCATGGATATAAAAGTATTGTAGTGTATTTGCTTGTATTTTTATAGTTATGTGTCTATAGATATATACGTAAATAAGATACACTATAGATACGAGTATGACTACTTATGTGTATTCTTGTAATTCACAATATAGGTGTGTGTATGGTAATGTTGTTTGTATAGATTGAGGTGAATGTAGTATTTGATGAGTGAAATTATGTATAAAACATATTATCTGTGCAAGAGAGTATTATGTATTATCTATGTGGTAATCTATTCTTAGATTATATTTGGGGGTGTATATGTATGAATAAATGGATGTATATAGAGCTGTAAGTATGTATACTAAAGTATGATGCATTAAAGTGATGTTAGAAGATATATTTGTATACGGCGTGTCTAATGGATGAGTGTATATATACGGAGTATCTATGTGAATATGTATTGGTGTGCAAATAAATTTATGTTATATGTGTTGGTATATGGATGTTTGTTGGTAAGTGTAAGTGGAAGTATATTTGAATGTATAAAAGTGTATGATGGTATACATAAGTATAATTGTATGTGTATGCGTACTATAAATGTGGTTGTGTAAATTGACATAGTGAGATATGTATGTATGAATATAGCTACAATGGGATGTGTACCATAAGTAGTGTGTGAAATATATTGTCTTACTAAATGGTGTGTATAGATATATATAAATAGGTATGCCAAGTTATAAAATATTGGTGTGTATTTATATATCATGTGATGATATGTGAGTGTAGCATATGAATAGGATTTATATGTATTGTGTATACAAGAGAGAGAGTGTGTGTATATACATATACTGAATTAATATAATCCTTGTGCTATAGTATATATATATAGTGTCACATGTATATATATACTGTATTGAATATGTGTTACGTTGACTGCTTGTATGTAAGTATATTTGTGCACTGTATAAGTGGTTAAATATAGATTTACGTGAGTGAATATTGGATATGAACACATTTGTATGTATTCTTGTATATATGAAGTGAGTATGTACTAGAAGGTTGATATACTATACATACATGCTGACAGGACTATTTACTATAGTGATATATACTGTGTACATCCTAGCGTTCGAACTATCATATATATTTGTCTATATAATTGTTAGTGTTCATACTTATGTGCTTAAGTGATATATTTGCGTATGCTTACCCACTTGATATGAGGTGTATCATATCAATGTGTATCATTATTGGTGTATGATTATTTACCATAAATGCATCAATAATTGGATTTACCTACTTATGTATGTATGTATAAGTATGCTAACTCTGTGACTTATGAGTATGGTGTGTTTAAATATCGTGTGAACATGTATGTATGTAGATATATATAAATATAAGGAGTATGTGATTACCTATAGAGATGTATGTATTTAGATATATCTATAATTATCCATGTAATGGCATATGTCTTTGATCATATACTTGTGTGAATCTTTATGTAAGCACATGTGTGTTGAGTGAACAAGTGTATAAATATTGGTGTGTATATTAATGACTTGGGTGTATCTATACATGTTTCTACTTATTGCTATGTACGACATTGCTACATGTGTCCATGTGTATAAGTGTACTAGCATGGGTGTACATATTAGTCTGTATATATATGTGAGTATTCTCATGCAATATAGATATATTTGTGAGTACATGGATGAATGTGGAATGTATAGTACTATGTATGTATTGTGATGATTTGTCTGTGTGTATACCTATATTCTTGGATAAGAATGTGTATATATATGTATATAATCTACGGTATAGTGCATGTATACATGCGTGTATAGTATATACATATAGTGTTATTTGTATTTCTAGGGTAGGGAAAACCTTATATTATTCAGTCTCCGGTCAGACCTTTAGCATAGAAAGTCCGAGGGCGGACTTGGTTATTAAGGTGGGTAGAATGTAATGACCCTACTTTTCATATACGCGTATTTGTACGTATTTTTGACATAGATACGTCCGTATATTTTTGGGAAGTATGCCCATATTTTTCTTTTAATTATTTGATGTAGGAATTTATTTTAAAAGATTTTAAACTCATTACTTGAATTTAGTAAATGAGAGTATTTAGAGAAATACATGTATTTGGAGTGTATGAAGTATTTCTTCAAGTATTTTTAATTTCTTAAAATACAAAAATCCACATTTTTATTACCATGACAACACATCCTATTAGGTGTCATGTTTTTAGTTAATTAGAGACACATGACTTATTAGGTGTAAGAAGGAGAGGGATTTGGGGATTCCTAAAACCTATGCATGAAGAACAAAACCAAGAAAAAGAAAAAGAAAATCTCATTTCACTCTCTCCCTCACTCCCCATTTCTGGCCAAAAATTAGCATGCCCCCCTTTCTTTCATTTTTCTTCATCATCTTCCTTAGAAAATACTTCCAATTAGCTCCCCTCTTCAACCTCTAAAAAGCCCCAAGATTCCTTTTCATTCCAACACCAAAAACTAGCCAAAATAGCCAAAAATCAACCATATGGAGACAAGATTGGAGCTTGAAGAAGGAGACTAGGAGCTCAAGTTCTTCAAGGAATAAGAAGGGCCAAAGAAATATTTTGGAGGACTTTTGCAAGGTAGAAATTCCTTTCACCTAGGTAGAATTTAGTTTTAGGATAAGGAGAATTGAATTAACTTTCATGAAACATTTTTGTTCTTCATGCTGAAATTTGATCCAGAAAAACTGAAACTTTGACTAAGAGCTGGGGTTAATTGGCTAATGAGAATGCTTTGGAAATTTTATATGTTGGGTATCACATTGTTATGCACAACTTTCATTTAGATCATTTTACCAAATTCTAACTGTATGATTTTATAAAAATTCGGATATGCACACTGGTTTTCAATCAAAACTGTTCTGAAATTCCAGTATTTTTATTATCTGTTAAACTGAGAATATCTCCCAACGAAGATGAAAGAAAAATATGAAAAAAATATATGTTACTCATATTGTAGTCCTTAATAACTTTCATGTTTATAAGTTTTGCAAATTCGGACTGAAAACTAGGGTAAAAAATTCAGTTTCTAAAACTGGTCTGTTTTTAGACAGTTTTGACACCTTTCAGTAAAACGAGTAGAACTCCATGCACACTTAATGAAATGAGATGTTCTTAGTGCCGTTGGAAAGCTGACTTCAAGATCTTCAACCTGTGATTTTTTTAGATTTTAATTCGGTGTGTAACTTGTAGAAAAATGGACTTGAACTGAACTCAGTTTCTGGTTCAGAATTCTGAAAGTATACCTGTTAGGAGAAAATCCACCATAAATCACATATGTCAACTGAGCTTATGAAAATTGGTCAGTGAAAGGAAAACACCCATATCTACAACTTTCGTGAAGGGACCAGACATCAATTCTGACTGTAGATAGGCTAAAAGTGATATTCTTTCTGCTGTAACAGTTTTGACAGATTCAAATGCTAATTTTGCTTAGTGCTTATCATGGTGTAGTTTTGTTTGAAGTTAAGTTTGTTTGTGCTAATCATGTTCTCAATGACATGCTCTTGATACATGTAGTTATGCAGATGGTTCATGAAATATTCAATAATATTTAAGTCCAATTTGTTTATGCTTTCACATTAGTATGTTCATAACGATGAGTTTGTGATGATATTCCTTGCAATTCTTTAATTGAGATGATGATGATGATGATGATGATGATGATGATGATGATGATGATATTTGTTAAAAGTTGGTTAAAAGCGGTATTCAAGTCCGCTAGATGATTCGTTGACAAACGAAGTAATATCTTGAAAACTGAGAGTGAGAATGAGGAATGTATCAGTCCTCCTAAAGGAGGGTGACACGGGTTTGGGGGAAAACGGGTAAACTTTAGGAGTTAAGGAGCAGACATATGATATGAATTCTCACCCGCTGTATCACTCCCAGAAGGGCGAGTTGAAAGGGTTGGAGAGGCCGCTGGTGTACTCGTGATGCATCATGACGGTAATTGATGGTTTACTCCGTTTGTCCCACAGAAAAACCGAGCAGGTCTCGCTCTAGTGCCTTACCCCGTTCAGGCATAGAGTTGCGAGAGGCCCCCTCCGGTGCCCGTGTTGCTGGTTGGGGTACCACTTTTTCACCCACCCTGGGTGAAGTCCGCCTCCTTAGCGTCCTACGGTTTACACGGGTTTCCAAACATGAGAATGAATAACTTAAAGTAATTGTCTTTTAATTATAATTATTGTTATCCCATGGTTACTTGTTTCTCTGTTAAGTTAATGTTGTTAACTCATGCTGACCCATTCCATTGTTTATTATAAATGTCCAGTGCTTGCATGTTATTATGTTCTCCCACTTACTTTCAGCACTTGCATGTTATAACATGGTTACTTATGCATGTTCACAAGTTCTTCTTTGATGCTTATACATCGTGTTGTGATTACTTTTATGTCCTGAGAGCTTTACTTGTTAGACCACCCTCCCTAGATAGGTAGACCAGTTCTAAAACTGGGTTCTACTAGAGTGTTAGGAGTTTCTACTGGGTCACGCGTTGACGTGTCCCCGTTGACTTTCAGGTCATGTGAGTTGGAGGTTGGAGATAGCGGCTGGAGCTTCGGAGTTGGTGATCAGTTGTAGTATTGGGTGGTGAGGGGTGTGATGAGAGACTTGTACTTTTTGGTGTTTCTTTTCGGGTGGACCTTTGTACTTAGAGTTGTGAATATGAAGATGTTGGTGTATGTATAAGATGTATCAATGTATCAATAAAATGGAATATTGTACTTTTGTTATTTTCTCAGTGTTTTTTATTCGTGATGGAGTTTTACTTGTACTTCCCAGCACGTGCGTAGTACCTGCAGTGTTCTTTTGTTCTCTTCCTTTCTCTTTTTCTACGTAACACTCGTTGATCTAGGAATACTTGGGACGGATTCGTACTTCCCGGGTATCCTGGAGAGCGGGTCGTTACAGCCCGTGCCCTTCTCTGGTTTAGGCGGGGAGGGTTGGCCCTGCCCCAGAGTTCTTGAGGGGGGAGCGAGCGCATAGCTCGGCCCGTGCCCTTCTCTGGTTTGGGTGGCGAGGGTTGGCCCTGCCCAAGAGCTCTTGTGGCGGGAGCGAGCTAGTAGCTCGGCCCGTACCCTTCTCCGGTTTGGGTGCCGAGGGTTGGCCCTGCCACAGAGTTCTTGAGGGAGGAGCGAGCACGTAGCTCGGCCCGTGCCCTTCTCTGGTTTGGGTGGCGAGGGTTAGCCCTGCCCTAGAGTTCTTGAGGGGGGAGCGAGCACGTAGATCGGCCCGTGTCCTTCTCTGATTTGGGTGGCGAGGGTTGGCCCTGCCCCAGAGTTCTTGAGGGGGGAGCGAGCACGTAGCTTGGCCTATGCCCTTCTCTAGTTTTGGTGGCAAGGGTTGGCCCTGTCGCAGAGTCCTTGAGGGGGAGCGAGCGCGTAGCTCAGCCCGTGCCCTTCTCTGGTTTGGGTGGCGAGGGTTGACCCTGCCGCAGAGTTCTTGAGGGGGGAGCGAGCGCATAGCTCGGTCCGTGCACTTCTCTGGTTTGGGTGGCGAGGGTTGGCCATGCCTCAGAGTTCTTGAGGGGGGAGCGAGCACGTAGCTCGGCCCGTGTCCTTCTCTGGTTTGGGTGGCGAGGGTTGGCCCTGCCCCAGAGTTCTTGAGGGGGGAGCGAGCGCGTAGCTCGGTTCGTGCCCTTCTCTTGTTTGGGTGGCGAGAGTTGGCCCTGCCCCAGAGTTCTTGAGTGGGGGAGCGAGTGCGTAGCTCGGCCCGTGCCCTTCTCTGGTTTGGGTGGCGAGGGTTGGCCCTGCCCCAGAGTTCTTGAGGGGGAAGAGAGTGCGTAGCTCGGCCAGTGCCCTTCTCTGGTTTGGGTGGCGAGGGTTGGCCCTGTCCCAGAGTTCTTGAGGGGGGAGCTAGTGCGTAGCTCGGCCTGTGCCCTTCTCTGGTTTGGGTGGGGGGGGGGGTTGGCCCTGCCCCAGAGTTCTTGAGGGGGGAGCGAGTGCATAGCTCAGCTCGTGCCCTTCTCTGGTTTGGGTGGCGAGGGTTGGCCCTGCCCCAGAGCTCTTATGGGGGGAGCGAGCTAGTAGCTCGGCCCGTACCCTTCTCCAGCTTGGGTGCCGAGGGTTGGCCCTGCCCCAGAGTTCTTGAGGGAAGAGCGAGCGCGTAGCTCAGCCCGTGCCCTTCTCTAGTTTTGGTGACGAGGGTTGGCCCTGCCCCAGAGTTCTTTAGGGGGGAGCGAGCGCGTAGCTCGTCCCGTGTCCTTCTCTGGTTTGGGTGGCGAGGGTTGGCCCTGCCCCAGAGTTCTTGAGAGGGGAGCGAGCGCGTAGCTCGGCCCGTGTCCTTCTCTGGTTTGGGTGGCGAGGGTTGGCCCTGCCCCAGAGTTCTTGAGGGGGGAGAGAGTGCATAGCTCGGCCCGTGCCCTTCTCTGGTTTGGGTGGAGAGGGTTGGCCCTGCCCCAGAGTTCTTCAGGGGGAAGCGAGAGCGTAGCTCGGCCCGTGCCCTTCTCTGGTTTGGGTGGCGAGCGTTGGCCCTGCCCCAGAGTTCTTGAGGGGGGGGGAGCGAGCGTGTAGCTCGGCCCATGCCCTTCTCTGGTTTGGGTGGCAAGGGTTGACCCTGCCCCAGTGTTCTTGAGGAGGGGAGCGAGCGCGTAGCTCGGCCTGTGCCCTTCTCTGGTTTGGGTTGCGAGGGTTGGCCCTACCCCAGAGTCTTGTGCGTTCGGACTGAAATACTCAGGTGGAGACAACAGGGTTTGGAAAAGTGCGGAAATGACGATATTTTATTAAAAAGACTCACAATTATTGGTAGTACTTTAGCAGGTGCTCCGCGTTCCAGGGGTGGGCTAGTTCGTTCCCGTCCAGGGTTGCCAGGATGAACGTGGCCGGTCCGATGATGTCGATGATCTTGTAGGGTCCTTCCCATTTGGCGGCCAATTTCCCTCTGTGAGCGGTCTCGGGTTTGAATGTGGCGTCTCTGAGGACCAAGTCACCGATTCTGAAGGTCCACTTCTTCACCCTAGAGTTGTAGTGCCCGGCCATCCTCTGGCTGTGCCGGACTAGGTTCGTCAAGGCTCGGTCCCTTACTTAGTCCACCGGTTTGAGACTGAGGCCGAGGCCTTCCCCATTGATGTCCTCATCGAAGAATTTCAGCCTGAGTGTCTCCTCTCTGATCTCCACAGGAATGACCGCTTCCGACCCGTATGCCAGCATGAATGGGCTCTCTCTAGTTGAGGCCTTGTGGCTGGTGCGATATGACCAGAGGATGCCCGGTAGCTTGTCCACCCATGCCCCGAGAGCTACGTCTACCTTCTTCTTCATGGGGCCCAAGATGCATTTGTTGGCGGCCTCTGCCATCCCGTTGCACTGCGGGTGGGCGACCGATGCAAAATGGAGATTGATTTCCCAGCCCGAACAGAAGTCGCGGAAGCCTTCGCAATCGAACTGTCTCCCATTGTTCGTTACTATAGAGCGGGGTATCTCGAAGTGACAAATCACAGACTGCCAAATAAATCCTTTCATATCCGTCCACGTGATGCGTGCCAACGGCTCAGCTTCGACCCATTTTGTGAAGTAGTCCACGGCGATGACCAGATACTTCCTTCCCCCAGAGGCCTTTGGGAAGGGCCCGAGGATATGGAGCCCCCACTTGGTAAACGGAATCGGGCTTACGATGGGCACCAAGTCAGCCAGAGGCACTGCCGTGTGTCGGTCAAATTTTTGGCATGCCTCGCATTTCTTGACGTACTGTGCCGTGTCATGGATCATAGTCAGCCAATAATACCCCTGGCGCACTATTTTGTGGGCGATAGTGCGACCTCCGTGGTGGTTCCCGCAGAAGCCTTCATGCATCATGCACTTCGTGGACGACCTGCTCCGCCTGCTCTGGACCCAAGCATTTGAGAAACGACAGGACGTCAAAGTTGGTGCGGTGCCGACGATATAATACTCCGTCGAGAAGTACAAATGATAGGGCCCGCCTCTCTACCTTCTTGGCCTACAACCGCTCCTCGGGCAGAGCCCCTGTCTCCAGGTACTCCACTATTGGGGTCATCCACGTCGTCGTCGAGCCGACACACATCAGTTCTTCTTCGCCAATGGAGGGCGCCAGCAGGCTTTCGACATAGATGGCCTTTCCAATCTCGGTCGCGGAGGAGGAGGCCAGCTTGGACAGTGTGTCCGCCCGGAGGTTGTTGGAATGGGGTAAGTGCCAGACCTCCGCCCTCCTGAAATTTTGGAGCTCGACATGGACGCGCTTTAGGTAGCGCTTCATCGTCTCTTCTCGGGCCTCGAAGCTCCCTTGGATCTGTTGGACGACAGCCACGAGTCACTAAGCAGTAGCACGTTCGTCGCCCCCACCGCCCTACAAAGCTTCAGCCTGTTGACCGCGTCCTCATATTCTGCAACGTTGTTGGTTGCCGGGAAGTTGAAGCGTGAGGCGTACTCCAGCAGGCATCCGTCGGGGGTTTGGATGACAATTCCTGCCCCCATCCCGGATCCCGTCGTCGAGCCATCGACGTGAACAGTCCATAGTTCGCCCACGTCTCCCAGGGCGGGCTCCGAGGGTCCAGCCACCCCCATCGCTTGCGGGGATGCATTTGCTGATGGTGCATCCAGTCGGTTCCCCGACGGGTCCCCGGCAGTGCATTCCACCACGAAGTTCGCCAACGCCTGTCCCTTGATTACAGTCCGTGCCTTGTATGTTATTTCGAACTCGCTGAGCTCGACACTTCAGTTGAGCATCCTGCCCGAACGCTGTAACCTCTTCAGGTTCTTCTCGAGGGACAGGTCGGTGTAGACGGTGATGCGGTGGGCCTGGAAGTACGGTCGGAGCCTCCTCACCGTTGTGACCAGTCAGTAGGTGGCCTTCTCGATGAGACTGTAGCGAGTCTCTGCCTCTCGGAGAATCCGGCTAGCATAGTATACAGGTCACTACACGCCCCCTACTCTTTGATTAGGACGGAGCTGACGGCCTCTTCATTGGTCGCCAGGTATAATCCCAGCGATTCTCCTTCTTACGGCTTGGTGAGGAGCGGCGGTCTTTGCAGGTAGGCCCTCAGCTCCGCGAATACTCGAACGCAGTCGTCATCCCATGGTATCACTTTCCTCTTGTCCTTGGCTTCTCCGAAGGCAGTGCACAGGACCTTGAAGAAAGGGAGCGACCTCTCCACAGATTTTGACAAGACTCGCCCTAGAGCCACGATCTGGCCATTCAGGCGTTGCAAGTCCCAGATCGACCGTGGTTCCGCCATATTGACGAGGGTCGTCACCTTATCGGGGTTCATCTCAATCCCTCGCTTCGTTATCATGAGCCTAGGAATTTTCCCGACTGCACGTCGAAGACGCACTTCGCCAGGTTCAGCCTCAGGCTGTATAGGCGAACCCTTCGGAACGTCTCCTGCAAGTCGGCAAGGTGGTCCGGGGCTCTCTCACTCTTCACCAGCATGTTGTCGATGTTGACCTCCAGGTTTCGCCTGACCTGCAAGCTGAATATCCTGTCCACCATCTACTGGTAAGTTGCCCCGGCGTTCTTCAGCCCGAAGGGCATCTTCGTGTAACAGAAGGTGCCCCTATCGGTGACGAAGGATGTTTTCTCTTCGTCTTCCCTTGCCATCGGGATCTGGTTGTAGCCCAAGAAGGCGTTTATGAAGCTTAACAATTCGTAGCCAGACGCCTGATCGACTAAGTGGTCGATCCGAGGGAGGGGGAAGCTGTCCTTCGGACACACCTTGTTGAGGTCCGTGAAGTCGACGTACATACGCCACTTCCCGCCGGCCTTCTTCACCAAGACGACATTGGCAAGCCTGTCCGAATAATCCACCAGCCTGATAAACTTGGCCTAGAGAAGCCGCTCCACTTCTTCCTCGGCTGCTCTTTTCTTTTCGCCCCCGGCGCTCCTCTTCTTATGCCGGACCGGTCGAGACCCTGGGTCCACATTCAACCTATGGGAGATTACTGTTGGGTCGACCTCTGGCATGTCCGCGGGTGACCAGGCGAATATGTCCACGCTCTCTCAAAGCAAGCTGATGAGGGCCGCCCTCAGAGGGGCCGGGATTTTTGTCCCGATGGAGACAGTCTTGCCCTCCTCCGTGGCCACGGGCATCTCCTCGAACTCTTCAGCAGGAGTCGGCCGTTGGTCGCAAAAGTCTTCCCTTTCGTCAAGAAGGTCAATCGACAAGACCTGTTCTGGGCTCTTGTGCATGGTCGACCCTACGTGCAGCTCCGGGACAGCTTCTGGTTCCCCCGCACTAGCCCAATCCCTCACGGAGTTTGGAATTTCATCACCTGGTGGAGCAGGCTGGGGAGCGCCCCAATGGCCGTCATGTATGGCAGCCCAATGATCCCGTTGTATGCCGACGCATTGTTGACAACAACGAATTACGTCATGTGGGTGACGACCCTTGGTTCCTCCCCCAGTGTCATCGGCAGGGTGATACCCCCACCATGGGGACCGCATGGCTAGTGAAGCCGACGATGGGCCCCGTGCAAGGCCTCAGATCTGCCTGCCTCAACCACATCTTCTCGACTGTCGACATAAACAGGATGTTACAGGAGCTCCCAGTGTTGATCAGGAGCCAGCTGATGATGGCCGTCCCGACCTGAGCCTTGATGACGATGGCGTCGTCATGCGGAAGCTCTACTCCCTCTAGGTCTTCATCAGTGAAAGTGATGGGGTCGAGCCACTCTTCTCCGCTTCGCCTCGCTGCTGATGCCCGCTGCCATCACCTGCCGGGCATATACCTTCTTGCTCGAGGACGATGCCCTACCTAAGGACGCCCCCCCGCATATCACGTCTATACGCATGATCGCCCTGGGGGGCGTTGCTCCTCCCGACCATTGTCTGGCGGTGGTTCTGGCCTCCGCGCTTCTCGCGGGGCCCTTTCCTCCTGGATCGCCCTCTTGTTCTCCACGAATCCTCCCAGGTGGCCTGCCTGAATCAATCGCTCGATCTCCCTCTTGAGGGTGTAGCAATTGTCGGTATTATGACCGTGGTCCCGGTGATACCGACAGTATTTCCAGAGTTTTTGCTTCGCTGGGTCCGATCTCATCTCCCTGGGCGGCTCCGACAGCAGCCCGACCCTTATCACCACGGCCAGCACCTCTATCATGGGGGCGTTGAGCTGCATGTAATGGGCCCGCAGATGTCCCTCCAGCCTCGGGACGGCTCGGGCAAGCTCTCGGGCTGGGCCCAGGCGATCCTGCGGGCGAAGCCCCGCCGGGTCGCGTCTCGGTTGGGCGAGCTGGTCGCGCCCCCGAGACCCGTCTTCTTGCCTTGGTCATGGATGCGATCGAGGCTCGCCTTGGGGCGGCCTCGCCAGGGGGAACAGTTTCTTCATGCCAAGAGTTTTCTCGGCCAGCGCATGCCTCTCTGCCATACGACTAGCGCCTCGTAGTCGGCCGACGGATCTCGGAGCAGGGATTTGTGGAGGCTCCGATTCCGTAGTCCCGTCTTGAAGGCTATCATGAGCACTTCATCTCCTCAGGCCACCACAGACCGCCTCTCATCCTGGAAGCGACGCAGGTATTTCCCCATCGTCTCTCCTTCCCCTTGGACTATCGTGCTGAGGTAGTCCAAGTGCTTCTTCTTGGTACGTCCGGCCCGGAACTCCTGGCAGAACTTGTGAGATAGTTCGCCAAGACGGACCTCGTGGGTAGGCCGTAGTACCACTCCAACGCCGTGTCCCTCAGGCTTTGCGAGAACAGCCGTCATAGGAACACGTCATCCACATCCTGCGCCTCCATTGCCCCCCGGTATTGTTGTACGTGCGAGAGGGGGTCGCCTCTTCCGTTGTAGGTGGCCAGGTGGGGAGCCTTGAACCTTACGGGTCTTGGGGCGGACATGATCCACCGTGCCAATGGCGTGGCCTCCTCCGGGTAGGCAGGGCGTTCAGGCGTGTGCCCTCTCCGCCACTCTAGGGTTTGGCTTCGGTCCCTCCTCGGCTGTCGTCGGTCATCATGCCCCGGGGAATAACAAAGCGGTCGCCTGTGGGGACTCCTTCCGCGTATAGGGGATTCGACGGGCGGTGGGCGGCGGTCATCCCAGTACCGCTGGCCCCCAGCCGTCACCTCCAGGATCTCTCTCCGCTCCTAGTTCCCCCTTAGGAGCCTCTCGCGCTCTACGGCGAGGAAGCGAAGTTGTTGACTGGTGGCCTCTTCGTCCGGACGATCCGGGGAGAGATGCCGATGGGGCGGACTTCGCCCTTGAGACAGAGACCTGGTGAGCGCTGGGTCGCGCTCGTTAATGTGTCGTCGGCCCATCGCCGTCACCTCCAGGATCTCCCGGTTCTCTTCGTTCTCCCTCCGGAGCCTTTTGCGTTCCGCGATAATGAAGCGAAGCTGGCGTCGGGCGGTCTCGTTGTCCAGGAGGGCTCATCGGGTGGTCCCGGCCACCTCATCCAGATTCCTCTATGCGGCGGCCGCCTCTTCCTGGCGCCTCCGCTGCTGTGCAATCTCCATCTCTTCCTCCAGGAGCTTCCGTTGGGCCGCAATCTCCTCAGTGAGCCCCTGGTCTCCCCCTTCTCCCTTGAACCGAGGGTGAAGGTTTTGTCTCTCATTCGGGGGCTCAGAGGGGCCAGGGGGTGCTTCCGTCCCGGTTGTTGTGAAGCCCGTCGTCATCCTAGTGAAGGCCTCGAAGTTGTGTTGTACCGCGCGGGCCGAGTCCTGGATAGTTTCGACCTCTACCCCGGGGGCGGGTCAGTCGCGGGAGTCATTGGTTGAGAGTGTGGTTCTTGATCCATGGGGTCCTTGCCGTGGTCGGGGTTTCGGTTGATTGGTATGGGGTCTGACATGGGTGTGACCCTTCGTTCCCACAGACAGCGCCAATTGTTGCAGGGTAGAACTCGCGTATAATGAATTTGTATTAAGGGGAACCAAGGGCACGGTGGTTGTGCTGATGAGGGGATTAGGACAGGCAATTTGACAAGTGATTAGTGGGGTGTTGAGGCTAAACTTATTGTTAGAGCTGACCACGATGTTGGACCCGGCAGGATACGGTTGAAGGGGCCGAATTGCCGAGGCTGAGGGCGAGTGCGACCAGTGGCGACGATCTAACCTGCGCGAGGAGAAACTCATCAGAAAGGCCGGGTTGGGGGTCCAACCCTTAGCCTCTCCAATGCCTAAGTTAGTAATAGGACTTAAAGTAGGGGCTGGGCACGCAGGTCGGACTGGGGGTGAGTCCGCCGTATGTGACGAGCTATGAGTGGAAGAACAAAGATATGGACGACCTTTGCCCTTGTGTGTGAGTAATCAGACTAAGAGTAAATTTGCTAACCCCCTCACCGTTGGACGCGAAGGGGTATTTATACCTGATGGGAGGCGGTTAGATATGGCTGACCTGGCCTGCTGACTCGACATGTTGCTGGCCCTGCTGTCAGCGGAAGCTTCGGACGAGGATGTCAAGAATGAGAGTGTCAGCCATGCTTTTGTCAGGAGGCACAACAGTCTGGGGCACTTTTGTCAGAGTGTCAGGGCCGAAATCATTAAGTGTCAGGGGACGCAGCAGCCATGGGGTGCGTTGTCAGATGGTCGGGCGGCGTTAGAGTCAGTTAGAGTCAGTTGCGTCCTTGTACTAGGTTGTTTTTTGTAACGACCGGTGTTTGTAATAAATATACTTTATCTGATTAATGTTGAATTTCTCCTCCTTGTATGTTTTTCTCGATTAAATCCTCATATTTTAGCTTAATAACGCCGTAATTATAGGGTTTGGACGATCCTAGAAGCCATAGAATCTTTCCCGAAGCTTCGCGCTTCGTTTCGGCACTTCTGGTGCATCTTAGCTGATTCACGAAGGAGAACCAACCGACTAGAATGCGATCTAGTCGGTCGACAATCCTTCATGGACCGACTAGTTCAACATATTAAAAATAGCTGAGTTACTGTTTGTCGTTAGTCGGTCTAAGTTCAACCTTCAACCGACTAGTTCTCAAACTAGTCGGTCAAGCATTGTACTCAGACCGACTAATTCTGAGTTTCACTGAATAGTAGAGTTACTGTTTGTCGTTAGTCGGTCTAAGAACAATTTCCGACCGACTAGGTTGTAAACTAGTCGGTCAGCTGTTGTTCTTCAACCGACTAGTTCTTGTACAGTCCTTTCTACAGTAGTTACTGTAAATTTTTAGTCGGTTAAGAGTTGCTCTTCAACCGACTAGTTCTAATTCTTATCTTTTAGCTTTTGGTTGCCTTTTAGTCGGTCAACGTTGGTCGACCGACCGACTAGTTCTTAAACTAGTTGGTCACCAGTTGAGCTCTGACCGACTAAAGTAGTCGACCTGTACCAGACCCTATTCTCGGTCTGTCATTTAGTCGGTCTACGTTAGGTGACCGACCGACTAGTTCTTAAACTAGTCGGTCAACCACTCTTCTTTGACCGACTAGTTGACCCCGAAACCCTAGATCTGTTTTTAGCCGCCGTTCTTATTTCTATTTAATCCGTCGTTCCTTCATTTTTCATTCATTTCTTTCTGAGCTAAGATCATTCACAAATCATCCCTAATCTTCCCCAAAACATTTCTTTCATCCTCGGAGGTTATTTCTCACCGTATCTTGCGCCGGACACCGATCTAGGTCACCGAGATCCCGTTTTCGGCCATAGTTTCCCGGGATCGTTCTTCGTCACCAAATCAAGATTCGTTTTGGTGTCTTCCATCTGCTGCTCTACGGTTAGTAATCTTAATCTTGTAATCTCTATTAACCCACACCGTAAACTAGAAACCCTAATTAAAAATGGATTATTAGATATAGGATTTTAATGCAAATGATTTAGAATTTCCGTCTAATCCTTATTCTTACCATAAACAGCGAATTCATCTACCGTAGGACATCGTTCTCGTTACTCACGTCGATCAAAAATTCGGTACCAGGCAAGTGAAACTTGCCAACACCTCTTAGGGCCATGTTTTGGGCCAAATTCTTTGTACTAGCGTGAAAGAGACTAGATCGTGAAATGATAGCGATCTAGGCGCAACTCTGAGATCTAGCTTGACAACGAAGCTAGATCCGACACCTTGACATATCATTCATGCATTGATAATTGCCATGTTTAAATTCCTTTAACTGTACGCACTTGAATTGTTAACTGCCATGCATTGCATCTTACATGTCATCCTAGTTAAACTTGCATCGTAGCACACGCTACACTACATGTACAAAATCCATGTTTCCGTGTTACCGGCTAGGCACCCGTTATGCGGGCATAACCCTACGCCATCCGTGTTAAAACACTTCCTGGCTCGTGATCCAGAAGCGAGCATTCCGTGTTCGGGGGTAATGCCCTGGCTCGATACACGTGGAGGGGTAGGGATAAACGGTCACTTGAGCGTAAGAGTTGGCCCGTACAGTCACTCTAGCCAAAGGGCGGAATCTCTGTGCACGACGTGATTACAATTCCAGTACTTGTCTTTTACTTGTTACTTGCCATGCCATGTTACTTGCCATGCCATGCTATTTGCCATGCTATACCATGTCATACTTTACTTTAGAACTGTTAGGTTGCTTCTTTTTATAGTTTCCTTGCACAAGTCTCTTTAGACTTGCTGACATGTGCCCCTTCTCTTTGGGTGACGCATGTTAGTTGCTGAGCCAGAGACAGTTGCGGAGGGTGACGAGTTCGTGGAGTTCGTGCCCGAACCTGTTGGTGACGTGGAGTACGAAGATACCGGTGATCAATCTTAGAGATCTTCCGTACTTTTCTTTGTTAGCTGTGGTTGTCGGTGAGTAGCACCGTTTTGTTAGTTTCTTTTGGCCATGCTGGGCCTTGTACTTTTGACTCTTTTGTTGCCTGGTGGCATTTCTGGTTGTGGATTTTTGTTGGATTATGAGTTGGAATAATGTTATATTATTGTCTCTCTTTTCCTATCATTATTATTGTCGTTCTGAGTCACATTACAGGGACCTGCTACTTCGTTTTATTTGACGCTTATCGGACTTGCGGCTTTGCAGCTTCAAGTCCGTGTGGACCTTCTCACGCTTCGCCTCCATGTTTTTGGGAAGCGGGGCGTGACAGGTTTCTTTGGTGGCCCATGCAGGTCCCGTTTTTTTCTGTAACTGTGACTTAATCAGAATAACAATAAGAATTATAGAAAGTCCAATAAACAAAATTCAACACCGTGCCTTAGGCAAAGAGTCTGATTTGTTTCGTTTTCCTATGTCAATAGATGGCTGGGAGACGGAATACCCGTGCTGGTGGTGGTGTGCCCCCTTGCGACCAGGAGCCGGACCGAGAGCCCACCACCGGGGAGATGATGAGGATGATGCATCAGATGATGCAGGTGCAGCAAGGAATTCTGTAGACTGTCCGGAATGTTCCGCCTGCTCGTGCAGCGCCGGCTGTCCAGGTTGCTCCTCGCTTCGAGCCCGGAGCGAAGCAATTTCGGGAGCTGGGTCCCGCTTACTTTGATGGGACCGAGGGACCCCTGGCTGCAGATGAGTGGACCAGGAACATGGAAGATAATCTGAAGATGTCGAAGGTCGACCCGACTGAATGGGTTGATCTGGCAAAGCGGCAGCTGAAGGATAACGCGCGGAACTGGTGGGACGCCGAGGAGGAGTTGCTGGAGGAGCCGATTTCTTGGACTACCTTCAAGTCCAGGTTTGATGAGGAATATTTTCCTAAGGCCGCAAGGAGAGAGATGGCTCAGCGTTTTGATTGACTTGAAGCAGGGGAATTTGACGGTGGATCAGTACCACCAGGAATTTACGAGGCTGAGTCGTTTTGCACCGAAGATGGTGCAGGATGCTGAGGAGAGAGCCCAGAGGTTTCTGCAGGGTCTTTCGTTGGATCTGCAGAGTTATGTCACTTTTTCTGAATGCGGAGACTTACCAGAAGGTTCTGATTGCGGCGAAGAGACAGGAGAGGATTGTGAATCAGAAGAGGGGACAGATTTCTGGCACTGGGAGGAGGCCTATGGAGCAGGCCAGAGCAGTGGTGAGACCGGGGCACGGGCCCAACCAGCCTGTGCAGTTCAAGAGGCCTGGAGGACCTTCTACTTTGAAGACTTGCAATTTATGTGGCAAGACGGGGCATATCAAGGATCAGTGCCGGAAGATGCTGGGGCAGTGTTTAGTTTGTGGTGATCCTGTGCACACCATGAAGGATTGCCCGAGGTCGAAGCAGCCGTGGAAAGCACCTGTTGCAGCTCAGCCGTTGCAGCAGAGGGCACCTGTTCCTGCTGGTCGTGGAGCGCCTCTCGTTCCGCAGAGGCAGGCGTTTCAGTAGGCTGTCCAGCCGAGACGACAGGCGTTTTTGATGACTGCTGCTGAGACCGAGACGCTGGATGAGGTTATCGCATGTAACTTTCTAACTAGCTTTTCCTTTCTTAGTTAGTTGGCTGTTAGATATGATTAGTTGTTTGCATATGTTTGTTTGCTAGAATAGAATTTGATTGTTAGACTGTCTGTTAGGTGTGATCTTGGTTTGCGCTTTTCCTGCACGAGTTCTCTTTGACTCTGGTGCATCCATGTTCATCATTTCTCGGAGCTTCGTGGATAGGCATTCCTTGTCGACTTCCTCTCTTCCCCAGAGTTGGAACATCGTCACAGGGAATGGTGTGATTTCAGTGCATCGTGGGTGCAATTCTTGCCCGTTGGTGATCTGTGGACACGAGCTGTATGCTGACTTTATTGTCCACGACATCATCAACTACGATGCTGTGCTTGGAATGGATTGGCTTGCGAGCTTCTACGCTACGATCGACTGTCGGAGGAAGAAGGTGGTGTTCGAGATTCCTGGACATCCAGTGTTTGAGTTTAGCCGTGGTAGCAGTTCGCTTGGTCCGGTCAGGTTTCGGGCCAAGCCGGTGGAGGCTGTGGCTATGCTGATGGAGCAGGGTAGGCCTGCTGTGGTGCGTGAATTCGATGACGTCTTCCCCGAGGAGATGTCTGGTCTGCCGCCCGATCGAGCTCTAGAGTTTTCGATTGACCTGATTCCGGGAGCGCAGCCCATTTCGAAGGCACCTTATCGTATGGCTCCAGCGGAATTGGAGGAGTTACGGAAGCAACTGGACGAGCTTTTGCAGAAGGGTTACATAAATCCCAGTGTGTCTCCGTGGGGAGCACCGGTCCTGCTGGTGAAGAAGAAGGACGGTTCGAGTCGCATGTGCGTGGATTATCGAGGGTTGAATGCGGTGACTGTAAAGAATAAGTACCCATTGCCGCGGATTGATGATATTTTTGATCAGCTCGGAGGATCGAGGGTATTCTCCAAATTGGACCTGAGGAGTGGATATCACCAGCTGAAGGTGAGGAAGGAGGACATTCCGAAGACGGCGTTCAGGACGAAGTATGGTCACTACGAGTTCGTGGTTATGCCTTTTGGTGTGACCAACGCGCCCGAAGTATTTATGAACCTGATGAATTTGATCTTCTACGACTATTTAGATAAGTTTGTCGTTATCTTCATTGACGACATTCTGATCTATTCTAAGTCAGAGGAGGAGCATGCGTCGCACTTGAGGACGGTATTGGAAATTCTGAGGAGGCATCGGTTGTATGCCAAGTATTCGAAGTGCGAGTTCTGGCTGGATAGAGTGGCTTTTCTGGGGCATGTGGTGACTGGTGATGGGATTTCAGTGGATCCCGAGAAGATCAAGGCCATCAGAGAGTGGCCGGTTCCACAGTCAGTGACTGAGATCAGGAGTTTTCTTGGGCTTGCAGGATATTATCGGCGTTTCATTAAGGATTTCTCCCGGATTGCCGAACCGATGACTAAACTGACGAGGAAGGATATACCGTATGTGTGGTCCGATGCTTGTATGGAGGCTTTCTCTGTTCTGAAGGAGAGATTGACGACTGCACCGGTTCTAGCAGTGCCTGATCGTAGTGGAGGATTCGAGATCTTTTGTGATGCTTCTGGCAAGGGTCTCGGTTGTGTGTTGCACCAGCATGGGCATGTGGTTGCGTATGCTTCTCGTCAGCTCAAGACTCATGAGAAGAATTACCCGACGCACGACCTGGAGTTAGCAGCAGTCGTGTTTGCACTCAAGATTTGGAGGCACTTCCTGCTGAGTGAGAAGGTGAAGATCTTCACCGATCACAAAAGCTTGAAGTATATTTTCACACAGAAGGAGCTCAACATGCGACAACGTCGATGGTTGGAGCTCATGGCAGACTATGAGATTGATTTGCAGTATCACCCGGGAAAAGTGAATGTGGTTCCTGATGCGTTGAGTAGGCTTCCGGCGGTGATGATGTTGACTGCACAGCGGAGATTGCAGCAGGATTTTTGCGAGTCTGGAGTTGAGGTGGTTCTGCCGGGAGAGACTTCTTCGTTGATGTGTATGCAGATACAGTCGACGATCGTGGATCGGATCAAGGCTGGACAGAGTGGTGACCCGAAGTTGGTAAAGATTCGAGAGATGGTGGAAGCGGGTCTGCGGACTGATTTCGTGATTCACGAGGATGGCTCGCTGAGGTATGGAGCCAGAGTTTGTGTGCCAGCTGGAGATATCAGAGAGGAGTTGCTTGTTGAGGCACATAGCTCACCGTATTCTGTGCATCCTGGTGGCACCAAGATGTATCAGGACCTTCGTCTGAACTATTGGTGGCATGGCATGAAGCGAAGTGTGGCACGGAGCGTTGCCAAGTGTTTGGTCTGTCAGCAGGTTAAGGCAGAGCATCAGCGTACGGCAGGGTTGCTACAACCGCTTCCGATTCCGGAGTGGAAGTGGCAACACATCACTATGGACTTCGTGACTGGACTACCTCGGAGTCCGAAGCAGAATGACGCGATTTGGGTGATCGTAGACCGATTGACCAAATCCGCGCACTTTATTCCCTTCCGAGTAGGACAGTCCACTGAGGCACTGGCGAGGAGATATATGGAGGTAAATCCTTTTACTTTCCATTTCTATTCCCTCTTCCTAGAATAGTTAGTGATGTAACGTGTTCGTGCAGGAGGTCGTTCGACTGCATGGAGTCCCTGTGAGTATCGTGTCGGACAGAGACATGAGATTCACATCTCAGTTTTGGCAGAGTCTGCAGAAGGGCTTGGGTACGAGTCTGAGTTTCAGCACGGCGTACCACCCGCAGACAGATGGCCAGTCCGAGAGGACGATTCAGATCTTGGAGGACATGCTGAGGGCGTGTATGTTGGACTTCAAGGGTTCTTGGGAGGATCATCTCCACCTTGTGGAGTTTGCCTACAATAACAGCTACCAGGCGAGTATTGGCATGGCGCCATTCGCCGCGCTATACGGGAAGAAATGTCGGTCGCCACTGAGCTGGGACGACATTGGAGACAGAGAACTGTTAGGGCCTGAGATGATCGTGGAGGCTGTAGATGTCGTGAGGATCATCCAGGAGAAGCTGAGGATTGCGCAGGACCGTTTCAAGCATTGGGCTGATGCCAAATGGTGACCTTTGGAGTTTCAGCCTGGAGACCATGTCTTTCTGAAGATTTCTCCGAACCGCGGAGTTATCCGATTTGGAAAGAGAGGCAAGCTGAGTCCGAGGTACATTGGGCCGTTTGACATCCTGGAGAGAGTTGGTGAGGTGGCTTATCGCTTGGCGTTGCCACCGTCACTGGAGGGAGTTCACGACGTATTCCACGTATCTCAGCTACGTCGATACGCCAGTGATCCGTCCCATGCTGTGGATTTCTCGGAGATCACGGTTCGTCCGGATCTTACCTATGACCAGCAGCCAGTTGAGATTTTGGATCGACGGCAGAAGCAACTGAGGAATAAGACCGTCGACTTGGTTCGAGTGCAGTGGCGGCATGGTTCACCTGGTGAGTCCACCTGGGAGCGTGAGGATGATATGAGAGAGCGCTTCCCGCACTTGTTTTCGAGTAGTGGCTGATGTTGATTCCGAGGACGGAATCATTCTAAAGGTGGGGAGGATGTAACGACCGGTGTTTGTAATAAATATACTTTATCTGATTAATGTTGAATTTCTCCTCCTTGTATGTTTTTCTCGATTAAATCCTCATATTTTAGCTTAATAACGCCGTAATTATAGGGTTTGGACGATCCTAGAAGCCATAGAATCTTTCCCGAAGCTTCGCGCTTCGTTTCGGCACTTCTGGTGCATCTTAGCTGATTTACGAAGGAGAACCAACCGACTAGAATGAGATCTAGTCGGTCGGCAATCCTTCATGGACCGACTAGTTCAACATATTAAAAATAGCTGAGTTACTGTTTGTCGTTAGTCGGTCTAAGTTCAACCTTCAACCGACTAGTTCTCAAACTAGTCGGTCAAGCATTGTACTCAGACCGACTAATTCTGAGTTTCACTGAATAGTAGAGTTACTGTTTGTCGTTAGTCGGTCTAAGAACAATTTCCGACCGACTAGGTTGCAAACTAGTCGGTCAGCTGTTGTTCTTCAACCGACTAGTTCTTGTACAGTCCTTTCTACAGTAGTTACTGTAAATTTTTAGTCGGTTAAGAGTTGCTCTTCAACCGACTAGTTCTAATTCTTATCTTTTAGCTTTTGGTTGCCTTTTAGTCGGTCAACGTTGGTCGACCGACCGACTAGTTCTTAAACTAGTCGGTCACCAGTTGAGCTCTGACCGACTAAAGTAGTCGACCTGTACCAGACCCTATTCTCGGTCTGTCATTTAGTCGGTGTACGTTAGGTGACCGACCGACTAGTTCTTAAACTAGTCGGTCAACCACTCTTCTTTGACCGACTAGTTGACCCCGAAACCCTAGATCTGTTTTTAGCTGCCGTTCTTATTTCTATTTAATCCGTCGTTCCTTCATTTTTCATTCATTTCTTTCTGAGCTAAGATCATTCACAAATCATCCCTAATCTTCCCCAAAACATTTCTTTCATCCTCGGAGGTTATTTCTCACCGTATCTTGCGCCGGACACCGATCTAGGTCACCGAGATCCCGTTTTCGGCCATAGTTTCCCGGGATCGTTCTTCGTCACCAAATCAAGATTCGTTTTGGTGTCTTCCATCTGCTGCTCTACGGTTAGTAATCTTAATCTTGTAATCTCTATTAACCCACACCGTAAACTAGAAACCATAATTAAAAATGGATTATTAGATATAGGATTTCAATGCAAATGATTTAGAATTTCCGTCTAATCCTTATTCTTACCATAAACAGCGAATTCATCTACCGTAGGACATCGTTCTCGTTACTCACATCGATCAACAATTCGGTACCAGGCAAGTGAAACTTGCCAACACCTTTTAGGGCCATGTTTTGGGCCAAATTCTTTGTACTAGCGTGAAAGAGACTAGATCGTGAAATGATAGCGATCTAGGCGCAACTCTGAGCTCTAGCTTGACAACGAAGCTAGATCCGACACCTTGACATATCATTCATGCATTGATAATTGCCATGTTTAAATTCCTTTAACTGTACGCACTTGAATTGTTAACTGCCATGCATTGCATCTTACATGTCATCCTAGTTAAACTTGCATCGTAGCACACGCTACACTACATGTACAAAATCCATGTTTCCGTGTTACCGGCTAGGCACCCGTTATGCGGGCATAACCCTACGCCATCCGTGTTAAAACACTTCCTGGCTCGTGATCCAGAAGCGAGCATTCCGTGTTCGGGGGTAATGCCCTGGCTCGATACACGTGGAGGGGTAGGGATAAACGGTCACTTGAGCGTAAGAGTTGGCCCGTACAGTCACTCTAGCCAAAGGGCGGAATCTCTGTGCACGACGTGATTACAATTCCAGTACTTGTCTTTTACTTGTTACTTGCCATGCCATGTTACTTGCCATGCCATGCTATTTGCCATGCTATACCATGTCATACTTTACTTTAGAACTGTTAGGTTGCTTCTTTTTATAGTTTCCTTGCACAAGTCTCTTTAGACTTGCTGACATGTGCCCCTTCTCTTTGGGTGACGCATGTTAGTTGCTGAGCCAGAGACAGTTGCGGAGGGTGACGAGTTCGTGGAGTTCGTGCCCGAACCTGTTGGTGACGTGGAGTACGAAGATACCGGTGATCAATCTTAGAGATCTTCCGTACTTTTCTTTGTTAGCTGTGGTTGTCGGTGAGTAGCACCGTTTTGTTAGTTTCTTTTGGCCATGCTGGGCCTTGTACTTTTGACTCTTTTGTTGCCTGGTGGCATTTCTGGTTGTGGATTTTTGTTGGATTATGAGTTGGAATAATGTTATATTATTGTCTCTCTTTTCCTATCATTATTATTGTCGTTCTGAGTCACATTACAGGGACCTGCTACTTCGTTTTATTTGACGCTTATCAGACTTGCGGCTTTGCAGCTTCAAGTCCGTGCGGACCTTCTCACGCTTCGCCTCCATGTTTTTGGGAAGCGGGGCGTGACATTTTTCGTGTCCGATGCGCCAAGGATTCGGCGGAGCGCCTCCCATGGGCAGGGCCCTAGACAAGCCACCAGGCCGCCCTGAGCAGAGGATGAACGGCCCAGCCATTCACTTTGGTGCGTGGATCCTGGATCGTCGGGGGAGAACGGGTGTGCCTCTATCAATGTCCGAGGTTGCGCTGTCCGGACGCGCCTTGTGCGCGCTGTTCCTGGTGGACCGAGGGAGGGCGGGTAATCGCCCCTGTCGGTGGTCGAGGCGAGGCGCGTCCATCTCCCTGTCGTGTCGGACCCTTGGTTCGACTGGCGCCCTGCGGGCCTCTGAAGTGCGGGTGAGGAGGGCCCCATCGTTGGACTGGCCGCCCGTTCGGGAGGGGCGAGCCAACGGGGTATTTCAGTGGTTTGGGGCGGAAGGTCAGACTATCACGATCTTCTGGTCGTAACAGAAGGCATGGATGCACTATACATGATGCCTTCGCCCGGCTAGGGCGGTACTGTTCCAGGCCCGAAATACCCTGCCAAAAGGCTGGGGCATCAAATGTGTCAACATCATAGTGTGGAGAGAAGGCGGCTCTGGGCTCGGGGACGACGGGGAAGTGAAAGTACCGCGGATCATGACATGTGTGATAGTGCAATCGTGATCCATGAGTCAAAAAGTGATGCCATCACCCGCCCGGGGTGCGAGCGAGGGAGCTAAGAGCCTCAAGGGCAATGTGGGAGTAGGTGGGGGCGTGGACACCGAGGAAGCGGTCGAAACCAATCGCTCGGTAGAGGTGATGGACCCCCTTAAGGAGTCCGAGGGATCTGAGGGTGGGCACGTCTATGAACAATGTCAGTACGAGACGACGCTGCGAGAGCCTAATGAAGCGTTCGCGGTGTGCACCGTCTCTGAAAGTGATGCCATAGGTCCGTAGACGTGCAGGGAGAGCATCCCTGGTGGGGGCTGGGTGTGGGGATGATGATGGAGGGGCGGTGGGTGCAACAGTAAGGATGGGGGCTGTGGTGGTAGGGATAGCGGCGGCCGTGATAGTTGTGGTAGTGGTAGAGATGGTAGTGGTAGTGGTGGGAGCTGTAGTAGAGGGGGTGGTAGTGGTGGTGGTGGTGGTGGTGGTAGTGAGACGGGCACGACATGGGGGTCGGGAAGAGGAGGTGCCAGGAGCGGGCCTCTTCCCACGAATCGGTGGGGTGATGGTACCTCGCATGCGAACCATCGGATTGATGGTAATGTGAAGCTACGGTATAAAAATAAGTAATGGAAAGAGTATACCGAATGTGCGAGCGATGCGAGTGCCAGAATATCCCCAAGCTAGTCCTGACAACCACTGCTGACATAGGCAAGGAATGCATGTAATGGAAACAATTAAAACATCAGAATAAGGCATTAAAAATGAGGGACATGCTGAATTTGGGGTGCTCGATCGAGCAATGATACTGCTCGGTCCGAGCTGTGATACTCGGGGGTAAGTACTGACCGAGCAGTAGTGTGATCGGTCAGCTGGCCGAGTAGCGGCAGCCGTACCATAGGGCACAGGCGTTCGGGAGTTGGTGGGGATTTGGGCGATCCGGTGAGAGAGGGGGATAAGGCGTCGGGGGGGGGGGGGGGGGGCTTTGGCCATCGGTGTTTGGGCGGCGGTGCGGGAGGAGGAAGACGGCGACGACGGGGGGTCCGAGTAGAGGAGTGAAGGGGAAGCTCGGGCGGTAAATTAGGTAGCTAGGGTAAGTTTCTTTAGAGTGCTTAGGGTAAAAACGATAACGGGTTGGGTTAAAAACCCAAATCATTTGGGAGTGGGGTCATTTAACTCATTATCAAACGAGCCGCGAAGGTTAATGAAAATTTGAGCCAAAATCCCAAATTCTCAGAGGATTTTCGCTACCATGGCCGTGTTAATTTAAACGATGCGACCGCGAATCTTTTTGTATCCCAAGGCCCAAATTCCTTAAAACGCAATACAATTTTCGCGGCCGTGTCGTTCAGAAGATGCGACTGCGTCAACCCCCACTTTCAGAACGTTTCCACTTAGCCGGTTCGATTTTTCATGGCCCACATAAAATGCCTATATAAAGCTCCCAACCCCTCAAACGCCCGATCAAGTTACTTTTCTCGAAATAGTTCGATTTTCCAACTCTCCTCTCCGACTCGATCTCTCCAAATATCTTCCCAAACCCTCCCCAACTCCTCCAATCACTCTTCGAAGGCCCTATCTCTACCAGCTCCCCTCCATCACCCTATACACCCTGCAGGCACTTCAAGAAACCCCTATGTCAGCCGATTTTTAGGGGTTTTGAGCATCCAAATGACGCAGCCATCAATAGCCCGTGTGCTTGGCTTGAGAACAGCTTGGGGGAGTCATTAACATGATTTGGGAGCTTTGATGTGCATTTATATTTCATATATTCACGCACGTCTTCTTTTGTGTTTTTCCGTTATTTTCCACCGTCTCGTATCCGTTTTCTCGTATTTTCTTGTTTTCTTTCACTTTTCCGTATTTTTGCGTGTTTACAGGAGTTTGCTAGCGTAGGGGACACATAACAAAGTTATCATAAGTCTTCGGAGCAACGGGAGGAGTCACGCGTGATCCAGGGGTCAAACGATAAAGATTTCTATCTTTCAGCCCCCACCCGATCGGTTGGATACAGCCAACCGATCGGGTGATGCACGCGTGCACGACCCAGACAGCCACTAAAGCAATGCAAGTGTCAACCGACCGGGTTGGAGACCGGTTCAGCCCATCTGTCTTCTCTGGAAACTGAAGCTGAATTCCAACCGATCGGGTGACCTTCACCCGATCGGTTCATCTGTAGCCGATTCCCCGAAGACACGACCCGGAGAGCACACCCGACCACCAGCTGACCGTGCCAAATCATCGCAACTTACTGTCTTTTGGGCGAGATTTCCAACCGATCGGTTGATATTATCAACCGATCAGTTCACCCAACGACAACAAGATCTAAACGACGAGCTGCTTCCTCCAATCGATCGTGTCGTATGACCGGGTGATGTTTCTGAAAATCGCTGCCGATGTTCGCAGCAGGTCACCCGATCGGTTGATTCTTCACCCGATCGGGTGACGTCGTTTTCTATATATATTAGCCCTAGGTTTTCAGAAACGAGGGCTGAGTTGTATTTTCTGTTTTTTCTCTATTGCGACGGCTGGAATTTTATACTTATTTGTAAGTGTTTCGATCTTAGTAAAACTTTGATATTATCTTAATTGCATTACTACTACCGCGTTTCTATCGTCTGATCATGTTTTTAACGGTCGATTTTCATTTAGATTGTTTTTTAGATAAAATGTGTAAGTAGTTCCCAAATCTGGGATTTTGGTGGAAACTCCTTCGTGGGTTCTCCCTAATGCATCCATAGGACTAGGAAATCGATAGGGATTAGGAATCTATTAGTTACGTGGGGTGTTTCATTGTCATCGGCGGGGAAAAGACCGCCTTTGACCGTTGGGCCAATCGGGAATAAACTTGGCGGTTGACTCCCTAGCCATAGCTCACGCCCTTAGCATAGACATCGAATCCTAGCGCGTGGGAACGACAGGGTGAGATGTTGGGAGTTATCGTTGCGAGCTTAGTGCTCCCGGAGTCGATCAGTGTTAATGGACATGGGAATGCCCACTGACCGAACCCGGGTAGTCCGGCGTATCATCCTGGGCACCGACCAGAATATCGGGCCCATGGGACGCTGGTATCACTCTTAGAGGCAACGTCTCACCATTAGACCCTAATTTCGATCGTTATCCTATACGCCGGTCGTATTAGCGAGAATCATATGATAGGGTGGAAACCGAAGTCCCAGGTTTTCCTTTATATTGTTTATCCCTCGCATTCTATTTCAGTGACAACCCATCTACCGATTCGTGCTAGCTCACCCTTGGGGTGAATTTGGTCCTGTCTGACATAAGCACAACCACGCCTCCCTGAGTTCGACCCCCAAGCCACACTACAACACCTGCACTTGCGGTTATAAATATTTAAATCTCGCGCCCCTAATCCATTTGCACTCTTATGCTACAAAACTAGGGGATGTCAAGCTTTATGGCACCGTTGTCGGGGAGGCAACGTGCTTGTTATTTTTTGGTTTTTTTGAACCCTTGAGTCTAGCTCACATCTCTATCTCGCGATAATTTTCGCATTCTTCTTTTTCGTTTTTTTTCTTATTTTTATTTTATATTTTTATCTGTTTCTTTCCCTCTTTTGCTTCACGGGTGTTTGTTGCTTTTAATGCACAGGAACACAAGGAGACGACTTGATTCCTGTTGATCCTGAGATAAACACCACTCTAAGGCGTCTGGCCGCAGAGAAGAGAAGAGCCTGAAACCATGGGGGAGAACACCCCACCTCATAAGTCCCTGCTGGAGTACTCGATGCCATCCATTGAGTCTACCTCCGCCATTCGACCTCCTGCTATTACGGCGCAGAGCTTCGAGCTCAAGCCGTCTTTAGTGACGTGGATACAACAGGATCAATTATCTGGGGCACCCATGGAGAGCCCCATCGAACATCTGGACTCCTTCCTCGAGAAATGTGACACCTTCCAGATAAATGGTGTCAAAGCTGAAGCAATCTGTCTGAAGTTTTTCCCCTTCTCTCTGCGGGATAAGGCCAAGATGTGGCTAAGGGGAAAGGACCCGAACACATTCAACACTTGGGAGAAGCTCTCAAATGCCTTCCTGACGAAGTTCTTTCCTCCGGGGAAGACCATGAAGCTGAGGAGTAAGATCTCATCCGTCTCCCAAGCCAGCCACGAGTCCCTGCATGAAGCTTGGACAAGATTTAAAGAGATGCAGCAAAGATGACCTCATCACGAGCTTCCCAAGTGGCAGATAATTAATCTGTTCTACAACGGATTAAGGGATGACTTGAAATCTTCCATGGACACGGCGGCTGGAGGGTCCTTCATGTCTAGGAGTGAAGAAGATGCCGGACAAATTCTTGAAAACATGGCATCGAACAATGAGCGGTGGTGTGACGAGAGAGCCACACCTAGATCTGGGGGGTATCCACAGGTTCGAGGACGTCGACAAATTATCCAGCAAGTTTGACTTGTTGTTGACCCAGATCTCAGCGCTGATGGTAGGAGCCGGTGGTGCAGGTACACAACATATTACGACGGTGGAAGCAGAAGTCATGGGGGACTTCGAGGGTGGTGACATCTCACCACCGTTGGACCAAGCGAGTGCACTATTCTACAATCCTACGAGAAATGCGATGTATCCACCACGGACTAACTCCAATCCGGCCTACTCTCCAAACAACCGGAACCACCCCAATCTTAGCTACCGGGCGCCGTATCAGCCTCCTCAGCAGCAGCAGCAGCTAGTGTATCAGCTGCCTAGGCAACCGCAGCAGCAGTTTCAACAGCTGCAGCAGTTTCAGCAGTAGCAGCCTCCACATCAATATCAGTAATACCCCCAAGGAACCAGCAGCCCATTCAGCAGCAGCAATATGGCCAGCAGAGGGTCATTGATCGCTTCCGGGCGTACACCCAAAAGAGTGACCGTGTAGTTTTACCGCAAGCGCACGGTGTAGCGGCGAGCGGGTATCGAACACAGGGAGGACAAATGACAGTGCCTTCTCCGAACAACCTGGCTATTGGAACAGAAAAGAGGGAATTTGCCTCTCGGTGATCCTGTCACAATCGTCAGACAAAGTATGGAGATATAAAATCAAATAAAGACGCCTAGGGAATATGGAATCCCCGCTACTCACCGTATCTCGTCAATGTGATTCATTGGTATAACAATTGCTAGGGTATAATTTCGGATGAACTAGTTGCAACTGAATGTAAAACCTAGCTCACGCTCTCGCGCTGTTGCAGGTCTATAGCTAACCTAGGTTTGGGTCCAATCTCTTGCAAACCCTAGCCTAGGCAAGCTAGCATTAGGATCAACATCATCGTTCAATCGCGTCCCGAGCCCACTCTCGTGCAAACTCGGGCCGCGACCTAGGTTGGGATAGTTCCTACCCGTCCAATCTCTTGCAAACGAGTATCGGTATGGAATTGCAACCGAGAACCCTAGTATCGGTCCAATCTCTTGCAAACCGATACTACGGAAACTCAATTTCAACCCAAATCGGATTTCTAGGGTTTCCTATTGAATTGGGATCCAATTTCTTGCAAATACCAATCGATATGAACACCTAGCTATCCGTAATAAATCGATCACAAACTAACCCTAATAGCAATTCTAGCAATAGTTCTACCAAATCATCACAAATCGGAAATTGGGCTCGTAGGGTTCATCCCCACGCCCCAAGACGTAAAGACTACTCACAAATCATATCACAAATGCAAAAATAATCAATTGAAATAGCAATAGAATTCATGGCAATAGTCAATTAAGCAATAAAAATAAGATTTTTAATGGAGAGGGAGACAAACCAATAGAGTTCTCCAAGAATCCAACAAAAATAAACTTTTCTCTCCTCTCCAATCACAAGAATCAAAAGCTAAAAAGTTGTAACGACCCGCTCTCGGGGGCCCGTTACTTATTTGATTTATTTGCAGGTTCCGCAGTTTACCAGTGAAATCAGCATAGTCACAACGCAGAGATGTACCAACAACACTCAAACCAGCTTACAGACATTATTACAGTCCAAATTAAAGTACAACAACCAGCACTCACACACACCAATACATGAAAGGAAAAGTACGGAAAGGAAATACAGAATGGAAATACATCTCACAACACACACCAACACAGATAACTAAAACTCCGCGGCTTCTGGGTCGTACGCAGGCTCCTCGTACTCTGGGGCGATCTCCTCGATCAGGTCGTCGTCTGTCGGTGCCACAAGTGGAACCGAAGGTAAGTCACAAAGATTCTAAACAAAGAAAAGGAGTACTGTACAAGTATGACAAGCAGAGGTAAAGTAAAGTACGGTGTAGTGTCTGTACAAGTGCAGAAAGTAAAGTGCATGACTGTAAAGAAGTAACCGTGCAAGCTCTGCTAAAACTACGTGACTCAAGTCGGAGAGTACAATATGTGACCGTTCAGTTTGTCTCTTGCCTGGGTGCTACCCAGACGAATGCCGGTACCCAGGCAGCAGTATGGTTTGCCGAAACGCAGGCAGCAGGACAGGGCGCCGAAACACAGGCGACAGGACAGGTAGACCAAACTCTAGTCACTCCCGTACTCTCGCAAACTATGAGTTACCCCAAAACCCGGTGTTGTGTCAAGTACAAGTTCTTTACATGAACGTTCCACGGGATGTTCCAAGTCAAGTCCAACACAAGAAAGTGGCGTGTGTTTCCGTGCTTCGAGCACGTAGTAGTGCGGTGCTACAAGTTCGTACGGGCACAGTGGCTAGATTTCTAAGTTTGGAACCTGTCGTGACTTACCAAAATTAATACCGTTGTAGTAAGCCGGAAGCGGATCTAGGGCTTCCTCAGAAGTTGGCACACCAGAGTCTGTGCCTGCAACACAAAATACTTACTTTAGAAAAACACGACCTTTTCTATTTAATAATTAGGTTAGTTTGATTTTTAAACTCGTTAAAACGGTGTCGAAAAATATTTAAAATTTTTATATAAACCTAAAATAATTATTTAGATTTTACTGCAAGAGGGGAGAATTTTCAGAAGCTTCTGTAATTTCTTATAATTTTTAGAAACTTAGAAATAGCTTAAAAATCCGAAAAACTTAAGGAACGTGTATCTTCCGTAATTTCTTACGGGAGCAATACAAATCGGAATTACATGAATGTGTAGTCAAAATGATCGTCTCGAAGTCTATTGTCACATATAATTTTATCACAAATTAGTGTAGGTAAAATCAGCGAGTTACGATTTTTAGAATGAATTAAACCTATTTAATCTTTAGGTTCGAAAAATCATTCCGACAAAAGTAGGCGTCTGGTCAAGGTAAGACCAGCGCCAATGGCTCCGAAATGTCGTTTCTAATTTTCTGGGACTATCCACTCATTTTTCTGGGCCCTGTATTTCAAATTATAGATTTAAAACCATTAAACCTCATTTATTAAATAAGGAAAATACGAAATAATTCGTAATTACGAGTTTGCCACTGGGGGTTTTACTCATACAGCGCTTGGAGGGGGGTTGCGCTCGTCGACCGGCGGCGTGGAGCGGCGGAGGAGGAGGCGGTAGCAGCTCCGGGCGGAAGTTGGCGCTTGGGAGGCCGGAGCTCGAACGGCGGGGGCTCGGGAGTGGCTCCGGCGAGGCTCTGCGCTGCAGCGGCGAGCGGAGACGACGTGAGGCGGTGGCGGGGGTCGGCGTTGCTCGGGAGGAGGCCGCTGGCGGTGTCTGCAGGCGACGAACGGCGGAGCTTGGTGTCGGACAGAGCGGGGAGGCGGCTTAGGGGCAGAGGTCGCCGGCGGTGCTTCGTGGTGACGACGTCGAAGGGCTTCGAGGGCGAGGGTGATGTCGATGGCGGCGTTGCAGCGATGTGGGGGCGGGTTCTTCGGCTCAGATGACGGCGGGCGGCGGTTGAGCCTCTGGCGACGAGGCCGGGGAAGAGAGATAGAGAGAGGGCGAGTGAGAGAGAGAGAGTTACGTGAGGGGGGCGAAGAGAGAGAGAGCGGGCTGTGTATGGGTTTGTAGAAGAGAGAGGTTACGGGTTAAAAAAAACCTGGGTTGTTGGGAAGAGAGAGATTAAGGGGGTGGGGTTTTATAGTTAATAGAAATTAATTAATTAATCTAGTTAGTCAAATGTCATTAATAGGTTAGGTGGTTAGGTTAGACTAAATTTGGAAAACATGGTTAATACGTGAATCACATGGGTGCTTACGGGTTAGGTAGAGATAATTTAATTAAAATAGCTAATAGGGTAAAAAGTAATTAGGTTAAACGTAATTAGTAGATAATATCAAAAATACAAAATTACGATTTTGCCCCTACTAGTAAACGTGTCCGAAAAATTACGAAAACATACCCACTGGATCGTATCGTCGCGAGGATCGCGGATATGAGATCCGTTTCAAGGTTTGAGCTACGGAAATACTAGGTTTAGGCCAAAACGTTTGGAAAGCGGGTTTGCGGGTTCTCTACTGAAATGATATCCGAAAATTATGAAATTAATGTGGGAGGCCCTAAATGATCATATGATGCTACTGCAGAAGTTTGAAATCGATTTGAAGACGTTTGTATAGAAAATAAATTCGTCGAATCAAAACGGTAATTTTGGAAGATGAATTTTAACAGAAATGTTTTGGACATTTGAGGAAATCTGAAATTGCTGAAATACTTTATAATAAGTCTAATGCTCTAAAATATTTTTATAATAATTTTTGAAATCATTTTTGCTAGAAAATTCTTGACTAACATTTATAATGTAAAATTTATTCTTAAAAATATGTAGAAATATGTAAATTGAACTGTTGAAAATTACTAGTCGTTACAAAAGTTTTATCTAAAAAGCTGCAAAAAGCAAAGGAAAAAGCTCTCTAACCTAGGTTAGAATCAGGGGTTAAATACCCCCGAAAACTGCCCAAAAATCCGTGACCAAAATGCCCATGCGCCTCTTCAAAATCGCGTTTTCCGCTACAGGCGCTCGGCGCACTCGGCCGAGTGACAAAAGTCGCTCGGCCGAGTGAAAAACCCTGAGAATTTCCAGTAAGTCTGGGGTCTTGGGGGGTCTTCACTTCGGGGGTCGCTCGGCCGAGTGAGTTGTCGTCACTCGGCCGATGGGCTTCTATTCACTCGGGCGGTCGGCAATTGCCACTCGGCCGAGTGGGTCTTCTGATGCTCAGACAGACTAAAAACAGTAAGTTGGCTCTTTCTGATGGGCGTCGTCTGATTGCCACTCGGGCGGACGGGGTTCCGTCACTCGGTCGATGTGGCTTCTGATGCTCGGCCGAGTGCACACATGAAGCGTGTCCGATCTGGTCGGCCGAGCGGGGTCTCGCTGGTCGGCCGAGTGACTCCTTCACTCGGCCGAGTGAGACACCAAAAATGCCCATTCTGAGTGTTTTTGCCTCCTCGTCGCTCCTACGACGTTCTTTCTTCTTCCGCTCCTCTCCAATAGTAAAATACCCCTCGGGGAAGTCATCGGTGACACTCTGGAGTAGGTGTATCTCGGGATCACTCCAAATCGCTCCAAATCTCCTGAAATACGACAAAAACTACAAATCGTGAAAAGTATCGCAATATTGTCGATAAATCGTGAAAAGCGTGATTTGAGCGATCTAAATGGCATGCAAACATGCGGAAAAAAGGTGTAAAATATGGAGTGATCAAAATCCCCCAAGCTTACCTCTTACTCGTCCTCGAGGAAGATAAGTAAAAGGCGAGCCTGGTGGATTCAGAAAATGAAAACGGCGGAAAAACGGAAAACGAAAAACGAAGAAGAAAGAAGAAAGCGAAGATGGAAGCTGCTAGATCATTTTCTCAGGACGTGGGTTTTGCTTACTCATATAGCATGCACCGAATGTAAAACACATGTCAAAGATTTTTATTTCGATATCATAGTATAATGGTGCAAATAGAAATAGAAAACCAAAGAATATTGATATAGCATGAAGAACGGAATAATTCTAAAATTAACATCGTCTGAATCATTTAAAGCGGTATACAATATCGCAGATCACACACTTTTCAATTGAATGCTTTCTATGAGGAGTATAAGAATATCACGCAATAGAATAGAAAGAATAGAAAAGCGTGGATTTCATGAAATGAGTGCTAGGCATAGATTTCTGGATTTCGTGAAGCTAAAACAATCTCACCGAGTAGAGAATATTACTTAGCCTAGGTTGTCATGCACCGTCAAGTAGTCACTCTCTCACACATCATTGGATTCTCCCCCCAAGCTTATATATAAGCGTGGTGGCATAAAAACAATATTTACATCCCCATTTTTATGAAGCTCCAAAAGTAATAAAAAATAAAAACAAAAAGAGGGAAGGAAGAGAGAACATGAGATGGGATCGTTATTTGAGATTCTTTTCTCTTTTCTTTTCTTTTTCTTTTCTTTTTCTCTTTTTTAATAGCATATATACACAATGATCCCAAATCAAAGAGAAATAAGGATATACAAGAATTTTTCTTTTTCTTTTTGGTTTTGGGAAATTTGGAGCTAGGATTTTAATAACGGGGGAAATGCCAAATATTAGAATCGCTAAGGGGAGATTCACCAATGATTTTAAAATAGAGAATTGATGTTCAAGATATGTGGAGAAAGAAATAAATATGTCTCTCAGTTCACTCTATAAGACGTGCATGACAACTTTAGCAGGGTAATCTAATCTACTCGGTTTCGATCAAAAAAAAGCTAACTAATCCAGATTTATCATAGCTAACATCATTCAATCATCCTGAAGTGAAATGTACAAATCATGCAAATAGAAGTGATATAGGAAAAGAAAACGGTACTCCTGATATAAGCATTCAATGCGTGAATCTTGGCGTGTTTTCTGCGATAGCAAACATATGAATATTCAGACTCAGCTAATAATAAAATTTCATCCATTTTCATGCGGAAAAAAAGTGTGGGTTACTATCTCTAAATGCAAGGCAAATCACAGCATATGATATCAGAAATAAAATCTAAGACATGACAAATATAGCATGCATATAGAGAAAGCTAACTCCACGTCATCATCATCACAGAAAAGTCATCTCTAGTATGAGATGAAAAAGAAATAAAGATAAAGAGGGAAAATAAAGCTATTTACAATGCATCACACGAAAAAATGAGAAAAAACGTGATGCATGGTAAAAAAAGAAAAAGTGGTGAAAGTGAGTGCAAAAGCGGAAAATGGCGTGAAAAAACTAAAAATAAAGGGTGGTAAATCGAAAAGAACGTGAGAACTCACTCCCCCAAGCTAAAGTGCACAGTGTCCTCAATGTGCGAAGTGTGGCACACCGAGAGACGTGTAATGTGAGGGGAAGGTGAGGATGCATGCATGAGGAAAAAGAAAATAAAAATAACGAAATGAAAAATATGATGCGGACATGATGCATGCAGATATAGGAGTGAAACAGATATAAAAGTGTGACACCAAAAATCTCTCCCTCTCTCCCAAAAATGATATAGGAAGATATGAACAAAATGTGGACCCAAAAACAGTGAGGGGAGGTGGGGTGGGCAAAAAGCATCAGGACCCAGCAGAGACGGGCATCATGACGGCAAAAAAAGATCAATGGCATCAAGGGTGCCTAAGAGGGTGGGGCTGCGCCGTCTCCGTTCTGAGGCGGAGGAGGTGGTGGTGGTGGCTGGGGAACAGTCTGCTGGGTGGGTGTGGGTGTGGGTACGCGAGGAAGCCGCTCGAGAATCTGAGTGAGGCAATAGTGAATGCCCGGAAGTAGGTCGAAGCGGCTGGCCATAGTGGTGACGGTGGCGGACATGGTCCTGAGGTCACCTCTGAGGGCACTCACCGCCCCCTCGAGAGCACGAATGCTCTGAAGTACAGTGTCGGTGGGAGGTGGTGCAGAGGGACGCACCTGTCTGTGTTGTGCAGGACGGGGCTGGCGGACTCGGGTAGCGTAGGTGATGGGCTCAGCAGGCATGTGGAGGAAGGGTGCTGCAATCGCAAGTGTGGGCCTAGCCTCAGTGCGAGGCTGGGGCGCAGGCTGGTATGAGGTGGAAGCAGCAGCAACGGAAGTGGAGTATAAAAGTGGCGACGAGGCGGCCAGAGAGGTCGGTGACACAGACGTGGGAACAGACGTCACGACACTCTCAGAAAGTACGGCTGCGGTGGAGACAGAGGTGACAACCACGGTCTCCACGACGGCAACAAAAGAGGGCTCTCCGCTCTCAACTAGCGTAGGTGGGCGCTCAGGTAGGGAGGAGGAAACGGGCTCAACGGACAGAGGGCCAGCTGTGGTGGGAGTGGTGGTGGGCGTGGATGTAGTGGAGGTGGTCTCAGCGAATATACTCCCGACACCGGCAGAAGTGTGGACAGAGGTGTCGGGAGCAGCAGAAATATCAGGCTGATGAGGGGCCACGGGGTCAGCGGGGGCAACGTGTGCAGCGTGGGCCTGCTCAGCCTGCTCGGCCTCCTCGGCCTCGAGCACGTAGGCGGTGGGGATCAGGAGATCCATCGCCGGAAGCCAGTCCACCTGTGCTGGTGCTATCTGTGTGCGAGCTGGGCTCGGAAGGATCATGTAATCAGCACCGAATGGACCGTGTAACCAAACCCAGTGCCGCTGACCGTGCGGACGAAGCATCTTCATCCGGGCCATGACGTCTATGGACAGTGAAGTGGGGCCCGGGGCTCGTCGCAGATCGGCTGGAAGGTCCTCGCCGGTCATAAGAGCAAGCAAGGTGATCAGACCGCCGCAACATATCGGTGAGTGAGCGCCCATCGATACGATGATGCGGTCCAAAAACCAGCTCGCGATATCAATCACGATGACGGGGACCAACTCGTCACCCTCCCTAGATAGAGCTCTGGGGCGCGTCATCGCGTAGAGCATATAAAGCTCCGACGTGGACATCGTCCCAGGCTCATATCTCGCCAAAAAGGTAGTCGCCATAAGGTGCTGAGCTATGCGGAGGCAGGGGTGGACGATGGCTGAGGCCTTGGCCCTACTAGGGTCAAAGGCAGCTGGTAAACCCGTGATCCAGGCCCAGAAAGCTTGGGAATCGAAGGAAGGTGGGGGAATGTGAGTGGGGACGTAACCACGGTCGGCCCCGGGGACATCGGGCCACGAAAAGAAAGCTCTCATCATACCGAGAGTGACCTGGCACTCGCGGTCCATGAACCTAAACGAGCATCCCTCGTCGGTCCGGGTGATAGAACTAAGCACCTCAAGTGTCGGACGGACGAAGGTGTCCGCCGACACCTGGAAAAAATCTCGCCAACCCATTTTGTCATACAACGTGAGCATCCCCTCAAGTACCCCCAGGCGTCCTAGGTCTGCAAGGTGTGCGAACCTGGAGGGTACAATCGAGCGCTGGGAAATGCGCTCAAAAACGACGAGGTGTGCATCGTCCCGGAACGTGATCCCCAGCGGCCCGACAAGTGGAGCCGTTGGTGGCAGTGGGTCGGCAGGGAGTGGCTGTGCGGGGTGAACGGGCGCTGCAGGCTGTGCGGGGTGTGCGGGGTCTGCAGGCTGTGCGGGGTGAACGGGGTATGGTGGTTTAGGCGGAGGAGAGTCCTCCACCTCGTGGGAGGGGCTGGGCTCATCCGGCCGCTTCCGCTTGGCGGAAGCTCTCCTGGTGCGAGGCCATGTCCGGGGCGGCATATGGGCCCCAGGTGCTCACCAAAAACGTAAAAAATGCGGCGTGCGCAAATGAGTGGAACGAGTATACCGTAACACGCCGCAAGAGCAATATATTGGACGCGTGCGAAGACACCGCCTCCACGAAGCCAAAAACGCTCCCCGGAAGCTCCCCTGGGCTCCCCTAAGCTCCCCAATATACCCTGCACATCAAACGAAGATATCAGCGAGTAATATTCAAAAAGTTTGGGGGTTAGGGGTATAATAGATAGAAATCGAATTTAATTTGGTTTAGGGGCTCGTTAAACACACGGATCGTCGAAAAATACGCAAAAGAGGAGGAAATAGGCAAAATAAGGGTACCGGAGCTCGGCCGGCAAGGTGGTCGCCGACGGCGACTCGGGCGAGGCGGAGGAGGCGTCGGCCGGCGGTGGTCGGCCGAGCGCGGCGGCGGGGCAAGTGGTCGGGCAAGTGGGAGAGGATCGGGGGCGAGGGATGTGAAAGGTCGGGCGGTTTCGCGTTTTACTCGTTTCAAAAATCGTTCCGTCCCGCTCCCCCTTTTATAGAAAAAGTTACGACTCGGCCGAGTGACTAAGTCACTCGGCCGAGTGAATGCAACGGAAATATTTTGGAAAATTCCTCCCCGCTTATGACTCGGCCGAGTGGCCTTGCCACCCTCGGCCGAGTGGAATAAGTCCATTCGGCCGAGTGGCTAAAGCTACTCGGCAATACTCGCCCTAGGAGCGTATCAGTTTTACTCAGCCGAGTGAATATATATACTCGGCCGAGTGGCAATTATATTGAAATCAAGAAAAGAAACAGAGAGTTGGGTACAGCAGACTTCCCTCGTTCGTGTGCCGCTCGGGCGGACGAACTTATGTGCTCGGCCGAGTGACTAGTATACTCGGCCGAGTGAACTCTGTTTTCTGCTGTTGGCTTCGTTTGGGCTCTAAACTCTGTTTTTCTTCCTCCAGCCGATTTCATCTTCCTCCTAAGCTTCGAGCGTATTCCTGGAGCGCTCCTCATCGCCTTGTTCATCCTCCTAATGAAAGATATCCCTTTCTCCTCTCCTGTCAAACAAAAATAGGACCCGTTATCACGAAATTTTTAGGCAAACGACTCAAAACACTAATAATTTCTAAAACAAAAATAAAGGAAAAGTAAAAATAAAGCGATAACCGTCGGGTTGCCTCCCGACAAGCGCTCGTTTAAGGTCTTGAGCTCGACCCCCTTTGATTTTCAATTCAATGCGGGATATTGGGTGCATATGAGATGCACCCGTCGAATTTATTGGGAAGAACGCTTAAATTTGGATGTTGTGGCGGCGTGTTCTTCCTTGGTACTCCTTCGCCTCGGGTAGTGTTGGGGGGTGACTCCCCCAAGCTAGTGCTTGCTCCGGGCGTCGGCTTCACCGGTGACACCGATTTTCGTATCGGTGGGGCTTTCCTTGGAGTCTTCATCTTTGAGAGCTTGCAGAGCTCTCGTATTCTCGCGACATCAGCGTCGCCTTCATCAATTTCCATGGAGGGGTCGGGAGAATGCTCCATATTTTCTTCTTGGCCTAAGTCCGGCCCTTCCTCAAAATCATCCTTAAATAGAGCGCCGATCGAATGGGGGATTACCTCCTCAATGACCTCGTCAAGGAGGTCCATAGAGTCCAGCTCCTCATGATAAGGCATATGTTTCATTGCCTTGGGTATATGAAGCTCCACCTCGATGTTGCCGACATTCAAAGTTAGAGTCTCTTCACGTATGTCGACAATGACACCGGCGGTGGCGAGGAACGGGCGCCCAAGTATTAGCGACGTATCTCCCTCCTCCTTGACATCCATGATCACGAAGTCGCATGGCAAACATATGCCCCCCGGGACTTGTAACGGGATATCCTCTGTGATCCCTACCGGCCTTGTGATCCGACCATCGGCTAGTTGTATCCGCATGTCGGTAGGCTTCAATTTTGTGCCGGTGTTTAGTCTTAGGAACATAGAGAGAGGCATGAGGTTAACACTAGCCCCTAAGTCCACTAACGCCTTTTGTAGAGGGACGCCGCCCAAGGTGCAAGGAATTCGAAAACTCCCAGGGTCTTTGAATTTGGCGGGCTCCTTCTCTCTCTTGGTGAACCAAGAGCCCTCCTCGGCGAGCATGATTTTCTCCTTCCTCTTTCTTCCCGTAATCAAATCTTTTAGGAACTTGGCGTATGTCGGGATTTCCACGATAGCGTCGAGGAAGGGGATATTGAGTCTTACCCCCCTCAAATACTTGAGAAACTTGGCTAGTTGCTTCTCCATCTTTGCTCTAGCAAGCCTCTGAGGGAATGGGATCGGTGGCATGAAACGCCTCTCTTAAATCAATTGCTCCGCTCTGGACTTTTCTTCCCTTTGCGGCTCTTTCTCTCTCTCAACTTCAATGACCGGCTCGCTTGGCTCTACAATCTCCACCAAGGGCTCCTCGGTCGGAATCATGACGGGAGTGGTATCCTTCCCGCCCCTCGTAGTAACTGCAACCACGGCGTTGATGTGGCCGGTGTTGCCCCGTGGATTTTGCTCGGGTTGAGCCGGCAACTGTTGACTGTTTCTATTGAGCAACGCAAGTTGCTCCGCAATTTGTCCAACGACAGTTGTAAGAGAGTCTTGGCCCGCCTTCAAGGAAGCATTGATCTTCTTCTGCTCGGCCATAAACTCCTCCACCTTAGCTTCAAATTCAGATCGTTGTTGAGCTTGTGGAGGGTTTGGATTTCTCCACCTTGATTGTATCCGGGCGGCCTATAGGGTCCAACTTGTTGCTTTGGTGGGAAATTTTGTTGCGGAGGCCCCCTCGGTGGATAATGTTGTTGTTGTTGTTGTGGTGGTCGAGCTTGTTGAGGTAGTTGTTGCGGCGAGTTCAATGCTCCTTCATTGTTGGCATAGGAGAAACCGGGATGGTTTCTAGTGGCCGGATTGGCCCAATATCATTGGTTCTCCGCGACGTATTGAACTTGCTCCAAAGATCCCTCTCCTTGTTCTCCTCCCAAATACATAGCTTGGGATTGGTCTTGCCAATCACACATTTGATTCGTTGGTGCGGATGTGGAAGGGGTTCCTTGGGGCTCCGTAATATACTTCTCCAGTCTCTCCACTACTTTGTGGAGAGAATCAAATTTGTTGGTCAGCTCCGCTACGGCCTTGGCCTCATAGATGCTAGATGGCTTCAAGGAGGACGAAGAGTGTCATCGCTCGTCGCCCCATTGTTGATTGTTTGAGGCCATCTCCTCAATTAGGGCCGTAGCTTCGTCAGGAGTCTTTGATAGGATGGCACCATTTGCCGCGGCATCAATAATCTGCTTGGTCCCCGGGTGGAGACCATTGTAGAAGCTATGGACTAGCTCCCAATCTTCAATGCTATGGTGGGGGCACTGATGCTGCAGGTCTTTGAAGCGCTCCCAAGCCTCGTAGAGTGTCTCTTGAGGTCCTTGCTTGAAGGACATGAGAGCACTCCTAATCTTTACCGTCTTGGAAGGCGGATAGAACTTGTCGATGAACGCGCTTGCCAACTCATCCCATGTGGTAAAGACTCCCTCAGCTTGCGTCCTCAACCAATAAAGAGCTTTATCCTTTAATGTGAAGGGGAAGAGGCGCAGTCTGATGGCATCTAGGGTAACGCCTGGCATCTGGAAGGTGGCGCACTTTGATAGGAAGAACTGGATGTGGTAGTGGGGATTTTCATGGGCGTTCCCATGAAATGGATCCTGCTGCAACAGAACCAAAAGACTAGTCTTCAACTCAAAATTCTTGTTGGCCGCCAACTCCGGCATGGCTATGGACGAGGTCGTGGAGGAAGTCTTAGGCCGGAGCCTATCTCGAATGGAAATAATCCTCGCCATTCTTGCCGCTAACTCTTCAGGCGTCTCCCGGACGTTCATAAACCTCCCTTCCGTATCGGGTCTCCTCTCCGCTCTGATTCTCCGCAATGTACGCTCGATCTCAGGATCAAACAATATATCGATGGGGTCTGCAGTGGATCTCGTGTACATGCACGGGAAGACAAAGTTTCAAAGAAGTTATTAGCACAATGGAAGGGTTAGATAAAAAAATAAAGAAATAAAACAAAAAGAAAGAAATAGCTAGGGTGGTAGGATCAAACACAATCGCCTCCCCGGCAACGGCGCCAAAAACTTGATCGCTTCCGGGCGTACACCCAAAAGAGCGACCGTGTAGTTTTACCGCAAGCGCACGGTGTAGCGACGAGCGGGTATCGAACACAGGGAGGACGAATGACAGTGCCTTCTCTGAACAACCTGGCTATAGGAACAGAAAAGAGGGAATTTGCCTCTCGGCGATCCTGTCACAATCGTCAGACAAAGTATGGAGATATAAAATCAAATAAAGATGCCTAGGGAATAGGGAATCCCCGCTACTCACCGTATCTCGTCAATGTGATTCATTGGTATAACAATTGCTAGGGTAGAATTTCGGATGAACTAGTTGCAACTGAATGTAAAACCTAGCTCACGCTCTCGCGCTGTTGCAGGTCTATAGCTAACCTAGGTTTGGGTCCAATCTCTTGCAAACCCTAGCCTAGGCAAGCTAGCATTAGGATCAACATCATCGTTCAATCGCGTCCCGAGCCCACTCTCGTGCAAACTCGGGCCGCGACCTAGGTTGGGATAGTTCCTACCCGTCCAATCTCTTGCAAACGAGTATCGGTATGGAATTGCAACCGAGAACCCTAGTATCGGTCCAATCTCTTGCAAACCGATACTACGGAAACTCAATTTCAACCCAAATCGGATTTCTAGGGTTTCCTATCGAATTGGGATCCAATTTCTTGCAAATACCAATCGATATGAACACCTAGCTATCCGTAATAAATCGATCACAAACTAACCCTAATAGCAATTCTAGCAATAGTTCTACCAAATCATCACAAATCGGAAATTGGGCTCGTAGGGTTCATCCCCACGCCCCAAGACGTAAAGACTACTCACAAATCATATCACAAATGCAAAAATAATCAATTGAAATAGCAATAGAATTCATGGCAATAGTCAATTAAGCAATAAAAATAAGATTTTTAATGGAGAGGGAGACAAACCAATAGAGTTCTCCAAGAATCCAACAAAAATAAACTTTTCTCTCCTCTCCAATCACAAGAATCAAAAGCTAAAAAGTTTTATCTAAAAAGCTGCAAAAAGCAAAGGAAAAAGCTCTCTAACCTAGGTTAGAATCAGGGGTTAAATACCCCCAAAACTGCCCAAAAATCCGTGACCAAAATGCCCCTGCGCCTCTTCAAAATCGCGTTTTCCGCTACAGGCGCTTGGCGCACTCGGCCGAGTGACAAAAGTCGCTCGGCCGAGTGAAAAACCCTGAGAATTTCCACTAAGTCTGGGGTCTTGGGGGTCTTCACTTCAGGGGTCGCTCGGCCGAGTGAGTTGTCGTCACTCGGCCGATGGGCTTCTATTCACTCGGGCGGTCGGCAATTGCCACTCGGCCGAGTGGGTCTTCTGATGCTCAGACAAACGAAAAACAGTAAGTTGGCTCTTTTTGATGGGCGTCATCTGATTGCCACTCGGGCGGACGGGGTTCCGTCACTCGGCCGATGTGGCTTCTGATGCTCGGCCGAGTGCACACTTGAAGCGTGTCCGATCTGGTCGGCCGAGCGGGGTCTCGCTGGTCGGCCGAGTGACTCCTTCACTCGGCCGAGTGAGACACCAAAAATGCCCATTCTGAGTGTTTTTGCCTCCTCGTCGCTCCTACGACGTTCTTTCTTCTTCCGCTCCTCTCCAATAGTAAAATACCCCTCGGGGAAGTCATCGGTGACACTCTGGAGTAGGTGTATCTCGGGATCACTCCAAATCGCTCCAAATCTCCTGAAATACGACAAAAACTACAAATCGTGAAAAGTATCGCAATATTGTCGATAAATCGTGAAAAGCGTGATTTGAGCGATCTAAATGGCATGCAAACATGCGGAAAAAAGGTGTAAAATATGGAGTGATCAGTCATCTCTCCGGTTGAGTCACTCTTGACTCAATACATTTCCAACCAGGAGAAGATAAATTCGAAGCTGGAAATGGGGCAGAGAGCTCTCACTGACCAGGTAACCCAGCTGGGGTTACAGGTGGCGAACCTTCAAAGGTCGCAAAATCTATTGTCGCCACAACCGGAAGTGAACCCGAGGTGAGCAAATCAGACTTTGGCACTCACGCACGAGCATGCGAATGTGTCCGCTATCGTGTTGAGGAGCGGAACATAAATCCCCACAAGTGTGCCCACCAAGGAACCGGAAGCACCGTTGGTCGTAGAGCGACCAATTGAAAAAGCCAATGACAACGGTGCTTCGTCACCAAAAACTACGACTCCGGAAGGAGTCCCTGAAGAGGAGAAGAATAAAGACGAGGAAGGAAGCCTCAAGGTATTCAAGCCCGTTGTGCCTTTTCCACAACGGCTAGCCCAAGCCAAGATAGACGAGAAGTATGACAAATTCTTTGCCATGGTCAAGGACTTAAGCTTGCAGATCCCGTTCCTCGAATCTATCGAGACGATTCCCTCCTACGCAAAATTTTTAAAGGATTTGGTGACAAGAGGGTCCAGAAAGGAGAAGGTCGTATTAACGGCGGAATGCAGTGCTCTCAGTAGGAGAGCAAATCCGCCTAAGCTTAAAGACCCTGGGAGCTTCTCTATCCCTTGTGCGATCGGTGAGGTAAAGATCCATCGCGCGCTCATCGATCTTGGAGCGAGCGTCAGTTTAATGCCCCTTTCGCTATATAGAGGACAAGGATGGGCGACCTAGAGCCCACCGGTATGACCCTACAGCTTGCAGACCGATCGGTCAAATATCTGGTGGGGGTTGTAGATGACCTGCCTGTCAACGTAAGTGGGGTGCATGTGCCAGTGGACTTCGTCGTCATGGACATGCCTGAAGATACGCATATCCCCATCATCCTTGGATGGCCTTTCATGGCCACTGCCGGCGCTCTAATAGATGTGAAGAAGGGGAAACTTTCCCTTAACGTTGGCAACGAAAAGGTCGAGTTTGACTTGGGGTTGTCAATGAAGCACCCCAATCCCCCGGATGATCTAGGATGCAATATGCTGGATATAGAGGAAGAGAGAGCAGTTGAAGTTGGGGCTTGGGAAATTCTTTCAAGGAATCCCCCCAATAGCTTGGGGGACTCAGAAGAACATGACATCCCGAAGAAAGTTGATGTTGTTGGGAAAGCGGATGCGGCACATACGGTCCCTCCCGGATTTCAAAATGCCCCTCCGACAAGGAGGAAAGGGAAAGAGCCCATGTGGCTAACCTGTGACGAGATCCGGATCTTGAAACGAGTGGCGGTAGACGCCAATATAAGGGAGAAGCCCCCGGATCCCTTCAACAAAGGGAGGGTCGTTGACAAGTCTTCTTGTCACCGTCGACAACACCAAAAGCCACCAACTCGGAACCTCAAGCGATGCCGATCTTAGGGCATCACCCACGTCCACCTTGAATATCATCTACAGGCGTCGAGCAAACGACGTTAAACAAAAGCGCTTCATGGGAGGCAACCCATGCTCTAAACTTTCATCTTCGTTTTTAGGATTATTTTAAGTTTTATTTTTTCTATTTTAATAATTAAATCCAGCCGCGGGAACTTCCGTTGGGAGACTTAGGCCATTTGTGAATTTTTGCAGGAAACAAGCCCTCAACCGATCGGGTGACCAATAAATCGATCGGGTGAGACGTATCAGACAATGGCTGTATCTGTTCTCCAACGAACCGGTCGGGTGAAGCAATATGAGACCGGGTGGCAGACCGTGTGAGCTGGGCCGAAGTCTCGGAAAATTTGGGAATTGATCAACCGATCGGTTGACACAAAGCGTGGTCGGGTGACAGACCGGGTGAGCGGGACTTAATTCTCGGGAAAATCTGTGAAGCGGCCAACCGATCGGTTGAGTTATCAACCGATCGGTTCACCTGTAGCATCTTTTCAGCAAAAATTTTCGACCTAATAGTCAACCGATCGGGTGAAAACTCACCCGATCGGTTCGACTTAAACTCTATAAATACACAGCACCCCCACCCGTTCATCTCCTTCACCTGACTTCGAATCTCCGTCGTCGTTTCGCCTTCTCCAAGCTCCAACCGGCCTCGATCTCCCCTCAACCGACCACAAAACCCCCTAGATCGATCCCCCCACTCTTCATCTCATTCCCTCCATCAATTTCTCTCCCTCCATTTTCGTTTTTACCCCCACAAAAACCCTAATTTTCGCACTTCCCCCCCATTTTCGAAATTTGCTGAAAAGAAGCGCCACGGCTCCACACTCCTTCCCATTGCGTTGTGTTGGGTCATCTACGAGCAAAGATCTTCATCTCAACTGGGTAACTTCGCTCCTTAGCTCAATTTTATATTTCGCCCTAAAATTTCTATTTACTCGATTGTCTGTGTGTGTGTGTACATTCATCATATTTTTGCATTCACTCACGCTCACACACCCACATGGCCCGGAATCAAGATCGGGGTAAGGGTATCATGCGAGAGGAGGGGTCCTCTCGCAAGAGACATAAGACTTCACGTCCACCACACTCACGCCCTCCTCCTCCATAGCCTGCACAACCCCAACCCCAACCCCAACCTATCATCCCAGCTTAGGACCCATTGATGGGCCCATGTGGCTACCGCTTTAGGAATCAAGAACAAAAGGATTTCTATTATAGACTTGACGCGCGTGGGCATCTATCGACCAAATTTGCCCATAACCAAATGCTTATCGATCTCGGGGTATTCACCGAGGTCGAGATTCTTTTCGCAAATTTAGGTTGGTTAGCTTTCCTAAACGCCACCGCATTGTCCTACCACTCCCTCACACTTGAATTTTTATCCTAACTTGCTTGTGAGTCGGGGTCGGTCGTCATCTTCCGCGTCCGTAACAAAACCATTTGCACCCACCTTGATAACATCAACAACATCTTTGGTTTCCCCATCCTTGGGAACGACGCTATCCGTCCCTACAGGTATCCCCCCGAATTTGACGTCGATCAGTTTTGGTTCCGCCTCACCCTACACGCTCGCTATCCCCGAGGTAAGACCAAAGCCTCCTCCATCATTCACCCCATCTTCCGTCTGGCCCACCGAATCATTTCCTGCATGTTTTTCCCTAGGGATGAGTCAGGCACCGTGACCATCCCTGATCTTTTCATTTTGTGGGCCATGACCTTTCCGTTCGTTCGCGTGGATGACGGGATTTCTTTTAGGGCCCATATCGTTCCCGTCCATGCCGGTGCTTGGCTTGTTTCTAAGCTTCTTAAGATTAGCCGTGCCGGCAAGGGCAAGCTTTGTTGCGGGGGCCTTATCACGATCATAGCTTCTGCTCCCCAGTTCAACATTGTCATCCCCTTGGATTTACCCACTGCCGCAGGACCCTCACGTCTAGATCTTGACGTCCAGTGGCATATTCACATGATTAAGCCCCGCCCCGATGGCCGTTTCACCTTCCATTACGGACACCCCCAGCTCCCTATACCATTCTGCCCAACCCCACATGCATGACCATCTAGCTTGTGGCAGACTAGACTTTTCCACCTGATCCTAAGTTTCTTGGGGGGTTACGTCTTCCTTTTATCCCGGGCGCACACAGACCACCTTTCCCTACTGTCCACGTAGGCGAGCAGGACATCCCTGCGCACCGTGGAGACCCTGGGGCTGGGCCTAGTAGTGTCATCCCGGCCTCTGTTCCCACCACCACCGTTACCACCTCTCCGGTCCGCACGACCACCACCTCCACCGTTCGTCGAGCTGCTTCTACTTGCCTCCGTCTTAAGGCTGAGTTAGCTGCGTTGCGCACTGGCGCATCTTCCTCCACCTCCTTGGTCCCATCCTCTTACATCTTCTCTCACCCACGTTTCCTCGCACTTGAGAGGAACGTGGCCGCCATCCTCCGCCTTCTCACTCACATCCACAGACCTCCTCCACCCACACCACCCCCCTCTCCACCACCTTCACCCCCTCGACGATTTTCCCCTCCGCCATCACATTCTTCACCTCCACCATCACCCCCTAGGCGACCATCCCATCATATCACCACTTCCATTCCCACCACCTCATCTACTTCCACCGTATCCATACCCTCCACTTCACCTCCGCTCATGACCGCTTCCATTACACCATACACGAGCCGCAAGAAATTGCAGGTGCGCTCGCGTTCACTTCCTCCTCCATCCTCACCTACCCCCGTACCCCTACCATCCACCACCGCATTGGTCGCCCTTTCACTCCCACTCACCATCACCACTACTCCACCTATTATTCACACATTCTCCACACCCCCCGATCCATCACCTCGACCACTTTCTCCACTTCTCCGCACACCTGTCACCTCACCCCTCCACTCCCCCGCATCCCCCACATCTTCCACCGAGGAGGACGAGGAAGATTCCTCTCCTGCTTTTTGATTTTATTTTGTTTTTTGACCTCCCCCTTGCGTCTCTCTGCATTTTCATGATCACATCATATCGCTAGCATTGTCATGTCTAGCTTGGGGGAAGTCAATTTTTCTGTGTGATGTTTTCTTTGTGTGCTTGGTATATTGTTGTGTCGTGTGATTTTCTGTCTTTATTTTCTGTTCATATGTCGTGTTGTGTGCTTTTGTTTATTTTCATTTTCGTATGTGTGTTTTTCTTGTTTCTCATTTCTTTTTGTGTCGGTGCGTATTCCCCCCCATTTTCATTGCCCTTCCGTGTTTACTCTTATTGCATTGAGGGCAATGCAAGTTTCAGCTTGGGGGAGTCGCACTTCGTGCATCATTTGTGTCTTTTTCTTCGTTTTTGAGTCATTTTCATCGTGTTTTTTTCTTTTCTTCTTTTCATATCTTTCTCCTAGAGATGACCCCTATGATGAATTGCCACAAAAATCACACACACACCTAGCATGGCTTCGATAATCACATTCACTAGCCCTAGGAAGTCGAGTCCTCTTGCATTTCATGCATCGTGGGTCCACTTAGTTTTTTTTTGTGAGTCATGTCTCGTGACTAGCTGTTTGGTGTGCTTCTACTTTGTGATTGTGTTTTATATACCTGTCCAGGAATGACCCCTAGATTATCATGCTTCGATTTGAATATGCGGTATTTACCTCTCTTATCTTCTTCTGTATGAGTGTATATATATATATATATATATATATATATATATATATATATATATACACATATATATATACATACTAGTCATAACCCGTGCCCGCGGGCACGGTTCATTTAGCATTTCCCTCGCGAAATCTTTGTTCCCCGAAAAATTATTTACACAGCCAAAATTTAATAGAACAATACATTAGCGTAAAAATATTTAGCGGCACGGGCACCTTCGGCGCGTGCGTCTTCGGCGTGGAACAACAAATTCGCTGTCGAACAACAAATTTGACGCCAGCGCCTTTGGTGCAGAACAACAAATCTTTGTAAAAAAAATTTAACGGGGCGCCTTCGGCGCGGGCGACGGAAAAACCAACATAAGGGTATTTTTACGTTAATTTGTTGTTCCGCTAAATTGTTTTACGCTAAATTTTTTATTTTATTTAATTTAATGGATCATGATTCTCCACAATCTTTCCCAATGCACTATTAATTTCAAAGTTTAGGTTTCCAAGGCACTTTCCCCCAAATTTAATCTCCACAATCCTTCCCAATGCATGTTTCCCCCTAAATTTAATTTCCACACTCTTTCCCAAGGCACTTCTAATTTCAAAGTTTGTGTTTCCAAGGCACTTTCCCCCAAAAAATTTCACAAAATCCAATCTCAACCATTGATTTACCAACATCAAATCTCAGCCGCTCTTTATCTTGTCCTAGTCAGCCCTAGAATTCAAAAAACACTGTGAAATGTATTATATATATATATATATATATATATATATATATATATATATATATATATATATATATATATATATATATATATCGTATGCTTCATTTCGCATGTGTCGGGATTCCACAATTAGGACTAGGATAACCCATTTTGGCCTACGATCTGAGTAGCAAAAAATCTCCTTTACCTAAGTGTTTAGAATCCGATTTCTTTTTTATTTTACTTGGTGCAAATCCCCTCGTCGTGTACCGTTCTCCCGCTTGGGAGAGTACACACGTGTATATACCTCAAATCCAAAAATCCAAAAAAAGGAGAAAAGAAAACCCCAAAAAAGGAGAAAAGAGAAAAGAAAGAGAAAAAATATATATGTATAGCCAAAAATCCAAAAAATACATATATCCAAAACCCAACAAAAAAAATATGTGCGAATATTTTCCTACCTACCGAGAATAAAGGGAAGGCGAGAATTTGCACCGAGTGTTCTACTCCACATCATCTCAACCCCCATCGCTTTCGAAAACACTTGGAATAGGGAATTTCTAGCTATTATCTAGTGATAGTGTGGTGATGTCCAAGTCACTAGCTGTGGAGTCCCTGACACATGATACGTTTCGATTCTCACTTTTCTCGCATGCATGCTTGAGCTATATATTCACCGCTTATTTCAAATCGAGTCGATATTTGGGTCTTTTCTTGGATTTGTGTATATGGAGCTTATGGCACAATGTAGATAGTGACACCGTCTGCTAGCACACGACAGCACTCACTTGCGCTTCACCGCGTGGGCACACGACACTTCTCTGGACTCGTTTTCCTTGTTTCAGTGTTGTGATTTAGCGTTTGCTTGCTTGGTGTGTCGCTTTTGATTTTGTTGGCCCTGACGGGCGATTTAGGAAGCTCTCTTTCTCTCTCTCTCTCTCTCTATTTTCTCCCTCCGAACTCCTACTCTTACTCGTCTTCCTCGAGGACGAGGAAGGGTTCAGCTTGGGGGATTTTGACGTGCGTTTATATTTCATATATTCACGCACGTCTTCTTTTGTATTTTTCCGTTACTTTCCACCGTCTCGTATCCGTTTTCTCGTATTTTCTTGTTTTCTGTCACTTTTCCGTGTTTTCGCGTGTTTGCAGGAGTTTGCTAGCATATGGGACACATAACGAAGTTATCATAAGTCCCCGGAGCAACGGGAGGAGTCACGCGTGATCCGGGGGGTCAAACGACAAAGATTTCTATCTTTCAGCCCACACCCGATCGGTTGGATACAGCCAACCGATCGGGTGATGCACGCGTGCATGACCCGGACAGCCGCTGAAGCAACGCAAGTGTTAACCGACCGGGTCGGAGACCGGTTCAGCCCATCTGTCATCTCTGGAAACTGAAGTTGAATTCCAACCGATCTGGTGACCTTCACCCGATCGGTTCATCTGTAGCCGATTTCCCGAAGACACGACCCGGAGAGCTCACCCGACCGCCAGCTGACCATGCCAAAACATCGCAACTTACTGTCTTTTGGGCGACGTTTCCAACCAATCGGTTGATATTATCAACTGATCGGTTCACCCGACGACACTAAGATCCAAACGACGAGCTGCTTTCTCCAACCGATCGTGTCGTCTGACCGGGTGATATTTCTGAAAATCCCTGCCGAAGTTCGCAGCAGGTCACCTGATCGGTTGATTATATATTAGCCCTAGGTTTTCAGAAACGAGGGCTGAGTTGTATTTTCTGTTTTTTCTCTATTGCGACGGGTGGAATTTTATACTTATTTGTAAGTGTTCCGATCTTAGAAAAACTTTGATAGTATCTTAATTGCATTACTACTACCGCGTTTCTATCGTTTGATTATGTTTTTAATGGTCGATTTTCATTTAGATTGTTTTAGATAAAATGTGTGAGTAGTTCCCAAATCTGGGATTTTGGTGGAAACCCCTTCGTGGGTTCTCCCTAATGCGTCCATATGACTAGGAAATCGATAGGGATTAGAAATCTATTGGTTACGCAGGGTGTTTCATTGTCATTGGCGGGAAAAAGACCACCTTTGACCGTTGGGTCAAGGGGGAATAAACTTGGCGGTTGACTCCCTAGCCATATCTCACGCCCTTAGCGTAGACATCGAATCCTAGCGCGTGGGAACGGCAGGGTGAGATGTTGGGAGTTATCGTTGCGAGCTTAGTGCTCCCAGAGTCAGTCAGTGTTAATGGACATGGGAATGCCCACTGACCGAACCCGGGTAGTCCGGCGTATCATCCTGGGCACCGACCGGAATATCGGGCCCATGCGACGCTGGTATCACTCTTAGAGGCATCTCACCATTAGACCCTAATTTCGATCGTTATCCTATACGCCGGTCGTATTAGCGAGAATCATATGATAGGGTGGAAACCGAAGTCACGGGTTTTCCTTTATATTGTTTATCCCTCGCATTCTATTTCAGTGACAACCCATCTACCGATTCGTGCTAGCTCACCCTTGGGGTGAATTTGGTCCTTTCTGACACACGCACAACCACGCCTCCCTGAGTTCGACCCCCAAGCCATACTACAACACCGTGTGCTTGCGGTTATAAATATTTAAATCTCGCGCCCCCAATCCATTTGCACTATTATGCTACAAAACTAGGGGACGTCAAGCTTCTATCTCAGCAAGGAGCGTTAGCTTAGGTAACTTCGCTCCTTTTCTCATTAAATTACGAATTTTTATAGCTGAAATCTCCGATTTTTGTGTGAGTCTGCACACACCCTATTGCACACATCTTGCATCACTCACGCCTTCATACGATGCCTCCCAGAGAGTGCAAAAAGAAGGTCACCGCCACTGGCCCCTCCCATGGCAAGGGCAAGCGTCAAAAGACAAAGGCTCTTGAAGCCGAAATTGCCCAGGTACACGCAATTAGTGAGGGGGCGTGAACCACTTCATGCCCCTCAGTTGGACATGCTTGGCATTAAATTCTTGAGTGAGGACAAGTGCACGAAGTTTATATCACTAAACTCTCGTGCGATTGTTCCCACCAAATTCCTGATCGTCACCGCTCTGTCATCTCTAGGCGTCCTGGACATTGTCAGCACCCTCCTCCGAAATCTCGAATGGGAGGAATTCTTAGAATGCGAGGCTAGGACATATATGAGACTCACTTTGGAGTTCCTCCCCACTTTTAGACTTTATCACGCGGGTTTTTATTTTTGCAGCATGAACAAGGAGTACGGTCTATCAAAAGACTCCTTGAACCCACTCTTCAAGTGGCCCAGAGCTCTTGAGCCTATATCCATTTATAAAAACCATCCATACCCCCGAGAGTTTGATGCAAATCATTTTTGGTTTCAAATCACCAAGCTCGATGTCTTCCCAACGACTTGAGCGAAGGCATCTAGCATCACCCATCCTGGCCTTTGCATCATCCGCCGCATTATCGCGAACACATTATTTTGTCGATACGATATAGGCCAGGTCTCTCAGGATGTGCTATTCTTCTTTTGGTGTGCTTCACAGAGCTGTGTCCTTCGTGAGGGTAGCACCACTGTCCCCCACTATATCCTTCACGCTGGGTTTTAGCTCACTCAGAGATTCATTCACACCATAGCCGACCCCAGATCCCCTGTTTGTAGGGGACTCATCACTATCATCGCCTCCCTCGCTTATGTATCCCTCAAGATCCCCGATTTCATGACCCCCGTTCCTAGCCCTACCTCTCGGTGCTCACTAACATGTGTATGATCCAAGTCATTGACCGAGAGCGATATTTCTGGCTTTATGGTCCTGCCTCCACCGCTGGCCTCTCCAGCTCCATCTGCACAGCCACAATCTCCATCGGACTGGCCCAAAATCTGACAGGACCAAGCGAACTGCTACCTCGGCTGAACTCAAATACTGGATGTCCAGGAATCTCAAACACCACCTTCTTCCTCTGACAGTCGATCGTAGCATAGAAGCTCGCAAGCCAATCCATCCCAAGGACCGCATCATAGTTGATGATGTCGTGGACAATGAAATCAGCGTAAAGCTCATTTCCACAAACCACCAACGAGCAAGAACTGCAACCAAGATGCACCGTGATCACGCCATTCCCTGTAACAATATTCAAAATCTTGGAAAGAGGGGACGTCGACAAGGAATGCTTCCCCACGAAGCTCCGAGAAATAATGCACATCGATGCACCAGAGTCAAAGAGGACTCGTGCAGGAAACGTGCACACCAAAATCACACCTACAAACAGTCTAACAATCAAGCCCTAGTCTAGCAAACAATCATATTCAAGCAAACAACATAGTCCAACAAACAAAGCCAAATAAGAAAGGAACAGCTAGAAGAGGATTACCTGCGATAACCTCATCCACAGCCCCGTTCTCCACAACAGTCATCAGAAAAGCCTATTGCCTCGGTGGAAAAGCCTACTGGAAAGCCTGCCTCTGTGGGACAAGAGCTGCTCCACGTCCAGCAGGAACAGACGCCCTCTGCTGCAACGACGGTGCTGCAACAGGTGCCCTCCAAGGCTGCTTCGACCTCGGACAATCCTTCATGGCATGGGTAGGATCCCCACAGACGACACACTGGCCCAGGAATCTCCTACACTGATCCTTGACGTGCCCGGTCCTGCTGCAGAAATGGCAAGTCTTCAAAATAGGCCCTCCTGGCCTCTTGAACTGAGCTGGCTGATTAGGCTTGAAACCAGGCCTAACCGTCGCTCTGGCCTGCTCCATAGGCCTCTTCCCAGCACCAGAAACATGTCCCCTCCTCTGACTCAGGTTCAGCTCCTGCTTCCTTGCAACGACCAGAACCTTCTGATAAGAGTCCTGATCAGAGGAAGACACAAAACTCTGGAGCTCCAAAGCAAGTCCCTGCAGGAACCTCTGAGCCCTCTCATCAGCATCCTGCACCATCTTCGGCGCAAACCGACTCAGCCTAGTGAACTCTTGGTGGTACTGGTCCACCGTCAAGCTCCCTTGCTTCAGATCAATGAAACGCTGCAGCATCTCCTTCTTAGCAGCCTTCGAAAAGAACTCCTCATCAAACCTGGACTTAAAGGTAGCCCAAGCTATCGGCTCCACCAACATCTTCTCTTCCGCATCCCACCAGTTCCGAGCGTTATCCTTGAGTTGCCGCTTTGCCAAATCAACCCATCCAGCCGGGGTGATCTTGGCCATCTTCAAGTTATCCTCAATGTTCCGAATCCACTCATCAGTAGCCAGAGGACCCTCAGACCCATCAAAATATGCGGGACCCAGCTCCCGAAATTGCTTCGCTCCCGGCTCGGAGCGAGGGGCCTCCGGAGCCGCCCGAGGAGCTCGACCAGCCGGAGCATTCTGGACTTGCAGGAGCACGCCTTGCTGCACCTGCATCATCTGAAGCATCATCCGCATCATCTCCCCATTGGTGGGTTCCCGCTCAGGCTCCTCGTCATGAGGGGGCGCACCACTACCACCACCACGGGTGATTCACCTTCCTGCCATCTAATGACACAGAAAACGAAACAATTAGACTCATAGCTTATGACTCGGACGTCGAACTTAGTTTATTGGACATTCTAATATATTTATCGCTATTCCGATAATTCACAGGTACAGAAGGACCTGCATGGGCCACCAACAAAACCTGTCACGCCCCACTTCCCTAAAATGGAGGCGAGACGTGAAAAGGTCCGCATGAGAGTGGAGCTGTGAAGCCCCAAACCCGATAAGCGTCAATAACACATAAGCAGGTCCCTGTAACCACAAACGGAACAACAATAATAACACAAGGAGAGACGGAAACAAAAGCTCAATCTCAGAAATTGTCCAACATTAAAATTTAGTTCAACATCCAGAAAAGCCACCAGGCTAAAAGAAAGAGTCTAAAGGCCCAGAACAAGGCCAAACAAAGACAAACGTAAACAGAGTATAGGTGCTGCGCACCGACAACTACAGTAGTCTAAAACAAAAAGGGGAAAGCTCAACGAAGACACTAGGACTGGTCCCCAGTGTCCACGTACTCCTCGCCAAACACAGACTCGGGCACGGCGTCCGCAAACACCTCGTCCTCAACAACGGACTCAGGCTCGGGATTTAACATGTGTCACCCAAAAGAGTAAAGGGGCACATGTCAGCAAGTCTCAAAGACTTTGGCAAGAAAACTGAAGGTAAGGTAAACTATTAACCTAGCAGTTATAGTATGATGCATGGCTTGGCAAGTATAGTATGGAAGTGACTAGTAAGGGAAGCACAAGTAGCAAGTATGTCATGGATAACAAGTAAAACACGGACAAGTACATGTCAAGTGGTTCACGTCAAGTGAACAAGTCAAGTAAACAAGTTATGCACAGAGATTCCGCATGTTGGCTAGAGTGGCTGATCGGGACAACTCCTAAGCTCAAGTGACCGCTTATCTCTACCACTCCACGTGTATCGAGTCAGGGAATTACCCCGAACACGGAATGCTCGCTTCTGGAACACGAGCCAGGAAGTGTATTTAACAAGTATGGCGTAGGGTTATGCCTGCAACGCAGGTGCCTAGCCAGTAAATAAGTAGATCGGGCATTGGCTATCAACCAACTCACGTAGCCCGCTTCTGGAACACGGGCCAGGAAACACAAGTATTGTAGCGTGTGCTACGAATGCGACATACAACATGGATAGCATGGATGACAATTAATCCGCGTACCGTTAATCAAAATTGAACATGACATGATAGTTATGCAACATGATAGATGACGGTCCTAGCTTCGTTGTCAAGCTAGTTCCTGAAATTGTGCCTAGGCAAGTATCATTTCGTCGCCTAGTCTCTTTTATGCCTACAACAAGCAAATGGCCTAAGACATGGCCCAAAACCCTAAGTGGCAAGTTTCACTTGCCTAGCCCCGAGGATGACGATCAACGAGGCCGTCACACAAATGCTAGCTACAGAAAAGAGATCGCTGTCATGGCAAAACAACATTAGAACATCATCCAACCTAGTTTATTAGGGTTTCACAAAAACAAAAATGGGCTATAAGAATATTAAGAGATCTATTTATTACCGTATAGGAAGCAGAAGAATGATGCCGAGAAAGCACAGCAACGGAAGAAACGCTCCGGGGAACCTAGGGTTCAGATCTGGAATGGATGGGGAAAACGGGAGAAATGGGGTTTTGGGGATTTTTGGGGGTTGGAGATGGCCTAGGGCATGGTGGTAGACCAAAATAGAGAGGGAAACTCCAAGAGAGGAAGGAATGCTTGGGGAAATGTTGGAGAGTGATTTGGGGAAGAAGGAGGCTCAGGAGAATGAAAGAGGGGTGAAAGAAATCGTGTTTGGGGTTTAAATAGAGAGTGCTGGCGGCTGCCCAGAAATTAGGGTTTCGACACTAGTTAGTCGGTCAAAGAACAACCACTGACCGACTAGTTTGGGAACTAGTCGGTCGGTTGACCAACGCAGACCGACTAAGTCCAAACAGTAACTCCTGTACAAAAATAGGATTTAGATTTAGTCGGTCAAGGAACAACTACTGACCGACTAGTTTGTCATCTAGTCGGTCGATGAACGTTCTTAGACCGACTAAGAATGAATAGTACTTGGCATCAAAATGAACATAAAGTTAGTCGGTTAACGAACGATTGCAGACCGACTAGTTTGCAACCTAGTCGGTCGACAAATGTTCTTAGACCGACTAACGAGAAATAGTAACTCCTGAATAATTTACAAAGCCCACTAGTCGGTCCATGAAGGTTTGCCGACCGACTAAATCGTCATCTAGTCGGTCGGTTCCCCTTCTTGTACCGGCTAACGTGCACCAAAAGTTCCGAAATGGAGCGAGAAGCTCCGGGATCGATTCCTAAGACTCCTAGGCTTAATCTAACAATAAGATATGACCGATATGAAGCCCGTCACGAATGACTTACTCCAAAATCGACGATCAACGGAAGAAGCTAGGAAAACGCAACGAAACGATCGAAAATGAAAGCTACAGAGACGAAAACCACGCATAAGGAGAAAATCTACCAAAACATATAATATAATATAATAAATCCAGATACATGAAAACCAGTCGTTACAACATGATAGTCGGATTTAATAAATCATAGACATGTATGCCAATATTTGGCTATTCCCGTGGGCTGGTTGGCTAGTTGGCTCGTGTCCAGTATAAAAGTCATGATGGCCGGTTGGCTGATTCTGGCTCGTGATCCAGAAAGTACACGTGGGTGGGGTTGGGTTCGTAGGTAGCCAGTAGTAGGGCTGTTGACGAACGAGCTTGAACGAGTTTGAACAGGGAGCTTGGTTTTGTTCATGAACAAAATCAATGTTCAAGCTCTGTTCGTTTACTAACCGAGCTCTAAAAACCTGTTCAAGCTTGTTCGATAAGCTTACCGAACGAACGTAAATGAACATTTACCGAGCGTGTTCACGGGTAGTTAATCGAACGTTCTGTTCGTTAACAAGACTTATCGAGCTTGTTCGTGAACATGTTCAGGAACATGTTCGTGAACACAAATCAATCTTGTTCATGAACAGATTTTCAAACAAACAAACGAATGTCTATTTTTTAATTAGGAATAATAATATTTAAATATTATTGCCAATGACTAAATCAATTAAAAAAGGATTAAATATTTGCAGGACAAAAATAAACAAATCGAGCATAATAGCTCCACATATCACGTAACAAGTATCCATATCAAGCATAATAAAAAATATAGTATGTATCTAAATTTACTATTTTCGGTACATGTTCGTTCACAAACACTTAACGAGCTTGTTCATGAACATCACTTAACGAGCTTGTTAACAAACACTTAACGAGCTTGTTCACGAACATAAATGAACGAATACGGTTATGTTCAAGCTCTGTTCGTTTACTAACTGAGCTCTAAAAATCTGTTCAAGCTTGTTCATTAAGCTTCCTAAACGAACGTAAACGAACATGTACCGAGCTTGTTCACGAGTAGTTCGTCGAACGTTCTGTTCGTCAACAGCCCTAGCCAGTAGTAAAAGGGTCGCCTTCGGGGGCACTTGAAGGTGGATTCACTTACTAGCCGTATAAAGACAGGAACCTTAGTCGCAGAATTGCACATATAATTGAACAACTTGAAAAATGTTAAAACAAACATGTTAACTTATAGAACTGATGTTGTTTCTGCTTAAACTAGAACTGTCATGTTTCCATTCATAATAGAACTACCATGCTATTGTAAATCTTTATAATTGCTTTAACTACCATGTATAATCTTTTGCATATCTTGTCAAGGGTCTAACTCATAACCATAGCTTACCAAGGACTCTTGCTGACATACATTCTATGTTGTTTGAAATGTATGTCAGGTCACGAGACATAGTACCAGAATGAAGAGTTGCTAGATCAGACTGATCCATTGGACTAGGAGTACGTCGACCCAGAGGTTCTCTCCACAGAGGACTAGTCACCGAGATTCTCCTCCTGCTGCTTAGAGTTTTATTTCTGCATTTCTGTTGGGTGTGTACCCACTTTTGTAGACTCTGTTTGTTGGCCATGCTTGGGGCCTTATTTCTTTGTGTACTTTCTTTCTGGAAGTTGGTTTAATCTTTAATTATCTCTGTTGTTCTGATTGCATGAAATAATCTGCATTTGGTTGTTACTTATATAGACGCTTATTGGACTTAAGCTTCACCGCTTCAGCCCATGCAGACCCGCTCGCGTCCTCGCTCCCAAGTATTATGGGAAGCAGGACGTGACCTGTTTTTGTGGTGGCCTATGTAGGTCAGCGGCATTATGCAAAACTAAGAACATTGGAAATACTAACATTAGCCAAACCGTCTGGATTAAACTTATACACGAAAATTTACCCGAGCTTTCTGGTTTCAGCATGGCAGGAGGACACAACACCTGGAACAGGAATGGAGCTAGTGGTAGTGATACTACCGACATCAATGAACTCCTCGGAGTTATGAGAGGAATGCTGGAGATCCAGCAGCAGCTGATCTAGCAGGACCAGCAACCTGCTCAGATCGCACCACCACCACCCGAGTTGAACCTGGAGTGAAGCAATTCCACGAGTTGCAACCCAAGAGCTTCTCTGGAAAGGAAGGACCATTGGATGCTGAAGAATGGGCCCAAGTGACTGAAGATAAGCTAAATGCTGCACGTATCCCTCAGGCTGGATAGGTTGATGTAGCGAAGCTCCAGCTGACTGACCATGCTAGAAGCTGGTGGCAACTAGAAGAGAGACGTTTGGTCAGACCGATCTCTTGGGGCATATTTCAGGAACGGTTCAACGCCCAATATTTTCCCAAGACTGCCAAGAGAGAACTTCAGTAGTGCTTTGCCAATCTGGTCCAGGGAGACAAGACCGTTGACGAGTATGAGGTAGAGTTTGCTATGCTCAACCGCTTTGCACCACTTATGGTTGAAGATCCGAAAGATTGTGACTTTCAGTTTTGCCAAGGCCTGAATCCAAAGTTCAAGCTTCGATGACCTCGGCGAAGCTGATGACTCTTCACGACGTATTGGATGCGGCACGGAGTCACGAATTTGTGGCGAGACTTCCAGTGGGACCTCCAGCTGGAGGAAGCAAGCGTCCTATGGAGCCGCCTAGGATGGTGCCCAGGGGAAATTTCCGACCTCCACAGACCACACAGTTCAAGAGGCCAGCTACTCCTGTCGACCGATGACAGCTGGCCTGCTACTTCTGTGGTAAGACTGTACATCAAAAGAAGGATTGCATGAGGATGCTAAACCAGCGCCTAATCTGCGGTTCATCTGCACATGCTGCGAGGGACTGCACCCACAGCAAGGTCCGTCGAGCACCTACTGGAGTACCTGGACCTATTCAGGGAGTAGTGCAGGTACCTGTTCAGCGAGGAGCACCCGGACCTACTCAGTGTGGACTGCCTCTGATTCCACAAAACAGGGCATATCAGCAGGTTAATCTGCCGAAGCGCCAGGTATTCACGATGACAGCTGCAGAAGCTGAGGCTGAGGATGAAGTGATCACACGTAACATGTATATCTAGTATTTTTCTTATTTTTCTTATATTCATGCTTGCTAGTTAGATTCATTTGCTAAGTTTTTATTATTATCATCTTAGGTGTTATCTTAGTGGCCTCCCACCCAGCTTTGACTTTATATGATTCTGGAGCTTCTCTGTGTATTATATCCCAGAAGTTCGTAGTCAAGCACTCGATTCCTACCTACCCACTTCCTAAGAGATGGAATATCACTACCGAAAGTTGTGTGTGAGTGTTACCCTGGGATACAAATCGTGTCCTTCAGTGATTTGCGGACATGAGCTCTATGCAGACTTCACGGTCCTGGACACACCTAACTTTGATGCTATTCTCGACATGGACTGGTTAGGGACTTTCTATACTACTATCCACTGTCACAAGAAGAAAGTAGTATTTTTTATTCCCGACCATCCGGTGTTCGAATTCATCAGTGGTAGTCATTTACTCCGACCAATCAGATTTCAGGCTCAGCTGAATGAATCGATCGTTGCGTCTATGCAAGTCGAACCGGAGAAGTCTGCAGTAATTTGAGACTTCGAAGATGTATTTCCAGAAGATATTTATGGATTTTCGTCGGACAGAGCTTTGGAGTTCAGTATCGACTTGATGTCGAATACTCAACCGATCTCGAAGGCGCCTTACCGTATGGCTCCAGCAGAACTTGAAGAGATACGTAAGTAGTTGGATGACCTGTTGCAGAAAGGATTCATCCATCCCAGTGTGTCTCCCTGGGGTGCCCCTGTTCTGTTGGTCAAGAAGAAGGATGGATCGAGAAGGATGTGTGTGGATTATTGACACACCCGGAACCTACACCTAAATTCCACCTAGTGGTGTCACGGTCTCTAGGCATAGTATGGCCCTTAGGTGTCAATTCCGGGCTCTATCCGCAAGCGGACGGTGTCAAATTATAGTATAAAAGTTATCGTATCCCACAGGGACGGTGACAGTGTATTTGGGCTCTCAGCTTATTTTTATATCTCGAAGTGAGATAGCTGTCGGTTGGGAAAGTTTGGTTTTGATGTTTGTTGTTGGATTGACAATAAAAAGAACTAGGGTTTTAGGGATCACCGCTAAGACCGTCAGAGATCGTTGTTAGAATATGATCCTTACGTTGCATTAGGTTTAAGGGATTAATCTCGCAATTCATACCACTCTCGTGGGTTAGAATTGCAAGGTATTCCGGTGGCTCTCATTGACGCAATGGCGGTAGCCATCAATGTAGTGATATAGTTCGTCGGTGGATCCCCTCAAGGCAGAAGCCGGGCATGATCACGAGCCTTGGTTGAATCCACCGATTTTCCTATTCAAATCCCAAGGATACTCCTTATGCTCATCAATTCCACAGACCGTGGGCATGATCTCAGTGCGAGTTATCCTAGGGATCCGGTAGGATCAACCGGAATACTCCCCTTTATTCCTAATTCAACCTAGAGATCCAGATCTACATCTCTCCCCTACAGTCTTTGGGCTAACCCATCAACCCTAGAAGAGACTACTCGTTCATGACGATTTTAACGAATAAAAATATGCTTTTTGCGAGAGAAAACATTGTAGCAGATTAATTGAATAAAGATTAAATAGCTTACGTTCCGAAGACGAAGAAAAACAGCGAACAATAATTCCAAAGAGAGCCCAAAATTTCCAGAATGCAAGAGTAATAGATCATGCCAACAATAATATTCCAAAAACTAGGTTTAGATCTAACAAATATCTCTAATCTCCTCCTCTCTCCAAAAGTAATTCAAAAACTACAATAGAATGAACTCTTCAAACGCACAACCCAGATCCACTTTTCACTCCCAAGCATGCATCAGACGGTCATGCAAACTTCCGAAAATATCCTTCATTGTCATTGACCAAGTCAGTGACTCGGTCGAGCAGAGGCTTGCTCGGTCGGGCTGCTCGGTCGAGCAGCCCTCCTGCTCGGTCGAGTACGTCAAGGAGTCGCGCTTCTCCAAAATATGCCACTCTGTCTGCTCAGCCCGAGTCAGCCTTGCTCGGTCGAGCAGCCAACTTACTCGGTCGCCGTAAGATCTGCTCGGCTCGAGTAGGAGGTTGATCATGCTTCGAAGATAGGAGCTGCTCGACCGAGCACCATGGGTGCTCGGTCCGAGCAGCCTGCGTATCTGATCCCCTTCTTCGTCTTGCATCTGCTCGACCGAGCAGCTGCTCTGCTCGGTCGAGTTGCCTGGGAAAATATTAGCTGAAGCTCCTGATAGCTTCTCCTCTCTTCTTGCACTCTCCTCCACTCCTTCCATGGCTCCCAAAACTCGGCGAACTCCTATAGAGCTTCACCAACGGGCTCACTGGCATGTCAGATGTGTCTATATCCAAAATGGGTCCCAAATCACTCCAAAATCCTTGAAAATCCATAAACCGCTACGAAACTCGAATATAACGTTAGAATTGCAATATCATAGGAAAATATGGGATTTGGATGCGAAAATGGCATGAAATGCAATGGCATGATGCTATGAAAAGACGTAAAATATGGACCCATCAAAATCCCCCAAGCTTACCTCTTACTCGTCCTCGAGGAAGACGAATACCAGGTACCCGGGAGATAAACAAAAGAAAATAAAAATAAAAGAGAATGGAAATGGATGGAGGGTGCTAAGGTTGTTCAATCAGATCTCAAGCCTCGGCAGTATATCACGCTGCTCCGAATAGTAAAAATACATGATAATGGTATTTTCAGGTTTTACTAGTCATATGTCTAGCATGCAATAGAGACAAAAACATGGATCTTCTAAAATAATGCCATCATCGCATATCAAACTCATGCAATCTATAAAGTCTAGTATAAAAAGAGTTGGCAATGCACTTTTCAATCAATAGATACAAATGGAGCATATAAAAATCACATCAGCATCCAATAAAGAATGGAAAGGAGTCATGCTATTCAACTATCCATTACGAATCGTGAAAAATATCTAAAACTAAAGTATTTGGTAAAGTTCAAGCATTATCTAATCTCTCCGCTGTGCACCGTCTCCACTCTAATGGTATACTCACTCATAGGATCAATTGGTTCACTCCTCCAAGCTTAGCTCGAGGCGTCGCATCTAGGAATAGGATATAAAAATTTTTTGTACTTTCCCAAGTGATTGTGATAGCTTCTAATAAAGGAATATGAAACAATTTTATTTCTTTCTTTTCTTACCTTTTCTTTTCTTTCACATTTTTTTCTGTTTTTCTTTTTCGTTTCTTTTTTTCCTTTTTTGATTTTTTTTACTTAGAAGCTATATTTTTTTCTTTTGGGATTTTTAGGAAGTAAGATGCGGTAAGGGCAGCTGTGGGGGTGAAACCAACTGATATGTAGATAATCATAAAGATATGTGGAGAAGGAAAATAATGAATCACTCGGTTCACTCAGTAGAGGTGCACAAAGATTCAATATGATAATACTCTAACTAAACTCATAACTAGCAGGGATATTTTCATTCATCTAAATGAATACTGAAAAAGCATGCAGTAATAAGTACAATAACATCAAGCAAGCAAACAGAAGTGAATGAGATAATAAGCAGATGCTCCAAGTATTCTAATGATGTGTGAACCTAGGTGCATTACCCAACATAGCGCATACTAGATACTATTTCATGCATTTGATTTTTACTTCATAACAGGCATTAATTCAGATAGATCAGCAAAAGAATGTGCACGCATATAGAAAGTAAAACTGAAACTACCATAAATAGCATATCATCAAATAATAAGCACCGTGAAAAGCTACTGAGGGCAACGAGAAGTATCATCATGCAGAACCATCTCAACGGAAAGAGAAAAAAAGGTGGAGAAAATAAAAGAGTGAAAAACAAACATGCATGCATGGCAAAAAGAGAAAAAGTGATGCTGAATGAGGAAAAACATAAAAAGGTGGAAAATGAGTGGAAAAGTAAACTAAAAAGCTGAAAAAGGAAGAAAAATATAAAAGAAAAATAAAGATAAAGTGATAGTGCTCATCCCTCAAGCTAAACCCAGCAGTGTCCTCACTGCTGAGAAACGATAGTATACAGGAGATGATGCTAGAAAGGTGGGTGAGTGGGGGTAGAAAATAATAACTGTGCAAAAGAAGTAAAACATGGTATGATGCAATGATGAAGAAAAATGATGCATATGCATGAAATGATGTATGTATGGGTCCTCCCCTAACCTATGTAAGACCAGGGCCCCAAAAAGAAAGATGGGCATAATGTAATATGAGGGAGGCAGAAAGTGGGTAGGGACAGCATCAAGCAGGGGCACCACCCTGGTGGTGGTAATGGGTCCCGCTGCTGTGGGCTAAAAGATGTGGGTGGTGAATATAGGACAAGAGCAGTAGTGAAATGAACTGTGGTGACCGATTCAGGTGTGGGAGAAGAGTCGGATGCGGATGACGGATCGCTCGCATGCTCCTCCTCGGTGGAGGGTGAAGGCTCGCGCCGAGCACGACGTGGCGGTCTAGAAGAGGAGGCGCCAGTGGCCTTCCTCTTCCCGCGACGGGGGGGGGGGGGGGGGGGGGGTGCGGGGCTCCTCTAGTGCAAACCATCATGTAAGAGTCAAGGCTGAAACGTCGGTATAAAAAGTAGATAGTGTGAAGAGTGTACCGACAGAGCGATCGCAGCGAAGGTCTCTGATTGCGCCCGGATATACACCCGAAAAACGACTGTAGTTTTACTATAAGCGTACGACGTAGTGGCGAGTGGGTATCGAATTCAGGGAGGACAATTGACAGTATCCTACTTTGATTACTTAGTTATCAAGAGAATAAGAATAGATTCGATGGTAATGTCACAATCGTTCAATAGCAAATAGATATCAATATAATAAAAGCGTCTATGGATAGGAAATCCCAACTATGGGCCGTCTCTTATCCTTGTGAATCATGGATATCAATGTTGCAAAGCTTGAATGTAGGTGAGCTAGTCGTAACTGAATAGAGAACCAAGATCACGCTCTCGCGCTATTGTGATTTATAGCAACCTAGAATAGGGCCCACTCTCGTGCAAACCCTAACCTAATCAACTAGCGTGAAGATCGACATCATCATCCAATCGCAACTCGAGCCCACTCTCGTGCAAACTCGAACTACGATCTAGATTATGATAGTTCGTATTCGTCCAATCTCTTGCAAACGTATATTAGTATAGATTTATAATAAAAATCCTAGCTTTGGTCCAATCACTTGCAAAACAAATCTAGAGAATTTCGATTATAAACCTAAGTCGAATATCTAGGCCTTCCTTTCAATCGAGATCCAATCACTTGCAAATCCCAAACAATAGAAATTCCTAGCGACTCGCAATAAATCAATCAAAACCTAACCTTTCTTCAATCCTAGCAACAATTCTATTCATTCATCACAATTCAAAAGATCGGGTCCATAGGGTTCATCCACATACCCTAGAACGACGAAACTACTCACAATTCATCATGAAAATCTCAGAAATAACAAATATAATCATAGCACAATTCATTGCAAAGAAGAGACAATTCATAAAAATAAGATTTTTAGCAAGAAAGAACAAACCAAAATTGTCGCATATGATCTCCAGCTGAGATTTCACAAAAGAATATTCGTCAAAAAATAATATAAGTCTCCCCTAAAACTAGGGATAAAACTGTAGGGATATATGCCCTCAGATCATTTGTATTTGATGCAAATGATAATTTAAGCTTAGATAGGGACTATTTTGCATTTGATGCTAAAGCGATTAAATGTGTATTAAATTGTTTAATACAATATTTAATAAAATAAACGCAAGGAAAAGTTCACGGGTAAGACGGAAATGTCCCGGTCTAGACCCATGTTCGAACGGCGTCCAAATCGGACACCAAATGCTCAAGTTAGAGCCAAAACAGCCCAAAGGATCAGACCAGACCAGGCCCAGTAAATGCGAGGCAGAACAGGCTGCCTGGGCTAGCCCAGACGCTGCCTGGGCTAAGCCCAGGCTCGGCCTGGGCAAGCCCAGGCGGAAGCCTGGGCTAAGCCCAGGCTCGGCCTGGGCTCTGCCCAGGCGGATTTTTGCGCGCGCTGGATGCGTGGGGCCCACCCGTGGGCCCCACCACTAGGGTTTCGAACCCTAAGTGTGCAGATTTAATTGACGGCTCAGTTTTTGTGAAAAACTAGCCTTGGGCTGATCTTTGGACACTCAATTGGAGGGTCAAACGAACTCCGATTGACGAACGGTTTTTTCCTATGCGTTCACCGTTGAACGCTTGTCGTATTGATAGGTTGTATCAATCTTGAAGCTCAACGGTGAGTGAGTTAAAATTCACGGAAGTTTGCACTTTGTGAAGAGCAAACTAACTTGATTTTAATTAACTCATTATTTAGTCCCACATCGGATTTTGAGAAAAGGGGAGAGTCCACCGCCTATATAAATAGGGGTCTCCCCCCTTTCTCAAAACTCATTCCAAGCTCTAGATCTGAGCGGCTCTCGTAAATGTTGGAGCACGCTCGGATCTAAGCTTAAATAAATATTTCTCATCTCCCTATAAATTTCTGCCTTACTCCTGCGGGCTCTAGCAAAGCCGCAAAGGAGTTCGGATTCTGGATCCGAAATCTAGGCGGAGGTTTCACTCGCGTGAAACTTTCTTCGGCGGTGGGTGGCTCGGCGACATGGGGATTGATCGCCTCGGGATGCGGAGCGGTTCGAGGAGCGGTGCGGGGAGCAGTTCAAGGAGCGGCTCGGCGTGGGACGGGAGCAGCTCGGAAGACGGCGTGGAACATCTCGCCTGCCCCAGGGCTGAGATTCCGGGTATGTGTTTAAGTTTTCATTTAATTATTCGCAGTAGTTAGATCTCTCTTGGGGTGGTCAGATCCACCCCAAGTTGGCAGAGATCCTGGCTAATATGGTCTGGTTCCTTAGGGTTGCATGTTAATTAGATTAACATAAAATTTTTCCGCTGCATTTCTGTCTATGTTCCGTCCGACTTAAGACGGGACTAGAGTTTTTGTGCCCTAAGGGTCCTAGAAAACCCTTCATTGGTATCAGAGCCATCTCTGTATGCTGATCTTGGACTGCGAATTTATTATTTGAATGCTTTTACAGAAAAATGTTTTCTTTAAATTTATGCGATAAATTTATATTTTTTTGATTAAAAAATTTATATGATAAATTTTAAACATGAAAGTTTTAAAATGGAATTTTTAAATTTATGTGATAAATTTTAAAATTGTTTTAAAGCTTTAAAACTTTATGCGATAAGTTTAAAATGTTGTTTAAAATTTTATGTGATAAATTTTAAACATGGAATTTTTTAAATGATGTTTTAAATTTATAAGATATTTTTAAAAACTGATTTTAAAAGTTTAAAATTTTTATGCGATAAATATTTTAAAGAAGCATGCAAATGTTATGATTTTTAAACAAGCTTTTGCTTTATGAGATAAAATAAAATGTTTTAAAAATTGTATTTTTAAATTTAAATGTTAAATTTAAGTATGTATGCTAAAATTGTTTATGCGATAAACTTTAGTCTATTTAATTGTTAAATAGTTGTACACTTTTTATGCGATAAAATTAGTGTAAATGTTTAATGGATATGTCTTCTTGTCCCTTATTTGATAACACAAGACAACCCTTTAGGTTAGCCATTAAAAATGATTAAAATTTATTTACTTGAATTTTAATGACATGCTATGTTTTAATAAAAAATAACAACCCTTTAAGACCTAATTCCTGATTAGGGTAGTCCTTTTAATGATTTCTTAATTCTAATTGTTATTATTAATTCTCATTAAAGGACTTCGCTTTTAGCGTTGGTTAATAATTTTATTAAAACCCTAATAACGATTATGATAGCACGTGAACCTTATAGTTGATAAGGAATTAATAAAAGTTATTAAACAAATCCTAAAATTTTGAATTTAAGGATGCAACTAGTTGATAGGATTAATTAGTTGTTAATAAAAGCTGTTTAGTCTATGACACACATACAAAAATGACAAGCTTCATTCAATGGACCATGATCCAGTCAATGTGCTTGGCTAAGAGTTCTGGGTCAACCCTTGCTAGTACAAGGGGCAGTGATCCTGGCTTAGTCAATTCCCTGGCTGTGTTCCGCTGGACCGCAATGTCGCGAATCATGATTGTATGACACCCTGGACTATATCTAGTCAATGCGTTATAAATCTTATTAAATATTAATTCGTATCCCTCCTTGATTTTGGAGCTTGGTAACTCAAAGAAGACAATTATAGTTGTTGAGTCTCCTCAAGCTGTGACTTGTTTTTCTTTAAGGAACAAACTCCAACATACATGTGATGTAGTCTAGACTTGACCCAAATCGATGCGTCGGGTCTCCTCGAGTATCGATCTAAGTCAAATCTGGACACGAAATCAAGGGTCTGACTAGACCAGTCATTATGATTTGTTAAGTCTCCTCAAGATCATAAGTGACTGTGGGTAAAAATCGACAGGGAATCACATGTGATGTGATTGACCAAGAGTTAGTCTACCAGTCATGGAACCAATCAACTTGTTGAGTCTCCTTAAGGTTGTAAGGTTCGGGATGATTGGATCCCTCTTTCACTAATTTTTAAATTCGATTAAATCGTTCGTTATTAAGCTTTAAAACGATCGTAAAAATAGTGGGAGGATATAGATAGATGAAAGCCAATCTACCTATATTTAATATTGAACATATGCAAAAACTAGGGCAAGACTATGTTTACCGAAGGAATCAAAATATAATATTGGAATAAGTTAACTGGTCAAATAGTTGATTAATTGAATATCAAGTTAAATTCTAATTGATGGAATTAATCTATATTCTCGTTGACATTAAATGACCTTCTAAAGAACAGACTTAAGAAATATGATTTCATTAAGTTCTGAGTCCAACATATAAATTAAAGCTACATGTCACTCTTCTCTATATGAGGCAGCTTGAACATATAGGGTATTCGAAGTATGTTTCTCCATACAACTTGTCGAGCTACCCTTAAGGTTGTATGGACAAACAATTCCGATCCGCAAAGTTCGAGAATTCGATCAAACCGTTTGAGTCGAATACGAGTGCATGAGCGGTGCAAGACTATGTATCCCAACCGGATCTTGAGACAAGCAACTTCTTGAGCTAAACTCGAGATTGCAAAGCTTAAGCGTTTGGATACATAAGATGCTTGCATAGCTATTTATGTTGGGTTAATTAATATCTAAATGTGATTTAGAAAAGGAAGAAGGCACTCCGGAAAGTCAATTGAGAAAGTTAGTTTAATTTATCATTAGTAAAGGCATAAGTAGGAGGAAATGAAAATGTGATATATTTTGATGTCACGATTTCAGAATAAATAGTTATACAAAAACGTCTAACACATTTTTTGACGAATGTCGTCACCTTGCTTCGGAAGCAATGTTTTGTGTTAAGTAATTTGTAATAACTATATATATATATTAAATGTTAATATATAAATACACAAGATAGTAGCAAACTTATATGGTAAAATAGACTAGGCCATGTCGAGAGACTAAGCTTCACAAGTCACATAAAGAGGGGTCTGACCTCTCGTATTATGAAGTCTACGGACACTTGTGAATCTTATATTCTCAGATATAACGGCTGAAAACCATCTGTAAGACAGTGGAAGAATGAGTTGTCGAACTCAGTCTCGTACATACTGATGTACCCGAGTCTATTTTAACCAAAATAAGTTATTCGTATATTTTATTTAGACACGTGTTCTTAATGAAACACAAGTCTGATAAAATAAAGAACGAAAAGTAGAAAGTATTTAAACTGATTCGATTAGATCGAATGGTCAAATACTTAGCTACATAAAATCTTGTGTAATTAAAAGAAAATGTGATTTTCTCTCAGGTCAAGTCTGTTAACACATCCGTGTGTTAAAATGTATGAATCACACTTAGTGAGACTTGGTGCGATACATAGTAAGTGACTCTGAGTTAAGTCCTCTCTCTGGGTTAAGTCCCAGATCGTAATGCCTAGGTTTTGATAATGTCCTATGAGGACATTGTCAATAAGATATTCATTAAATCGATCATTAAAAAAGTTGTATAATTACTCGAATTTCGTGAGACGAATTGTCGAGTTAGACATCATAACTGATGATGACTTAGTCAACTTCCGGGATGAAATTCGGAGTAATAACTCCGATTTAAAACTTGATGCAATCAAAATAGGTCCGTGTGCGTAAATAAATTTGAGAATTTAGTTTACGTACCCAAGGAAAATGTTTCCTCACTTTCTGCAAGTAAATCTTTAAGTTGAAAGATTGGTGCAGAAAGAGAATAGTAAAGTACAATCTTGTTGATCGAAAACGGTTTTCACCCTAATTTCTTTAAAACGGATTAGTTGAAATCGTCTCGCCAACAGATGTGTACAGATCTACTCGGACCAAATCCGATGTAAAACACTCATGTTGACCATGAAAATTGGAGCATTCACTTATAAGTTCGTTTTTCTAAATATGATTTAGACGGACCAACTTATATGAATTAGCCAGAGAGTTTTCAAGGTCAGTGGGAGCGTATAAATTACATGCAAGGCATCAAAGAAATGGAACATATAATTTGATTAAGTAATCAAAGAGTTTGATACTTTATCAGAAATAGATATGAACCATTTGAAATGACCATTAACAAATTTAAATTATTATCGTAATGTACGATGAGCTGGATAAGATCCATGTATATTAAATATTACAGATTCCGATAGACCAAGTGAATTATTTGAATGAGATTCAAATGGTTGGTCTAACATGAACATAAAAACCCCTTGAGTCTATAGTGTAGACGGTTTTAGCAGATCCACTCACGAAGGCTCTACCACATGAAGTCGAGAAAACTTATGTGTAAAAACGGTATAAGATACCGGGATAAATGGGACTGAGTGCAAGTGGGAGATGTTGAGAGATGATACCCTTGAGGCTATCTATCTTCATGTGTGAATAGCACAAACATCTTGTTCGAAATAACAGTAAGCTGTTTGGTAATAATTTATCTAAGTTATTTTATAATGTAGTTAACATTAGACATTAACTTAGGTAAAGTCCTGAGACTTTACGCAAGGTCAAACAGGTATCGAGATGAGTATCTCGATCATGGAGAAATGTTTGACCGTCTGTAGCATAAGTCTAAAAGGGTTCATGGTCGTAGATGTTTCGAGACAAGGATATCGAAACATCGGATAGACCATTGTGTCTTAGTCTTCACCGTTTAGCGGTGGCGATGATCTCATGATCGCTTGACTTGGCGAAGTCGTAGATGAGACACAGGTGCTCATTAGAGAATGAGTTCACTGAACGATCCACAAGAGTTATCATATGGTTATATTGACCAATCTGTCAATGATGACTCTGAGTGATGATATGCTAGTTGGTCTTTTGACTTGAGGTCATTTTGACGAACCTGTGCGTGAACGGTGCCACTTAGATCAAATGACCTAGCTTCGAGGCAAGGCCTGTCGAAAGGTCTTTGATTGGGTGACACTTGAAGCGTATGAGGAGAGTAATGACCAAGAGAGGATTCGGCTCTCCCGGTCAATGGGAGTTAGTGTCGTAGGGTTAGTTCGGTCTTTAGTAAAAACTCTGGCCAGAGTATGTTGGAAGAAGTCCAACATTTTTGACTAAAAGATCGATATAAACTAACCGGAGTCAAGTTATTGGGGTTGACAGTTTGACCGTACCCTAGACTTGATCTACACGACATAGTTTAGACGAAGAGACTATAACTGCGGAATTCATCACGGAAACAGTCAGGGTGGTCCCGACAATACTCATGTCAATGAGTTAACCACATAATGATGATTCCTGAAGCAGGGACGGCAGCCACTGCTCGTGGTCACTGCCGTATAGGGCTTCGAGCCCAACTTGTTGTAAGGGTCAGGCTGTAGGGTCTCACACAGAGTGCGATCTTTCGTCTAGTAATAGGTAGAAATAAGTTAGGGAGAATAATTTGCATTTGATGCAAGGGATAAAATATTGCAAAAGATGTTTGCAATAATCTCCAGCATTCGGAATAAATGATCCTGAGTGCAAGTGGGAGATGTAGGGATATATGCCCTCAGATCATTTGTATTTGATGTAAATGATAATTTAAGCTTAGATAGGGACTATTTTGCATTTGATGCAAAAGCGATTAAATGTGTATTAAATTGTTTAATACAATATTTAATAAAATAAACGCAAGGAAAAGTTCACGGGTAAGACGGGAATGTCCCGGTCTAGACCCAGGTTCGAACGGCGTCCAAATCGGACACCAAATGCTCAAGTTAGAGCCAAAACAGCCCAAAGGATCAGACCAGGCCAGGCCCAGTAAATGCGAGGCAGAACAGGCTGCCTGGGCTAGCCCAGACGCTGCCTGGGCTAAGCCCAGGCTCGGCCTGGGCTAAGCCCAGGCGCGGCCTGGGCTCTGCCCAGGCGGATTTTTGCGCGCGCTGGATGCGTGGGGCCCACCCGTGTGCCCCACCACTAGGGTTTCGAACCCTAAGTGTGCAGATTTAATTGACGGCTCAGTTTTTGTGAAAAACTAGCCTTGGGCTGATCTTTGGACACTCAATTGGAGGGTCAAACGAACTCCGATTGACGAACGGTTTTTTCCTATGCGTTCACCATTGAACGCTTGTCGTATTGATAGGTTGTATCAATCTTGAAGCTCAACGGTGAGTGAGTTAAAATTCACGGAAGTTTGCACTTTGTGAAGTGCAAACTAACTTGATTTTATTTAACTCATTATTTAGTCCCACATCGGATTTTGAGAAAAGGGGAGAGTCCACCGCCTATATAAATAGGGGTCTCCCCCCTTTCTCAAAACTCGTTCCAAGCTCTAGATCTGAGCGGCTCTCGTAAATGTTGGAGCACGCTCGGATCTAAGCTTAAATAAATATTTCTCCTCTCCCTATAAATTTCTGCCTTACTCCTGCGGGCTCTAGCAAAGCCGCAAAGGAGTTCGGATTTTGGATCCGAAATCTAGGCGGAGGTTTCACTCGCGTGAAACTTTCTTCGGCGGTGGGTGGCTCGGTGACACGGGGATTGATCGCCTCGGGATGCGGAGCAGTTCGAGGAACGGTGTGGGGAGCGGTTCAAGGAGCGGCTCGGCGTGGGACGGGAGCAGCTCGGAAGACGGCGCGGAACATCTCGCCTGCCCCAGGGCTGAGATTTCGGGTATGTGTTTAAGTTTTCATTTAATTATTTGCAGTAGTTAGATCCCTCTTAGGGTGGTCAGATCCACCCCAAGTTGGCAGAGATCCTGGCTAATATGGTCTGGTTCCTTAGGGTTGCATGTTAATTAGATTAACATAAAATTTTTCCGCTGCATTTCTGTCTATGTTCCGTCCGACTTAGGACGGGACTAGAGTTTTTGTGCCCTAAGGGTCCTAGAAAACCCTTCAAAAACTAGGTTTAAATACAAGCCAAAATCGTCCAAAAAATCGTGACAAACTGCCCCTGCGCAGCCCAGAATTCGCAATCCTCGCAGCAGTCGGAATGCGTCACTCGGCCGAGTACCAATGTCACTCAGCCGAGTGACAGACCCAATAATAAAACAAAGAATATGGGGTTTCGGGGGTCTGTTTCTCTGACTGACTCGGGCGAGTAGGGTTCTCTATTCGGCCGAGTAAGCAATCGTACTCGGCCGAATGGGCTTCTCAAAATTTTCTAGTAACTTGGACCTTTCTCGGTTGAAAATCCATGTTCTACTCGGGCAAGTGAGCTTTCTCACTCGGCTGATTAGGCTTCCTTTGCTCGGTCGAGGAAAGTTTGAACTTTTGCTATGCGTATCCATTTCACTCGGTCGAGTACAGCTTCTGACTCGGCCGAGTGAGCAGTCTGCTCGGCCGAGTGGGCTGTATCTGAGCTCTTTTCTTCTCCTCCTCACTTCCTCGTCGATTCTATGGAATTTCTTCTTCTTCCGCTCATCCTCTATCGCTGATAACTCCTCAAATAAGCCGTGGGCAACATTCCGAAGTGCGTGAAAATCCTTTGATCTCGTTTTCGTTCCAAATCGCTCTATATCTCCTGAAATACGACAAAAACAAGAAATAGTGAAAAGCATCATGATATCGTCAAATAATCTTGGAAAACGCCATATGAGCGATCAAAACGTCATGAAAACATGCAGAAAAAAGGTGTAAAAAAGGAGCGATCAAAATCCCCCAAGCTTACCTCTTACTCGTCCTCGAAGAAGATGAGTAAAAGGTGAGCCCGACTGGTAAAAATAAGGAAAAAGAAAAAGAAAGATAGAAAAGAGAACAAAGAGGAAGGTGCTAGATCATTTTCTCAGGACGTGGGCTTGCTTACTCAAATAGCACATGTCGAATAAAAACATGCCAAAGATTTTTATCTCGATATCATGATCATATAAGGATGCATTCAATATAGAAACCCAAGAATATCAAAACAATATGAAATATGGAATCATTCTAGAATTAGCATCGTCTGAAGTATTTAAACCAATATACATAATCATAGACCACACACTTTTCAATTGATCGCTTTCTATTTGGGGTATAAGAGATATCACACAATATGAAGCAATAAGAATAGAAAAGAGTGGTTTTCATGAAATACATGCTAAGTTTCAATTCCTGGACTTTGTAAAGCTTTTAGTAATCTCACCGAGTATAGAAAATTACCTAGCTTAGGTTGGCATGTACAGTCAAGTAGCCACTATCTCACACATCATTGGATCCCCTTCCCCAAGCTTATCTATAAGTGTGGTGGCATTAAATTTAGCAATAAGAACATTCCCCATTTTTGAAGCTCCAAGAAACAAAAATAAAAGAGGGAAGAAAAAGAGAAAGATGAAATGGGATCATATATATACTTCTTTTCTCTTTTCTTTTCTTTTCTCTCTTTTTTTTCTCTTTTTTATAAACACATCAATATATACAACTGTGATCCCAAATCAAAAGATAGAGAGATATACATGAATTTTTTTTTTTGATTTTGGGGAGTTGGAGCATGGATTTTTTGTAGCAAGGAAATATGCCAATATAAGATTCGCCAAAGGGAGATTCACCAATGATTTTAAGTATAGAAATGATGCTCAAGATATGTGGAGAAAGAAAAATATGTAACACTCGGTTCACTCTATAGAATGTGCACGACAACTTTCAGCAGAGTAACGTAATCTACTCAGTTTGATCTCAAAAAGTAAACTAATCCAATTATATCAACATGGCATACATTCAATCAACCTGAAAGTGAAGCATACAATTTTCATGCAATAAGAAGTGATATAAGGTAACAAAGCAGTACTCCAAATATAGGCAATCAATGCATGAAGCTTGGTGTGTTTTCTATGAAGGGTATACAATCTAAATTATCAGATTCAGCTAATAGAAGAATTTCATCCATATTCATATAACAAATTACGGGTTACTATCTCGAATGCATAGCAAGCATGGCATATGATATCTGAAATAAAAACGATGGCATAAAAAGATAATATGCATATAGAGATAAGCTAATACCACGTCGTCGTCGTCACAGAAAATTCATCTCTAGTAAAAGGATAAAAGAAATAAGGATAAAGAGAAAATAAAAACTACTATACATATGCAGCACACAAGAAAAATAAGAAAACGTGATGTATGAGAAAAAATGAAAAGGTGGGTGAAAATAAGTGTAAAATAAAGAAAGGTGGGAAAAATAAAAGAAAAAATGAAGAAAATAAAAAGTGCATGAGACACTCACTCCCCCAAGCTAAACTCAAAGTGTCCTCAATGTGCAAAGTGTGGCACACCGAGAAAAAATGATATAGGTGGGGTGGGTGAGGTTGCATGCATGATAGGGATGCAAATAAAAGAAAATGATATGGGTACGCAGATGATGTATGCATAGATGCAAGTGGTGCATGCAGAGATCAAAATGCTGCAATATAGATGTCCCCAAAAATATCTCCTCTCTCCCAAAATGATATAGATAGATATGAGCAAAAAGTGGCCAAAACGTGTGTGGAGGAGGGGTGCAAAAATCAGCGGTCAAAGAGATATCATAGTAGCAGCAAAAGTATGGAAGGCATCTAGTGTGTGCCTAGGTGGGTGGTGGGGCACCAGCACCGTCCTGTGGCGAAGGTGGTGGTCGTGGAGGCTGCTGGGTAGGGGTAGCAGGCGGGTGTGGAAGTCGCACAAGAATCTGGTTCAGGCAAGGCTAAATACCAGGAAGTAAAGCAACGCGAGACTGGACAGCACTGACGGTAGCAGAGAGAGCCCGGAAATCTCCTCTGAGCCAACTAACTACCCCTTCTAAAGCACAGAGGTGCTGAACTAGTGTGTCGGGGGAGGTGGGGCAGAGGGTCGTACTAGTGAGGAACGGGGCTGTCTCGCACGGCTACCGTAAAGGACGGGTGCGGCTACCTGGTGGAGCTGAGGTGCTGTGCTCACCAAAAGACGCTCAGCCTCTGTGGGAGGCTGAGACACAGGAATGGTCGAAGAGGAAGGAGCAGCAGCAAAGCTGAGGTGTTGACAGCGGGCGAGTGGGACAGAGAGGTCGCTGACACAGACATGGGGATAGACGTCACGACACTCTTGGTGAAGACAGCTGCAGTAGAGACAAAAGTGTCGACGGCTGGGGAGGCCGTGAAGTGTGCAGAAAATGACTCTCCAGGAGTCGAGAATAATAAAGTGGAGAGGGTCTCCACTGCGGAGGCAAAAGAAGGCTCGCCGCTCTCAATAATGGTGACAGGTCGCTCAGGGCTCACAGCAGAAATGGGGTGGATGGATAACGGCACGGAGGTGGAAGTGGTGGTGGACTAAGCAAGGGTACTCCCGACACTGACAGAAGTGTGGACAGAAGTGTCGGGAGGTGCAGACGAAGCAGGTGTAGGCTGAGGTATCATGGGGTCCAGGGGTGGAAGGAGGGGCTCCTGCTGAGCACCCTCAGGCTTTAGCACGTATGCAGCAGGGATGAGGATGTCCATCGCTGGAATCCACTCCCCACCTGTGGGTCCAATATGGGTCCAAGCGGGGCTCGGAAGGACCATGTAATCAGCGCCAAAGGGACCGTGCAGACACACCTAGTGGTGCTGACCATGAGGATGCAGCATCCTCATCTGGGCCATAACATCTATGGAGAGTGAAGTGGGGTCCGGTGGTCTGAGCAAGCCAGCAGGGAGGTCTACTCCGCATAAAGGAGCCAAGAGGGTAATCAGACCGCCGCAAGAGATAGACGTCCTAGCGCCGACAGAAATAATGATGCGGTCTAAGTACCAACTGGTAATATCAATCTCAATGGCAAGGAGTAAAACGTCTCCATCCCTCTCGTAGGCCCACGATCGAGTCATCGCGTAAAGCATGTAGAACTCTGGCATCGACATCGTACCTGGCTCATACCTCGCTAGAAAAGTAATCGCCATGAGGCGCTGTGCAATGTGCAGGCATGGGTGCAGGATAGCGGAGGCCTTGGCCCGACTAGGGTCAAAGGCGAGGGGTGATCCCGTGATACGTGTCCAAAATGCGTGCGTGTCAAATGATAGCGGTGGGATGTGTGGGGGACTATAGGCTCGGTCTTGGTCCGGAACAGTGGGCCACTGAAAGTAGGCTTGGAGCATGTCGAGGGTGACCTCGCACTTACGATCCATCAGTCGGAAAGAGCAACCCCTAGGAGTCCTAGCTATAGAACTCAAAACCTCTAGCATCGGACGGATGTAAGTATCCGTCGACACCGATAGAAAGTCACGCCACCCCATGTAGTTATACAACTGGAGTAGCCCCTCTAATACCCCTAGGCGCTCAAAGTCGGCTATGTGCGCAAACCTAATGGGCACGATCGAGCGATGGGAGATACGCTCAAATCTGGCACGCTGCGCGTCATCTCTGAACGTAATCCCCAGCGTGTCGAACGCGGGGGCGGTCTGTGCCAGTGGTGGTGGGATAGGTGCGGTAGGAGGCGAAAGTGTGGGTGGTGGTGGTCTAGGTGGAGGGGAGTTCGCTCTAGCGGAAGAGGAGCCAGACTCGCCGGTTCTCTTCTACTTCGAGGCGGGTGCCCTCGTGCAAGACCTACTACGGGCCGGCATGTGAGCCGCCGAAAGTGCCTGCCCAATAAAGAATGCGAGGTGCTGAAAATATGGAACGAGTATACTTGAGCACGACTCGAGAGCAACCATTCGAAGCGTGTGAAGAATCGCCTCCTCCGAGAAGCTCCTAATACGTCTTGAATCTCCCCCAAGCTAGCCTGAAACAAAAGTACTCAAATCAGCGATGAATATCAATACGCATAGGGTAAGATCAAGTATAATAGATATACATAGAGATTAATTTAGTTTTTAGGCTTAATGGGCTTACGGATTGGAGGGGATGGAGAAAATAGGATTTTGGGGAGAAATAGGGGATGTGCGACAACGGCGGCGCCAGCGGCGGCGGGCGGCGGCGGGCGATGGATGGTCGGCGGCGGGCGTGGTCGGTGATGGGGGGGCGACGGCTCGGCCAAAGGAGGTTGGGTTCGGGCGAGTCGAAGGGGTGATTCGGATGCTACGGGAGAAATTTGGGAAATTTTGAGTGCTTGGGGATTTGGGCCGCAGGCGTTGGGTTATAAAGGATGGGTCACTCGGCCGAGTGACGCGTTCACTCGGCCAAATGGCACAGCTTTAAAAATTTTCGAAATTATTTCGCAGAAGTCGCGACTCGGGCGAGTAGATCTTACGACTCGGCCAAGTAGAAAAAAGTCATTCGGCCGAGTAGCAAGGCTATACAAAGCTAAAAGTGTCTGATTCCATCGGGCGAGTGACTAAGTCACTCGGTCGATTGACATATAAATTACAGAGAGTAGTTTTTAGGATCTTCCCTGATCAGTACCCTACTCGGTCGAGTAGGGTCTTTGCTCGGCCAAATGATTAAGTCACTTGGCCGAGTGGCCTGCTGTTTTCAGCTCCAACTCTCTATTTTTGCTCTACTTTCTGTTTTTCGTCTCCTCGTCAGTTCCTTCCTCCTCCTGAGGCCTGAGCACGTTCCTGGAGTGCTCCCCTTTGCCATGGTAATTCTCCATCCAAATGGTTACTCGTTCTCCGTCTCCTATCATGAAAAATAGAGCCCGTTGTCAAGATTTTTATCGACACTAGACTCTAAACACCAAGAAAGATCTAAAACAAAAATAAAAATGAAATATTCAACTAAAAATAAGATAAAACCGTCGGGTTGCCTCCCGACAAGTGACGTCCCCCGGCTTTTCAACTCTAAGAGTGCAGTCGGATTGGGGGATACTAGGTTTAAAATATTTGTACCGCAAGCGTACGGTGTTGTAGTGTGGCTTGGGGGTCGAACACAGGGAAGCGTGGTTGTGCTTGTTTCTAAGAGGAACCAATTCACCCTACGGGTGAGCTAGCCCGATCGATAGATGGTTTGTCACAAATTCTAGATATAAGGGTTAAACGATATAAAGGGAAACCTAGGACTTCGGTTTCCACCCTATCATGTGTTCTCACTATTATGACTAGCGGATAGGAATACCATCGGAATTAGGGTTTAGTGGTGAGACGTTGCCTCTAAGAGTGATACCAGCGTCCCATGGGCTCGATATTCCGGTCGGTGCCCAGGATGATACGCCGGACTATCCAGGTTCGGTCAGTGGGCATTCCCATATCCATTAACACTGACCGACTCCGGGAGCATTAAGCTCACAACGATAACTCCCAACATCTCATCCTGCCACTCGCGCACGCTAGGATTCGATGTCTACGCTAAGGGTGTGAGCTATGGCTAGGGAGTCAACCGCCAAGTTTATTCCCCCTTGGCCCTACGGTCAAAGGCGGTCTTTTTCCCACCGATGACAATGAAAACCCCCGCGTAACCTCTAAATTCCTAATCCCTATCGAAATCCTAGTCCTATGGATGCATCAGGGAGAACCCACGAAGGGGTTTCCACCAAAATCCCAGATTTGGGAACTACTCACACATTATAGCTAAAAAGCAATCTAAATGAAAATCAACCGTAAAAATCATAATCAGGCAATTGAAACACGGTAGTAGAAATGCAATTAAGACTATATTAAAGTTTGACAAAGATCAGATAACTTACAGATAACAATAAAATCCAGCCGTCACAAATAGAGAAAAAGACAGAAAAAATACAAAGCTCCATTTTCAGAAAACCTAGGCAATTATATATAGAAAATGAATTCACCCGATCGGTTGAAGTATCAACCGATCGGGTGAGCTGTTACAGCGCTTCGGCATCAACGTTCAAAGCTTTCACCCGCTCGCTTGGTCCGACCGGTTGGCAGCTCCGGGTCGTCGTTTGGATCTTGCGGCATCAGATGAACCGATCGGTTGAATCATTCAACCGATCGGTTGGAATTGTCCTCAAAATTGACAGAGACTGCCGTCGACTTCACACGGTCAGCGAACCGCTGGTTAGGCTCTCCTGGTCGTCTCTTAGAAGAATCGGCTATAGATGAACCGATCGGGTGAGATGTCACCCGATCGGTTGGAATTCAACTCCAAATTCCCGAGAACTCTGATGTGTTCAACCGATCGGTGAACCGATCGGTTGATGCTGCACTTTGCTTCAGCTTGCATCCGGGTCGGACACGCGTGCATCACCCGATCAGTTGGCTGTGTCCAACCGATCGGCTGGGGGCTGAAAAATGGCGATCTTCGTCGTTAGACCCCCTGGATCACGCGTGACACCTCCCGTTTCTCCGGGGACTTATGATATCTTCGTTATGTGTCCCATACACTGGCGATCTGCTGCAAATACACAAAAACACCAAAAAGTGAAACTAAAAAACACGAGAAAATGGATACGGGACGGCGGAAAATAACGGAAAAACACAAAGAAGACATGTGTGAATATATAAAATATACACACGTCAAAATCCCCCAAGCTAAACCCTTCCTCGTCCTCGAGGAAGACGAGTGAGAGTAGGAGCTCGGAGGGAGAAAATAGAGAGAGGGAGAGAAAGAGAAGTCAAAATCCCAAATCGCCCATCAAGGCCAACAAAATCAAAAAACGCCACACCTAGCAAGCAAGCGACAAATCACAACACTAAAACAAAGAAAACGAGTCCAAACAAGTGTCGTGGGCCCACGCGGTGAAGCGCGAGTGAGTGTGGTCGCGTGCTAGCAGACGGTGTTACTATCTACAGTGTGCAATAAAGCTCCATATACACATGTCACGCCCCGCTTCCCAAAAACGTGGAGGCGAGGCGTGAGAAGGTCCGCTCAGACTTGAAGCTACAAAGCTACAAGTCCGATAAGCGTCAATCAAAATTAAACTGCAGGTCCTTACAACGCGAAACGAAACAAAGATAATAATAACGAAAGAGACAAAAGAAACATCTCAGAATATCCATAGTAATAAATTTCAACATCACGGAAAAAGCCACCAGGCTAAAAGAAAAGAGTCTAAAAGAGGCCCAGCATGGCCAATCAAAAGTACAAAATGCAGAAACAAAGTAATGGTGCAAGCACCGACATCTAGCAGCAACCTAAAGCAACAGCAACGCCAACAGTCTCTAAAACTGGTCTCCGGTGTCTACGAACTCCTCGACGGACGTAGGCTCAGGCTCAGCGTCAGCAACACCTCGACCTCAACAACTGTCTCTGGCTCAGGGTCTAACATGTGGCACCCAAAAGAGCAAGGGGCACATGTCAGCAAGTCTGGAAGACTTGTGCAAGTGAAACTGAAAGTACAAGTAAGAGCAACCTAGCAGTTCTAGCATGATGCAATGACATGGCAGTTAAAGTATGAGTGCAGCAGGTAAAGTAAAGTAAAGTAAAGTACGAGCATGGCTTGGCATGGATGACAAGTATTACATGAATCATTCACAAGACAAGTACAAGACAAGGAAAGTAAGCACCTCGTGCACAGAGATTCCGTCTTTTGGCTAGAGTGGCTGCGCGTGCCAACTCCTAAGCTCAAGCGAACGTTTATCCCTACCCCTCCACGTGTGTCGAGCCAGGGCCTTACCCCCGAACGGGAATGCTCGCTTCTGGAACACGAGCCAGGAAGTGTTTTGCCTTGCTGGTCTAGGGGTGCACCTAGCCAGTCAAGGGAGTACAAGTACAAGTATTGTAGCGTGTGCTACCAATGCGACATTCAATGCATGGATGACATGACATGACAAGTAGTAAGGCGTACAGGTAAGGAAAGTAAACGTGACAGTTTAGTATGCATGAACAACAAGTTTAAAGGTTGGATCTAGCTTCGTTGTCAAGCTAGATCAATTAGGTGACGGATCTAGTTTCGTTGTCAAACTAGATCAAGTAGGCGTCTAGCCAGCTATCATTTCACTGACTAGTCTCTTTTACGCTAAAAACAAGGAAGTGGCCTAAAGACATGGCCCTAAACGAGATTTGGCAAGTTTCACTTGCCTGCAACTATCACGTCAAGAAAACACCGTCCAACGAGTCCAAAGTCACGATTCCTACGTGCACAAGTCCACCGGCCTACATCCGTTTTATTAATCTTGATTAGTGATTGCTAAAACATTTAAAATACTTTAAAATACTGATTTTTAGTCTTGATTAGCATGCAATTGGGTTGGGGGTCCTAGGGGTGCAAAGCGTTACCTCAACACGACGCGAAAGCTACACCGACGTCGGGTAGCGACGCCGGGGGTTGGAATAAAAGATCGCGCTCCAAGTCCAAATTCCAATTAGATTCCTCGCTGGAAATTTCAGAGCAATCGACCGGGGCGACGATTCCAGATTCCAAAGCTCGCACGTGCGACGACGGGCTACGACGTGCGACGACGTCGTACGCGACGAATCCTCAAAGAGCAAGCACCTAGGTGGGGCCCACAGTAGTCCTAGGGGCCTTTGGGGGACCCACAATAACTCTGGAGAACTTGGGGGGCCCACGGTGGCAAGCGATGCGACGGATGCGGGGTTGCGACGAGTGGCTCTCGGTCGTACACAGCCAATGCGGGGAGATTTCTCGGTCGTGCGCTCAAAATGCGGGGGCTGCGACGTTTGGGCTGTGCAGCGGCTGCGGTGCAGTGCTTGGTGCGGGGTTTCTTCTCGGTCAGATCGATGGGAAGCCTCGGTCAGGCGCTTGGATGCGGGGCGGGGCAGCGTTGCAACGTTGCAGCGCTTGCAACAGCGGTCGGTGCGGAGCAGCGGGTCGGTCGTGCGGGCTGCGGAGCGGGGCGACAAGCGGGCGACGGTGCGGGCGCTGTGCTGCGATGCGGAGTGGCTTGGTGCGGGCCAATCCCTCGGTCAGACCGAGGGAACGGAGCGGTGCGGAGCAGCTGCGAGCGGAGCGGCTTGGATGCGGGGCGGGGCTTCGGTCGGAGCGGGAGAACGGGGCCGTTTCCTTCGGTCGCTGCGGTGGCTGAACGTCGCAACGTTGCGACGAATCGTCGCAACGTCCAATTTGAGTTTTGGAAGGGGCTAGGGCTAATTTCTTGCGAAAATAGGTCTTCCTAGGGGTTGCTTATATAGTATAGATGGGTTGACTTGGTCTAGGGCTAAATCTAATAGGATTAGAATATTAAAATAATTTAAAATTTGAATTAAAACTACTCCAACTCACCCAAGGGTTTGACTTGGTCCAAATGAGCTGGAAATTGGCTCAAAAATTCTTTAAAACGTTTAAAACTCAAATAAATTTTATTTGGCCGAAAATAATTTATAAATTAATTATTAAAAATAATATAAAACTTGTTAAAAATATAAAAGTGGTCAAATAAACTCCAAAAATTATAAAATAAATATCGTGGTGCTCGTGACAACGAATGTGAGCTAACTAAGAAGACGGATCTCAAATTCGACGTCGGACGACGAAACTAAAAATAGAAACGTCTCCCGTCAAGGGTGAGAATCGTCACGTCTCATCGAGTAAGTTTAAATTGTGGAAAAACGACTCGAGAAGTGTCGTTCCAAGATAGTGCCACTATTTAATACTCTCAGGGACGTTCACAACGGCATATCACACAAAAGTGTTCGCAATCAAACAAAGTCTAAAACAAACACGTGCACGCTCAAAAGCACGTGCACGAACAAAGTACAGCGAAAAGTGGTCGTTACATCCTCCCCACCTTAGAATAAAGTCCGTCCTCGAACTTTCTAATATATCTAGTCGCTCTAATAACTACCCCAATCAAGTCTCATTATATTTCAAACCAGGTATAGCTATTACAAATGCTTATATACGCACTAGGTAGTCAACCATTATCACTACTAACACGCATATATATATACATTCACATACGCCATATACCTATACCTATTATAGCCAGTCAAATTCATACATGTATTGCAATCATATGTATAAACATACATCCCTTGTATAACTACTACTTACCTAAACACAAAACAATATTTCAGATACTCATATAAGGATAGTGTCACACTTAGAAAATACAATCATTGCTCTACCATAGATAGCTACCTATGCACAAACATCAAGGGTATACTGCCCTCTAACATTCATCCACTACCAAACATCTCAACACATATAGTCACACCATACCATTATTAAATCAAGTGCACTATATTCACCACTACTATAATTTCATAATATAGCTAGTCATTCAATTGTATTCAAATATTTCACCATACATTCACATACGTACGGCCCTATAACTGCGTTTACGACACGCCACCTATGCCATAGTCAACAATACCTATAACTAAGCACATACTTACCCGTGCATGGTGCACACCCATACACGCTAACTTTTCATTCACATATTCCAATCATATTATTATATAACTAGCACACTTACACACCTAGTTTTAGCTGGTACACATACGTTCACATGAGCAAGTCCATAGTAATTAACTATACCACAAGACCAACCCCTATAACTATATACTGGTATATTGACCCACAATCATGTGCGTAACACTACCAGGCACAGACATTTCTATCACTATACATACATCAAGCATTACTATGTTCAAACTATAAACATTCATTCAATATACTTAGAGTATACCCACTCAAGCTTGAGTGAGACTCAATACACATACCAGGATATTCTATATACGTAACACGGCATTCATACCTATACCAATAACACTCCAATATTATATACATCTACCAATACAACCATATACATTCCATAGATCAATCACACTTAATATTTAGTCAGGCAATACTCACGTAGTTCAATCATTCTATATACCATAATAATAATACAGACATCAGCACGCGTATATTCTTAATACACTCCCTAATACATGCATATGTATTCATCGTATAATCACTCACATGTAACATATACATTCACACCATAGCCTACTACCTATAACTGGTGTACCAGTACCTATTATTATTATCACACCTAACATACATATAGCTTCACCAGCATATTGCTTCAACCATTATAAGTATTTCTAATTACATACACAACTTAGATATTTCAACGCTAACTCTAATACACACCGGCATCCCTAGTATAGTATAGCTATCCACACACCAAACTATAACTACTAACATGCAAACAACTCCACACATCATGAATAACTCCGAGTATATATAACACACAATAAGCAGCCATTAATATAACATGGGAGAGTACACTCATTCAAGCCAACATATGCGAAATTTGAAAACTGTCGTACTTCAAAAATTGAAATCCTCATCTGGAAAGAGATTTTTGGGGATTGATAAAACGTGTTGTTTCAAAATAAGTTTGGGTCGAATATTCATAATAAGAGAAAATGGTCTATTTGTTAAAAAGAATCATTAAAAGGGAGTAAAATCATTTACACGAATATTGAAGACGTAGTTTAGAAAATATTATACGGCAGTAATTCAATATAATGTTTGTGAAAGTCAAAGAAGGAAATCAAGTAACGGAAGGATTTAAACTCATGTTAAATGCTTTCAAAACTTTTAGGTTATGAAATTTTTTTTAAAATAATCAATATTGAAGCTGCTTTTCAAAGGAACCAGGATTTGCAAAAATGAAAAAAAAAACTGATTTACACACGGTCCTTAGCATACGAGCACAAAGAACCTGATACAGTTATATAAAAATAATTGAAATTCTATTTAGTCTCGAAATTTTTTTCTAAAAGCACGTAGGGAAAGCGGAAAGATAATATTAATAACTTGGTAGTAGAATTATCAAAATTGATAGCGAAGCTTTAAAATCAAATCTATGGAAGGTCCAGATTTAGGAAATGGTTTAGAAATAGTAATTTTACAAAACCTGAAATAAGGAAGACGATGAGCATAATATTGACTTGCGGGAAGCTGAAATCCCAAGTGACTTGAAAAGTATATGAATGGCATCATTCAGGAAGGAAAAATTGTAAATCGATTTGGGCAATATAAAAGTACGGTTCCGAATTAAATTAATATAAGAAGGAAATATGTATTTTCATAGGTTCAAAAGTATAGGCTGAAAAAAAAAACATTATAAACTATTATTCAAAAATTTCGACAATAGTTTTAAAAATTTTTAAATCAACGAGGAGCATGAAGTATAAGTATATTAAAATTTTGAACACATTTAAAAAACTTAGGGAAAGAGGAAATCGAAAAGAAAATACTTTCAGAAGGTTCAAGATTTGTGATGGAGAGATTTGAAAATTGACGACGATTGTCATGAGGCGATCTCGAGGATCGAGGCAAGGAAAACGGTCAGATGTTCAAAACATACATACGCCTAGGATATGGCCCAGGGTACCTATGGGAAAACTCCTACGGTCGCCCAACTGAAGCTTAAGAAACTTAGCGCTTGGTCTTTCTAAAGGAGCTAGGTGATAATGGAATGCGTCCAGCTTGGTCCGAAATCGATGAACCCAACGAACGACAAAAGGAAATTCTAGAAGTCTTGATATGGTCAGGGGTAGACGAGGACCACTAAGGTAACTCCTACGACGATTAAATCAATTCTCGGCAAGGAAACTAATTAACAGTCTAACAATCAACCCTATTTTGCAAACAATCATATGCAAGCAACCAAACATGTTTTAACAAGCCAGAACTAACTAAGGGAAGAGACAACTAGGTCAAGAGTTACCTGCGATAACCTCATCCACAGTCTCGCTCTCCACTGCCGTCGTCGGATAAGCCTGCTCCCTTGGCTGCATGGCCTGCTGAAAAGCCTGCTTCTGAGGAGCGAGGGCTGGTCCACGACTAGTAGACACAGGTGCTTTCTGCTGTGACGGCTGTGCGGCAACGGGATCCTTCCAAGGTAGTTTAGATCTCGGGCAATCCTTCATAGCATGAGTAGGGTCTCCACAGACCAGGCACTGGCCCAGCCTCTTCCTGCACTGTTTCTTCTCATGACCAGTCTTGTTACAATGATGGCACACCTTCCGACTTGGCCCAGTTACTGGTGCTTCCTTCTGCGGAATTCCCTCCGATGCCTTCCGCAATTGATTTGCATGCCGACAATCCTTCTCTGAATGGGTAGCAGCACCACAAATCAAACACCGGCCTAGAAATCTTCTGCACTGCTCCTTGATGTGCCCGGTCTTGCCACAGAAATAGCAAGTCTTCAGAGTAGGTCCGCCACCAACTCGAGTCTGTCGTCTTCTCGCCATCTAACGACATAGAAAACGAACAAAAAATTTAGACTCCATAGCTTAATGACTTAGATGTTGTAATTTATTTAGTGGATATTCCGTTTATTATCGTTGTTCCGTTAGTTCGCAATTGCAAGATTGGACCTGCATGGGCCACCAACAAAACCTGTCACGCCCCGCTTCCCAAAAACGTGGAGGCGAGGCGTGAGAAGGTCCGCTCAGACTTGAAGCTACAAAGCTACAAGTCCGATAAGCGTCAATCAAAATTAAACTGCAGGTCCTTGCAACACGAAACGAAACAAAGATAATAATAACGAAAGAGACAAAAGAAACATCTCAGAATATCCATATTAATAAATTTCAACATCACGGAAAAAGCCACCAGGCTAAAAGAAAAGAGTCTAAAAGAGGCCCAGCATGGCCAATCAAAAGTACAAAATGCAGAAACAAAGTAATGGTGCAAGCACCGACATCTAGCAGCAACCTAAAGCAACAGCAACGCCAACAGTCTCTAAAACTGGTCTCCGGTGTCTACGAACTCCTCGACGGACGTAGGCTCAGGCTCAGCGTCAGCAACACCTCGACCTCAACAACTGTCTCTGGCTCAGGGTCTAACATGTGGCACCCAAAAGAGCAAGGGGCACATGTCAGCAAGTCTGGAAGACTTGTGCAAGTGAAACTGAAAGTACAAGTAAGAGCAACCTAGCAGTTCTAGCATGATGCAATGACATGGCAGTTAAAGTATGAGTGCAGCAGGTAAAGTAAAGTAAAGTAAAGTACGAGCATGGCTTGGCATGGATGACAAGTATTACATGAATCATTCACAAGACAAGTACAAGACAAGGAAAGTAAGCACCTCGTGCACAGAGATTCCGTCTTTTGGCTAGAGTGGCTGCGCGTGCCAACTCCTAAGCTCAAGCGAACGTTTATCCCTACCCCTCCACGTGTGTCGAGCCAGGGCCTTACCCCCGAACGGGAATGCTCGCTTCTGGAACACGAGCCAGGAAGTGTTTTGCCTTGCTGGTCTAGGGGTGCACCTAGCCAGTCAAGGGAGTACAAGTACAAGTATTGTAGCGTGTGCTACCAATGCGACATTCAATGCATGGATGACATGACATGACAAGTAGTAAGGCGTCCAGGTAAGGAAAGTAAACGTGACAGTTTAGTATGCATGAACAACAAGTTTAAAGGTTGGATCTAGCTTCGTTGACAAGCTAGATCAATTAGGTGACGGATCTAGTTTCGTTGTCAAACTAGATCAAGTAGGCGTCTAGCCAGCTATCATTTCACTGACTAGTCTCTTTTACGCTAAAAACAAGGAAGTGGCCTAAAGACATGGCCCTAAACGAGATTTGGCAAGTTTCACTTGCCTGCAACTATCACGTCAAGAAAACACCGTCCAACGAGTCCAAAGTCACGATTCCTACGTGCACAAGTCCACCGGCCTACATCCGTTTTATTAATCTTGATTAGTGATTGCTAAAACATTTAAAATACTTTAAAATACTGATTTTTAGTCTTGATTAGCATGCAATTGGGTTGGGGGTCCTAGGGGTGCAAAGCGTTACCTCAACACGACGCGAAAGCTACACCGACGTCGGGTAGCGACGCCGGGGGTTGGAATAAAAGATCGCGCTCCAAGTCCAAATTCCAATTAGATTCCTCGCTGGAAATTTCAGAGCAATCGACCGGGGCGACGATTCCAGATTCCAAAGCTCGCACGTGCGACGACGGGCTACGACGTGCGACGACGTCGTACGCGACGAATCCTCAAAGAGCAAGCACCTAGGTGGGGCCCACAGTAGTCCTAGGGGCCTTTGGGGGACCCACAATAACTCTGGAGAACTTGGGGGGCCCACGGTGGCAAGCGATGCGACGGATGCGGGGTTGCGACGAGTGGCTCTCGGTCGTACACAGCCAATGCAGGGAGATTTCTCGGTCGTGCGCTCAAAATGCGGGGGCTGCGACGTTTGGGCTGTGCAGCGGCTGCGGTGTAGTGCTTGGTGCGGGGTTTCTTCTCGGTCAGATCGATGGGAAGCCTCGGTCAGGCGCTTGGATGCGGGGCGGGGCAGCGTTGCAACGTTGCAGCGCTTGCAACAGCGGTCGGTGCGGAGCAGCGGGTCGGTCGTGCGGGCTGCGGAGCGGGGCGACAAGCGGGCGACGGTGCGGACGCTGTGCTGCGATGCGGAGTGGCTTGGTGCGGGCCAATCCCTCGGTCAGACCGAGGGAACGGAGCGGTGCGGAGCAGCTGCGAGCGGAGCGGCTTGGATGCGGGGCGGGGCTTCGGTCGGAGCGGGAGAACGGGGTCGTTTCCTTCGGTCGCTGTGGTGGCTGAACGTCGCAACGTTGCGACGAATCGTCGCAACGTACAATTTGAGTTTTGGAAGGGGCTAGGGCTAATTTCTTGCGAAAATAGGTCTTTCTAGGGGTTGCTTATATAGTATAGATGGGTTGACTTGGTCTAGGGCTAAATCTAATTGGATTAGAATATTAAAATAATTTAAAATTTGAATTAAAACTACTCCAACTCACCCAAGGGTTTGACTTGGTCCAAATGAGCTGGAATTTGGCTCAAAAATTCTTTAAAACGTTTAAAACTCAAATAAATTTTATTTGCCGAAAATAATTTATAAATTAATTATTAAAAATAATATAAAACTTGTTAAAAATATAAAAGTGGTCAAATAAACTCCAAAAATTATAAAATAAATATCGTGGTGCTCGTGACAACGAATGTGAGCTAACTAAGAAGACGGATCTCAAATTTGACGTCGGACGACAAAACTAAAAATAGAAACGTCTCCCGTCAAGGGTGAGAATCGTCACGTCTCATCGAGTAAGTTTAAATTGTGGAAAAACGACTCGAGAAGTGTCGTTCCAAGATAGTGCCACTATTTAATACTTTCAGGGACGTTCACAACGGCATATCACACAAAAGTGTTCGCAATCAAACAAAGTCTAAAACAAACACGTGCACGCTCAAAAGCACGTGCACGAACAAAGTACAGCGAAAAGTGGTCGTTACAACACATATCCAAGAAAAGACCCAAATATCGATTCGATTTGAAATAAGCGGTGAATATATAGCTCAAGCATGCATGAGAACAGAGTAAGAATCGAATCGTATCATGCGTCAGGGACTCCATAACTAGGAACTAGAAAATCACCACACTATCAACTAGATAATAGCTAAGAAGTTCCTATTCCAAGTGTTTTCGAAAACAATGGAGGTTGAGAAGATGTGGAGAAGAACACTCGGTACAAATTCTCGCCTTCCCTTTATTCTCGGTAGGTAGCAAAATATTCACATATGAATTTTTTGGGTTTTAGACATATGTATTTTTTTTGGTTTTTGGCTATACATATATATATATATATATATATATATATATATATATATATATCTATCTTATTTTTTTGGGTTTTTCTTTTCTCTCTTTTTTGGATTTTTGGACTTTTAGGTGTATACATGTGTGTACTCTCCCAAGTGGGAGAACGGTACACGACGAGGGGATTTGCACCAAGTAAAATAAAAAACAAATCGGATTCTAGACACTTGGACAAGGGAGATTTTCTTCGCTAATCAGAGCATATGCTAAATGGGTTATCCTAGTCATAACTGTGGAATCCCGACACATGTGAAATGAAGTATACGATATAAATATAGCATGCATATAGAAGCAGACAGGAGAAGCAAATACTGCATATTCAAATCGAAACATGATAATCTAGGGGTTATTCCAGGACAGGTATATAAATAAAAATCACACAGTAGAAGCACAACGTAAGCTAGACACGGCACACGACTCACATCAAAGCAAAATGGACCCACGATGCATGAAATGCAAGAGGACTCAGCTTCCTAGGGTTAGTGAATGTGACTATCGAAGCCATGCTAGGTGTGTGTGATTCTGTGGCAATTCATCATTTGGGGTCATCTTTAGGAGGGGGGGGGGGGGGAGAGAGAGAGAGAGAGAGAGAGAGAGAGAGAGAGAGAGAGAGAGAGAGAGAGAGAGAGAGAGAGAGAGAGAGAGGATAAAAAGGAAAGAAAGAAAAAGAAAAACACGGTGAAAACAACTCAAAAAAAAGAAAAAGAAACAAAACGACGCACGAAGTGTGACTCCCCCAAGATGAAACTTGCATTGCCCTCAATGCAATTGTTTCAGAGTGTTTTCTCACTACAAAGCGTTGACCGTGGAGAGCCCGGTCAACGTGGTCAAGGGGCCCTCTTTGGGTCCCTCGGGGGCTTCGAATCGGTGCAGAAGGGGCGAGGGGAAGCCTCGGCCCAGGTTGAGACGCTCGGCCTCGGACAGGTGTGCTCGGCCTCGGCTGGAAGGGGGACGAGGGGTAGCCTCAGTCGCCCGGGTAGACGCACGGCCGACGGGTGGCGAGGGAGAGTCTCGGACCCGATTAGGACGCTCGGCCTCAGTAGGACGTGTTCGGCCACGGCAGGCTGACGGTGAGGGGAAGCCTCACTGTCCGGTTGATCGAGTGGTCGGAGAGGGGCGAGGGGTAGCCTCGGCCCGTTGATCTGTTGTCCACCTGCGCAGACGAGAACGCTCGTCAGGGGGCCGGACCTTGGTTCCGGCCAAATCCCCTCCGATGCCTAAGTCAGATAGAGATCTGAGAAAGGAGGCCCGGCGGAGACGGTCCGACTCGTGAGGAGATCGTAACGGCGTCTCTCGGCGCGAGCGGGGGAGGAAGGGGATGAATTGGGGGAACGAGGTCGTTGATGGAGTACCTTAGGTTTTGTTACCTGAGATGCGGTCCCTTTCTTCGTCGTCTTCCTGGCCCTTTTGTAGAGCTCCGGCGTGATCGCCTCTGACCCACGTCCCACGTCCGCCATTGATCGTGCCCCATCAGTCCCCCCCTCGCCGCCGCTCTCTCCGCCATGCCAGCACCTCCCCATTATCGCTATTTAGTGGTCGCGCGTCCGGAGGAGTGGTTTTCGCAGGAGTGGGCGAGCGACCAACGGGTTATTGGGGCCGGGTCGGATCGAAGTTCGAGAAGGTCCCTTGTAAGGCCTTTGTCGAATGGGCTTTGAGGACGCAGGTGGGCTTTTGACCAGTAGTCGGGCTCTTGGGCTCGTGTTTTACGGGTCTCGGCCAAATAGGCGTAACAATTGCCCCCATCGGTCGGGTTGATCGGCCTCGGCCGGTTCGGCTCGGCCGATGTGACCTCTGCCGATTGTGACGAGCTCGTCAGTCGATGCCGACTCATTTATTAGTCGTCATCATGAGTTGGCCCATTCGATGTTTTTAAGGCGCGGGTTCCGAAGCGCCGTCGGCCTTCAGATGTCGCCACGTGTAGCGGCAAGCTTATCGCCGCCGCTCGCGGAGTCGCCTTAAGTTCAAGAAGCCGAAGGGTTTGTGAGCCGCCATTGGTGGGGTCGATCAGCCTCGGCTCGCTCAGATCACCCGTTATGTCTCCTGGGATTCCGAGCGGCGCTTCAATCGAGGCGAGGCCATAAATGCAGGTCATGATGAGGCGGATCGATTGGACTTCGACTGGCGCCAATTTCGGAACGTCGCCGACTCTTCGAGCCTCACCACGCGTTCTTGTCAGGCGCTTCGAATTCTCCCCTGGCATATAAGATCTCCCGTTGTGTTGATCCCCACTTCTTCTTCGCTCCTCCCGGTATTCAGAGCCTTCAGCAACTCGGAGTTCCCCGTCGCCTTCGCTTCTTTGTCCTCTCCAAACTAGTTGAAAATAGGTAATTCCTCTCTTGCTTTCATCCTATGGCTGCTCTTAGGATAGGCGGTTCCGGCCGGAGGACGAGGGGTCCTCTGGAGTCCGGGCGGGGCGAACCCCGGCTAGGGGAGTCTGGTTCCCCCGCCGGGAGTCGTTCTCTTCAAGATAAGGGGAAGGAGAAACTTTTTCCAGACTACGCCCGTGATGACGTGGCGTTGGCTGCCGTACGGCTTAATGTGCCCCCGGTTGTCCTCCGTACGCCGTCGAGGACCCCTCCTTCGGTGGCCGCGGAGATCCGGGAAAGATATCTCTGCTTCCCATACGAGGTTCGGGTTCCATTTGTCGACGAGCGGATTTGCCTTCCGAGGAGCAATGAGGTCGGCGTCTACGTCGAGATGTTCCGCCTGGGTCTTCGCTTCCCGCTCCATCCCTTCTTCATCCAGGTCATGGAACATTTCACAGTGTCCCTGTGTCAGTTCACCCCGTGTTCGATCGCGGTACTGACGGGCTTCATGACGCTCTGCTGTACCCGTGGTCTGGAGCCGACTCTCCCCCTTCTCTTCTACTTTTACCAGGCCCAGACGGTCGGTCCGGGGTCATGGCTGCTACTCCGAGCTCGTTCGAGGAGGGAATGCCTGATCGGGTTACCCCGCTGGTCAGGGGATTGGAACTTGGATTATGTCTTCGTGGTCTTCTTGGGCGAGGCCCAGATTCTAACAAGCTGGGGCAGTTCTGCCCATCCTTGCCCGTCGTTAGTTCTCTCGGACGCCGACCGGGCAGCCGCTGCGCTTCTGTTGGCTCTTCCTTTGGAAACGAAGTCCATTTGGTCTTTGCTGGACGACCTACTCCTGAAGGCCGTCTTGTGGTCTCCGGGTAGGTCGCTTTTTCATCCCCGGATCGCCCTATGACTCATCCTGATTTCGGTCTCCTTTGCAGGGATGGCTGGCCGCGAATTCGTCCGTGACGTTGACGAGCTGATCCGTCGTGGAGCCGCTCGGAGCCGAGGTAGTACCTCTGGAAGGGCGCCTCGGAGGACTGTTGAGGAGGAAGTGCGCCGAGCTGAGCCTGCCGTGGGTAAGGTGGCGGCCGCGCCTCCCGCCTCTTCTTCTGGCGATCCCCTTCCGGGGGGTGAGGATGGTGCGAGGCGGAAGCGTTCCCCTCCGGCGCCTTCGGAGCCCCACGGTGGAAAGAAGAGGAAGGAGGACGTGGATCTCTCCGGCCCGGCAGGTTCCGCGCTTCCCGTGGCGACCGCCGGGGATCCTTCGATAGCTTTGCCAGCCACCCCCCTCGCAGCGTCTTCGCCCGTATCACCAGGGGTCGGGGCCTTGTTGGCGAGCGACTTGGCTTCGATTGTCGTCCCTGGGAGTTCGATGTTTGCTGACCGAGCCGTGGCCCAGCAGGTTGCCGAGGTCTCCGTCCCTCCCCGGGACCGCAGCCTCCTCAAGAAGATCCCGGCCGACAAGATGTCGGATTCCTTGGTCTGGATCCTCCAACAGGTTCGGTTATCTTTCTATCCTCTCTTTCTCTTTATCCTCTACTTAGCCCATGTCTCATCTTCTCAGGGTTCAGCGCTCGCTGTGGAGTTGCAGTGTCGAGCCGTCCGCTTGAGGGAGTTGGAGGAGTCCTCCATGAGGGCTCAGGAGCGGGCCGGGGCGGCCGAGGTGGCCATGATGGAGGCCCAGATGGAGTCTCGGCGCCTAGCCCTCCGTGTGGCTGCGTTGGAGGGACAAGTGGGTGACCTCGAGGGAAAGCTAGGGGATGCTCATCAGTCGGCTGAGGAAGCGGCGGAGTCGTTCCGTCTGGAGAGGGAGGAGCTTCAGAGGGAACTGTCGGACCGGCGTCAGGTAATGCGGCTGGCGGAGGAGGTGGAGAAGGGCGTCGTCGAGACCCTGGGGAAGGAGATCTTCGAGGTTCTCAGGGAGGCCTTCGGTAAGTATATAGACATCATCGCCCCCCGGATCGTCGAAGTCGTCCAGTCTTCCTTCCGGGAATGCGCGGAACGTGTCCGGCAAGCCCCTCCGCCAGTCGAGTCCCCTCGCTCCGAGCAGGGCGAAGTGCCCGAGGATGTGTCCTCCCGAGCTCGGGCTCCTTAAGCAGTCCCTCCCAGCCTTATCCTCAAATTTTTAAGCATCCGCTTCGCTTTGGGCCAGTCTACTTGAAATGGATCCCTGGCCCCCGCTACCTCCTTCGGCTTCGGTACCGGCTCCATGGCTCATAATTGCTGGTTGCATGGCTGCCAGCTTGGGCTACCTACTTCGGGTCTTTTGTCAACCAATTTTGCTCTGTCGGTGTCGATCTAGCTTCCGTAGGCGAAGAACTCTGTCGTTCGTCGTGAGTAGATTGTTTGTAGGGTGTTTCCTTCGCCTTGATCCCCTGTAAATAAGACGCATTTTTGTACTCGGGTTAACTATTATAAACGAAATCGACTTACTTGGATTTCTTGCGTGCTTTGCGTTGTCGCCTTGTTCTTGGCTTGGGAATGGACGAAACTGGCGTTGGGGATTCTCCCCCGCCTTATGAGCGCAGGGGTCGGTCAGCGAGGGCAGAGCTCCTCGGCTTAGGACCGGTCGGCGTCCGTGCCTGCTGGGGGAATTGCCCCCAGACTTATGGGCGCTAGATTCGGTCGGCGAAGGCAAAGCTCCTCGGCTTAGGACCGGTCGGCGTTCGTGCCTGCTGGGGGAATCGCCCCCAGACTTATGAGCTCTGGAGTCGGTCGGCGAGGGCAAAGCTCCTCGGCTTAGGACCGGTCGGCGTTCGTGCCTGCTGGGGGAATCGCCCCCAGACTTATGAGCACTGGATTCGGTCGGCGAGGGCAAAGCTCCTCGGCTTAGGACCGGTCAGCATCCGCGTCTGCTGGGGGAATCTCCCCCAGACTTATGAGCACTGGAGTCGGTCGGCGAGGGCAAAGCTCCTCGGCTTAGGACCGGTCAGCATCCGTGCCTGCTGGGAGAATCGCCCCCAGACTCATGAGCGCCGGAGTCGGTCGGCGAGGGCAAAGCTCCTTGGCTTAGGACCGGTCAGCTTCCGCGTCTGCTGGGGGAATTGCCCCCAGACTTATGAGTGCCGGAGACGGTCGGCGGGGGCAAAGCTCCTCTTCCTCCTCCAGTGAGGCGGCGGTCCCCGGCCTTTTGCGTTATTGGCGACATGTCAACTCCGTCAGGATTTTAAGTAAAGACAATAAAAGGAACGCGTTTGTACTCTCATGAGTCCTGTCGGACTGGTACATTTGGAGGAAACGAAAAAAGGGAAATGAAGCTTAAACAGAGGGATGTAAAACTAGATAACTCCCTCATACTAGGCTGCCACCGGGGGGAGAGACGTTGCCTGCTTACTCTATGATGCGGAGGGGGCCTTGGAGGGTGTTGACCTTCTTCCCCTTGTCTGGCTGCGTGGAGGTCCCTTCTCCGTAGGCCGGCTCGTCGGCCTGATTCCTGGCGTGCCCTCGGCTCATCAGCTTCTCAATGTCTTTCTTCAGATGCCAGCAATCTTCCGTGTCATGGCCATCGTCCTTATGGTACTTACAGTACTTCTCCCGGTTCTTCCCGCCTCTTTTAGCCTTCGGTGGGGGGCGATCAGCTCGCTCTTCCTTCTGTACTTGGGCGAGAATGGCGTCTGGGGTGGTATCCCTCGTGCTTTCTCCCCGCTGCCTGTTCCTCTGCCTCTTCTCGGTCCGGTACCCTTCGGGGCTAGCTCGTCCGTCGTCGCCACGCTTGGTCCCTCGAGCGGTTTTTCCTGCATCCTCGGCCAAGGCCTCCTCAGTCAGCATGAAGCGTTCGGCCCTTGCCATGATCCCGGGGAGGTCCTTTGGGGGGTCGGTGTGTAGGGACTTCTTGAGGCCCCTGTGGCGAAGCCCTTTCTTAAGAGCCGTCTGGACCACCAGGTCGGGTGGGTTGTTCACGTTCAGCCTTTCCGCATTGAAGCGGCGCATGAACTGTCGGAGTGGCTCGGCCGGGCCTTGCACTATGTTGAACAGATGTTCAGCACCAGGTTTGATCAGCCTCCCCGCCATGAACTGTTTGCAGAACAACTGGGCGAGTTGCTCGAAACTGTCGATGGAGCGGCCGGGCAGGCTGTGGTACCAGATCCTCGCTGCTCCCCTGAGAGTTGAATAGAAGCCCCGGCAGAGCAGGTCATCGTCAGCTCCCTGGAAGGCCATGTCCCCCTCGTAATCCATCACGTGGTGTGCCGGGTCTCCTATTCCGTCGTACTTTCCCAGCACCGGGATCCTGAATCGAGAAGGGACTCGGGCGTCGGTTATTCTCCGCGATAAGGGACACCGGTCCCCGTGGATGCCTCCGGGGATGCGGTATTCGCCTGTCTCCGGCTCGAGCGGGGGTGGAGGTAGCACCGGCGCCGGTGGGGCTGGCTCCGCAGCCTTCGCCACGCTGGGGGTCGGGCTGACCCGACGCTCCCGACTCCTCCTGCGGGAGCTCCTGCTCCGCCGTGATCGGTCTCTTGAGTGGTGTCGTTCGCTTCTCCTGCGGTGGGACGACCGTGATCGACGAGACGATGCCGTCATCGATTCGCCGTTCGTCCCTTCGGTCTCTCTCCGGCTCCTTTCACGATAGGGCGAGGAGGCACGTGACCTCGCCTGACGGGAGCCGGACCGCGTGAACCGACGCTCTGTGTTCGGTTTCCGGGTCCCGTGGTCGTCGACCACCGCGGACCGTAAGTGCGGGGGACCCCCCGCCCATCGGTGGCTATCGTTCAGCGCGCCCCCGTCGGACGGCGCGGGGCCGACAAGCTGCTGTACTGTCGCGACCAACGTCTGGAGGCTCGCGTTGGTCTCCTGAGCCAGGGCACGGAGCTGTCCCTGTGTGGCTAGTTCTGAGCCGCCGGTCTCTTCGATTGAGTGGGCGGGGTGGCCGTCGACGTGCGTGTCCTCGGGGTTGCCATTAGATGCGCCATTCCCCTCCTCCGGGATGGGGGTCATGCGCTTCCTTCCATTGCTGGCTCGTGCCATTGTTGGTGTGGTTTTCTGCTTCGTGGGATGATCTTCGGTTCCCACAGACGGCGCCAGATGTTTCAGAGTGTTTTCTCACTACAAAGCGTTGACCGTGGAGAGCCCGGTCAACGTGGTCAAGGGGCCCGCTTTGGGTCCCTCGGGGGCTTCGAATCGGTGCAGAAGGGGCGAGGGGAAGCCTCGGCCCAGGTTGAGACGCTCGGCCTCGGACAGGTGTGCTCGGCCTCGGCTGGAAGGGGGACGAGGGGTAGCCTCAGTCGCCCGGGTAGACGCACGGCCGACGGGTGGCGAGGGAGAGTCTCGGACCCGATTAGGACGCTCGGCCTCGGTAGGACGTGCTCGGCCACGGCAGGCTGACGGTGAGGGGAAGCCTCACTGTCCGGTTGATCGAGTGGTCGGAGAGGGGCGAGGGGTAGCCTCGGCCCGTTGATCTGTTGTCCACCTGCGCAGACGAGAACGCTCGTCAGGGGGCCGGACCTTGGTTCCGGCCAAATCCCCTCCGATGCCTAAGTCAGATAGAGATCTGAGAAAGGAGGCCCGGCGGAGACGGTCCGACTCGTGAGGAGATCGTAACGGCGTCTCTCGGCGCGAGCGGGGGAGGAAGGAGATGAATTGGGGGAACGAGGTCGTTGATGGAGTACCTTAGGTTTTGTTACCTGAGATGCGGTCCCTTTCTTCGTCGTCTTCCTGGCCCTTTTGTAGAGCTCCGGCGTGATCGCCTCTGACCCACGTCCCACGTCCGCCATTGATCGTGCCCCATCAGTCCCCCCCTCGCCGTCGCTCTCTCCGCCATGCCAGCACCTCCCCATTATCGCTATTTAGTGGTCACGCGTCCGGGGGAGTGGTTTTCGCAGGAGTGGGCGAGCGACCAACGGGTTATTGGGGCCGGGTCGGATCGACGTTCGAGAAGGTCCCTTGTAGGGCCTTTGTCGAATGGGCTTTGAGGACGCATGTGGGCTTTTGACCAGTAGTCGGGCTCTTGGGCTCGTGTTTTACGGGTCTCGGCCAAATAGGCGTAACAGCAATAAAAGTAAATACGGGAGGGCAATGAAAATGGGGGGAATACGCACCGACACAAGGAGAAATGAAAACCGAGGAAAACACTCAAACGAAACTGAAAAATAAAGAAAGGGGAAAAAGAAAAACGGAAAAAGAACGATAGAAAATCACACCACACGACGTATATAAACAAACACACCCACAGAAAAAACACGACAAAACATGACAAAACACACAAAAGGTCGACTTCCCCCAAGCTGGACATGATAGTGCTAGCAATATGATATGCTCATGACGATGCAGAAATATGCATGTGGGAAGATCGAAGAAGAAAAAGAAATCAAAAAGCAGGAGAGGAATCGTCCTCGTCCTCCTATGGCGGAAGATGGAGGGGTGCATAGGGGAGAGGTGGGGGTGTGCGAAGAAGTGGGGAGAGGGATGCAGGATATGTGTGGATGGGTGAGGAAGTGTGGACGATGGGTGGTGTGGTGGTGATGATGGTGAGCGGAAGGGAAATGGCGACCAAAGCGGTGGTAGATGGGGTAGATACGGAGGTAGATACGGTGGTAGTAGAGGATGGTGTGGGAGGTGATCGCGATCGCACCTGTAATTTCTTGCGGCACATGTATGGGGTGACGGAAGTGGAGGGTGGTGGATCTGTGGGATCGACGGTGATGGTCGTGAGTGGAGGTGAAGTGGCAGGAATGGAAACAGTGGTGGTGGGAGGGGATGGTCGCCTAGGGGTGATGGGAGTGGTGATGAATGTGATGGGGGGTAAAGAGTGTGATGGTGGAGGTGAGGGGGGTGGTGAGGTGTGTGGAGTGGGTGGAGGAGGTCCATGTACGTGAGTGAGAATGCGAAGGATGGCGGGCACGTTCCTCTCAAGTGCGAGAAAACGTGGGTGAGAGAAGATCGAAGAGGAAGGATCCGAGGGGTCAGAGGACGAAGTGCGAGCGACAGTGAAGCTAGCTCAGCCTCGAGAGCAAGGCGATCAGAGGCGGCACGGCAGGCGGAAGAAGTAAATGCTGGATGGGGGGTGGAAGTGGTGCCAGCAACAGTGGTCATGCCGACACCAGAGGCCAGGCCTAAAAGGGCCTCACTCAGAGCCTCAGAAGTGATAGGGCCAGGAGCCGGGATGGTATAACTGGGGCCAGCCCCGGAGTCTCCCCAGGACGCAGGGATATCCTGCTCGCCTAAGTGGGCAGCAGGGAAAGGTGGTCTGGGTGCGCCCCTGGGGAAGGAATGGAAGACGTAACCCCCCCCCAGAAACTCAGGATCAGGAGGAAATGTCCAGTCTGCCACTAGAACGATAGTCATACAAGCCGGATTGGGCAGAATGGTATAGGGAGCTGGGGGTGTCCGTAGTAAAAGGTGAAACGACCGTCGGGGCGGGGCTTGATCATGTGAATATGCCGAAGGACATCAAGATCTATATGTGAGGGTCCTGGGGCAGAAGGGAAATCACGGGGACTAATGACACTATACTGGGTATAAGAGGCTATGATAGTAATGAGGCCCCCGTAACAAAACTTGCCTTTACCGGCGCGGCTAGTTTCAAGCAATTTGTGGATAAGCTAATCGCAGGCATGAATGGGAATGCGAGGGGCCTCGAAGGCAATCCCATCGTCACCACGAATGAAATCAAATGTCATGGCCCATAAAATAAAAAGATCAGGGATAGTCACCGTCCCGGACTCATCCCTGGGGAAGAATGTGCAAGATATGATTCGGTGGGCCAGACAGAATATGGAGTGAATGATGGAGGAGGCCTTGGCCTTGCCTCGAGGATAGTGATCGTGTAGGGTGAGGCGAAACCAAAATTGATCGACGTCGAAATCAGGGTGGTATCTGGAGTGACGGATAGCGTCGTCCCCAAGAATTGGGAATCTGAAAATGTGATTGATAGTATCCAGGCGGGTGCGGACGGTTTTGTTTCGGACTCGAAAAACGACGATCGATCCCGACTCACACTTAAGGGAAGATAGAAATTTTAGTGTGAGAGCGGTGTAGGAGGGTGCGTGGGCGTTAAAGAAAGCTAACCATCCTAAGTTAGCAAAGAGGGTCTCGATTTCGGAGAAAACTCCGAGATCGATAAGAGATTATGTGTGTGCAAACTTGGTGGAGAGGTGTCCCCGTGCATCGAGTCTATAATAAAAATCTTTTTGTTCTTGACTCTAAAAATGATAACCACGCGGGCCCAACATTAGGTCCTCAGGAGGGATGATAGGTAGGGGTTGGGGCTGTGTAGGCTGTGTAGGAGGAGGGCGTGAGTGTGGTGGACGTGTGGACTTCCGTCTCTTGCGAGACGGCTCCTCCTCCCGCATGATACCCTTACCCTTATCTTTATCCCGGGCCATGGTAGTGTGTGATGCAAGTGTATGCGAGATATGATGGATGCACACAATCGATGGCAATTGAGCAAAATAGTCATACTAGGGAAAAATTGAAAATGGAACTAAGGAGCGAAGTTACCCAGTAGAGAAGATAATCCTTGCTCGTAGATCGCCCAACACAGTGCAATCGATGGGAGTGTGAAGCCGCGGCACGGCTCTTCAACAATTTTTCGAAATTGGGGGGAGTTGGGTGAAAATTAGTGTTTGGGTGGGGTTAAATGGAAGAGGGAGAGAGAGAAATCGATGGAGGGAAGGAATGAGAGAGTGGAGAGATCGATTGAGGGGCTGTGGGGGTCGGTTGAGGGAAGATCGCGGCCGGTTGAGCTTGGAGAAGTCGAAACGACGGAGAGCTAGTCGAAGTCGGGTGAAGAAAATGAGTCGGACAAATCGGGGGGTATTTATAGGGTTTTGGGTGAACCGATCGGGTGAGTTTTCACCCAATCAGTTGGTTATTATTTCGAAAAATTTGCTAAAAAGATGCTACAGGTGAACCGGCCGCTTCACAATTTTTCCCAAGACTTCTGTGCTTTTCACCCGATCAGTCACACGACTACGCTTCATATCAACCGATCGGTTGATTAAATCCCCAAATTTCCCGAGACTTCTGCACTTCTCACACGATCAGCCACCCGGTCTCAGTTTGTATCACCCGACCGGTTCGCTGGAGGACGGATACAGGCCATTGTCGAATACGTCCCACCCGATCGGTTGAGGGAACAACCGATCAGTTGGGGGCTTGTTTCCTGTAAAAGTTCACAAATGGCCTAAGTCCCTCGACGAAAGTTCCTGTGGCTGAATTTATTCAACAAAATAAGAAAAAATAATCCTAAAAATAATCCTAAAAACAAATATGAGGGTTTAGAACGTGGGTTGCCTCCCACGAAGTGCTGTTGTTTAACGTCGTTTGCTCGACGCCCGATAGATGATTTTTAAGGTGGACGTGGGTGATGCCCAATGTTTTGCATCCCTTCAGATTTTGGAGCGGCGGTCTCCGGTGCTGGCAGCGGCGATAAAAAGACTTCTTCGAAGATCCTCCCTCCGTTGATGGTATCGAAGGCTTCTTGTAACGGTCAGTTTTCGATCGTACTTTCTTCGTGCATGTGCTTTTGATCGTGCACGTATTTATCTTAGACTTGTTTGATTTTGAACACTTTTGTGTGATATGTCGTTGTGATCGTCACTGAGAGTATTAAATCGTGGCACTATTTTTGAACGACATTTCTCGGGTCTTTCTTCCACGATTTGATCATATTTGAAGTGACGTCACGATTTTCAGTTTTGACGTGAGACGTTTCTATTTTAAGTTTCGTCCCTCGACGTCGAAATTTAGATCCGTCTTCTTAGTCCTCTTTCTTTCGTCGTCCCGAGCACCCCATATTTATTTTACAATTTTTGGACTTCATTTGACCTATTTTTAATTTTTGACTAAGTTTATAATATTTTTAAATCCTACTTTTATAAGTATTTTAATCCTAATAAAATTCTTATTTCATTATAACTCTCCAAAATAAATTTTGACCCAAGCCCTAGCCTTAGCCGCATCTCCATGCGTGAGAGAGGGTGAGGGAGAGTTATTTTAAGTATTTTAAGTATTTTAATTAATTTAAATAAGTTCCTAAACCCTAGACCTAGCCCTAACCCCCCTCTTCTATTTAAATAAGCCCTAGGTTAAGTTATTTTCGCAACAACACAAACCCTAGCTGTCAAAAACCCTCCCCAAGTTTCGCACCCCCCTTCAGCCCGTAGCCACCCCGCACGACCGACGGAAACCCCCGCATTCCCTCGGTCTGACCGAGGCCCCACCCCGCATCCGCAGCCGCTCCGCAACGTTGCAAGTTGCAACGTTGCAACCCGCTCCGCATCCGCCCGCTACAACCGAGGCTCCCTCTCAGTCTGACCGAAGAGATCCCCCGCTCCGCACCCCGCTCCGCACCACTGCAGCCATTCATTGCAACCCCGCAAGCGATGCAGCCCCGCATCCGCCCGCTACGACCGACAGACCCCCCCCCCCCGCATTGGCCCGCTACGACCGAGAGCCCCGCCCGCTGCAGCCTCTGCTTCGCAAGCGCCCGCACCCGCAGTGCCTGACCGAGAGCCCCGCTCGTTCTGACCGATCCGCTCCCCCACTCCGCACCAAGCCCGCACCCGCAGCGCCTGACCGAGAGCTCCTCTCGGTCTGACCGAGAGAAACCCCCGCAGCGGCTAGCTGCGACCGATGATCTTCGTCGCAGCCCCACATCCGTCGCATCGCTTGCCACCGTGGGTCCCCCAAGTTCTCCAGAAGTGTTGTGGGTCCCCCATTGACCTCTAGTACTGTTGTGGGCCCCACTTTGGTGTTCTTCGTCGTGGATTTGCCGACTACGACGTTACGACATGTCGTAGCCCTTCGTCGCAAGATCTAGCTTTTGGAATCTTGTTCGCGATTCAGATTTGACGACGAGGAGTTTTTCGCCACTACATCCATTCTACTCCAGACTCCGGAAAAGGTTGGTTTCCCGAACTCGTAGAAACCCCCACCGTAGCTATAATCAGACCCTAAACTAAAAGTCGACAACTTCAATTAAAATTTCCTTTTCGCTCTTTTAAAACATTGTGCAAATGTAGGAAAATCGACGAATGGACTTGATGACTGTGCACATAGGATAGATAGTCGAATAGGGCTGAACATCAAAAATGTGATTTCTGACGAATACGATAGTCCCGATAACCTAGACACGAACCCTAATAGGAATTACTAAAAACGAGTCCTGACACCGTCGACGTGACACTATTTCAGAAGGACTTCTGCTGACGAGACGCTTGGACGAGACGCTCCGGGAGGACGACACACTCGCCACCGCAGGCAAGTGTAACCACTTGCACTTTTGGTCGTGCTTAGGCCTTAGTTTGTTAGAACTGTTAACTGTGAACAAAGAGAACCGGACGTGAAATGATAGCGTCTGGGATGTCCCTTGAAGGCTCAGACTTGACGACAAAGTCTAAGCTCGACAAACAACAACTTTTGACATCGTAGGACCATGTTGTGTGTGCGTGCGTATGGACACCCTAGAATAACTTTTCCTGTCTTGTCATGTCCCGTCCCGCCTTACACAGCCCAGAGGGCAATAGGGCACTCTTCTAGTGATCCCTTGTCGTGATACTCAGCCCAGAGGGAAATAGGGCACTCTCCGAGTGATCCCTTGTCGTGATACACAGCCCAGAGGGCAATAGGGCACACGCCAAGCTAGAGCGATTGATCCCTTGTCTTGTCTTTTCTTGTCATGTCTTGAATACTTGGGTTGGGGTAGGGTTGAGCGTGCGCACGGGGAGAGGGTCTGATCCCCCTCGAACCGTAAGGCGTGAACCCTTTCGTGGCATACTTGTTTTGTCTTGTCCCACCATGTTCCGACCTGTCTTGACACCTGTTAGGTTAGTCCCGTATTTGGTAGCACACGCTACGACTACTACTTGTCACGTTTTACTTTCCTGCTGCGTTTACTTTCTTTTGTTCCTCTGTTATAACCTCAGCATGCTAATCAACCAGTAAACCATCGTTAAATAGTCGATACACTTGCAGTTTGGTCTGACCCTCTTTTGTAGACCTTACCTGACATACAGTTCCTTCTTTTGGTGTTGTACGTCAGGTGTTGAGCCAGAGTACGTCGATAAGGCGGACTTGTCAGCAGACGTGGAGCCGGAGGATACTGATCCAGAGTACAATCCAGAGGAGGACCAGAGTTAGAGGCCTCTCGTTGATGTTCCAGAGTTTCTGTTCTAGTTTAGATTAGGTTCGTAGCACCTTTTTTTTTTCATGTCTAGGTTGGGTGCTTGCACCGGTAGTTTTCTTTTCTGCAGTTGTAGCCCTTCGGGCGTTTTAGACTCTCAGTACTTTGGATGAACAATTTTGGAATAAAATGATATGCTTTTCCTTTCAGTACTTTTATTGCTCTGTACTAACTTGTAGGGACCTGTTCCTTTGTTTTGGAATACCATAGACGCTTATTGGGTCTGAGCTCTCAGCTCCGGCCTAAGCGAGCCTTAGTCACGCTTCGCCTCCGTACTTTTGGGAAGCGGGGCGTGACAGGTTTTAGTGGTGGCCCATGCAGGTCCCACCCTTTCTGCAAATTCGGAACAATCAAAGTATTGAACTTCGTTTTATTATCATCCAGTAATTGTACGAGTCTAATCTATGTCTTTCTGTCAATAGGATGGCAGGACGACGTACTACCCGATCGGGGAGCTCAGGAGATGGACTTCTGGAAGACCAGGGCGGAGAGTTCTGTCAGTTTCTGGGCGTGATGAGAGAGATGCTAGATGTGCAGCATCCGTTGGTTCAGCAGTCCCAGCATGCTGCCCAGGCTCCCCGAGTTGCACCACCACCTCTGCCTGCCCCTCGAGCTGCTCCAGGAGTGAAGCAGTTCAATGAGCTTCAGCCGAGGACATTTTCTGGGAAGGAAGGACCCCTAGCTGCCGATGAGTGGATCCAGAGCACTGAGCAGAAGTTGGTAGCAGCGAAGATCCCTGATGATACTCGAGTCGAGATAGCGAAGATGCAGCTGATGGAGAATGCTAGGAACTGGTGGCGCATTGAGGAGAGGTGTCTTGAGAAGCCAGTGGAGTGGAAGACCTTCATATCGATGTTCAAGGATAAGTTTTTCACCAAGTCTACTAAGAGGGAGCTGTTGAGCAGGTTTATAGATCTGAAGCAGGGGCATATGACTGTCGAGGAGTATGAAGCAGAGTTCGAGATGCTGAGTCATTTTGCCCCGCATATGGTAAGGAAGGAGGAGAAGCGAGCTAATCGCTTTCGTCAGGGACTGCATTCGAAGATTCAGGCTTCTATGTCTTCAGCGGATTTCATGACCATGAGAGCTGTGCTAGATGCTGTGAAGAATCATGAGATTATATCGCGTCTACCTGACCCTTCAGCTGATAGAGGGAAGCGTCCTATGGAGCAGTACCGGCCACCTGCTAGGCTGGCGATGAGGCCAGTTCAGACGGTGCCATTCAAGAGGCCTGGAGCACCAGTGTAGAATCAGAACAAGGGCCCGTGCCACTTCTGCGGTAAGCCAGGACATGTTCAGGTCAACTGTAGGAGGAAGTTGGGACTGTGCTTAGTTTGTGGAGATGCCTCGCATGCTGCAAAGGATTGTCCGAGAGCCCGTCATGCTATGGTTGGAGCGCCAGCCCCTCTGTAGATGAGAGCACCTGCTCCAGTCCAGAGAGGACCTGCTGTTCGTGGACCACCCTTGGTGCCACAGAGGCAGATGTTTCAGCAAGCAGCGCAACCCCAGAGGCTGGCTTATACCATGACAGCTGTTGAGACTGAGGAGCTGGATGGAGTTATTGCATGTAACTCTTTAATCCTAGTCTTTCATTTCATAGTTTAGATCTTATTGTTAGTGTTGCTTGCTCGACTTGTTTGTTAGAGTAGCTTGGTTTGACCGTAGTTCTTTTATACCTTAGGCACCATTCTAGTGTCCTCTCACCCGGCCTTGGCCTTGTTCGACTCCGGTGCATCCATGTGCATCATATCCCAGAGATTTGTAACAAGTCACTCCATTCCCACCCATACACTCCCTAAGTGTTGGGACATCACCACAGAGAACGGAGTGGTGACAGTGAACTTGGGTTGTCAATCGATTCCATTGGTGGTCAGTGGAAACGAGCTTTTCACGGATTTCATTGTCCATGACCTGCCACATTTCGATGTCGTTCTTGGCATCGATTGGTTGGGAGATTTCCATACCTCGATCGATTGTCACAACAAGGGGGTGGTATTCAGGATTCCAGGCCATCCGGAGTTCGAGTTCCGTAGCAGAGATGAGTCGCTTGGGCCCATCAGATATCGGGCCAAGCCGGAGGTACCGATTGTTGTAGCTATGCAGATGGAGATGGAGATCGAGCGACCAGCAGTCGTCAGAGACTTCGACGACGTCTTCCCGGAGGATATCTCAGGTTTGCCACCCGACAGAGCTTTAGAGTTTGGTATTGATCTTATGTCGGGAGTGCAACCGATATCGAAGGCGTCGTACTGTATGGCTCCCGCTGAGCTCGAGGAGCTGCGGAAGCAGTTAGATGAGTTGCTACAGAAGGGTTTCATCCACCCTAGTGTGTCACCATGGTGTGCTCCAGTTTTGATTGTGAAGAAGAAGGATGGGTCCCGCAGGATGTACGTGGACTATCGGGGGCTGAATGCTATCACTGTAAAGAATAAGTATCCGCTTTCACGCATCGACGACATCTTCGACCAGCTTGGAGGTTCGAGAGTTTTCTCGAAGTTAGACTTGAGGAGTGGATACCATCAGTTGAAGGTGAAGAAGGATGATGTTCCGAAGACAGCTTTCCGGACGAAGTACGGACATTATGAGTTCGTGGTTATGCCCTTTGGCGTGACCAATGCACCAGCTGTGTTCATGAATTTGATGAACTTGATTTTCTATGACTTCTTGGATAAGTTTGTCGTTATCTTCATTGACGACATCCTGATTTATTCGAAGTCTGAGGAGGAGCACAGCTATCATCTAAGGACAGTGTTGGAGACGCTGAGACGACACAAGCTATATGCCAAGTATAGTAAGTGCGAGTTCTGGCTGGACAGATTCGTATTCCTGGGACACGTGGTGTCCGATGATGGCATATCTCTAGATCCGGAGAAGGTCAGAGCAGTTTGAGATTGGCCGACTCCACAGTCAGCGTCAGACATCAGGAGCTTCCTTGGTTTAGCAGGCTATTATCGGCGGTTCATCAAGGATTTCTCGAAGATTGCAGAGCCGATGACGAAGCTGACGAGGAAGGATGTGGAGTTCCTCTGGTCAGAAACTTGTGAGGAGGCCTTCAGTATCTTGAAGGCGAGATTGACCACAGCACCGGTGTTGGCAGTGCCGGATCGAAGCGGAGGTTTTGAAGTATATTGTGATGCGTCAGGGAAGGGCCTAGGATGCGTCTTGCATCAGCATGGCCACGTGGTCGCGTATGCTTCTCGTCAGTTAAGGACTCATGAGAAGAATTACCCGACGCATGATCTAGAGTTGGCAGCGGTGATTTTTGCACTGAAGATTTGGAGGCACTTCTTGCTGAGTGAGAGCGTGAAGATTTTCACCGATCACAAAAGCTTGAAGTACATCTTTACGCAGAAGGAGCTCAACATGCGTCAGAGACGATGGTTAGAGCTCATGGCTGACTATGAGATAGACTTGCAGTATCATCCGGGGAAGGTGAATGTAGTGCCGGATGCTTTTAGTAGGCTTCTCACTACTATGATGCATACTGCTGACTGGAGGATTCAGCAGGAGCTGAGAGAGATGGATTTGGAGGTCGTCCTACCTGGTGTGGTTCTTTCTTTCATGAATTTGCAGATTCAGTCTACGATCGTGGATCGGATCAAGGCAGCACAGGCAGGAGATCCAAAACTGCAGAGGATCAGGAGGCAGGTTGAAGCTGGACTACGGACGGAGTTCGTGATTCATGAGGATGGTTCGCTACGGTATGGCAGCAGACTCTGCGTAATTGCAGGTGATGTTCGGGAGGAGCTGTTGAGCGAGGCTCATAGCTCGCCATATTCTATACATCCTGGAGGCACCAAGATGTATAAGGACCTTCGTCTGAACTATTGGTGGATTGGCATGAAGAGGAGTGTGGCACGGAGCGTTGCCAAGTGTTTGATATGCCAACAGGTGAAGGCTAAGCACCATCGTGATGCTGGTTTGCTGCAACCGCTTCCTATCTCGGAGTGGAAGTGGCAACATATTATGATGGATTTCGTAACTGGTTTACCTCGGACCCCGAGGCAGAACGACGCAGTCTGGGTGATCGTAGATCGATTGACTAAGTCTGCGCACTTTATCCCATTCCGAGTGGGCCAGTCTACGGAAGCTTTGGCGAGGAAATATCTAGAGGTAAAATTTTATTTCTACTTCTCTTTTAATTTCCTCTTGAGTTAGTGGTGATGTAGACCGTGTACGTGCAGGAGATTGTACGCTTACATGGAGTCCCCGTGAGCATCGTGTCTGACAGAGACACGAGGTTCACATCTCAGTTCTGGAGAAGTCTGCAGGAGAATTTGGGTATAAGTCTGAGTTTCAGCACGGCGTACCACCCGCAGACCGATGGCCAGTCAGAGAGGACTATTCAGATCCTGGAGGACATGCTGCGAGCTTGTACGCTCGATTTAAAGGGATCATGGGAGGACCATCTCCACTTGGTAGAGTTTTCATATAACAACAGCTACCAGGCGAGCATTGGCATGGTGCCGTTTGCTGCCTTATATGGGAGAAAATGTCGATCGCCACTGAGCTGGGATGACATTGGAGATCGGACGCTGTTGGGTCCAGAGATGATAGTGGAAGATGTGGATGTCGTGAGAGACATCAGGGAGAAGCTTAGAGTTGCACAGGATCGCTTCAAGCATTGGGCAGATGCCAAGAGGAGACCCTTGGAGTTTCAGCCTGGAGATCACGTCTTCCTGAAGATTTCTCCGAACCGCGGAGTCATTCGTTTCGGGAAGAAGGGAAAGATGAGTCCAAGGTATATTGGGCCATTCGATGTGCTAGAGCGTGTGGGAGCAGTGGCCTACTGCCTTGATCTGCCACCGTCTTTGGAGGGAGTTCACGATTAGCTACGTCGGTACGTCAGTGATCCGTCGCACACGGTTGATTTCTCAGAGATTACAGTTCACCCGGACCTGACGTATGACCAGCAGCCTGTGTAGATTTTGGACCGTAGACAGAAGCAATAGAGGAATAAAGTAGTCGACCTAGTGAGAGTGATGTGACGTCATGGATCACCTGGAGAGTCCACCTGGGAGCGTGAAGATGATATGAGAGAGCGTTTCCCGCATCTTTTTCCGAGCAGTGCTTGATGTTGATTCCGAGGACGGAACCATTTCTAAGATGGGGAGGATGTAACGGTCGATTTTCGATCGTACTTTCTTCGTGCACGTGCTTTTGATCGTGCACGTATTTATCTTAGACTTGTTTGATTTTGAACACTTTTGTGTGATATGTCGTTGTGATCGTCACTGAGAGTATTAAATCGTGGCACTATTTTTGAACGACATTTCTCGGGTCGTTCTTCCACGATTTGATCATATTTGAAGTGACGTCACGATTTTCAGTTTTGACGTGAGACGTTTCTATTTTTAGTTTCGTCCCTCGACGTCGAAATTTAGATCCGCCTTCTTAGTCCTCTTTCTTTCGTCGTTCCGAGCACCCCATATTTATTTTGCAATTTTTGGACTTTATTTGACCTATTTTCCATTTTTGACTAAGTTTAAATCCTACTTTTATAAGTATTTTAATCCTAATAAAATTCTTATTTCATTATAACTCTCCAAAATAAATTTTGACCCAAGCCCTAGCCTTAGCCGCATCTCCATGCGTGAGAGAGGGTGAGGGAGAGTTATTTTAAGTATTTTAATTATTTTAATTAATTTAAATAAGTTCCTAAACCCTAGACCTAGCCCTAACCCCCCACTTCTATTTAAATAAGCCTTAGGTTAAGTTATTTTCGCAACAACACAAACCATAGCCGTCAAAAACCCTCCCCAAGTTTCGCACCCCCCTTCAGCCCGCAGCCGCCCCGCACGACCGACGGAAACCCTCGCATTCCCTCGGTCTGACCGAGGCCCCGCCCCGCATCCGCAGTCGCTCCGCAACGTTGCAAGTTGCAACGTTGCAACCCGCTCCGCATCCACCCGCTACGACCGAGGCTCCCTCTCGGTCTGACTGAAGAGATCCCCCGCTCTGCACCCCGCTCCGCACCGCTGCAGCCGTTCATTGCAACCCCGCAAGCGCTGCAGCCCCGCATCCGCCTGCTACGACTGACAGATCCCCCCGCATTGGCCCGCTCCGACCGAGAGCCCCGCCCTCTGCAGCCTCCGCTTCGCAAGCGCCCGCACCCACAGTGCCTGACCGAGAGCCCCGCTCGATCTGACCGATCCGCTCCCCCACTCCGCACCAAGCCCGCACCCGCAGCGCCAGACCGAGAGCTCCTCTCGGTCTGACTGAGAGAAACCCCTGCAGCGGCTAGCTGCGACTGACGATCTTCGTTGCAACCCCGCATCCGTCGCATCGCTTGCCACCGTGGGCCTCACAAGTTCTCCAGAAGTGTTGTGGGTCCCCTATTGACCCCTAGCACTGCTGTGGGCCCCACTTTGGTGTTCTTCTTCGTGGATTTGCCGACTACGATGTTATGACACGTCGTAGCCCTTCGTCGCAAGATCTTGCTTTTGGAATCTTGTTCGCGATTCAGATTTGACGACGAGGAGTTTTTTGCCACTACATCCATTCTACTCTAGACTCCGGAAAAGGTTGGTTCCCCGAACTCGTTGCAACCCCCACCGTAGCTATAATCAGACCCTAAACTAAAAGTCGACAACTTCAATTAAAATTTCCTTTTCACTCTTTTAAAACGTTGTGCAAATGTAGGAAAATCGACGAATGGACTAGATGACTGTGCACATAGGATAGATCGTCGAATAGGGCTGAACATCAAAAATGTGATTTCTGACGAATACGATAGTCCCGATAACCTAGACACGAACCCTAATAGGAATTACTTAAAATGAGACCTGACACCGTCGACGTGACACTATTTCAGACAGACTTCCGCTGACGAGATGCCTGTACGAGACGCTCCGGGAGGACGACACACTCGCCACCACAGGCAAGTGTAACCACTTGCACTTTTGGCCGTGCTTAGGCCTTAGTTTGTTAGAACTGTTAACTATGAACAAAGAGAACTGGACGTGAAATGATAGCGTTCGGGATGTCCCTTGACGGCTCAGACTTGACGACGAAGTCTAAGCTCGTCAAACAACAACTTTTGACATCGTAGGACCATCTTGTGTGTGCATGCGTGTGGACACCCTAGAATAACTTTTCCTGTCTTGTCATGTCCCGTCCCGTCTTGCACAGCCCAGAGGGCAATAGGGCACTCTTCGAGTGATTCCTTGTCGTGATACTCAGCCCAGAGGGCAATAGGGCACTCTCCGAGTGATCCCTTGTCGTGATACACAGCCCAGAGGGCAATAGGGCACTCGCCAAGCTAGAGCGAGTGATCCCTTGTCTTGTCATGTCTTGTCATGTCTTGAATACTTGGGTTGGGGTAGGGTTGAGCATGCGCACGGGGAGAGTGTCTGATCCCCCTCGAACCGTAAGGCGTGAATCCTTTCGTGTCACACTTGTCTTGTCTTGTCCCGCCATGTTCCGACCTGTCTTGACACCTGTTCGGTTAGTCCCGTAGTTGGTAGCACACGCTACGACTACTACTTGTCACGTTTTACTTTCCTGCTGCGTTTACTTTCTTTTGTTCCTCTGTTATAACCTCAGCATGCTAATCAACCAGTAAACCATCGTTAAATAGTCGATACACTTGCAGTTTGGTCTGACCCTCTTTTGTAGACCTTACCTGACATACAGTTCCTTCTTTTGGTGCTGTACGTCAGGTGTTGATCCAGAGTACGTCGATAAGGCGGACTTGTCAGCAGACGTGGAGCCGGAGGATACTGATCCAGAGTACAATCCAGAGGAGGACCAGAGTTAGAGGCCTCTCATTGTTGTTCCGGAGTTTCTGTTCCAGTTTAGATTGGGTGCGTAGCACCTTTTGTTTTCATGTCTAGGTTGGGTGCTTGCACCGGTAGTTTTCTTTTCTGCAGTTGTAGCCCTTCGGGCGTTTTAGACTCTCAGTACTTTGGATGAACAATTTTTGGAATAAAATGATATGCTTTTCCTTTCAGTACTTTTATTGCTCCGTACTAACTTGCAGGGACCTGTTCCTTCGTTTTAGAATACCACAGACGCTTATTGGGTCTGAGCTCTCTGCTCCGGCCTAAGCAGGCCTTAGTCACGCTTCACCTCTGTACTTTTGGGAAGCGGGGCGTGACACTTCTCCCTTATATTGGCGTCTACCGCCACTCTTCTTAAGATCCGGATCTCATCACCGGTAAGCCTCATGGGCTCTTTCCCTTTTTTTCCTCGTCGGAGGAGCTTTTTGGAATCCGGGAGGGATCGTATGTGGGACAACCGCTTCTCCAGCAACATCTTCTTTCTTCAGACCGACATGTTCTTCAAGGTCCCCCAAACTGTCTGGGGGATTCCTTGAGAGAATTTCTTAGGCCCCAGCTTCCACAGCTCTTTCTTCCTCATTGTCCAGCATATTGCAACCAGCTTCATCCGGGGGTGCTTCATAGATAACCCCAAGTCGAACTCGACCTTTTCGTCGCCAATATTAAGGGATAACTTCCCTTTCTTCACGTCTATCAGCACGCCAGCGGTGGCCATGAAGGGCCGTCCAAGGATGATGGGCGTATGAGTGTCTTCGGGCATATCCATCACCACGAAGTCTACCGACACATGTACTCCACTGACGTTAACAGGCAGGTCGTCTACAATTCCCACCGGGTGTTTGACCGATCTATCGGATAATTGAAGTGGCATACCCATGGGCTCCGGGTCTCCCATCCTTATCCTCCTGTATAGTGACAGGGACATTAGACCGACGCTCGCTCCCAAGTCCACGAGCGCTCGATGGATATTTACTTCCCCAATCAAACAAGGAATGGAGAAGCTTCACGGGTCTTTTAGCTTGGGCGGATTCGCTCGCAGGATGAGAACACTACATTCCGACATGAGACTGACCTTTTCCTTTCTCGAACCCCTCGTCACCAAGTCCTTTAAAAATTTTGCGTATGAGGGAATTGTCTCTATGGCTTCGAGGAACGGGATCTACAAGCTCAAATCCTTGACCATAGCGAAGAACTTGCCGTATTTTTCATCGATTTTAGCCTTAGTAAGTCGTTGTGGAAAAGGCACAACGGGCTTGAATACTCTAAGGTTCTCCTCTTCCTTCTTCTTCTCTTCTTCAGGGACTCCCTCCGGGGTCGTATTCTTTGGTGACGGAGCTCCGTCGTCATTTGATTTTTCAATTGGCCGCCCAACAACCAACGGAGCTTCCGGTTCCTTAGCGGGCACTATCGTAGGAATTTGTGTCCCGCTTCTCAGGACGATAGCGGACACATTCGCATGTTCATGTGTTAGTGCCAAAGTCTGATTTGCCGCCTTGGATTCACTTCCGGTTGACCCAGCAATTGGTTTTGCGCCCTTTGAAGGTTCGCCACTTGCAACCCCAGCTGGTTTACTTGGTCAGCGAGGGCCCTCTACCTCATCTCCAGTTTCAAGTTAATCTTCTCTTGGTTTGTGATATACTGAGTCAAGAGGGACTCAACCGGAGAGATGACTTGCTACTGACCATATGGCTGATGCTGCTGCTGCATGGGCTGCTGATTCCTGGGGGGATACTGTTGGTACATTTGTGGAGGTTGCTGCTGTTGCTGATACTGTTGCTGCTGTTGTTGCCTAGGCGGCTGATATACTTGTTGCTGCGGCTGCTGCTGCTGCTGGTACGGCGCTCGATAGCTAAGATTTGGGTGGTTCCGGTTATTCGGAGAATAAACCGGATTGGAGCTAGTCCGGGGTGGATATGGCGCATTACCCGTAGGGTTGAAGAAAAGTGCGCTAGCTTGATCCACCGGTGGTGAATGTCACCACCCTCGAAATCTCCCAGGACTTCCGCTTCCACCAGTGATACTTGTTGGGTGCTGGCACCACCAGCTCCTACCATAAGCGCTGAGATCTGGGTCGATAGCAAATCAAATTTGCTAGACAACTTGTCGACGTACTCGACTCTATGAATGCCTCCAGATCTAGGTGTTGCATGCTCGTCGCACCATCGCTCATTGTTCAATGCCATGTTTTCTAAAATGTTGTCGGCATCTTCTTCACTTCTAGACATGAAGGACCCCCCAGCCGTGGCGTCCATCGAAGATTTCAAGTCATCCCTCAGCCCGTTATAGAACAGATTTATAATCTGTCACTTTGGAAGCTCGTGATGAGGGCATCTCCACTGCATCTCTTTGTATCTCTTCCAAGCTTCATGCAGGGACTCGTGGCTGGCCTGGGAGAAGGAGGAGATCTCACTCCTCAGCTTCATTGTCTTCCCGGAGGGAAGAACTTAGTCAAGAAAGCGTTTGAGAGCTTCTCCTAAGTGTTGAAGGTGTTCGGGTCCTTCCCCCTAAGCCATTGCTTGGCCTTATCCCGCAGAGAGAAAGGGAATATCTTCAGACAGATTGCTTCAGTTGTGACACCATTAATCCGAAATGTGACACACTTCTCGAGGAAGGAGTCCAGATGTTCAATAGGGCTCTCCATGGGTGCCCCAGAGAATTGATCATGTTGGATCCACGTCACTAGTGATGGCTTAAGCTCGAAGCTCTAGGCTAAAATAGCCGGAGGTTGAATGGAGGAGGTGGACCCGATGGATGTCATCGAGTACTCCAGTAGGGACTTATGCGGTGGGGTATTCTCTGAAGGATCCTGTCCAAAACAAAGTTAGGATCGATAATTAAAGTGGAGACTTACGCTTGCGTATGCGGAACGATAGTCTCGGAACTTTGCCTTCGGATTCGCCACGACGGATCGAGTCTTCTCACGAACGGAGTAAGGCTACTAATCCACAATCTAAATCTCTATTTTAGATTAAGAACGTGGAAGGAGGGAGAGGAAATATTTCTGCAGAGCTTCGCTATGAAGAAGATGCATGCATGAATTTCATGCAAATGTGTCAGGAAAATGGCTACCCTTGGGTCTTATTTATAGCCCCCAAGGTAGTTATTTTAGGGTAAGTTGTTCCTTTGGAACAACTTAATTAAGGTGTACCATGATACATGGCACAATATAAGCTTAAGTTGTACCATATGCATGGTACAACATAAGCTTAAGATATTCCCCCTTTATTAGCCATATGTCGCATGCACTTATGCATATATAATGCGACTTTCCCGCTCATACAGAGATCCTCTCCGCAAGGGAACAGATTCCCTTTGCACATGACTTCGTGTGCGCGACGTTCGAGGTCCGTAATCCCTCGTACATCCCCCACAAGGGTGTACAAACGTCTTCCATATCCAACATCTCCCACTCACACTTGAGGGGATTGTAAGAGAACGTCTTTCCCTTAGTTCTTTCATCTATCATACCGAGAAATAGACCGTGCGACCGTCATGCGCGTAGAGTCTGTTGTTGTGCACTTGTTAGAGATACACAACGACCTCGAAGGTGCAAAGTTGAGTAGTTCAACGCATGCTTTACCCTAGATTATTTCTTCACATTTCTTATACTTTATATTCAACAATTGAATCCCATCTGGATTACAATTGGCTGGCCAGCTTTGAATCATTAAAGTCCAAATGCGAATATGAAATCAATCTTCCTCTTCTTGCGAACCTTCTGATCTTGACTTGATTCGCTTTTCTAACGTGCCCCGCCGAGCCGAATTACCATAGCCCATTAGCAACACGCTAAGATAGCGATCATCTCGTCAAATCTAAAGGAACCAATTGGAGTCCTCGAGGGTAAGAGTTAAGACCCTTATGGCCTTTGAGTCTCACATAATAGCAAACACTATTGCTACTAACTCAGTGGTCGAAAATGCATACGTGGTATGAACACGTACTACAACATCACTCCTTTCCCAGGGAGAGTATGTCTTAATGATGTTGTACGGATGAAAAAGATCAGACACCACAATGCCTATCTTTTTGAGTCCCCTTACTACTCGTGAAATATTCACGGACTCTCATCCTGCATAAGACAGACAGGATTAAAAAAATCCAATGAGATCTTTATATCCTTGTGATACAGATCTCAGATCTTTTGTAAGCATCCGTATGATGCAGATCTTTTACTCGACTATCTTGTTTAAGTCATGACTCTAAATCATTTGTCTAATGATTTTGACTTTAAACTAGTCTCATCTCTATCTTATCCATCTGATAAGATAAGGCGGTTGCTCATGTGAGAGAGCCAACCTTAATCTGTCCGACATACACACAAAAATAGCTGAGACTTAAACACAAATGTATATAAAATCATTTGTAAGAAACTTGTATGCAAATTAAATTTTGATCTTCTATAGACATGGGAAATATTACATGATACAGCTCAGCACCTACGCATTCCCATAGATGATAAGTGTTTGAAAAACACATCTCTGGGGATCGCCTTAGTAAGGGGATCCGCTATCATCTCATGCGTGGATATGTATCCTATGTCTACTTCCTTTCGTTTATCATAATCCTTCGTAAACTTGAATCGAATGTCAATGTGTTTGGTCTTACAATGAAATTTAGGATCTTTGACATAGGCAATCGAAGCTTGACTATCACTGTATATAGGAACAGTGCTCGAGTCAGAGGCATTCGTCAGCCTGTCTAAGAATTTCCTAAGCCAAACAGCTTCTTGGACCGCCATGCTGAATGCTACGAACTCGGCTTCCATGGTTGATAGAGCGATGCAGGTTTGTTTCTTGCTGCTCCATGATATTGCACCATTCCCGAGTAAGAAAACAAAGCCCGAGGTAGATCTTCGCTCGTCGAGATCACCCGCCCAATCAGCATCGGTATAGCCTTCGAGTCTCAAGGTATTGCCTTGATAGCATAACGCATAGTCCGCAGTCCCTTTGAGGTATCTTAATATCCTCTTCACCGCTTTCCAGTGTGCCTGCCCTGGGTTGGATTGGTAACGGCTTACCATACCAACAGCATAGCAAATGTCGGGTCTAGTACACATCATGGCGTACATCAGACTCCCGACAGCACTGGAGTATGGAACTTTTTCCATAGCTTTCTTTTCTTTTGGATCTTTGGGACACATCTCCAAACATAGACCCTCGCCTTTGCTTATTGGAGTATCAATTGGCTTGCAGTCCTGCATATTAAACCGTTCTAAAACTTTCTTTATATACGTCTCTTGAGAGAGAGAAACAAGTTTCTTGGAACGATTCCTTGAGATCTTAACCCCAAGAATATATGCAGCTTCACCCATGTCTTTCATCTCAAAGACGGATGAAAGCCAAGCTTTGATATCCAATATAAGACGCTTATCATTTCCGGCTATAAGTATGTCATCTACATAAAGAGACATAATTATATACTTGTTTTTAATCCTCTTAATATATACGCAATTGTCTTCGTCGAGCATGGAGAATCCATACGACAAAACAACTTCTTGAAAACGCATATACCACTGCCTTGAGGATTGTTTAAGACCATATATGGATTTACGAAGTTTACAAACCTTATGTTTGTTTTCTTCTTGTACGAACCCGTTTGGTTGTTCCATGTAGATCTCCTCATCTAGTTCTCCGTTAAGAAAGGCAGTCTTTACATCCATCTGATGTAATTCGAGGTCCAAACAAGCCACCATTGCCAGAATTAAGCGAATCGAGGTAAAACGCACGACAGGAGAGAAAGTCTCTTCGTAGTCTATTCCTTCCTGTTGCGTGAAACCTTTCGCAACAAGGCGAGCTTTATATTTCTCGATGGAGCCATCAGCCTTATGCTTGATTTTGAGAACCCACTTGTTCCCAATGGCTCTACGTCCCTTAGGTAAATTAACCAAGTCCCAGACTTGGTTTGTTTTCATGGATTGAAGTTCTTCTTCCATTGCCGCTATCCATTTATCTTTAGCAGGGCATGTGACGGCCTGTTTGAAATTTGCAGGTTCGTCATCATCTTGTAGTAATGTCATGAATGTTTGAGGAAATTCATCCTCAAATCTCAGAGGTGTTAGCCTCGTCTGATTACTACGTCTTGTTTGAGTTTGATCACTCCCACTTGGAATGACATCACTCCCACTTGGAATAACATCACTCCCACTCGGAATAGGATTGGTATCGTTCGTATCATTCATTGGTGAAGTTTGAAACGTATTTTCTTCTTCACCAAGAATTCTCCCACTCGAACGTTCCGATCCTTTTTGATCCCAAGTCTCAAACAAGGATAAGTCTTGACTTATCTCACCCTGTCTTGGAAACTCATTTTCCAAGAAGACAACATCCCTCGATTCGAATTCTATAAGACCTCCATTGTCCTCTTGACCGACGAAAACATATCCTTTGGAGTTTTCAGCGTATCGGATGAAGATACACTTCCTCCCACGTGGCCCAAGTTTGCCATATTTGTGAGAGGATAAATGTGCGTAAGATGCACAACCCCAAGGTTTTAGAATGCTTAAGTCTGGAGTTCTATTGTTCCACAACTCATAAGGAGTAGAACTTACCGACTTCGAGGGTACACGGTTTAAGATGAATGCCGCCGTTAATAATGCGTCACCCCAAAAGGTGATAGGCAAATTTGCCTGAGACATCATTGAACGGACCATTTCCATCAATGTCCTATTTCTTCTTTCCGCAACACCGTTTTGTTGCGGAGTGTAAGGCATAGTTACCTGATGTACTATGCCTTTTTCATCACAAAGTTCCTTAAAACTTATTGATTGATATTCACCGCCCCTATCGGTTCGCAAAACCTTAATCTTGCGATCTAATTGATTCTCCACTAAACTCATATAGTTTTTAAAGCAAGCCAAAGCTTCACTTTTGTGGGATATCAAATAGATATGTCCGAAACGGGTGAAGTCATCAATGAATGTGATGAAATAGGACTTCCCGTGTCTTGTCTTAACATTCATTGGACCGCAAATGTCCGAATGGATAAGCTGTAATGGAACTTCGGCCCTTGTGCCAGTTCCAAACGGCTTGCGACAAGTTTTCCCTACAAGACAATGTTCGCAAGTTGACATTTCAACTTTTGAAACATTAGATAGCAAGCCACTTTTGGCAAGTCTATCCATTCTAGTTGGTCCAATATGACCAAGTCTTGCATGCCAACAAATGATTTCAGACTCAGAGTTAGAAGCATTTGTCAAATGAAAACTTTCATTAATGGAAGAAGCAACATCATTCATTGTATTTAAAACAATTAATCCATTACAAACATTACCAGAACCAATCAAAGAATTATTACAAACAAGGTCAACATATTTTTTATAGAACCTCCACTCATAATCTAAAGACATTAACATGACCACGGAAACGATATTCCTTCTAATATCTGGAGCAAAGAGGACGTCGTGCAATAACAAAGTCCGGCCGTTGTCGAGAACTAGCTTGCATGTTCCGACGCCTTTGACTTCAACACGTGTGTTGTTGCCGACGTATATCCACTTTGTTCCTTGAGTTATCTTTCGATACTCTACGAAGAACCTTCTGTCCTTCGCTACGTGGTCTGTGGCCCCTGAATCAATCAACCAAAAATAGTTAGATTCAGCAAGAAACATGGAACTAGAAACACATATGTAACTAGTCCTACAAGTTACCTTATCACTTCCATCCGTACATGTACGGGCGAAGTGACCGTACTTGTTGCACTTAAAGCACTTGATCTTCTTCAAGTTTTTCTTCTTTGAGTGCACATTCTTTTGCCACTTTTTGTTCTTTGTCTTCTTTGAGGTCTCCGGTTCTTGCTTACGTTCGTTCACAAACCTTAAGCGTTTATTCTTCCGCTTATTTCCCCCATGTGAGGAACTAGCGGCCACGTGCACTTCTGCACTTGGTTTTGCGGCTTGAATCCGCTCTTCCTCGAGTTCGAGGTGTTTCGAAACATCGCTTAAAGTTTTAATGCACTCATTATGAGTGAGATGCATTTTCATGTTATCCCAGCTATCTGGGAGTGAACGAATGACCGCTTGGATCTGCTGTTCGTCAGACAGCGTAACACCCGCATCCTTTAATTCAGATATAAGATTCGCCATGTGGCGGAGATGCTTTTTCATAGAATGATCTCGCCGCATCTTGTACGAATCAAATTGAATATTTAAGGAGCGGAGTTTGGTAACCGAAGTTCCACCAAACTTTATCTCTAGCTCAGACCATATGTCTTTAGCTAGGTCAAATTCCCGAAATAGGCGCATTATGTCATTGTCCATCACGGACAGTAACGTAATACGTGCTATTTTGTTCTTTCGAGTCCAAGTGTCATAAGCTTCCCGGTCCCTCTTGTGTTGGGCCGTATTGCCCAACTCAGGTTCTACCATTATGTTTTGGAGTGTTTCGAGCACATCTTGCTCCTCCAAAACATATTGGATTTTTATTGACCAAAGTTTATAATTGTCGCCGTTGAGCTTTTCACCTTTGTTAAGCTCTGCGACAATATTCTTAGAAGCGGTAGACATTTTCGATTCAAAAAACTGCAAAGAGAATGAAAAACACGATCAAAATTCCATGCATAAAGTTTCGATTCTTTAAACACTTGATAAGTTCCTTGGATGCGTTGAAATGTTACTCTAGAATCGAGAAGTTCACTACGTTCCCAACTACCATCTAGAAGTAACTTTCAAAGTATCCCTCTTACTTATCTTAAGTAAAAAGAAATCAGAAATAATACCCGTATGGTATTAGCAGCGGAAAATCACTTTGAAAAACTTATCTTTCAAAATAGAATAGGTGAGAATTAGCGCAAAGAATTTTAACGCAACAATTGCCAAGCCACGAGACCTGTTCTACACACCCATGGGTTAGATAACCATGGCCGGATCGTGGTAGGACTTGGAATTCCAAATTGCGCTATCCCGATTTAAGGACGGGACATAACCTATTTGAAAAACATCTTTTTCAAAAATTTGAAAGCACGTTGGCTAGTCTCCGTAGAGTAGAGCACAACGTCACAAGTACATTGGCTAATCTCCGTAGAGTAGAGCACAATGACATGGCTAATCTCGCATGAAGTAGAGCACTATGGCTAATCTTCAAGGAGTAGAGCCCAATGAAAACTTCATTAAAACGTTAGTTCCGTATGAACTAGTCGGCACTGTGGTTAGCCCCGTATGGACTACTCGACACATTCGAGTTTGACCAAGGCCATTTGTTACCCCGTATGGGTCATCTGGCAAGTTTGCAATCGACCCAGACCATTTGTCGGATTGGTCGACCAAAAACACAAAATTGGTCGACCAATTTTCGAATTCAACTTCTTCCCGGTCAGGGCCTCTGCCCTGACCCGGGCTTGGCCAAAGGCCGGCCAGGGCCTCTGCCCTGGCCGGCCAGGGGGCCTGGCCCCCTCGGCCAGGGCCGGCCAGGCCCTGGCCTCTGCCAGGGCCGGCCGGCCAGGCCCTGGCCACTGCCAGGGCCTGCCGGCCAGGCCACTGGCCGGGGCCAGGGCTCCTGCCCTGGCCTCGGCCAGGCCCTGGCCTGAGGCCAGGGCGTCGGCCCTGGCCTCTGCCAGGGCCGGCAGGCCGCTGGCCGGGGCCAGGGCTCCTGCCCTGGCCTCGGCCAGGCCCTGGCCTGAGGCCAGGGCACCGGCCCTGGCCTCTGCCAGGGCCGGCAGGCCGGCCCTGGCCACTGCCAGGGCCGGCCTGGCCCTGGCAGGCCGGCCAGGGCGCCGGCCCTGGCCTCTGCCAGGGCCGGCCTGGCCGGCAGGCCCTTGGCCAAGGCCGGCCACTGCCGGCCTGGCCTTGGCCGGCCACTGCCGGCCTGGCCATGGCCGGTCATGGCTTGGCCATGGCCGGTCATGGCTTGGCCATGGCCGGCCATGGCCAAGGCCATTCGGCGTTGGCCAGCCATGGCCCCTTTGGCCATGGCCGGCCACCCCCTTTGAATGGGGTTGCCGCACTCATTCCTCCCCCTTGATGGGGTGGTCGCCGGTGGTTATTGGCCGTAGCCAACCCCCTCCGCATGAGGAGAGGGGGTGCATGGCCTTCATGGCCCATTTGGCCATGGTGCACATGCACCAAATTTTCCTCTTACCCGATGGAAATAACTTCCATCACCTTCCTCGATGAAGCACCCGTTCGTCGAAGAAATTAGTTATCTCTTAATGGCCGTGTGCCAAAAATGAATAACGTACTACGTGAACGGTCGGTTCTTCCCGTCACGGAGAGTTCCTACCATATCCGTAATGATAGAAGACCCTAACGTGAAAAGAACAACCGCTGCGTTCTCTCCGTCACGAAGCGTTCCTACTATATCCGTAATAGTAGGAGACCCATTCGTGAAAAAGACAACGACTCGTTCGTAGTTTCGACGGGGCGGTGGATTGACCGGGGCGAACCCATATGGCTCTGATACCAATGAAGGATCCTGTCCAAAACAAAGTTAGGATCGATAATTAAAGTGGAGACTTACGCTTGCGTATGCGGAACGATAGTCTCGGAACTTTGCCTTCGGATTCGCCACGACGGATCGAGTCTTCTCACGAACGGAGTAAGGCTACTAATCCACAATCTAAATCTCTATTTTAGATTAAGAACTTGGAAGGAGGGAGAGGAAATATTTCTGCAGAGCTTCGCTATGAAGAAGATGCATGCATGAATTTCATGCAAATGTGTCAGGAAAATGGCTACCCTTGGGTCTTATTTATAGCCCCCAAGGTAGTTATTTTAGGGTAAGTTGTTCCTTTGGAACAACTTAATTAAGGTGTACCATGATACATGGCACAATATAAGCTTAAGTTGTACCATATGCATGGTACAACATAAGCTTAAGATATTCCCCCTTTATTAGCCATATGTCGCATGCACTTATGCATATATAATGCGACTTTCCCGCTCATACAGAGATCCTCTCCGCAAGGGAACAGATTCCCTTTGCACATGACTTCGTGTGCGCGACGTTCGAGGTCCGTAATCCCTCGTACATCCCCCACAAGGGTGTACAAACGTCTTCCATATCCAACATTCTCCCCCATGGCTTCAGACTCTTCTCTTCTTCTCTTCTCTGCGGCCAGACGCCTCAGGGTGACGTTAATTTCCGGGTAGATATGAATCAAGTCATCTAGACTCCTTGTATTCCTGCGCATGAAATACAAGAAATACCCATGAAGCAAGTATGGGATAGGAACAGATAAAAACAGAAAAATAGAAAATAGAAAATAAAAATGAAAAAATAGAATGCGAAAACTATCGCGAGGTATGGATATGAACTAGACTCAAGGGTTCGAAGGTCCTAAAATAAACAAACACGTTGCCTCCACGGCAACGGCGCCATAAAGCTTGCGTCCCCCGGCTTTTCAACTCATAAGAGTGCAGTCGGATTGGGGGATACCAGATTTAAAATATTTTTACCGCAAGCGCACGGTGTTGTAGTGCGGCTTGGAGGTCGAACACAGGGAGGCGTGGCTGTGCTTGTTTCTAAGAGGAACCAATTCACCCTACGGGTGAGCTAGCCCGATCGATAGATGGTTTGTCACAAATTGTAGATATGAGGGTTTAATGATATAAAGTGAAACCTAGGACTTCGGTTTCCACCCTATCATGTGTTCTCACTATTACGACTGGCGGATAGGAATACGATCGGAATTAGGGTTTAGTGGTGAGACGTTGCCTCTAAGAGTGATACCAGCGTCCCATGTGCCCGATATTCTTGTCGGTGCCCAGGATGATACGTCGGACTACCCGGGTTCGGTCAGTGGGCATTTCCATGTCCATTAACACTGACCGACTTTGGGAGCACTAAGCTCACAACGATAAATCCCAACATCTCGTCCTGCCGCTCCCACGCGCTAGGATTTGATGTCTACGCTAAGGGCGTGAGCTATGGCTAGGGAGTCAACCGTCAAGTTTATTCCCCATTGGCCCTACGGTCAAAGGCGGTCTTTTTCCCGTCGATGACAATGAAACACCCTGTGTAACCTCTAAATTCCTAATCCCTATCGAAATCCTAGTCCTATGGACACATCAGGGAGAACCCACGAAGGGGTTTCCACCAAAATCCCAGATTTGGGAACTACTCACACATTATAGCTAAAAAGAAATCTAAATGAAAATCAACCGTAAAAATCATGATCAGGCAATTGAAACACGGTAGTAGAAATGCAATTAAAACTATATTAAAGTTTGACAAAGAACAGAGAACTTACAGATAACAATAAAATTCCAACCGTCACAAATAGAGAAAAAGACAGAAAAAATACAAAGCACTGTTTTCAGAAAACCTAGGCAACTATATATAGAAAATGAATTCACCCGATCGGTTGAAGTATCAATCGATCGGGTGAGCTGCTACAGTGCTTCGGCATCGACGTTCAAAGCTTTCACCCGCTCGCTTGGTCCGACCAGTTGGCAGCTCCGGGTCGTCGTTTGGATCTTGCGGCATCAGATGAACCGTTCAACCGATCGGTTGGAATTGTCCTCAAAATTGACAGAGACTTCCATTATCACGCCCCGCTTCCCATTATACTTGGGAGCGAGGACGCGAACGGGCCCGCTTGGTCTGGAGCGGTGAAGCCCCAACCCAATAAGCGTCTGTGAATGACTACTTTGGCAGGTTCTTGCTTGCGAACAATTGGAACAACAAATAATGCCATCATTATACTATAACTTCCGGGTTACAAGTACACAAAGAATTAAAAGGCCTAACATGGCCCTTACAACAGTTACAAGGAAATTAAGATACACCTGAAAGAAAATACAACAACAATTATTAAAATTTTAGCAAGCTGCGCAATGTCCGCCGTCTTCAGCAGTGAATCTCGTGCTCCTGATAATCCTTGGTCACCTCCTTCAATCTCCAAGTGAACTTCACTGTGAACTCTGCTCAAAACCTAACGTATATTTCACAGACAAGGAAATATACGTTAGCGAGGGTCACTCGGCAAGATTTAAAACGTTAGTAATAAATGACCCTCGGCAAGGTGGTAATATAGTTTTCAAAGCTTAAGGAGACGAGAAGCACAATATCATTTCAACAAGTTGAAACATAGCATCAGAAGGGCACATGTGAGCGTAAGCAATGTGTAATGTGCAAAGTAGTGAGCAGGCGAAGTGTAGTGTGCAAGTAGCAAACACAGCAAGGTGTAGTGTGTAAAGTAAACTGGCATGGCAAGTGTAGTGTGCACAACAAAAGTAGTGACAAGTGTAGTGTGTACAGCAAAAGTAGTGACAAGTGTAGTGTGTACAGCAAAAGTAGTGACCAGTGTAGTGTGCACAGCAAAAGTAGTGACAAGTGTAGTGTGCACAGCAATAGTCAATCGTGACAATAATTTTAGCAGTTTACACTGTAGCATCAGCAAAGATAAAGGGAAGGGTGCTTCAATCAATCAATCAATCTCCTATCTAGTGACAAGCCCAGTGTCTGAGGGGGAGGTGACCAGCATCACACACAAGTCAACGGGAGCTACCCGTGACTCTATACTCAACGACCCGGCCCGGTGTCGGTCAAGTTCACCACTAGAGTGTAATCCAGCTTTACAGCCTCTACTACACTAGACTACCACACCCAAGTGTCCATAAGTCAAACCGCAGTTTAATGTTTGCCGAGTGGCAAACATTCCGTAAATGCCCCGCGGGCCCATATCCGTATTGCCCGAAGGCCCAATAGTCCGTGATTTGCCCCCAAGGCACAATAGTCCGTAAATTGCCCTAAGGCACAAATATCTGTGATTGCCCCGAGGGCTAAGTTTTTCACAACGCAAAAGGATACACATCACGTAATAAATCGAATAACAAGAAAGGAAAGCATTTCGTGTGTATCATCTAAGTGACTAAAGCAACCAACACATTAACAGGATTCATTAAAAACCATTTCGGATATAAAAGTTGTTTACTTGACAATTTCGCGATGTATGTTATTTGAGGAAATTTGAAAACAAATAAAATACTTGCGTCATCAAAAGCTGTAGGAAAAACCATATACTTGCAGGTTGTATATACTTGCAAAGGGTAAATACTTGCGTCTTTGGAAACAGTTGTAGGAAGCAATATACTTGCCTGAAGTGATGTGAGTTTTGGGTGTCCCAGGTGGTGGTGACGTGAGGTACGTTTTATCTGCATCACGTATAAGATATCAAATATAAGCTTAACTAAAAACTAACCTATTTTTATTGCTAACATTAATTTAATAAAATGTACAGGTTCAATGTTACTTACTAATGTAACTTTTAATGGGTTACAAGCTGGTAACTTAAAATGTACAGTACTCGTTATGCCACTAACATAAACTTCTAATATAAATAAAACTGAAACTGATATTAAGGGTTAATAATGTAATGACTAACCTTTTATAACCTAAGCTAACCTATGTTAACTTGGCTAATTATAAAGGTTACGAAATCAGTGATAAATCATACTGCATACTCTAATTATAAAGTTTCTTACAGCTATCAACTACTGATATTATAAATAAATATATAATAAACTATTTATTATAATGTAACCCACATGCTGTTATTATATAACCATGCAATATAATAGCCTAAGATGAACCAACCTCAAATACTGCGAGTGCTTTAGGGTACAGAAATTAATAAATTCTCTAACATGCTTAAAGTTTAATAAAACAACCTTAAACTATAGATAATTTTCTACCCACGTATGCATGCATTAATAATATAGTTGTAGGCTTACTTGTTTCGAGGTGTTCCCTTGTAGGTGGCAGCTTCGACGTTGATGCGTGAGAGCGAGCGGCGAACATTGGCGCCTGAGCAGCGGACGTGCGGCGGCAATGACTGGGCGTGGTGAGCAGAAACGCGGTGAGACGGTGGTGTTGGGTTGGGGTGGCTACGACGAGATGAGAGGGCGGTGCAAGAGAGGAGTGGCGGTGGCGGAAGCTCGGTGAGATGGGGTCGAACGGAGGAGTTCGGGGGTGGTGTTGCGAGTTCGGATAGAGGAGGGGGCGTGCGCTGCTGGGCGAGGTGCAGAAGAGAACAGGGGGGTGCTGCTGCGGCGTTTAGAGGCGCGGCCGACGGTGAAGAGGGCTTGGCGGTGGGGGCTCTGTTTTGAGGCGAAAACGGGGGAGGGAGCTCGGCGCGAATAAGAAGGAAGGGGGAGGGAGGCGGAGCGGCTGTCATTGCTGCGGTGGATGGCGGAGTCGGGACGGTGGGGATGAAGGGCACGGGTCTAAAGCAAGGCGAGGGGGTCGACGCGTTGGGAAGGCGGGGCGATGGCGAGTGTCCGGGCTGTGGGCGGTGGCGTGGATGAGAGGAGAAAGTAAGGGCCGGCTGTAGGTGATAGGGTGTAGGAGGCGGTTGGCTTTTTAGTCTCTAGGGTTCTATTTCCTCAAAAGGCAGTAGGATTTTATATAAAGAATAGGGTTAGATCAAAGGACAGCACGTGGGTATGGGTGATGGCTTCAGGTTTTAGTTTTCTATTTGATTTCTTTTTGTGTGTGTGTGTGTGTTAATGTTGTGTGCGTGAGTGGGGTTCGGCCTAGGGTAGTTTTAGGAAATAGGATTGAATTCATACTAGAAGATATTTAAAATTTTAATTAATAGGATTAGAATTAAATGAGTCTTATTAGGGGAAATAAGGGCTAATTAAGTATATGTTTAATGGGTTCTAACATGGAAAGTAGGTTAAACATTTGAAAAGTTTTAAATTCAAATTGAATTTTGAAATGAATACTAAAAACAGATTTTATGAAGAGGGATTTAAAAATGGAAGGCTACTTGAAATTTAAAATTAAAAGTTCAAATTCGAAATTCGATTTCGAAAACCTTAACTAATTATAAAAAGGTATTTCTAAAATAATTATACGAAGAATCTATTTTAGTAGTTTAAAATAACCAGGATAATGATAGCTACCATACAAAAATTAGAAGTGGATACAGATACAGATACGGGGACAGAAATGTCAAGCGACGGATACTGGAAAAATACACGAGAGAAATACGGATATAACGTAACGACGAAAACTAGTCGTTACATCCGTCGACTTCACACGGCCAGCGAACCGCCAGTTGGGCTCTCCGGGTCGTCTCTTGGAAGAGTCGGCTACAGATGAACCGATCGGGTGAGATGTCACCCGATCGGTTGGAATTCAGCTCCAAATTCCCGAGAACTCTGATGTGTTCAACCGATCGGTGAACCGGTCGGTTGATGCTGCACTTCGCTTCAGCTTGCGTCCGGGTCGGACACGCGTGCATCACCCGATCGGTTGGCTGTGTCCAACCAATCGGGTGGGGAATGAAAAATGGCGATCTTCGTCGTTAGACCCCATGGATCACGCGTGACACCTCCCGTTGCTTTAGGGACTTATGATATCTTCGTTATGTGTCCCCTACACTGGCGATCTCCTGCAAATACACAAAAACACCAAAAAGTGAAAGAAAACTAAAAAACACGAGAAAATGGATACGGGACGGTGGAAAATAACGGAAAAACACAAAGAAGACGTGCGTGAATATATAAAATATACACACATGTCAACAAGCGCTCTATAGTCCTTGAACGGGCGCACCTGCGAACACCTTTCGAAGCACTTTCACGTGTGAACCGAAGTCGTGTTGCGTCACTCGTTCCTTTCTCATTTCGAGCTCGACCCCTTAAGATATTCGTTTAATGCTCGATATTCGGCGTATGTAAGATGCGAGCATCAAATTTGCCGAAAAGGCCACTTGGATTCAATTGTTGTTGTTCATAGGCATTCCTCGGCTCCCCCTCATCATGGGTGGTAGTGGGGATGAGTCCCCCAAGCTTTAGCTTTTGCCGTTCTTTTTCTTCACTGGCGGTGCCAATTTCTTATCCGGCGGAGCTTTCTTCAAATTCTTTGCCGTGGAGAGCTTGCATAGGACCCTAATTCTTGCGACATCAGCGTCGTCCTTGTCATCAACCATAGAATGATTCGGCGGGTCTTCCAAATTTTCTCCATCTCTAGAAGATTGGCCATCTTCAAAGCCATCATTGTGTAAGGCGCCGATAGCATACGGCATAGCATCATCAATGACCTTATCGAGGAGGTATGAAAGATCATGGTACCATCTCTTGAGTAGATATATGCTAATCACTTCACCGATAGGGGCTCCCTCAGAATAATGCTTGAGCCGTTGTCCATTTACCTTGAATGTGGCACCGTCTTTTCCTTCCAACTCAAAGGCTCCCCCGGTTGTATGTGCCTAATTGTGAATGGTCCGGACCATCGTGATCTTAGCTTTCCGGGAAAAAGTCGAAGTCTAGAATTGTATAAGAGGACCTTGTCTCCGACCATGAAGTCCGTAACGGTGATGCGTGCGTCGTGGAGAATTCTAGTTCTTTCCTTGTAAATTCTTGAGTTCTCGTAAGCATCTCGCCTAATCTCGTCAAGCTCATTGATGTCTAAAAGTCGCCTCACCGCCGCACTCTTGTAGTCATAATTCAAGGTCTTGATAGCCCAATATGCATGGTGTTCCAACTCCACCGGCAAATGACCAGCTTTTCCATAAACAAGACGGTATGGGGTGGTGCCAAAGGGAGTGCGAAAGGCCGTGCGATATGCCCATAGTGCATCGTTCAATTTCATGGACCAATCCTTTCTAGATCTATCGACGGTCTTTTCTATAATTTGTTTAATTTCTCGGTTCGACACCTCCACTTGTCTTGTCTGAGTGTGGTATGCCATACCGATTCTATGATTTACCCCGTACTTCTTCAACATAGCTTCAAACATGTTTTCTATAAAATGGCTCCCTCCATCGCTTATCAAAGTATGTGGCACTCCAAAGCGCGGGAAGATGTTTTGCTTAAAGAATTTGGATACCACTCTTGCATCATTAGTTGGGGTTGCAATGGCCTCTACCCATTTTGAGACGTAGTCCATGGCTAATAGGATATACTTGTTTCCTTTACTTGACGGAAAAGGCCCCATGAAATCCACTCCCAACAATCAAATAGCTCAATCTCCAAAATGGGTTTCATTGGCATCTCGTTCCGTTTAGATATATTTCCTGTCCGTTGGCATCTATCGCAATACTTGACGAAGTGATGCGTATCCTTGAACATGGTCGGCCAAAACAACCTACACTTCAATATCTTTGCGGTGGTTTTGGAGGCAGCGTGATGCAAGGCATATGAAGGCAATGTGAAATGATAGATGTGGCCTCCTCATTTGAAACACACCTCTGTATAATACCATCCTTGCATATCTTGAAGAGATACGGATCTTCCCAGAAATAGTTGCGGACTTCATGCATGAACCTCCTTTTTTGTTGTGTGGCCATCCCGCATGGTTTTATTCCGCATGCCAAATAGTTCACATAATCCACATACCAAGGCACCTCTCCGGGTCTAATGGCGAATAGCCTCTCGTCGGCAAAAGTGTCATCAATTGGTAGGATTTCATCCTTCTCGTCACGAACAAGCCTAGACAAGTGGTCCGCCACAACGTGGTCCGTGCCCTTCTTGTCTCTAATCTCCAAGTCAAATTCTTGCAATAAAAGTATCCATCTTATTAATCTTAGCTTGGCCTCCTTTTTGCTTAGTAGATACTTAAATGTCGCATGGTCGGTGTGTACAATCACTTTGGATCCAAGGAGATAAGAGCGAAACTTCTCGATAGAGTAGACAACCGCCAAGAGCTCTTTTTCAATGGTAGTGTAATTTTTTTGTGCCTCGTCCAAAGTTTTGCTTGCATAAAAGATTGCATAAAGCTTTTTATCCCTCCTTTGTCCTAGCACCACTCCAATCGCTTGGTCACTTGCATCACACATAAGCTCGAAGGGAAGGCTCCAGTCTGGCGGTTGTATAATGGGGGCGGAGATGAGGGCTTCCTTCAATGTATTAAACGCCTGCAAGCACTCTCCTGAAAAGACAAATGGAGCATATTTAGCAAGTAAGGCGGTAAGAGGTCGGGCAATTAGGGCAAAATCCTTGATAAAGCACCGGTAAAACCCTGCATGACCAAGAAATCCCCTAATGCCCTTAACATTAATAGGTGGAGGAAGTTTTTCAATTACCTTGATCTTTGCCTTATCAACCTCGATCCCTCTAGATGAGACAAGATGCACAAGAACTATCCCCTCGATGACCATAAAATCGCATTTCTCCCAATTAAGAGTAAGATTATTTTGTTGGTATCTTTTAAGGACTTTAGTGAGATTAGCCAAACATGAGTCAAACTCGCTACCATAGACAGAAAAATCATCCATAAAGACTTCCATGATGTTTTCAATATAATCAGAAAAGATTGATGTCATGTACCTTTGGAAGGTGGAGGGGGCATTACAAAGTCCGAAGGGCATTCTATGGTAAGCATATGTACCATAAGGGCACGTAAAGGTGGTCTTCTCTTGGTCATCTTCATGCAAGGGAATCTGAAAGAACCCCGAATACCCGTCCAAATAGCAAAAGAATTTATGTTTAGCGAGGTGCTCTAACATTTGGTCAATGAAGGGTAATGGGTAATGATCCTTACGGGTGGATTTATTTAATTTCCTGTAGTCAATACACATTCACCATCCTGTGACGGTGCGTGTGGAAATAGGTTCTCCCTTATCGTTTTTTATGACGGTCATCCCCCCTTTTTAGGGATGACATGAACAGGGCTAACCCATCTGCTATCTGAGATAGGATAGATAATGTCGGCTTCAAGCAATTTAAGGATTTCCTTCTTAACCACCTCCTTCATGTTACGGTTTAACCGCCTCTGAGGCTCTATGGAGGTGGCTTCAGTGTTTTCTAAGTGGATTCTATGCGTACAAAGCCTAGGGCTTATTCCTTTTAGAACAGAAATGGTGTAGCCAAGGACATCCTTGTGACTCCTAAGGACATCTAAGAGTCTTTCAAGATGGTCATGGCTGAGGTGGGCATTAACAATCACCGGGTAGGTCAATTTATTACCCAAGAAAGCATACCTTAAATTTTTAGGTAATGGTTTCAATTCTACCTCAGGGGGCACTGTACCCCCTTAGTTCCTCTTCCTGCTCTGGGATTGGGCCCTCGTATGCCTGCTCAGATTTGCTCCTTGGTGAGGATGGTGCATCGGAGTAGATACTGCACATCTCCGTGTTAACGTCGATGGAACTACCATTTTGCCCCGGTCCGCACCTGAGATCAAGAGATATGTCAGTGCGTTCATAAATATCAGAGAGAGGATCATATAGTGTACTTCCCTGAAGCTCGACATGCCAAATGGACTCCTCAGGAGTGTAGTTCTCTCTGATGCATGCTCTACTGTCTTCAAAGTATAACTTGATGTCCCTCACATCGAATTTAATGTTTCCCTCGATAGTCCCCTTCAGAGATATTTGATCCATCACAAAGCTAGCAAATAGTTGCTCGATGGGGTCCTCGATATCGATGGCAAAAGCCCCAGTGGTTTGGACCTCATCAACTAGTTCCTTCAGAAGAGATGTGAAGGAATCATCATCTCCCGGGCTAGACTCAGTTCTCATCATCTCGTCTCCCATGTTACCTGCTTAATATTCTATTGAAAGTTCTGGGAGAGCACGTAAATTTGGGCATCAAATAAAGTCAAAAATAAAAAAGAAAGATAGAAGGGGAGATATAACTGGGTGAGTAAACCGTCAAATTGACCTTCCCCGGCAGCGGCGCCAAAAACTTGGTCGCGCCTGGATATACACCCGGAAAATGACTGTAGTTTTACCCCAAGCGCACGGCATAGTGGCGAGCGGGTATCAAACTCAAGGAGGACAATTGACAGTATCCTACTTTGATAACCTAGCTATCAAGAGAATAAGAACAGATTCGATGGTAATGTCACAATCGTTCAATAGCAAATAGATATCAATATAATAAAAGCGTCTAGGGATAGGAAATCCCCACTACAGACCGTCTCTTATCCTTGTGAATCATGAATATCAATGTTACAAAGCTTGAATGTAGGTGAACTAGTCATAACTGAATAGAGAACCAAGCTCACGCTCTCGCGCTATTGTCGGTCTATAGCAACATAGATTAGGGCCCACTCTCGTGCAAACCCTAACCTAAGCAACTAGCGTAAAGATCGAAACATCGTCCAATCGCAACTCAAGCCCACTCTCATGCAAACTCGAACTATGATCTAGGTTATGATAGTTCGTATTCGTCCAATCTCTTGCAAACGAATATTAGTATATATTTATAATAAAAATCATAGCTTGGTCCAATCTCTTGCAAACCAAATCTAGAGAATTTCGATTATAAACCTAAGTCGAATATCTAGGCCTTCCTATCAATCGGGATCCAATCTCTTGCAAATCCCAATCAATAGAAATTCCTAGCTACTCGCAATAAATCAACCAAAACCTAACCTTTCTTCAATCCTAACAAAAATTCTATTCATTAATCACAATTCAAAAGATCGGGTCCATAGGGTTCATTCCCATGTCCTAGAACGACGAAACTACTCATAATTCATCATGAAAATCTCAGATATAACAAATATAATCATAGTACAATTCATTGCAAAGAAGAGACAATTCATAAAAATAAGATTTTTTTAACAAGAAAGAACAAACCAAATTGTCGCCTATGATCTCCAGCTGAGATTTCACAAAAGAATAGCCGTCAAAAAATAATAGAAGTCTCCCCTAAAACTAGGGATAAAACTAGGTTTAAATACAAGCCAAAATCGTCCAAAAAATCGTGACAAAACTGTCTCTGTGCAGCCCAGAATTCGCAATCCTAGCAGCAGTCGGAATGCATCACTCGGCCGAGTACCAATGTCACTCAGCCGAGTGACAGACCCAATAATAAAACAGAGAATCTGGGGTTTCGGGGGTCTGTTTCTCTGACTGACTCGGGCGAGTAGGCTTCTCTACTCAGCCAAGTAAGCAATCGTACTCGGCCGAGTGGGCTTCTCAAAATTTTCTAGTAACTTGGCCCTTTCTCGGTTGAAAATCCATGTTCTACTCAGGTGAGTGAGCTTTCTCACTCGGCCGAATATGCTTCCTTTGCTCGTCCGAGTAAACTTTGAAATTTTGTTGTGCGTATCTGTTTCACTCGGCCGAGTACAGCTTCTGACTCGGCCGAGTGAGCAGTCTGCTCGGCCGAATGGGCTGTATCTGTGCTCTTTTCTTCTCCTCCTCGCCTCCTCGTCGATTCTATGGAATTTCTTCTTCTTCTGCTCATCCTCTATCGCTGATAACTCCTCAAATAAGCCGTGGGTGACACTCCGAAGTGCGTAAAAATCCTTTGATCTCGTTTTCGTTCCAAATTGCTCCATATCTCCTGAAATACGACAAAAACAAGAAATAGTGAAAAGCATCACGATATCGTCGAATAATCGTGGAAAACACAATATGAGCGATCAAAACGTCATGAAAACATGCAGAAATAGGTGTAAAATAAGGAGCGATCAGTCTCCCCCAAGCTAATCCCAGAAGTGTACACTGACGTAGGCAAAGAGTACCTGAAATAGAAACAAATAAAATGTCAATATATGAAAGTTAAAATAGGGGATATGTGCATCTGCTCGACCGAGCACCAGCCTTGCTCGGTCGAGCAGTGTAAATGCTGAGAGAGTGTTGGGTTGGTGCCACTCGACCGAGCAGCTGTACAGCTCAGTGGAGCAGTTCGGTTCGTTTGGGAAATTATGACCGAGCATCAAATGTGCTCGGTCAGCAACGACGATCGCTTCGGGGAGGAGACGAGTTGGTCGGTCGAGCACCATTGGTGCTCGATCGAGCAGCGGTGATGTCTTAGGGCAGTGGCGACTAGGAGATAAGGGGGTGAGGCACGATGAGAGGGGGTGGAGGAGGGTGGAGGAGGGTGGATGTCGGGGTGGTTTTAATTGGAAGGGGGTTTTTGTGGGGGGGGCGGCGTCATCGTCATCGGTGCCGCCGTCGGCGTCCGTCGGTGATCGGAAAGGGGGAAGGTGAGTAGGCAGAGGGAGAGGGGGTCACAGAGAGAGAGAGAGAGAGAGAGAGAGAGAGAGAGAGAGAGAGAGAGAGAGACGGAGAGACTGACCGGAGAGGAAGAAGGGCCGACCGTACGGGCGGCACAGACGGTGGCGCTGGCGATGGATGGGTGAACGGCGACGGGGGAGGGTAGATCGAGTAGGGTAGGGGTGTTTGCTTGGGCAATAGTTTAGGGTAAGATCGCTTAGGGTAAAAAAATGAAACGAGTTGGGTTAAAACCCCAACTCGTTTGGAAGTGAGACACGAAGAATTAGGGTAAATCGACTCAATCGAGCAGCGAAGCTGCTCGGTTGAGTCGAACACATAATAAAAAAGTTTAGACCACTCCCACTTATGCTCGATCGAGCATGGTCTGCTCGGTCGAGCAGATCGCTACTCTGGATGAGCTGGGGCTGCTCGGGCCGCGTAGACAGAACATCGTTTCTTCCAAGTTTTTGCGAGCATGCGCTGCTCGACCAAGCAGTAGGCTGATCGATCAAGGCGGTGTCTGCTTGGATCGAGCAAAGGTTGCTCGGGCCATGTAGATAGAGCGATGTTTTTGAGCTTTTCTCTTGTGCCTGCGTTGCTCGACCGAATAGAGTGGCTGCTCGGTCAAGCAACCTGTATCCCCTTTTTGCTCTTCTCCTTTGGTCTTCTCTTCAAATCTGCTGCTCTCCTCCAGCTTTCTTCCATTTAAAATATCGATTTGCATGCCCCTTCATGTCCAACCCGTAAAAAGGAAGAACCCATCAAATTTTTATGATTTTGTGTTTTTAAGAGAAATAAATATCGTTTTTATTTGATTTTCTTAAATATATATAAAGTAAAATAAGAAATTGAAAAAAATCCAAGATCTAAGAGATTGGGTTGCCTCCCAATAAGCACTCGCTTTGATTCATGAGCTCGACTCCCTTTACTTCAGCAATAGTTGTTTGGTGCGCATGAGATTCACGCATCGTTCTTGCCAACGATACCGTGCGGCGGTACCTGGCATTCTTCCAATGCAGGCTTTTCCTTTGCGTAACTGATGGCCTCCGATTTTTCGTGATGCGGAGAGCGATCCAAGAGCTCCTCATCCAACACACTGATATAGACGACGACCACTTTGTGGTAAATTGGGTCGTCGTCGTCGTCGACACTTGTTCTTATCGGGTCCTTCATGACCCCCTCAGAAGTATATGAAGGATCCTGTCCAAAACAAAGTTAGGATCGATAATTAAAGTGGAGACTTACGCTTGCGTATGCGGAACGATAGTCTCGGAACTTTGCCTTCGGATTCGCCACGACGGATCGAGTCTTCTCACGAACGGAGTAAGGCTACTAATCCACAATCTAAATCTCTATTTTTGATTAAGAACTTGGAAGGAGGGAGAGGAAATATTTCTGCAGAGCTTCGCTATGAAGAAGATGCATGCATGAATTTCATGCAAATGTGTCAGGAAAATGGCTACCCTTGGGTCTTATTTATAGCCCCCAAGGTAGTTATTTTAGGGTAAGTTGTTCCTTTGGAACAACTTAATTAAGGTGTACCATGATACATGGCACAATATAAGCTTAAGTTGTACCATATGCATGGTACAACATAAGCTTAAGATATTCCCCCTTTATTAGCCATATGTCGCATGCACTTATGCATATATAATGCGACTTTCCCGCTCATACAGAGATCCTCTCCGCAAGGGAACAGATTCCCTTTGCACATGACTTCGTGTGCGCGACGTTCGAGGTCCGTAATCCCTCGTACATCCCCCACAAGGGTGTACAAACGTCTTCCATATCCAACATCTCCCACTCACACTTGAGGGGATTGTAAGAGAACGTCTTTCCCTTAGTTCTTTCATCTATCATACCGAGAAATAGACGGTGCGACCGTCATGCGCGTAGAGTTTGTTGTTGTGCACTTGTTAGAGATACACAACGACCTCGAAGGTGCAAAGTTGAGTAGTTCAACGCATGCTTTACCCGAGATTATTTCTTCACATTTCTTATACTTTATATTCAACAATTGAATCCCATCTGGATTACAATTGGCTGGCCAGCTTTGAATCATTAAAGTCCAAATGCGAATATGAAATCAATCTTCCTCTTCTTGCGAACCTTCTGATCTTGACTTGATTCGCTTTTCTAACGTGCCCCGCCGAGCCGAATTACCATAGCCCATTAGCAACACGCTAAGATAGCGATCATCTCGTCAAATCTAAAGGAACCAATTGGAGTCCTTGAGGGTAAGAGTTAAGACCTGTATGGCCTTTGAGTCTCACATAATAGCAAACACTATTGCTACTAACTCAGTGGTCGAAAATGCATACGTGGTATGAACACGTACTACAACATCACTCCTTTCCCAGGGAGAGTATGTCTTAATGATGTTGTACGGATGAAAAAGATCAGACACCACAATGCCTATCTTTTTGAGTCCCCTTACTACTCGTGAAATATTCACGGACTCTCATCCTGCATAAGACAGACAGGATTAAAAAAATCCAATGAGATCTTTATATCCTTGTGATACAGATCTCAGATCTTTTGTAAGCATCCGTATGATGCAGATCTTTTATTCGACTATCTTGTTTAAGTCATGACTCTAAATCATTTGTCTAATGATTTTGACTTTAAACTAGTCTCATCTCTATCTTATCCATCTGATAAGATAAGGCGGTTGCTCATGTGAGAGAGCCAACCTTAATCTGTCCGACATACACACAAAAATAGCTGAGACTTAAACACAAATGTATATAAAATCATTTGTAAGAAACTTGTATGCAAATTAAATTTTGATCTTCTATAGACATGGGAAATATTACATGATACAGCTCAGCACCTACGCATTCCCATAGATGATAAGTGTTTGAAAAACACATCTCTGGGGATCGCCTTAGTAAGGGGATCCGCTATCATCTCATGCGTGGATATGTATCCTATGTCTACTTCCTTTCGTTTATCATAATCCTTCGCAAACTTGAATCGAATGTCAATGTGTTTGGTCTTACAATGAAATTTAGGATCTTTGACATAGGCAATCGAAGCTTGACTATCACTGTATATAGGAACAGTGCTCGAGTCAGAGGCATTCGTCAGCCTGTCTAAGAATTTCCTAAGCCAAACAGCTTCTTGGACCGCCATGCTGAATGCTACGAACTCGGCTTCCATGGTTGATAGAGCGATGCAGGTTTGTTTCTTGCTGCTCCAGGATATTGCACCATTCCCGAGTAAGAAAACAAAGCCCGAGGTAGATCTTCGCTCGTCGAGATCACCCGCCCAATCAGCATCGGTATAGCCTTCGAGTCTCAAGGTATTGCCTTTATAGCATAACGCATAGTCCGCAGTCCTTTTGAGGTATCTTAATATCCTCTTCACCGCTTTCCAGTGTGCCTGCCCTGGGTTGGATTGGTAACTGCTTACCATACCAACAGCATAGCAAATGTCGGGTCTAGTACACATCATGGCGTACATCAGACTCCCGACAGCACTGGAGTATGGAACTTTTTCCATAGCTTTCTTTTCTTTTGGATCTTTGGTACACATCTCCAAACATAGACCCTCGCCTTTGCTTATTGGAGTATCAATTGGCTTGCAGTCCTGCATATTAAACCGTTCTAAAACTTTCTTTATATACGTCTCTTGAGAGAGAGAAAGAAGTTTCTTGGAACGATTCCTTGAGATCTTAACCCCAAGGATATATGCAGCTTCACCCATGTCTTTCATCTCAAAGACGGATGAAAGCCAAGCTTTGATATCCAATATAAGACGCTTATCATTTCCGGCTATAAGTATGTCATCTACATAAAGAGACATAATTATATACTTGTTTTTAATCCTCTTAATATATACGCAATTGTCTTCGTCGAGCATGGAGAATCCATACGACAAAACAACTTCTTGAAAACGCATATACCACTGCCTTGAGGATTGTTTAAGACCATATATGGATTTACGAAGTTTACAAACCTTATGTTTGTTTTCTTCTTGTACGAACCCGTTTGGTTGTTCCATGTAGATCTCCTCATCTAGTTCTCCGTTAAGAAAGGCAGTCTTTACATCCATCTGATGTAATTCGAGGTCCAAACAAGCCACCATTGCCAGAATTAAGCGAATCGAGGTAAAACGCACGACAGGAGAGAAAGTCTCTTCGTAGTCTATTCCTTCCTGTTGCGTGAAACCTTTCGCAACAAGGCGAGCTTTATATTTCTCGATGGAGCCATCAGCCTTATGCTTGATTTTGAGAACCCACTTGTTCCCAATGGCTCTACGTCCCTTAGGTAAATTAACCAAGTCCCAGACTTGGTTTGTTTTCATGGATTGAAGTTCTTCTTCCATTGCCGCTATCCATTTATCTTTAGCAGGGCATGTGACGGCCTGTTTGAAATTTGCAGGTTCGTCATCATCTTGTAGTAATGTCATGAATGTTTGAGGAAATTCATCCTCAAATCTCAGAGGTGTTAGCCTCGTCCGATTACTACGTCTTGTTTGAGTTTGATCACTCCCACTTGGAATGACATCACTCCCACTTGGAATAACATCACTCCCACTCGGAATAGGATTGGTATCGTTCGTATCATTCATTGGTGAAGTTTGAAACGTATTTTCTTCTTCACCAAGAATTCTCCCACTCGAACGTTCCGATCCTTTTTGATCCCAAGTCTCAAACAAGGATAAGTCTTGACTTATCTCACCCTGTCTTGGAAACTCATTTTCCAAGAAGACAACATCCCTCGATTCGAATTCTATAAGACCTCCATTGTCCTCTTGACCGACGAAAACATATCCTTTGGAGTTTTCAGCGTATCGGATGAAGATACACTTCCTCCCACGTGGCCCAAGTTTGCCATATTTGTGAGAGGATAAATGTGCGTAAGATGCACAACCCCAAGGTTTTAGAATGCTTAAGTCTGGAGTTCTATTGTTCCACAACTCATAAGGAGTAGAACTTACCGACTTCGAGGGTACACGGTTTAAGATGAATGCCGCCGTTAATAATGCGTCACCCCAAAAGGTGATAGGCAAATTTGCCTGAGACATCATTGAACGGACCATTTCCATCAATGTCCTATTTCTTCTTTCCGCAACACCGTTTTGTTGCGGAGTGTAAGGCATAGTTACCTGATGTACTATGCCTTTTTCATCACAAAGTTCCTTAAAACTTATTGATTGATATTCACCGCCCCTATCGGTTCGCAAAACCTTAATCTTGCGATCTAATTGATTCTCCACTAAACTCATATAGTTTTTAAAGCAAGCCAAAGCTTCACTTTTGTGGGATATCAAATAGATATGTCCGAAACGGGTGAAGTCATCAATGAATGTGATGAAATAGGACTTCCCGTGTCTTGTCTTAACATTCATTGGACCGCAAATGTCCGAATGGATAAGCTGTAATGGAACTTCGGCCCTTGTGCCAGTTCCAAACGGCTTGCGACAAGTTTTCCCTACAAGACAATGTTCGCAAGTTGACATTTCAACTTTTGAAACATTAGATAGCAATCCACTTTTGGCAAGTCTATCCATTCTAGTTGGTCCAATATGACCAAGTCTTGCATGCCAACAAATGATTTCAGACTCAGAGTTAGAAGCATTTGTCAAATGAAAACTTTCATTAATGGAAGAAGCAACATCATTCATTGTATTTAAAACAATTAATCCATTACAAACATTACCAGAACCAATCAAAGAATTATTACAAACAAGGTCAACATATTGTTTATAGAACCTCCACTCATAATCTAAAGACATTAACATGACCACGGAAACGATATTCCTTCTAATATCTGGAGCAAAGAGGACGTCGTGCAATAACAAAGTCCGGCCGTTGTTGAGAACTAGCTTGCATGTTCCGACGCCTTTGACTTCAACACGTGTGTTGTTGCCGACGTATATCCACTTTGTTCCTTGAGTTATCTTTCGATACTCTACGAAGAACCTTCTGTCCTTCGCTACGTGGTCTGTGGCCCCTGAATCAATCAACCAAAAATAGTTAGATTCAGCAAGAAACATGGAACTAGAAACACATATGTAACTAGTCCTACAAGTTACCTTATCACTTCCATCCGTACATGTACGGGCGAAGTGACCGTACTTGTTGCACTTAAAGCACTTGATCTTCTTCAAGTTTTTCTTCTTTGAGTGCACATTCTTTTGCCACTTTTTGTTCTTTGTCTTCTTTGAGGTCTCCGGTTCTTGCTTACGTTCGTTCACAAACCTTAAGCGTTTATTCTTCCGCTTATTTCCCCCATGTGAGGAACTAGCGGCCACGTGCACTTCTGCACTTGGTTTTGCGGCTTGAATCCGCTCTTCCTCGAGTTCGAGGTGTTTCGAAACATCGCTTAAAGTTTTAATGCACTCATTATGAGTGAGATGCTTTTTCATGTTATCCCAGCTATCTGGGAGTGAACGAATGACCGCTTGGATCTGCTGTTCGTCAGACAGCGTAACACCCGCATCCTTTAATTCAGATATAAGATTCGCCATGTGGCGGAGATGCTTTTTCATAGAATGATCTCACCGCATCTTGTACGAATCAAATTGAATATTCAAGGAGCGGAGTTTGGTAACCGAAGTTCCACCAAACTTTATCTCTAGCTCAGACCATATGTCTTTAGCTAGGTCGAATTCCCGAAATAGGCGCATTATGTCATTGTCCATCGCGGACAGTAACGTAATACGTGCTATTTTGTTCTTTCGAGTCCAAGTGTCATAAGCTTCCCGGTCCCTCTTGTGTTGGGCCGTATTGCCCAACTCAGGTTCTACCATTATGTTTTGGAGTGTTTCGAGCACATCTTGCTCCTCCAAAACATATTGGATTTTTATTGACCAAAGTTTATAATTGTCGCCGTTGAGCTTTTCACCTTTGTTAAGCTCTGCGACAATATTCTTAGAAGCGGTAGACATTTTCGATTCAAAAAACTGCAAAGAGAATGAAAAACACGATCAAAATTCCATGCATAAAGTTTCGATTCTTTAAACACTTGATAAGTTCCTTGGATGCGTTGAAATGTTACTCTAGAATCGAGAAGTTCACTATGTTCCCAACTACCATCTAGAAGTAACTTTCAAAGTATCCCTCTTACTTATCTTAAGTAAAAAGAAATCAGAAATAATACCCGTATGGTATTAGCAGTGGAAAATCACTTTGAAAAACTTATCTTTCAAAATAGAATAGGTGAGAATTAGCGCAAAGAATTTTAACGCAACAATTGCCAAGCCACGAGACCTGTTCTACACACCCATGGGTTAGATAACCATGGCCGGATCGTGGTAGGACTTGGAATTCCAAATTGCGCTATCCCGATTTAAGGACGGGACATAACCTATTTGAAAAACATCTTTTTCAAAAATTTGAAAGCACGTTGGCTAGTCTCCGTAGAGTAGAGCACAACGTCACAAGTACATTGGCTAATCTCCGTAGAGTAGAGCACAATGACATGGCTAATCTCGCATGAAGTAGAGCACTATGGCTAATCTTCAAGGAGTAGAGCCCAATGAAAACTTCATTAAAACGTTAGTTCCGTATGAACTAGTCGGCACTGTGGTTAGCCCCGTATGGACTACTCGACACATTCGAGTTTGACCAAGGCCATTTGTTACCCCGTATGGGTCATCTGGCAAGTTTGCAATCGACCCAGACCATTTGTCGGATTGGTCGACCAAAAACACAAAATTGGTCGACCCATTTTCGAATTCAACTTCTTCCTGGTCAGGGCCTCTGCCCTGACCCGGGCTTGGCCAAAGGCCGGCCAGGGCCTCTGCCCTGGCCGGCCAGGGGGCCTGGCCCCATCGGCCAGGGCCGGCCAGGCCCTGGCCTCTGCCAGGGCCGGCCGGCCAGGCCCTGGCCACTGCCAGGGCCTGTCGGCCAGGCCACTGGCCGGGGCCAGGGCTCCTACCCTGGCCTCTGCCAGGCCCTGGCCTGAGGCCAGGGCGCCGGCCCTGGCCTCTGCCAGGGCCGGCAGGCCGCTGGCCGGGGCCAGGGCTCCTGCCCTGGCCTCGGCCAGGCCCTGGCCTGAGGCCAGGGCTCCTGCCCTGGCCTCGGCCAGGCCCTGGCCTGAGGCCAGGGCACCGGCCCTGGCCTCTGCCAGGGCCGGCCTGGCCGGCAGGCCCTTGGCCAAGGCCGGCCACTGCCGGCCTGGCCTTGGCCGGCCACTGCCGGCCTGGCCATGGCCGGTCATGGCTTGGCCATGGCCGGCCATGGCCAAGGCCATTCGGCGTTGGCCGGCCATGGCCCCTTTGGCCATGGCCGGCCACCCCCTTTGAATGGGGTTGCCGCACTCATTCCTCCCCCTTGATGGGGTGGTCGCCGGTGGTTATTGGCCGTAGCCAACCCCCTCCGCATGAGGAGAGGGGGTGCATGGCTTTCATGGCCCATTTGGCCATGGTGCACATGCACCAAATTTTCCTCTTACCCGATGGAAATAACTTCCATCACCTTCCTCGATGAAGCACCCGTTCGTCGAAGAAATTAGTTATCTCTTAATGGCCGTGTGCCAAAAATGAATAACGTACTACGTGAACGGTCGGTTCTTCCCGTCACGGAGAGTTCCTACCATATCCGTAATGATAGAAGACCCTAACGTGAAAAGAACAACCGCTGCGTTCTCTCCGTCACGAAGCGTTCCTACTATATCCGTAATAGTAGGAGACCCATTCGTGAAAAAGACAACGACTCGTTCGTAGTTTCGACGGGGCGGTGGATTGACCGGGGCGAACCCATATGGCTCCGATACCAATGAAGGATCCTGTCCAAAACAAAGTTAGGATCGATAATTAAAGTGGAGACTTACGCTTGCGTATGCGGAACGATAGTCTCGGAACTTTGCCTTCGGATTCGCCACGACGGATCGAGTCTTCTCACGAACGGAGTAAGGCTACTAATCCACAATCTAAATCTCTATTTTAGATTAAGAACTTGGAAGGAGGGAGAGGAAATATTTCTGCAGAGCTTCGCTATGAAGAAGATGCATGCATGAATTTCATGCAAATGTGTAAGGAAAAAGGCTACCCTTGGGTCTTATTTATAGCCCCCAAGGTAGTTATTTTAGGGTAAGTTGTTCCTTTGGAACAACTTAATTAAGGGGTACCATGATACATGGCACAATATAAGCTTAAGTTGTACCATATGCATGGTACAACATAAGCTTAAGATATTCCCCCTTTATTAGCCATATGTCGCATGCACTTATGCATATATAATGCGACTTTCCCGCTCATACAGAGATCCTCTCCGCAAGGGAACAGATTCCCTTTGCACATGACTTCGTGTGCGCGACGTTCGAGGTCCGTAATCCCTCGTACATCCCCCACAAGGGTGTACAAACGTCTTCCATATCCAACAGTATAATCTCGTACGGCCTCATCATCTAGGAGCTCCAAATATCTAGCTCCTTCCTCTCTGGCATGCTCCCTCATTGGTTTCTGCAGCCTGAATTCAGCTTCAGGTTGCCCAGGTTCAACGAGAGAGTCCCTTCACGGAAATCAATCAAGACCCGGCTGTCGCCATGAAGGGGTGGCCAAGTATACGCTGGGAGCTCCCTCCCTCAGGCATATTCATAATAACGAAATCAACTGGAACACACAACCTAGGAGGTATCTGTAGAATTATGTCACTGGCAATGCCCATCGGATATGTAATTGAATGATCCGCTAGCTGAATGGACATGTTCGTCGGCTCCAATACGCTTCTGGTATGCAGTCTTTCAAATATGGATAGCGGCACCAAGCTGATGCTCGCTCCCAGGTCAATTAGTGCACGGCTGATGGGCATGCCTCCGATGGAGCATGGAACAGTGAAGCTTCCTGGATCCGGTAGCTTCTGGGGAGATGATTCTTTATAATGGAGGTAGAGTCCTCTATGAGCTTTATCTCTTCCTGCTTCCTCTTCCCCGTGATCAGGTCCTTCAAAAATTTTGCATAAATGGAAATCTCTGTGATGGCATCCATGAATGGGATATTGAGTTGGATGCCCTTCAGAAGCTCCGTGAATTTGGAGTATTTCTTCTCCATCTTAGCCAAAGACAACCTCTCTGGATATGGCGAGGGAGGTCAGCTTACTTTGTTTCTTGCGACATCATTAGGAGACGGCATCGCCATGGGTGTGGTGGAGGGTGAATTTGCCTTTTCCTCATTCTTTTTAGGCTCTTCTGCAGCCTCTTCTTTATCACCGCCAATAACGACCTCTTCATTTATGACATTCTCCTTGTTCACAACCAGAATCATAACGGGGTCAGTTGCCCGTCATCCTCGTGTGGTAACAAAGACCACAGCATTGGCTTGAGCCCTCGAATTTGGCTCCGGTTGCGAAGGCAACCTGTAGAGGAATATGCCCTCGGATCATTTGTATTTGATGCAAATGATAATTTAAGCCTAGATAGGGACTATTTTGCATATGATGTAAAAGAGATTAAATGTGTATTAAATTGTTTAAGAATATATTTAATTAAATAAACGCGTTGAAATGTTACCTAGATGACGGGATCGTCCCGCTCTAAACACAGGTTCAAACCGCGTCAAAAACGGAGTTCAAACGAGCCATATAAGTCTATTTAAAGTGTTAAATAGAAGGCCCATAGTGAAAGCCCAAAAGAAACCCAGATTATATCCATGGGAATATACCAAAATGGGGCCCAAGACTGGGCCCACTGACGCGTACGTCAGCCTGCATCAGCAGGCTGACGCACGCGTCAGCGGGGCCCACCCAGCTGACGCCCACGTCAGTTGACGCGGGCAAAATAGCCACCCGGGCCCGCATATGATGCGGGCCCGCCCCGGTTTCGCGAAAGGGGAGAAGGCCGCCCGCGTTATCGCGGGCGGCAGGAGGGCCCCGCCCGCATAAATGCGGGCGGCGGTATATTGCGTGCCAGCACGCACGTGGGGCCCACGTGGTGGGCCCCAAGCAAGGGTTTTCTGAAACCCTGTCTTTTCTTCTGGCGGCTGAACCCTTTGTGCGAAAATGTGGTCTTGGGCTGATCTTTGGGCAATTAATTGAATGGTCAAATGGACTCGGATTGACGAACGGTTTTTTCCTATGCGTTCACCATTGAACGCCCTTCGTATCGATAGGTTGTATCGATCATGAAGCTCAACGGTTAGTGAGTTAAAATTCACGGAAGTTTAGCCTTTGTGAACGGCAAACTAAATTGAATTTGATTAACTCTAAATTTAGTCCCACATCGGAAATTGAGTAGAGGGGAGGGTTGAGCCGCCTATATAAATAGGGGTCTGCTCTCATCCTCAAAACTCGTCCCAAGCTCTAGATCTGAGCGGCTCTCGTAAATGTTGGAGCACGCTCGGATCTAAGCTAAATTAATATTTCTTCTCTCCCTATAAATTTCTGCCTTGCTCCAGAGGGCTCTAGCAAAGCCGCAGAGGAGTTCGGATTCTGGATCCGAAATCTAGGCGGAGGTTTCACTCGCGTGAAACTTTCTTCGGCGGTGGGTGTCTCGGCGACACGGGGATTGATCGCCTCGGGATGCGGAGCGGTTCGAGGAGCAGTTCGGGGAGCGGTTCAAGGAGCGGCTCGGCGTGGGACGGGAGCAGCTCGGAAGACGGCGCGGAACATCTCGCCTGCCCCAGGGCTGAGATTCCGGGTATGTGTTTAAGTTTTCATTTAATTATTCGCAGTAGTTAGATCCCTCTTGGGGTGGTCAGATCCACCCCAAGTTGGCAGAGTTCCTGGCTAATAGGGTCTGGTTCCTTAGGGTTGCATGTTAATTAGATTAACATAAAATTTTTTTCCGCTGCATTTCTGTCTATGTTTCGTCCGACTTAGGACGGGACTAGAGTTTTTGTGCCCTAAGGGTCCCAGTAAACCCTTCATTGGTATCGGAGCCATCTCTGTATGCTGATGTAGGACTGCGAATTTATTATTTGAATGCTTTTACAGAAAAATGTTTTCTTTAAATTTATGCGATAAATTTAATTTAATTTTTTTAATAAAAAAATGTTTTCTTTAAATTTATGCGATAAATTTAAATTATTTTTTAAATGTTTAAAATTTTTATATGATAAATTTTAAACATGAAAGTTTTAAAATGGAATTTTAAATTTATGTGATAAATTTTAAAATTGTTTTAAAGCTTTAAAACTTTATGCGATAAGTTTAAAAGGTTGTTTAAAATTTTATGTGATAAATTTTAAGCATGAAATTTTTTAAATGATGTTTTAAATTTATAAGATATTTTTAAAACTGATTTTAAAAAGTTTAAAATTTTTATGTGATAAATATTTTAAAGGAGCATGCAAATGTTATGATTTTAAAACAAGCTTTTACTTTATGAGATGAAATAAATGTTTTAAAATCATATTTTAAATTTAAATGTTAAATTTGAGAATGCATGCCAAAATGTTTATGCGATAAACTTTAGTCTATTTAATTTTTAAATAGTTGAACACTTTTTATGCGATAAAATTAGTGTAAATTTTTAATGGATATGTCTTCTTGTCCCTTATTTGATAACACAAGACAACCCTTTAGGTTAGCCATTAAAAATGATTAAAATTTATTTACTTGAATTTTAATGACATGCTATGTTTTAATAAAATATTAACAACCCTTTAAGACCTAATTCCTGATTAGGGTAGTCCTTTTAATGAATTTGTAATTCTAATTGTTATAATTAATTTTCATTAAAGGACTTCGCTTTTAGCGTTGTTAATAAAATTTATTAAAATCCTAATAATGATTAGGATAGCACGTGAACCTTATAGTTGATAAGGACTTAATAAAAGTTATTAAACAAATCCTAAAATTTTGAATTTAAGGATGCAACTAGTTGATAGGATTAATTAGTTGTTAATAAAAGCTGTTTAGTCTATGGCACACATACAAAAATGACAAGCTTCATTCAATGGACCATGATCCAGTCAATGTGCTTGGCTAAGAGTTCTGGGTCAACCCTTGCTAGTACAAGGGGCAGTGATCCTGGCTTATTCAATTCCCTGGCTGTGTTCCGCTGGACCGCAATGTCGCGAATCATGATTGTATGACACCCTGGACTATATCTAGTCAATGCGTTATAAATCTTATTAAAGATTAATTCGTATCCCTCCTTGATTTTGGAGCTTGGTAACTCAAAGAAGACAATTATAGTTGTTGAGTCTCCTCAAGCTGTGACTTGTTTTTCTTTAAGGAACAAACTCCAACACACATGTGATGTAGTCTAGACTTGACCCAAATCGATGCGTCGGGTCTCCTCGAGTATAGATCTAAGTCAAATCTGGAAACGAAATCAAGGGTCTGACTAGACCAGTCATTATGATTTGTTGAGTCTCCTCAAGATCATAAGTGACTGTGGGTAAAAATCGACAGGGAATCACATGTGATATGATTGACCAAGAGTTAGTCTACCAGTCATGGAACCAATCAACTTGTTGAGTCTCCTTAAGGTTGTGAGGTTCGGGATGATTGGATCCCTCTTTCACTAATTTTTAAATTCGATTAAATCGTTCGTTATTAAGCTTTAAAACGATCGTAAAAATAGTGGGAGGATATAGATAGATGAAAGCCAATCTACCTATATTTAATATTGAACATATGCAAAAACTAGGGCAAGACTATGTTTACCGAAGGAATCAAAATATAATATTGGAATAAGTTAACTGGTCAAATAGTTGATTGATTGAATATCAAGTTAAATTCTAATTGATGGAATTAAACTATATTCTCGTTGACATTAAATGACCTTCTAAAGAACAGACTTAAGAAATATGATTTCATTAAGTTCTGGGTCCAACAAATAAATTAAAGATACATGTCACTCTTCTCTATATGAGGCAGCTTGAACATATAGGATATTCGAAGTATGTTTCTCCCTACAACTTGTCGAGCTACCCTCAAGGTTGTATGGACAAACAATTCCGATCCGTAAAGTTCGAAAATTCGATCAAACCGTTTGAGTCGAATACGAGTGCATGAGCGGTGCAAGACTATGTATCCCAACCGGATCTTGAGACAAGCAACTTCTTGAGCTAAACTCGAGATTGCAAAGCTCAAGCGTTTGGATACATAAGATGCTTGCATAGCTATTTATGTTGGGTTAATTAATATCTAAATGTGATTTAGAAAAGGAAGAAGGCACTCCGGAAAGTCAATTGAGAAAGTTAGTTTAATTTATCATTAGTAAAGGCATAAGTAGGAGGAAATGAAAATGTGATATATTTTGATGTCACGATTTCAGAATAAATAGTTATACAAAAACGTCTAACACATTTTTTGGACGAATGTCGTCACCTTGCTTCGGAAGCAATGTTTTGTGTTTAGTAATTTGTAATAACTATATATATATATATATTAAATGTTAATATATAAATACACAAGATAGTAGCAAACTTATATGGTAAAATAGACTAGGCCGTATCGAGAGACTAAGCTTCACAAGTCACATAAAGAGGGGTCTGACCTCTCGTAATATGAAGTCTACGGACACTTGTGAGTCTTATCCTCTTAGATAAAATTGGCCGAAACCCATCTGTAAGACAGTGGGAAAATGAGTTGTCGAACTCAGTCTGGTACATACTGATGTACCCGAGTCTAGATCAACCAAAATAAGTTATTCGTATATTTTATTAAGACACGTGTTCTTGATGAAACACAAGTCTGAAAAAATAAAGAACGAAAAGACAAAAGTATTTAAACTGATTCGATTAGATCGAATGGTTAAATACTTAGCTACATAAAATCTTGTGTAATTAAAAGAAAATGTGATTTTCTCTCAGGTCAAGTCTGTTAACACATCAGTGTGTTAAATGGTATGAATCACACTTAGTTAGACCCGGTGCGATCCATAACAAGTGACTCTGAGTTAAGTCCTTCCTCTGGGTTAAGTCCCAGATAGTAATGCCTAAGTTTTGATAATGTTCTATGAGGACATTATCAATAAGATATTCATTAAATCAAACATTAGGAAGTTGTATAATTACTCGAATCTCGTGAGACGAAGAGTCGAGTTAGACATCATAACTGATGATGACTTAGTCAACTTCCGGGATGAAATTCGGAGAAGTAACTCCGATTTAAAAACTTGATGCAACCAGAATAGGTCCGTGTGCGTAAATAAATTTTGGAATTTAGTTTACGTGCCCAAGGAAAGTGTTTCCTCACTTACTGCAAGTAAATCTTTAAGTTGAAAGATTGGTGCAGAAAAGGAAAATAGGGAAGTGCAATCATGTTGGTCGAGAACGGTTTTTCCATACTAATTCCTATAAAACGGATTATAATGAAACTGTTTTCCACCAGCATATGTGTACAGAACTACTAGGACCAAACTCGATGTAAACGCTTAAGTTGACCATGAAAATTGGAGCATTCACTTACAAGTTCGTTTTTTTCTAAATATGATTTAGACAGACCAACTTATATGAATTAACCAGATAATTTTCAAGGTCAGTGGGAGCGTGTAAATTACATGTGAGGCATCAAAGGGATGGAACATATATTTTGACAAAGTGATCAAAAGAGTTTGATTCTTTATCAGAAATAAATATGAGCCATATGAAATGACCAGTAACTAATTTAAATGATTATCGTAAGGTACGATGAATTGGATAAGATCCAAGTAAATTAAAATATTATGGATTCTGAAAGACCAAATGAATTATTTGAATGAGATTCAAATGGTTGGTCTAAACATAGAAACCCTTAAGTCTATAATGTAGACGGTTTTAGCAGATCCACTCATGAAGGCTCTACCACATGAAGTCGGGAAAACTTATGTGTAAAACGGTATGAGATACCGAGATAAATGGGCCTGAGTGCAAGTGGGAGATGTTGAGAGATGATACCCTCGAGGCTATCTATCTTCATGTGTGCATAGCACAAACATCTTGTTCGAAATAACAGTAAGCTGTTTGGTAAAAATTTATCTAAGTTATGTTATAATATAGTTAACATTAGATATTAACTTAGGTAAAGTCCTGAGACTTTATGCAAGGTCAAACAGGTATCGAGATGAGTATCTCGATCATGGAGAAATGTTTGACCGTCTGTAGCATAAGTCTAAAAAGGGTTCGTGGTCGTAGATGTTTCGAGACTAGGATATCGAAACATCGGATAGACCATTGTGTCTTAGTCTTCACCGTATAGCGGTGGCGATGATCTCATGATCGCTTGACTTGTCGAAGTCGTTGACAAGACACAGGTGCTCATTAGAGAATGAGTTCACTGAACGATCCACAAGAGTTATCATATGGTTATATTGACCAATCTGTCAATGATGACTCTGAGTGATGATAGGCTAGTTGGTCTTTTGACTTGAGGTCATTTTGACGAACCTGTGCGTGAACGGTGCCACTTAGATCAAATGACCTAGCTTCGAGGCAAGCCGCGTCGAAAGGTCTTTGATTGGGTGACACTTGAAGCGTATGAGGAGAGTAATGACCAAGAGAGGATTCGTCTCTCCCGGTCAATGGGAGTTAGTGTCGTAGGGTTAGTTCGATCTTTGGTAAAAACTCTGGCCAGAGTATGTTGGAACAAGTCCAACATGATTTGACTAAAGATTGATAGAAACTAACCGGAGTCAAGTTATTGGGGTTGACAGTTTGACCGTACCCTAGACTTGATCTACACGACATAGTTTAGACGAAAAGACTATAACTGCGGAATTCATCACGGAAACAGTCAGGGTGGTCCCGACAATACTCATGTTAATGAGTTAACCACATAATGATGATTCCTGAAGCAGGGACGACAACCACTGCTCGTGGTCACTGCCGTATAGGGCTTCGAGCTCAACCTGTTGTAAGGGTCAGGCTGTAGGGTCTCACACAGAGTGCGATCTTCGTCTAGTAATAGGTAGAAATTAGTTAGGGAGAATAATTTGCATTTGATGCAAGGGATAAAATATTGCAAAAGATGTTTGCAATCATCTCCTACATTCGGGATAAATGATCCTGAGTGCAAGTGGGAGATGTAGAGGAATATGCCCTCGGATCATTTGTATTTGATGCAAATGATAATTTAAGCCTAGATAGGGACTATTTTGCATATGATGTAAAAGAGATTAAATGTGTATTAAATTGTTTAAGAATATATTTAATTAAATAAACGCGTTGAAATGTTACCTAGATGACGGGATCGTCCCGCTCTAAACACAGGTTCAAACCGCGTCAAAAACGGAGTTCAAACGAGCCATATAAGTCTATTTAAAGTGTTAAATAGAAGGCCCATAGTGAAAGCCCAAAAGAAACCCAGATTATATCCATGGGAATATACCAAAATGGGGCCCAAGACTGGGCCCACTGACGCGTACGTCAGCCTGCATCAGCAGGCTGACGCACGCGTCAGCGGGGCCCACCCAGCTGACGCGTGCGTCAGCCTGCTGACGCAGGCTGACGCCCACGTCAGTTGACGCGGGCAAAATAGCCACCCGGGCCCGCATATGATGCGGGCCCGCCCCGGTTTCGCGAAAGGGGAGAAGGCCGCCCGCGTTATCGCGGGCGGCAGGAGGGCCCCGCCCGCATAAATGCGGGCGGCGGTATATTGCGTGCCAGCACGCACGTGGGGCCCACGTGGTGGGCCCCACGCAAGGGTTTTCTGAAACCCTGTCTTTTCTTCTGGCGGCTGAACCCTTTGTGCGAAAATGTGGTCTTGGGCTGATCTTTGGGCAATTAATTGAATGGTCAAATGGACTCGGATTGACGAACGGTTTTTTCCTATGCGTTCACCATTGAACGCCCTTCGTATTGATAGGTTGTATCGATCATGAAGCTCAACGGTTAGTGAGTTAAAATTCACGGAAGTTTAGCCTTTGTGAACGGCAAACTAAATTGAATTTGATTAACTCTAAATTTAGTCCCACATCGGAAATTGAGTAGAGGGGAGGGTTGAGCCGCCTATATAAATAGGGGTCTGCTCTCATCCTCAAAACTCGTCCCAAGCTCTAGATCTGAGCGGCTCTCGTAAATGTTGGAGCACGCTCGGATCTAAGCTAAATTAATATTTCTTCTCTCCCTATAAATTTCTGCCTTGCTCCAGAGGGCTCTAGCAAAGCCGCAGAGGAGTTCGGATTCTGGATCCGAAATCTAGGCGGAGGTTTCACTCGCGTGAAACTTTCTTCGGCGGTGGGTGTCTCGGCGACACGGGGATTGATCGCCTCGGGATGCGGAGCGGTTCGAGGAGCAGTTCGGGGAGCGGTTCAGCGGCTCGGCGTGGGAGGAGCGGCTCGGCGTGGGACGGGAGCAGCTCGGAAGACGGCGCGGAACATCTCGCCTGCCCCAGGGCTGAGATTCCGGGTATGTGTTTAAGTTTTCATTTAATTATTCGCAGTAGTTAGATCCCTCTTGGGGTGGTCAGATCCACCCCAAGTTGGCAGAGTTCCTGGCTAATAGGGTCTGGTTCCTTAGGGTTGCATGTTAATTAGATTAACATAAAATTTTTTCCGCTGCATTTCTGTCTATGTTTCGTCCGACTTAGGACGGGACTAGAGTTTTTGTGCCCTAAGGGTCCCAGTAAACCCTTCAAAACCTCCCTTGGTTCTTCAGCAGCTGGGACATCTGGCCCCTCAGTTCATCGAGCGAAGTATTAATATTCATGAACTGAGCGGATGTGTCCTGGTTAAACCTGGCTTCCCCACTTATGAATGTCTCTAAAGTGCTCTCCAGACTGGACCGAGGTAGAGATGGTGCATAGCCTTGCTAAGGTGGGCGATTGAACTGAAAGCCTGGTAGTCGATATGGCCCAGTTGGCCTGAACCCACTCTGCTGTTGATTCTGTGACTGCCCTTGTTGTGGAGGTGAGGGTGGCGGTCTCTGAAACTGTGGATGTTGCAGCCCTCCACTTGGGTTTCCATAAGAAAATCCCGGATGATTTCTAACAGCCGGGTGTTGCCATTGGTTGCGTCCCTCTCCTTGGACATATTGCACGGACTCAGATGATTCAGCCCATCATAATGTCCCTCATTGGGAACATAACTGTGTTCCCCATATTCCTCTGAAGGATGGTAAGCAGGGGTGCCGGTGGTCGTTGGGATGGAATCCAAATGTTGTTCAATTTTGGCCACCTGTTTGCACAAAGTCTCGATGTGAGAATCAAGATGGCTGGCAACTTTGACCTCGGGTGTCCTGGTCACAATGGTTCATGGTGTGCCCTGTGAAGCTACTGCACATGTACTAGAGGGGGGGTGAATAGTACTTTAAAATAATCAAGATAGTTATTCCTAATTATTGTGCAAGAAACAAACGACAATACGGAATAAACAATAATCAAGAAGAATGAACAATCGCAAACAAAGCATGTAACGGGTTCGGATCCACCCAAGTCTCCCCGACTTGTTCCCGGTGATCCTATGTCCCAACCACCCGGATCCCCTCCGGATACTTGAGTTAGAAACCCTAACTCAAGATTTAGCACTATGAAATTCTTGTGAAAAACCTTCACAAGACCAAATCATACAAATGACATGTGACTCCCACAAACCGGGATCACACCCTCTCTCACAACCGAGAGACACAATTCAAATAACAATTGAAATGAAATATGAAATACTTACCACAAAATCCTATGCCTTGAGTATACTTACCAAATTAGGGCAAAGAGGGATTTTGAGGAAGAAGATGTCACCAAACCCTAGCTCCTTGAAGATGACCAGTAGTGGAGGCCTAGGGTGGAGTATGGTGACTAGAATCAAGCTCTTGGCTTGAGAAGCTCACAATGGAGAGAATCTCTCTTGAGGATTAGGGCTCAAAGAGCGAAGAGAGAGATTCTTGTGAGGAAGAGAGAGCTTGAAATTAGCTTGAGAAAACTCTTCTCTTAGGTCTGAAAATACTTGGATAATGGACCTCTAACCTTGCCTCAAACGAATCAGGTTTGTATTTATAGAGGCAAGGAAAATCGTGTTGGAAAAGTTCCCAACGGCTCTATTCTGAACCAGACTAGTCGGTCAAAGAATGATCACTGACCGACTAGTTCATCACTAGTCGGTCGGTGATACAACGTAGACCAACTAACGGTTGAACAACCAAAAGGTCGAAGTACAGGAGATGACAACTAGTCGGTCTAAGAAGACTTGCCGACCGACTAGTTTCACAACTAGTCGGTCGGTGAATGATCTTTGACCGACTAACAGTCGAAATATAGAAGGCTGACTTCAAGTTGATTTAGTCGGTTTAAGAACAAATGCTGACCGACTAGTTTCTCAACTAGTCGGTCGACAAACGTTCTTTGACCGAATAACTCGAAACAGTAACTCAGGCTGAATTTAGGCAATGATAACTAGTCGGTCTGAGAAGGATTCCTAACCGACTAGATCGTCATCTAGTCGGTCGGTGACTCTTCTTTGACCGACTAATTGATCAGCAAATCTGGGCTGAAATGAACATGGCATTCTAGTCGGTTCAAGAGGAATTGCCGACCGACTAGATCGTCATCTAGTCGGTTGGTTCTTCTTCTTGTACCAACTAACATGCACAAGAAGCCGAGGGAAGAAGCGATAGGCTTCGGGAAAGATTCTAATGGCTTCTATGATAGTCCTAGCTCTAAGATATGAGCGAAAAGAAGATAATAATGTAAGTCCTACTCAAGGCTTAACATTCTAATTAATGAAGATAGAAGACAATAAATAATACATGACGAACCGTCTTCAAAGCTTCAATCTTCATTCTTCTTGACTTCTAAAATGGTCCTTGAGCTTCAACGAAGCTTTAGGCACACGATCATGCGTATTGAGAAGCCTTGAGACGTTGCTTTGGATGTTCGTATTCTTTTGGCGACGATCTCCATAACTGCGCTCACAAATAGTTAGTATACAATATTTATGTTTGCTCATCATCCAAAACCAAATACAGGGAATCAATACTCAACATTCTCCCCCTTTTTGGTGATGACAAACCAACATAAATAATAATCAATAATAATGATTCAAAAGAAATTTACTTACTCCCCCTGCATTGATGACACGTTAGTTCTGTATTAAACAATAATCATACGTAGCAAGCAGGCGAGGGAGATATAAAATGTGAATCAATTATTGACAATTTAGGATTTCTGAATCCATTTTATACCTTAACTCCCCCTGAATCTAACATATCAAATTAGATTCATGGTAAATTGCTTTGAATTATCATTAGCACATTGTCATTATTATATCTCTCCCTCTTTGGCATTAGCAAAAAGAGTGGGAGGAGATCAACGACAAGATTACAATGGCTAAGAAATGAAAGCATGAGAGTCTAAGAATACGACCTCGGTCCAAATGTCACCAATAAAAAATATCAAATGTAAAATACCGAATAAAAGCAAAGCGTGCCAATGAGACCAAAGTCGAAAAACAAAAAACGAAATCACCAAGCCATAGGCGAAAATCGAAAAACGAAATCATCAAACCATAGGCAAAAATCGAAAAACGAAATCACCAAGCCATAGGCGAAAATCGAAATATGAAATCATCAAAAACTCAAATCAATTTCACTAATTGAGTTTTGGAACATACTCTCCAAAATCAACATTCTTGGTTAATTAAGTGCATGGAAAACAATTCTATGTTTCCATAGAAAGAATTCTATTTAACCAAGATAATCGTCGAGCGACGAAAGTAAACATTAGAGACAAAAATAATCCGATGTGAAAACCAAATGTAGCAAAACTATACCAAAAGTAATATGCAAAAATGTTATGCCAAAAATAGATAGAGCATCATAAAACTATGGCATACACAATTCTAGCACAAAATGACATCAATTGTAATATAGTCGACCAATGTAGATATTCTAACAATGCATGCATTCAACACACATGGATACCAATGTAAACCAAAAGTATAAATATACTTACAACATTAAGCTCCCCCTACTTTGGTGCATCTCTTAAGCACCATCAACTCCATTTGAATGAAAAATCCTTTGCAAATCAATGAGTTGGTAGGGGTGGTATCCCATGGTGGATCGAACCTAGAAAAACTTAATATGGAGCTAAGATTTGATTTGTTGCTCCTTCTCTTATCCTTGAGTACCTAAAGATAGAATATCATTCCATGGTACCCAAGGACATTGGGTCCTAAGAAATTAGACTTTTGGAAGCCAAGTCCAATTGGACTTAGACTTTCCCACATAATTATCATTATGAACGACATTCATAAAATAAGAATTCATGTACACTTGTTTTTCATCCAAAAAGCGCTGAACCAAGTCCCAGGACTGGATCCCGTAATGAGGGCATTGATGTTGGAGGTCCTTGAATCTCTCCCATGCCTCGTAAAGAGATTCTTGCAGGATCTGCTTGAAATTTGAGATAGCCCCCGGATCCGCACCGTCTTCGAGGGTGGATAGAACTTGTCCACAAAAGCGAGCGCCAATTTCTCCAATGTGGTAAAATGGTTGGGTGGATGGGCCCGTAGCCATTACGATGCTTTATCCCTCAAGGTGAATGGGAAAATTCGTGGCTTGATGGCGTCATCACTCACATCATTCGCCTTGAAAGTGTCACACTTTGCCAGGAAAGTATCGATGTGGTGTTTGGGATTCTCATGAGGATGTCCATGAAAGGGATCCTGATGCATTGAATTTATGAGCCTCGTCTTCAGCTCGAAGCTAGCTACCGCCAGTTGCGGTCTCAGGATGGAAGAATTATTTCCAAAAGTGGGCTTCATGTGGTCCCTGATGGACCCGGTATGATGTGGGGCAGCGGTATTGTTTGTAATCTGACCAGAGAGAGATTGATTTCTACTTGAGGCCCTCAGAGCCCTTGCCATTTTCTCGATCTCAGGGTCGAATAATAACTCTTGATTAAATGCCCCAAAGCGAGTGTTCATGCACCAAAACAACTCAGAAAAATACCATCAGTAGCATGGTAATAATTAAAAGAATAAAAGGAGAGGAAAGATGAGAAATGATAAGACTTGCTAGCAAACTCTTCAAAGTAAAAATAAACTGAGATAACACTATTGCCATCCCCGGCAACGGCGTCAAAAACTTGACGCACCCGGAACCTACACCTAGATTCCACCTAGCGGTGTCACGGTCGTTAGGCGTAGTATGGCCCCTAGGTGTCAATTCCGGGCTCTATCCGCAAGCGAACAGTGTCAAATTATAGTATAAAAGATGTCGGATCCCACAGGGATGGTGACAGTGTATTTGGGCTCTCAGCTTATTTTTATATCTCGGAGTGAGATAGCTGTCGATTGGAAAAGTTTGGTTTTGATGTTTGTTGTTGGATTGACAATAAAAAGAACTAGGGTTTTAGGGATCACCCCAAAGACCGTCGGAGATCGATGTTGGAATAGGATCCTTACATTGCATTTGGTTTAGGGGATTAATCTCTCAATTCATACAACTCTCGTGGGTTAGAATTACGAGGTATTCCAGTGGCTCTCATTGATGCAATGGTGGTAGCCGTCAATGTAGTGATATAGTTCATCGGTGGATCCCCTCAAGGCACGAGCCAGGCATGGTCACGAGCCTTGGTTGAATCCACCGATTTTCCTATTCAAATCCCAAGGATACTCCTTAAGCTCATCAACTCCACAGACCGTTGGCATGATCTCAGTGCGAGTTATCCTAGGGATCCGGTAGGATCGACCGGAATACTCCCCTTTATTCCTAATTCAACCTAGAGATCCAGATCTACATCTCTCCCCTACAGTCTTAGGGCTAACCCATCAACCCCAGAAGAGACTACTCGCTCATGACGATTTTAACGGATAAAAATATGATTTTTGCCAGAGAAAACATTGTAGCAGATTAATTGAATAAAGATTGAATAGCTTACGTGCTGAAGATGAAGAAAAACTGCGAACAATAATTCCAAAGAGATCCCAAAATTTCCAGAACACAAGAGTAATAGATCACGCCAAAAACAATTCAATAATCTTCCAAAAACTAGGTTTAGATCTAACAAATATCTCTAATCTCCTCCTCTCTCCAAAAGTAATTCAAAAACTACAATAGAATGAACTCTTCAAACGCACAACCCAGATCCACTCTTCACTCCCAAGCTCGCATCAGACGGCCACGCAAACTTCCAAAAATAGCCTTCATTGTCGCCAACTGAGTCAGTGACTCGGTCGAGCCGAGGCTTGCCCAGTCGGGCTGCTCGGTCGAGCAGCCCTCCTGATCGGTCGAGTACGTCAGTGAGTCGTGCTTCTCTATAATATGCCACTCTGTCTGCTCGACCCGAGTCATCCTTGTTCGGTCGAACAGCCAGCTGACTCGGTCGCCATAAGATCTGCTCGGCTCGAGTAGGAGGTTGATCGTGCTTCGAAGATAGGAGCTACTCGACCGAACACCATGGGTGCTCGGTCCAAGCAGCCTGCGCATGTGCTCCCCTTCTTCGTCTTGCATCTGCTCGACCGAGCAGCTGCTCTGCTCGGTCGAGTCGCCTGGGAAAATATTATCAGAAGCTCCTGATAGCTTCTTCTCTCATCTTGCAATCTCCTCCACTCCTCCCATGGCTCCCAAAACTCGGTAAACTCATGTAGAGCTTCGCCAATGGGCTCACTGGCATGTCAGATGTGTCCATATCCAAAATGAGTCCTGAATCGCTCCAAAATCCCTGAAAATCCATAAATCACTACGAAACTCGAATATAACGTTAGATTGATATATCGTAGGAAAATATGGGATTTGGATGCGAAAATGGCATGATGCTATGAAAAGATGTAAAATATGGACACATCAATTATCGGGAGCTGAATAATGTCACTGGAAAGAATAAGTACCAGTTTCCTTGCATCGATGATATCTTCGATCAACTCGGTGGATCGTGAGTTTTCTCGAAGTTGGATCTCAGGAGTGGATACCATCAGGTGAAGGTCAAGAACGAAGATATCTACAAGACGGCCTTCCGGACCAAGTATGGACACTACGAGTTTGTTGTCATGCCATTCGGTGTGACCAACGCTCCTACAGTATTCATGAATCTTATGAATCTCATATTCTACAAGTATCTAGATAAATTCGTAGTGATATTCATTGATGGCATATTGGACTACTCAAAGATGAAGAGGAACACGCCGAGCACTTGCGGATGATTTTGGAGACGCTTCGTCGTCGTAAGTTGTATGCCAAGTACATCAAGTGCGAATTCTGGCTGGACCGTATTGCATTCCTTGGACATGTGGTATCGGGCGATGGTATCCCTGTTAACCCAGAGAAAGTTGCTTCAGTCAAAGATTGGCATATCCCTCGGTCGACATCAGACATCAGGAGTTTCTTAGGATTTTCTTCCTTGAGAGTACTTAAGGGATACTTATGCACTCACCATGAAGGGCCGATAAACTACCTCACCGTACTTATCATCATCTAAATGGTCAAATCACAGTCCAGCTTTTCGAAAAGCTATTAGGACAAATTATCAAAATTACGGGCACAATGAATAAAACTGGGCTATAAAAATAATTTGCAATTGGAATAAACGTTGAACACCTTGAAGTATGTGTTCACACCCAGAATGGGTTTAAAAAGTCAATTATTAAAAATGACTCCAATGGATTACACATCTATTGATTCCAGTTACTAGTGACTACATGAGGACATGCAATCTTGCATGCTGCTTAATATTTAAGACTCAGAACTTCTGGGAATCAGATTCATTCTACGATGCAATTAGCATACAGAACACCGCCAAATATCCCCCATTTGAGGATTTTGGATGTGCAATTTACATCACCATAGCACCACAGAGAATAAAATGAGGACATCAACACCGTCCTGGAATCCATTTAAGGTTGATACATCTTAGATACCCTCCACCCTAAACAGGGGAGGTGTTAAAAGCATGTCTCGAAGACTGTGCATAGGTGTGTCCATATTCCCAATCCTAGACTCAACTCGTTTGAGGCATGAAGCCATACTGACCATTCAAAATAAATAAATAAAAATTTATGATCTTAAAAATATAAAATGTGATAATGAGATCTAGAAGATCCATCACAATTAAGAAAACTGTTCAACGGTTATCGGACATAGTTACTGACAACAAGAGAATTTGTCTGATTACACATCCTTGCTGCTAATAATCCAGCTAGGATTGAAATCCCCGAGAATAGATGCAATCCACAAGCAGCAGAAGTGGCTGTTCCTCAAAGAGGCAGACCACCAGGCTCCAAGGGTAAAATTCCCAGAAAGAGGAAAACACCTGGAGTCTTTAAGTCAATACTACCACAGGACAATGAGCTCATGTCCATACCCACACCCCTCCCGGAATCCACTGAAGTGGAAAATCTGGGAGAAATTGAAATGAAATTAAATGTTGTACGTATTGGGGAGGTGTTAAACATAACATAATTGTCGACAATGTATTCACGTATCATATTTCCACTTACATCGCAGAAGCGGTGATAATTATATAATATTGTTCCACACTCCATTGCTAAAATGCAAATGTAGATATTGGCCAAATGTAGAACGAGCCAATAAAAGATCAGCTGGACTCGCTTATGAAATATGAAGTGTTCGGACCTGAAATCCAGATGCCAAAAGGTGTCAAACCTGTGGGCATAATAAGTATTGCACAAATAAATATATAAGTACAAAATCGTATGCTATAAGATACAACATATAGCTCAAGGATTTTTCATTGACACTATGGAATAAGTAACTAAGATGAGCTATACTCACTTATATAAATGATGCATCAGATTCCCCAGTTATAAATTATGAATACCTTACGATTTGGCAAAGGAAATTTTGGATATGTTGTTATTGGATGTTGTGACAACATACCTCCAAGGATATCTTGATAAAGGTATATTCTGTATTTCCTTAAAGTGCCTGAATAGACTTCAGGACGTCTATACTATTGAATAAATAATAAAATATTGTACAACTAAATGAATCACTTGACAAAGCAAGGATTCCTACTAAGGGTTGTATTTGCATCTTTATAAAGAGCAAAGAATAAGATTTGAGATCATAATTGTAAACAACTTAAATCTCATCGGATCTCCTAAAGAGAAAACCAAAATAGCTGTTCAAGCCTGACTATCAAACATGATATGAAAGACCTAGGCAAAATAAAATAAGTCATGGCTCACAGATTTATCTAAATAGATAAAATCATATTACATTAAACTTCATACACTCAGAGTGTTTTGAAGAAATTACAACAAGGACCAATATCATCTATTAAGTACACATATGGTAGTATACTCACGAGATGTACAAATAAGACTCCTTCCCTTAGCTAGAAGAGGGGAGAATATTCTCGGTCATGAAGTACCTTATCTTAGTGCAATCAGAGCACTCCTGGCTAACTGCACACGTCCCGATATAACAGTTACAGTAAACTAACAAGCCAGATACATTGATGCACCTAAAAAGTGCCACTCGACTGGAGTTAAGCATCTTCTGCTCTTCCTCCAAGGGTCGATGGACTTAGACTTACATTATAAATAATTATTCTCCATGATTATGCAGATGCAGGTTACAGGCCTGATCCGCATAACGAAAAGTCATAAACTGGGTATCTACAGTGGGATGACCATCTACTATAGATCTGCAAAGAAAACTATAAAAGAAACATCAACCTGTCATTCCGAGATCCTCACCATTACAGAAACAAGCTAATGGTGTATTTAGGTGCGCCTAGTGGTACATCACATACCAGTGACGACTGGATAAAAGGCTGGATTTTCAAAGCTGACCAGATAGTCTGAAGACCAAGCCACATGCTTACTACACTATTGAGGAAACCACATAAGAGGCGACAAGGCAAAGCACACCTCTTCAAAGTTTTTGGATTCAACAGCTGCTTAACGATGGTGACATTTGTAAATTTGTACATATTTCGGAATTTTATAAACCTGAGTAATGAAAAAGCACCTAAGAGATCTGAAAGCCTAAGGTCTTGTACAGATCAGTGGGAATTAGAAAGATTTTTTACTTGTAAGGATCGTCTTACCCTTACAATACTAACAACAACACACTGGGGGTGAATAGTGTAATAACAATATATTGTGCAATTAAAATTAAACTTGCAAATGCGGAATAATAAATATAAGAGAAATAATCAACACAATCAATCCAAACGCAAACACAAGATATTATCCTGGTTCCCCCAAAACTTGGGTACGTCCAGCCATACCAATATTCACTATAATTCCCACAAAGAGAAGTGAATACAATCCCACAAAGAGATACCTCACCTAGAGGATTTTGCCCTCCACAAGAACCAAACCGACCCTACACAAGGGTCAAACTCCCACACAGAGAATTATTAACTCCTACTCAGAGAGTTAGGGTTAGCCCTACACTAGGACAACAAACTCCCACAAAGAGAGTTACTCCCACAAAGAGAGTTATTTCCACAAAGAGAATATCTAATACCCACAAAGAGAATTAGGGTTTTTAAGAAACACAGAGCAAAACAAATACTCTTACCTATGCCTTGAGATGAACTTACTCATTAATGAATGCAAGGCATGGAAGAGGATCTCCAAGCGATGAGATTATCTTGAAAGCACTTGGATGATTTCCCTTGAGCTTGACTTCAATGCATGAAGAAGAGGATGAGCTTTAAGAGGAAAATAAGAGGGTTTGAGAGTGGCTTAATCACTCTCTAAAGATTTACAATGGCATCAAGAAGCTCTAATAAACTCAGCCCTCGCATATATATAGAAACCATATATGAACTCTTAAAACCCAAGGAAATAGCCAAAAACAAAAGGCTGTAATGGCTAGAATCTGGGCAAAAACGTCATCGACAGTCGACTGATGAACAAATGACAGTAGACTGTCCAACGGCTAAATAATTCCCAACGGCTATAATCTGAGCCAGGACAGTCGACTGTATACAGGACATGCGCCTGTAAATCCTTCAGCAGGCAACTGCTGCAGGGATGGAATAAAACAGAGAGATGCAACCTTACGCACTGTATGCAGACAGACGACTGATGACCAGAATACAGTCGACTGTAAAATAGACAGGCGACTGTAAAAACTGAATCAGTCGACTGACTAGCAAATTGGGATTAAGCCTAGACAATGCAAGTTGCGAACAGTCGACTGTTGAACAATTCACAGGCGACTGTTGGAAGACAGGCGACTGTAAATTTACCATCAGTCGACTGTTCCAAAAGCTCAAGTATGAATCAATAAAAGGTTGACTTGAGCAGTGCCCCACAATCGACTATAGAAGGCTCGACAGGCGACTGGAATCACCCAATCGACTGTAAAACCTTCATCGGGTGACTGTTGGAGAGTCAGAGACTACAATTGTGTATTTGGTCAAGATGAACCTATTGGGTTGGATTCTATGATAATCCTAAGCCTCACTAAGATAGTTAAATGCATATGCATGAATGAGTAGACCATCTATCAAGGCATTACATTAAACCTAGACTCAAAAAGAGAAAAGCAATAAATAAAATAATACATGGATTACATTGTTTTTCTTAGAGTCTATTGGCTTCAATCTTAATGCCTTGATGCTCCCCATCATCTCCAATCTTTGGCACCCCTTGAGTCTAAGCTTTGGCCTTGCTCCTCTTGATGTCCATCCTTACATCAAGTGTTTAAGTCTCCAAAAATGATATTCTTAAAATGTTAACTATGAGACTAAAACAAGAGAGTCATTAGCAACAACATAATGTTGTGATCATCATCAAAATAACATTGATATGAAACACCAATACTCAACAATCTCCCCCTTTTTGATGATGACACACATTATGTAAATATAAAGAAAATGAAGCACAATGCTAATTAGCTCCCCCTACTTATATGCACCAATTGTAAATAGATATACACAATTGTAAGTACTCATTATACCAAATGAAGTAATGAGAGACAATGGTGACATATAATAGGCATGGATTATATTAAACCAATTGCAATAAGAATATAACATGCACACATGAATGGTTTATATAATCCCACATATTTCTCCCCATAGATATATTTCTCTCCTCAAATGCATATGTATGAAATACAAATGCATATACCTCTCCCCCTTGACATTGTTAAAAAGGTGGACATCAAAAATATCCCCCTTGTCATCTTAATTAAAGATGTGACAATATACAAGAGTAAAGAGATGCATGATACCAAATTGTAAAAAATTAGTTGGTGTCAATCATTATCCCATGCTCCCCCTAGATCATAGAAATGGTCAAATTTTTGACTTCTAGGATCCAATACCAATTGTAAACAAGGAGATAATCAATCTCTAATAATTGAGATAATACCAATTGTAGAAGAATCTTGACAGATAATCCTCTTTATCAATTGTTAACCATAATTGGAGCCATGGGCCTAGAGTGTATCAAAGCAATAGATATGGAAAAATCAAGCTTCATTGATACACAATGACATTGCCAAAACAAATTATAACATGAAACATGTTGGCAACATCCAAAGGGGTTGAGTTTGAGACCAAAACTAACCAATTGAAAAATGACATCAATTGCGAAGCAGTGATACCAATGACAACCCGAAATGAGAGTCAAAATATGTTTTAAAATTATTTTAAACATACAACATATTAACTCCCCCATTTTCATACATATGGATCAAAGAATGCATGCATGACAATGTATTCCCCAAGGTCCCCATTTTCATGAAAAGTAAATTTGAAAACATTTTCAAAATCATGAAACGTATGCAAACAAAGGGTATGCTAAAATAAACATTTAAGCATAATACACATGCAATATGCATATGTGTGAGGAACTTAAACATTAGGGAACCAAACCCAAGAGGAGTTTGATTTCCTAATGTAATCACGTGATCACATCCCTAACGAGAGAGTTGATGTAACTATCCCTCTCTTGCACACTAACCTTAGTGGGAATCCATAAAATCAAGGATTTCCTGACGTGCATTTATATTTCATATATTCACACACGTTTTCTTCTGTGTTTTCCCGCTATTTACCGTCGTCTTGTATTCGTTTTCTCGTGTTTTCTTGTTTTCTTTCACTTTTCCGTGTTTTTGTATGTTTGCAGGAGTTTGTCAGCGTAGGGGACATAAAACGACGATATAATGAGTCCCCGGAGCAACGGGAGGAGTCACGCACGATACAGATGACCAAACGACGAATAAATCCATATTTCAGCCCTCAACCGATCGGGTGGACACAGCCACCCGATCGGTTGATGCACGCGTATCCTACCCGGACGGGAACTAAAGAAGAGCAATAGCTCACCCGATCGGTTCAGCAATCAGGTGAACCGACAGAACTCTCTGTCTAATCACACTGAATTCCAACCGATCGGGTGAAATAGCACCCGATCGATTCACCTGTAGCCGCAATTCCTCGAACGACAACCCAGTCACGCCACCCGTTTGCCTCAGCACCCGGTTGAAAGTCTTCAAAGCTCTCACCTGATCGGTTGACTCATCAACCGATCGGGTGGCGGTTTTTCTACGGGTTTGGACCCGAACCATTAGGGTTTCTAAGTGGGGCTATAAATACACGAGGTTAGCCGATTGAAAGGGGATCTTCTTCAGTTTTTAGGGCTTTTTGCCCCCTTCTCTTGTGAGGCTTAGGTTGGTTTAGATTAGGTCTTTTGATCAATAAATCTTGTATTGGATTGAAGATTCAAACTCAAGATAAGTATTACTTTCTCTTATTTTCCATTGTTTTGTATTGTTTTCATTTTGCTCAATGGTGAATGTGTATTTGTCATTTTTATTGCTTTCTTTTATGTTCTTCACCATTGAGTAGCTCTTGATGAACCCTAATACGGGATTATGGTAGGATTGATGCCTGGAAAACTAGGTTTGCCTTGATTGCATGGCATGTGTTTGATGAATTGTGTCAATGGGGATTTCTAGCAATCTGGGTCCAATTCGTACGGCAACACACTAGTTGTGTTGGGGATTGGGTTCCGGTGTCTTGTCCAGTCAAGATCTGCTTTAATGTATTGCTAGAAATCACATTCGACCTATTTGGCCATTAGGGTTACGCGGGGGTGTTTCATTGTCATTGGCGGGAAAAAGACCGCCTCTGACCGTCGGGCCAAGGGGGAATAAACTTGGCGGTTGACTCCCTAGCCACAGCTCACACCCCTAGCGTAGACATCGAGTCCTCGCGCGTGGGAACGGTTGGGATGAAATGTTGGGAGTTATCATTGTGGCCTTAATGCTCCCGGTTGCGGAAGGTGTTAATGGACATGGGAATGCCCACTGTCCGAACCCGGGTAGACCTGCGTACTAGGATCCGACCGGAATATCGGGCCATGGACGATAGGTACCACCTTTGGGGGCAATGTCTCGCTCTGGGTCAAGTCAAATGCCAAGTGTCATGAATGCTCTAGCCCGTGTTAGCGGGGATTCATTTCGTGTCTTTTCATTTCTTTCTTTTATTTCTACACTTCCACCCGCATTGTTCGCGTAGCTAGCACACAACCTAGGCGAGGCTAATAGCCATTCAAGCCATCCACCTCCCTGAGTTCGATAAACCCGCACCCTACACTAACCGTGCACTTGCGGTAAAACGACACCGCGCCCAAACCGTAAACGGGGCGCCGGTCAAGTTTTTGGCGACGTTACTGGGGAGGCGTTCGGTTTGATATTAGCTTAGCTTGGGTTCGTTAGACTACGCTTAAAAAAATTTAAACAAAAAAATAATACAATAACCGAGAAATTTTTTCCCACCATTATAAATTTGTGCTATTCTTTGTACCACTGACACGCTTGTCGTAGCCAAAATTTTTGTTTGTCAGGTGAATTATGTGGATGCCCGATGGATCATACATCAGAAATTTTGATGCTTACATGCCATACGGTGCTCAGATGGGGGGATATAAGAACTATCCGCAGGTCGTGGCAGTTTGCAAAGCTTGTGGGCTGCAGGGACATACGGCCATCCGTTGCCAATTCAGTGCCCAACCCTACACCCCACACTCATATACCTACAACCTGCATCAAGAACCCTCCCCCCCCCCACAAATTTACACACCCCATCCTCCACCAAGATCGAGCCTTGAATTATTCTTGGAAAACTCCATTGCAACTCAAATGCACTTGATATCACCTCCACTCCCATTACCACTTCCCCCACTGATGTCTGACCTTGAATTATTATTAGAAGCCAATATTCTAAACCAAGGCCAGATGACTCCACCGCTTTCACTTCCACCCCCTGGGACCGATCTTGAGTTGTTAGTGGCAAATTCCTTTGTAAATCAAGGCCCGACAATACCATCACCCTCATCTCCATCCCAGAAATCTATCCTTGAGCTATTGATGGAGGATTCCACTGTAACCCAGGGCCAGGTGGATTCACCAATTCCATCTCCGCCTACCACTTCTACTTTTGGGGGTGAAGCAGTCGCGTTTCATACATCATCTACAACTTGCACCATGGAAGGTAACTCTTATGGTTTATAATTTGAAAATTTTGATATGAGTCCCCTTCCCTATGCAGGTACAATTTTTGAGACGTACGGTACCGAGGAGGCCATGGAGGATGTCCATATCGACGAGGAGGGAGAGCGTGGAGCCGTGAACATCATGACTCATTCTGTTGAGCCTCATGCTCCCTTGCCTCTACCACTACATCCACAGCTCACCCTCACTCCACCAGAGGCATCTCATCCACCAGAGCTTACTGCTCCCACTCAGGGAGATATTTTAGACCCTATTTCTGAATCTTATATTACATTCCCCATATTTTTAGATTTAGATACTACTGACATGGCATACCCTCCAAAGGATCCAAATTCACATTATACGGAAATATGTCAGGGCATGTCAGCACCTGAGGAGCTCGTCGCTAAATGCGGGCAGGAGATCATCGCGTCACCACCAGGGCATAGCACCACATTCTCAGGGAGTCATCGTCAATCTTTTCCACGCTTTACATTGCACTTTGACGATACTCTTTGGGATACATTTATTGCGGGGAAGGATTTTTCACCACGGACTGATGCTCCTTTTCTTTCGAATGATTTAGGTGGACATCATCGAGAGAAGCTTTTGGGAGCATTGTTTGAGTTCGTTGGTGTTCGTGGCACCAGAATATTGGCGGAGCCGCAGAAGGAGCAGTTAGAGCAGCTACCTACCCCACTTCAGATCTTGGATCCGCATATGCTCAGGTGTATCCTAATCCAGTAGTGTAAAAATTTACCGCTTTTTAGTTTAGATTTGAATAATCTCGTTTCCTCTCATTAGCGAGGGGAGCGTATCTAGGATTTGCTTTTGCATCATAATAACCCATCATGTCGTGCCCTTCTATCACTTCTACCGCCCACACCCCACATCCTCTACCGAGGAGAATGAGCACACCGTCTCTCCTGCATTCTGATTTCTTTCTTTTCCGATGTTCCCCCTAGCATATCTCTACATCCCCATTGATCATATCATTTTGCTAGCATTGTCATGTTCAGCTTGGGGGAAATCGACTTTTGTGTGCATGTTTTCGTGTGTCGTTGTCGTGTGTTTGTGTCTTTGAGTCCTTCGTTGCGTTTTAAATCTTTTATTTTGTAAGTTTCTTTTTCTTTATTTTCCAGTTTCGTTCGTGTGTTTTTCGTGTTTTTCATTTTTTGTGTCGGTGAGTAACTCCCTCACCCCTCCATTTTCATTGTACTCCCGTATTCATTACTATTGCATTGAGAACAATGCAAGTTTCATCTTGGGAGAGTCGCACTTCGTGCGTCATTTGTCCCTTTTTTTTCTTCGTTATTTGAGTCGTTTTTCTCCGTGATTTTCTTTTTATTTCTTTTCTTCTTTTTATCTCTTTCTCCTAGAGATGAACCCTATGATGAATTGCCATAAAAATCACACGCACACCTTACACGGCTTCGATAATCACATTCACTAGCCTTAGGAAGTCGAGTCCTCTTGCATTTCATGCATCGCGGGTCCACTTAGCTTTTATGTGAGTCGTGTGTCGTGACTAGAGTTGGGTGTGCTTCTACTTTGTGATTGTGTTTTATATACCTGTCCAGGAATGACCCCTAGATTATCATGCTTCGATTTGAATATGCGGTATTTGTTCCTCGTGTCTGCTTCTGCATGCTATATATATAACGTATACTTCATTTCGCATGTGTCGGGATTCCACAATTAAGGACTAGGATAACCCATTTAGCACATGCTCTAATTAGCGAGAATAGTCTCCTTTGCCCAAGTGTTTAGATTCCGATTTCTTTTTTTTTATTTTACTTGGTGCAAATCCCCTCGTCGTGTACCGTTCTCCCACTTGGGAGAGTACACATGTGTATAGCCAAAAACCCAAAAATTCAAAAAAAAAGAAGAAAAGAAAAGAGAAAATTGTATAGCCGAAAAGCCAAAAAAAATACATATATCCAAAACCCAAAAAAAAATATGTGTGTGAATATTTTCCTACTTACCGAGAATAAAGGGAAGGCGAGAATTTGCACCGAGTGTTCTACTCCACATCATCTCAACCCCCATCGTTTTCGAAAACACTTGGCTTAGGAACTTTTTAGCTATTATCTAGGCTATTGTGTGGTGATTTCCTTAACCCTAGTTGTGGAGTCCCTGACGCATGATATGTTTCGATTCTCGCTCCATTCTCATGCATGCTTGAGCTATATATTCACCGCTTAATTAAAATCGAATCGATATTTGGGCCATTTCTTGGATTTGTGTATATGGAGCTTACTGCACGAATTAGATAGTGACACTGACTGCTAGCACACGACCGCACTCACTCGCGCTTCACCGCGTGGGCCCACGGCACTTGTTCGGACTCACATTCCTTGGTTTAGTGTTGTGTTTTGTCGTATGCTTGCTTGGTGTGGCGTGTTTGATTTTGTTGGCCCTGATGGGCCATTTAGGATTTAGAGTTCTCTTTTTTTCTCTTTCTCTCTATTTTCTCCCTCCGAGCTCCTACTCTCACTCGTCTTCCTCGAGGACGAGGAAGGGTTCAGCTTGGGGGATTTTGACGTGCGTTTATATTTCATATATCATGCACATTTTCTTCTGTGTTTTCCCGCTATTTACCATCGTCTTGTCTTCGTTTTCTCGTGTTTTCTTGTTTTCTTTCACTTTTCCATGTTTTTGTATGTTTGTAGGAGTTTACCGGTGTAGGGGACATAAAACGACGATATAATGAGTCCCCGGAGCAACGGGAGGAGTCACGCGTGATCCAGATGACCAAACGACGAATAAATCCATATTTCAGCCCTCAACCGATCGGGTGGACACAGCCACCCGATCGGTTGATACACGCGTATCCTACCTGGACGGCAACTAAAGAAGAGTAGCAGCTCACCCGATCGGTTCAGCGACCGGGTGAACCGACAGAACTCTCTGTCTAATCACATTGAATTCCAACCGATCGGGTGAAATATCACCCGATCGATTCACCTGTAGCCGCAATTCCTCGAACGACGACCCGGTCACGCCACCCGTTCGCCTCAGCACCCGGTTGAAAGTCTTCAAAGCTCTCACCCAATCGGTTGACTCATCAAAGCTCTCACCCAATCGGTTGACTCATCAACCGATCGGGTGACGGTTTTTCTGCGAGTTTGGACCCGAACCATTAGGGTTTCTAAGTGGGGCTATAAATACACGAGGTTGGCCGACTGAAAGGGGATCTTCTTCAGTTTTTTTAGGGCTTTTTGCCCCCTTCTCTTGTGAGGCTTAGGTTAGTTTAGATTAGGTCTTTTGATCAATAAATCTTGTATTGGATTGAAGATTCAAACTCAAGATAAGTATTCCTTTCTCTTATTTTCCATTGTTTTGTATTGTTTTCATTTTGCTCAATGGTGAATGTGTGTTTGCCATTTTTATTGCTTTCTTTTATATACTTCACCATTGAGTAGCTCTTGATGAACCCTAATACGGGATTAGGGTAGGATTGATGCTTGGAAAACTAGGTTTGACTTGATTACATGGCATGTGTTTGATGAATTGTGTCAATGGGGATTTCTAGCAATCTGGGTCCAATTCGTACGGCAACACACTAGTTGTGTTGGGGATTGGGTTCCGGTGTCTTGTCCAGTCAAGATCCGCTTTGATGTATTGCTAGAAATCACATTTGACCTATTTGGCCATTAGGGTTACGCTGGGTGTTTCATTGTCATTGGCGGGAAAAAGACCGCCTCTGACCATCGTGCCAAGGGGGAATAAACTTGGCGGTTGACTCCCTAGCCACAGCTCACACCCCTAGCGTAGACATCGAGTCCTCGCGCGTGGGAACGGCTTGGACGAAATGTTGGGAGTTATCATTGTGGCCTTAATGCTCCCGGTTGCGGAAGGTGTTAATGGACAGGGGAATGCCCACCGTCTGAAACCGGGTAGACCTAGCGTACTAGGCACTGACCGGAATATCGGGCCATGGACGCTAGGTACCACCTTTTGGGGCAATGTCTCACCCTGGGTCAAGTCAAATGCCAAGTGTCATGAATGCTCTAGCCCGTGTTAGCAGGGATTCATTTCGTGTCTTTTCATTTCTTTCTTTTATTTCTACACTTCCACCCGCATTGTTCGCGTAGCTAGCACACAACCTAGGTGAGTCTAGTAGCCATTCAAGCCATCCACCTCCCTGAGTTCGATAAACCAGCACCCTACATTAACCGTGCACTTGCGGTAAAACGACACCGCGCCCAAACCGTAAACTGGGTGCCGGTCATTTCCTAGGCAAGGGTTTTGCCTTTGCAAGAGGGGTGGATGTGGCATTCTTAGGTGTAGAAAATATTTTCTTAGCATGCATTGAGTGAAGATTTTGCTTCTTAGCAAAAAAATTAAGAGTTTTCATTTTTCCACACCACCTTGTGATTTACATGGTTCTTGTTGGTGTTATTGTTATACAAGAAGGCATGGTGATTCTTCTTAGGTTCTTTAGCAATATGTCTTGTATTTGCACCAAAAGAAGAATTAGAGATGGGTTTGGGTACCACATTTTGAATATACCCCAAACCTCCTCTATGGTTTTCCAGATGTTGTTTTTCAAGAAAACCGTGGAGTAAATCCCTAGAATAAACAAAGCTTTTGAGCTTACGGGATTCCTCTTCGCATTTCAACATACGTTGTTGAATGCGAGTTTCTAAGCTAAGGTTTCGAGTTACTAAATTATCATTAGACAAGCTTAATTCCTTAACTTGATAGAGAAGTGTGTCTCTTTCACTAGTGTCACAATTATGCATATCATTATTATTTACACTAGAAGATTCTAGTTCATGCAATCTACTCTCAGCATCCTTATATTTTGCTCTTAATTTATTGTAAGAGTTGATGCACTTACCATCCCCTTCGAAGACCACGTGAAACGATGTTCTAGCTCCTCATATGAGATCTTTTCCTTCTCGATTTCTTCATCATCTTCTTCCTCGCTAGAGCTTGACGACGGATCTTCCACGTTTGCCATGAAGCACATTTTCTCATTGGAGTTGAGCCTCGCTTCTACCTCTCTTTTATTTGAGCTAGAGGTGATTGGCACAGAGAAATCAAATGCTGCAAATCACATGTGAGCTTTCTCCTTCTCATCCTCTTCTTCGTCACTTGATGTATCCTCACTTGAGCCATCAAATGTCCCGAGAAGCCCCTTCTTTTGGTTCTTGAACTTGGACTTGCCTTTCCAATGCTTCTCCCTTTACACTTGTAAGTCTATTTGTTGGGTTTGGAAGGGCATTCGGTATATAGATGACCCTTTCCACTGCAAGTGTAATAAGTAGGAACCTTGTTAGGATTGGAGGCAAACTTTGACAAAGATTTACCTTACTTGCCCTTGAGGAATGCCTTGAATTGCTCGGCAAGATCCCCAATTTCATGTCCACTAGCATCTTCTTGTTCATCTTCTTCAATATGAGCTTCTCGATGGAATTTCTTCCTCCACTTGATTTGCTCCTCCTTGGCATGGAATGCAACTCCCTTTTGCTTCTCGGGCTTCTCGGGCTTGGATGGTTGAATCTCCTTCTTGTGTTGAAGCGTCACTTTATACGCCATTAGATTCCCAATGCACTCCTCAACGGTGTATTTAGACATGGCATTTGACTCCAAAATTCCATTGGCCTTTGACTCCCAATGAGATGTGAGTGAGTCAAGGATCTTCTCTACGCGATCCTCTTGGAAAATCACCTTTCCAAGTCCTTCCAAAACGTTCACGATGTTTGTGAACCTTGTGAACATTTCTGAAATGCTTTCTCCTTCCTGCATCTTAAACATTTCATATTTAGATCTAAACATAGTTTGTTTAGATATCTTTACCTTTGAAGTCCCTTCATGACATATCTCCAAAATATGCCAAATTTCGTTGGCCGTTTTGCACATGGAGATGCGGTTGAACTCATTTGCAGTGAGGGCGCATAACCCTCGCATTGAATTTGATCGAGTCCTTCTCTGCCTTTGTCCTTGAAGCCGCGGGTGTAGTAGGCTTCTCAAATGGCAACTCCGTGATGTCACATAGGTCTTGACCCTCCATGTAGATCATCATCCTGATCTTCCAACTTAGGTAGTTGGTTCTGTTGAAGAGCGGGGGTCGAACGGTAAACCTTCTTCATGAGACACAGATGTAGCGTTGAATGCCATCGTTGCAGTATGCTATAACCTTGCTCTGATACCAATTGTAAGGATCGTCTTACCCTTGCAATACTAACAACAATAGACTAGAGGGGGGTGAATAGTGTAATGGCAATAAATTGTGCAATTAAAATTAAACTTGCAAATACGGAATAATAAATGCAAGAGGAATTAATCAACACAATCAATCCAAACACAAACACAAGATATTACCCTGATTCCCCAAAACTTAGGTACTTCAGCCACACCAATATTCACTATAATTTCCACAAAGAGAAGTGAATACAATCCCACAAAGAGATACCTCACCTAGAGGATTTTGTCCTACACAAGAACCAAAGCAACCATACACAAGGGTCAAACACCCACCCAGAGAATTAAGGTTAGCCCTACACTAGGACACCAAACTCCCACAAAGAGAGTTACTCCCACAAAGAGAGTTATTCCCACAAAGAGAGTTATTCCCACAAAGAGAATATCTAACTCACACAAAGAGAATTAGGGTTTCTAAGAAACACAAAGTAAAACAAATACTCTTACATATGCCTTGAGATGAACTTACTCATTAATGAATGCAAGGCATGAAAGATGATCTTCAAGTGATGAGATTAGCTTGAAAGCACTTAGATGATTTTCCTTGAGCTTGACTTCAATGCATGAAGGAGAGAATGAGCTCTAAGAGGGAAATAAGAGAGTTTGAGAGTGGCTTAATCAATCTCTAAAGATTTGCAATGGCATCAAGAAGATCTAATAAACTCAGCCCTCTCATATATATAGGAACCCTATATGAACTCTCAAAACCCAAGGAAATAGCCAAAAACAAAAAGCTACAACGTCTAGAATCTGGGCAAAAACGTCATCAACAGTCGACCAATGAACAAATGACATCCAACTGTCCAATAGCTAAATAATTCCCAACGGCTATAATCTGAGCCAGGACAGTCAACTGATGAAGACTATACAGTCGACTATATACAAGACAGGCGCATGTAAATCCTTCAGCAGGCGACTGCTGCAGGGGATGGAATAAAACAGAGAGATGTAATCTTACACACTGTATGCAGACAGACGACCGATGACCAGAATACAGTCGACTGTAAAATAGATAGGTGACTGTAAAAACTGAATCAATCGACTGACTAGCAAATGGATTAAATTAAGCCCAAATAATGCAAGTTGCGTACAGTCAACTGTTGAATAATTCACAAGCGACTGTTGGAAGACATGCGACTGTAAATTTATCTTCGGTCGACTGTTCCAAAAGCTCAAGTATGAGTCAATAAAAGGTTGACTTGAACAGTGCACCACAGTCGACTGTAGAAGACTCGACAGGCGACTGGAATCACCCAATCGACTGTAAAACCTTCATCAGGTGACTGTTGGAGAGCCAGAGACTCCAGTTGAGTCTTTGGTCAAGATGAACGTATTAGGTTGGATTCTATGATAATCCTAAAGCTCACCAAGATGATTAAAATGCATATGCATGAATGAATAGACCATCTATCAAGGCATTACATTAAACGTAGACTCAAAAAGAAAAAACAATAAATGAAATAATACATTGATTATATTGCTTTCCTTAGAGTCTATGGCTTCAATCTTGATGCCTTGATGCTCCCCATCATCTCCAAACTTTGGCACCCATTGAGTCCAAGCTTTGGCCATACTCCTCTTGATGTCCATCCTTGCATCAAGTGTTTAAGTCTCCAAGAATGATATTCTTGAAATGTTAACTATGAGACTAAAACAAGAGAGTCATTAGCAACAATATAATGTTATGATCATCATGAAAATAACATTGGTATGAAACACCAATACTCAACAATACTCTTTTTCCTTAGCTATGGTTTTTCTCACAAGGTTTTCCTTAGCCAAAGGTTTTAACGAGGCAAATCCCATTAACGCAGGATCCTGAAGTATCCACCCCTTGTGATACTCATATAATGATCAGGATCCCAAAGTATTCATGAGTAGGTTCACACTTATGGCTGTAGTGACCCTGTGCTATGAGGAACAAACACTAGAGGGGGTGAATAGTGTTTTATAGAATTATAAGGAATTTACGCCAAATAAAACCCTAGTTAACCAACAAATGCGAAATACAATAAATGAACAACCACACAAGCAATAATGCAATGCAAACAAGCAATCTACACTGGTTCGGTGCCACTCAAGTCTCCCCGACTTGTTACCGGTGCCCTACTCCAGCAACACCCGGATCCCCTCCGGATACTCTAGCAAACCGCTAGAGATTTCCTTTAGCCCACTTGCAGAAACCCCACAAGTGCAATCGACCTATAATCGATTTCCGTGAATCCCACAACCCGGGAACACGCAAAACCTTAATCCCACAACCTGGGACTAAGTACACTCTCACAAACCGAGAGTAAAACGAAATCTTGACTCCCACAACTTGGGATCAAGCCAATCCTCTCACCACCGTGAGTATACAACAAATATGAAGTATAAAGAATGAAATATAAAACTTCTTACCACAAAATCCTATGCCTTGAGAAATACTTACCAATTTAGGGCAAGAATGGATTTTGAGGAAGATGAGATCACCAAACCCTAGCTCCACCAAGATGGACAGCAATAGATGGCTAGGATGAAGATGGTGACTTGGATCAAGCTCTTAGCTTGAGAAGCTCACAAGGAATGAGAATCTCTCTTGAGGAATTAGACTCAAAGAGTAGAGGGAGAGATTCTAGTGAGATGAGAGAGCTTGAAATTGGAGTTGAATGGCTCTTCTCAAAGGTGTAAAAATGTCTCTAATTTCAGCCTTGGATCCCTGGTTAGAAGCACACAAACTTATATAGGGAAGAGAGAAAACGGTCAAAAAATTCGTGGCATTAAATGCCCAACGGATCTATTTCTAAAGCTACTTAATCGGTCTAAGAAGGGTCATCAACCGACTAGATTAACAAGTAGTCGGTCAGTGAACCTTCTTGGACCGACTAGATGGTTAACAGAGAAGATGGTGAAATCTGGGTAAGAACTAGTCGGTCTAAGAAGGATCATCAACCGACTAGATTGACAACTAGTCGGTCAGTGAACCTTCTTGGACCGACTAGATGGTTAACAGAGAAGATGGTGAAATCTGAGTAAGAACTAGTCGGTCTAAGAAGGATCATCAACCGACTAGATTGACAACTAGTCGGTCAGTGAACCTTCTTGGACCGACTAGATGGTTAACAGAGAAGATGGTGAAATCTGGGTAAGAACTAGTCGGTCTAAGAAGGATCATCAACCGACTAGATTGACAACTAGTCGGTCAGTGAACCTTCTTGGACCGACTAGATTTGAAACTAGTCGGTCTAAGAAGGATCATCAACCGACTAGATTGTCATTTAATGCATTAACCATCATTCTTGAACCAACTAACTGGTCAACAGTGCAAAGGCTGAATTAACAAGGAAAACTAGTCGGTCTGAGAAGAGACACCAACCGACTAGATCATCATTTAGTCGGTCGGTGACCTTCTTGGACCGACTAATTGGTCAACAAATGGTCTTGAATTGATTAGGATAACTAGTCGGTCTGAGAAGGATTTCCAACCGACTAAATCGTCATCTAGTCGGTCAGTGAACCTTCTTGGACCGACTAATTGACCAACAGTGAATGGGCTGAGTTGAGCTAGGATATCTAGTCGGTTCAAGAAGGATTTCCAACCGATTAGATCGTCATCTAGTCGGTTGGTTCTTCTACTTGAACCAACTAAGATGCATACGAAGCCGAGAAATGAAGCGATAAGTTACGGGAAAGTTTCTAATGGCTTCTAAGGCAATCCTAGAGATACGATATGATAGAAATGAAGATTTCTAGGCAAGTACTACTCAAGGCTTAACATTCTACTAAATCGAAGCTAGAAGACATAAAAGTAAACACGACAAACCGTCTTCAAAGCTTCAACATGGAGAATCCGAATCCCTAGACTTCATGAAAAACTCCTTGAGCTTCAACGAAGCTCCAAGCACAACGATCACGCGTTCTGAGGAAGTCGTGGGACGTCGCTTGAGATGAACAAATTACTTTGGCGACGATCTCCATAAATCTTCATGATTTTGAGTCTTTTAGTTGAATGACTTGAATATCTTCAACGTCATAGTCTTCGAATATTTTGACTCATCCATTCCTTTCTTCTCTTTGGATTGAATCTCCATTCATTTGTTGATGCCATTGGCTTGAGGTTTGATGTAGCCTTTGAGTTCTTCAAGCCAATGCTTCACCTTTGTTGATCTACCAAGTTCTCCACTTGAATCAACACATATAGTCACTTTTGATCTTCTTGAATCTAATTGGTGACTTTTCAGCTAACTGCAAACACAAGAGTTAGTCACAATGATTTGTGTTTGATCATCATCAAAATCAAAGTGGAGAGTCCAATACTCAACATTCTCCCCCTTTTTGATGATGACAAACCAAATATAAACAAAACAAATAATTGTGCATTAAATATACTTACTCCCCCTGCAATGATGCCAATCAAGTTAATATCAATAATCAATTGCATCATTCAGCAGTTAATAGTGTGTGTATCACATGAGGTTGTGTATATGTCGCATGAATGACCAGAAATAATATGCATACACAATACAAATCATGTAGGTGATACACATCATAAACATGAGCATGATTACCAACATATATATAATGTAATCTAAATAAACCAAGGTAATCATCAATGCTCCCCCTGAATCATATACATGAACGAGCATACATAAAGTCTATATGATTCAAGTTATTGTTTAACACTCAACATTTAATAAGCACATCCTTTGTGTATTTGTCTCCCCCTTTGTCATAACAAAAAGATATGGGGGTATAGAAACAACAAATGCAACAATAGAGTGGAAAACACAAAGGTATAACAATTGTAAAGTTCTCTAATGTAAAGTTACCAATTGAAAAACAAGATATCGAAATAAAGATATCAAATGCAAGAGCACATATCCAACAACAACTCAATCACCCTCAATTATCATAAAAAGTTAAGGAATAAGCATATATGATAAAAGATTACTAATTGTAAAGAGTAGTGTGAGCAGTGTTAGAAAAGTGACAATGCAAAAATCATGACATCGCTTGTGAAAGAAAAACAAGTGATCAAATAGTGTCAAATACCCAAACAAACTCAATTATCACAAAATTTATAACATGAAGCATATTGTGATAGACTGTCTTGTGATACCAATAGTATACTTGGCAAGATAAATGACATGAACATGATGAACCACATTATCATGGAATCAAAATCATCACATTGACATAGATCAATATTTTTAGCCAATTTAGTGTATGGAAAACAATTCTATGTTTTCATACAGGTAAATCTATTTAATCAATATAATCGTCGAGCAACGAAGTAAACAAACATGACTATAGAAATTCTTAACCATGTGTACAAAGTTATGTTATAAAATAATAACACAAATTAAGTATAATGGCATGAGAAATCAATAGTAGACATACCAAGTCATTTCCAAAAGTATCTCCAGCTAAACTCCACAAAGCATTTCCCAAATTAAGCATACCAAATATAAGTGAAGTGTGCGATGTGGGGTGACAAGGTGATACAATGAAAATGAATATCAAATATCTATATCACGCAAACGTGTTATGCCAAAATAGAGATAGTAACATCATAAAATGTATGGCATACACAATTCTAGCACCCTAGGAAACTAATTGAAACAATGTTCAAAAGAACCATAGTACTAGCATGCATTCCAAAATAGATACTCACATAATGAGTCAAAGATAAGCATGGAATGCCAAGAGCATAAGGAAGATAAGCACTATATCATACGCTCAAAACTAGCATCAAACAAGATCATGTAAAGATGATATCCAATATAAACAGTCTAACAAATGTAAATATGATACCAAATGTAAATATGATATGTAGAGATGATACCATAATATAACAGAGTATGGCAAGCAGGCAAATACTGTCAAAATCATGATATTACTTGAGAAGGTAACCAAGTGAAAAAATTGAGACATGATTTCATCCTAGCTCAATTATCACAAAGGATTCAACATGAGGCATAATGTGACAAAATATCTTTTGAGCAAAGGCATGAAGATAGTCTACGATCAAAATCACAAGGTAGGTCATAAACGAGTAAAGTTATCATGAACATCGCAAACATGCATACCAATTGTGTGAATAGAATAAAAAGACGTGTGTAAGCACAATATAATCGGAGGTAACATCAAAGAAGTCATAGTGCATCAAGATATATTCATGGAAGAATATCTATGACACAATATACATATCATCAAACACAATATAAAGCTTATGTGATCGTGTATAGCACAAGTTATCTCTAACATCTCATAAAAATAGCATTAAAATGAGCATGAGACGAGAGATGACATAGTGAGAAATACAGCTTGAAGATCACTAACTAATATGAATGAATGTTATGTCACTTGCGAAAATATCCTACATGAAAGATTTAGCTATAGACATGAAAGATCTCTTGAATAAAATTATAGCTAAACATCAGTCATGAAGTAATTAAAAAAGACAAGTAACATACATTGATCACCGCAAATCATATCAATACATCTCATAAAGATAATCATACAAACCATAAGAAAAGTATGAGATGTGTGGTGATACAATGAACAAATACGCATAAAGATCCTAAATCATTAATCTTATACATGGCATGAATTATGTATAACATGATGAAGTATAGCATGCCATAAAGAAATGAATGATTCTACTAGAATGGTATGACAGATCATGATATAGTCTAAATAATCCATGAACATAGTCATCTACGAGAATTAGGCACATGTGGTAGAATCAAAACAACAATGAACCTTAAATGAAAGAATTGAAAAAATTTCAATGAAGATTAAGATCAATATACTTAATACAGTCTAATAAACAAGCAAGCATGTCATACATATCAGTTATCATATCCATAACATATAACAATCTTCACAAAGAAACATGCATGTGAGGAATACGATGTGTAATGACAACGTGTTCCAAAGATATGAATATCAATAAATAACTAACCAAATCATTATATGAATGTTATAACTACCATGATACATGAGTCGTAATAAGACATACAAGACATACATGAACATGGCAGTCACATAAACAAACAATCTTCATGAGGGTGTGACAAGAATGAGCTAATGAAGAAGTATGCTATATTACACAAATTCAATATATTAAAATACCAATTGTAAATATGGTAGTCAAAACCAATATATTAAAATACCAATTGTGCAAAATACATACTTACAACCATTTAGCTTTTCCTATATGTGTGCATCTCCAATGCACCATCCTTTCCTTTGAATTGATCCATCATTTGTAAATCAAGGAGTGTGAAGAGTAGGGATCTTGCACAACAATCTGAAAATACAACAATTGGTGGTATCCAAAAACTTTTTGGATCCAATAGGTTAAGGAACAAAATCAAGTAGTCCAATAACCAAACATTTACCAATTGTAAATAACACTCATCAATAGAAATGCATGACATGCATTAATAGGAGTTATTATAATCACGAAAATCATACATATAAGGAATTAACAATTCTCAATCATTAGAAATTAGAAACACCTAGACTAATAATTCATATGCATATGATTTAGTCAAGCAACATCATTATGAATACACATATCTAATACAATAGTGTGTGCTAGAAAGATTCCTCGTTCAATATGCATATGTGCACAAAATAAACATTCACGGCACAACACATATTGAAGGAAGGCATGAAAAGTAATACCACAAAGAGTGTGCATGAAAAGCATGAAGTATTAATTTTCAAAACCAAATTTCTCTTTCCTTTGGCATATCAACAAGATAGAAAATCACCAAGGGTTAGAGAAATCAACTAATCTATATGCACAACATAATATGAGAGAAATGTAATGGCATATAATGATGTTGGGGGTAGTGGACGAACTCAACTAATCGGATACCAAATGTAATGTCGTGATAGCAATCAAACATGTCATACTCCCTCAAAATCATACAAACTAAGCAAACTTGGGAGTAGAGGACGAACTCACATATAAATATGGGTACAAAAAGTAATCATACAAGCATGGTACCCAAGCAATGAAACGCAATATGAGTCGCATGAGAATATGTCATTCCTAATATACGATTCTATATGTGTGTTCATACCATGCCTAGAAACAATCTTAGGAATCCAAAAGATAGTGATTTGGGATTCTTAAGAGGTTGTAGAGGCATGAGTAGGAAGTTGGGATGCACGCTTGTGAAGTGGAACATAAATATAAGCGTGTCCCGTGTGTGAAACATGCAAATGAGCATTAGTTCTAACATGAAAATATTTAAGCCACATGTTATAAATAATCCTCGAATAAACATATGAGTAAGGATTATGAATACACAATGCACATTGGTCAAGAATTTGACACACGTGAAACACATAGACATGAATGACATACGAGGCACACAATATGCAAACATAGAATATGCATGAGATAGTCTCAAACACAAAGTGACATCTACATGCATCCAACACACATGGAAACCAAATGTAAGAATATACTTACAACATTAAGCTCCCCTACTTTGGTGCAACACTTAAGCACCAACAACTCCATTTGAATGAAAATCTTTGCAAATCAAGGAGTTGGTAGGGTTGGTATCCCAATGTGGATTGAACCTAGAAAACATAAATTTTGGTATCCAAGAACATTTTTGGATCCTATGGATTAGGCAACAAATTTAACAAACTAAATTCAAATTATTATAACACATATCTTAATGTAATCATACAAAATATTTATGTTGCATGTAATCATGTTACTAGATAAAAATATAACCATATACGTGCATGTACCAAATGTACCAAAAGTAAATATGTATATTAATCCAAAAGCATGACATGCATCACATGCAACAAAACATAAGCATGAACCAAGGCATGTGTTGCATGAAAAAGTATTAAACATTCTACACATGAAAATCATAAACACAATGATTTACTAATAAACATGCAATGAAAATCAAATTCAATATGAATTTACGTTTCTAACAAACATGAGCATCTAAGGCCAAAATGCAAACAAAAGAATAAATCTATTCTTAACACAAATGCTTTGGTACCCATAACATGGAAATAAACTCATGGTACCAAGCAGAGAAGGGTTAACGGAAACTAACCCTTTGGAAACCAAGTCCAAGAGGACCGTGATTTCCCAACATAATCATCATCCAAAATAATATTATGAATATAAGATTGCACATACATATCCTTAGCATGATTGCTAGTGTTCTTCGGACCCCAAATAGTGTAAGATTTGGGTATCCTCTTCCTAGTGGTTGCATGCACAAAAGGTTGATCTCTACGTGGTGCATGTGGCCTAGGAACATGAGATCTAGCAAGAACATGAGGAACATTGTGTTGTGCTAAAGCATGATGATGGGCATATGATCCATGGTGTGGTGTTGCATGCATACGTGGATGAATATGAGGTGTGTATACATGAGGATGATCATAAGAATAAGCATGCACATGTGGATGTGATGTGTGATCATAAGCATGTGAAGGTGCATGAGCATGAGTACTTGCATGAGAGTGTCTCAAATGAGTGTTTGCATGTGCTCGTGGGTGTGGAACATAAAAACCATCATTGGTAGAAATGTGAGGAGTGGATGTATTCCTACGTGTATTGGTGTACATGAAAGCATGTCCCTTCCTTTGATGTCCACCCAAAGTGGGTTTCTTTCCAAAGGAGGGAGGAATAGGAGTGGTGGTTTCCTTAGTAGTAGAACTACCCAAGTTGTTATAGACACCACTCGTGGATGCACCGGAGGATGGCCTCGCTAAATCTATAGTTTCTTCACTATAGGAGGTGCGTGCATTCAAGATGGATGCATGTAACGACCCGCTTTCGGGGGCCCGTTACTTATTTGATAATTGCGCAGGTTCTGCAGTTAACCAGTGAAGTCAAAATAGCCACGATGCAGAGATGTACAAAAAATACCCAAATAGTGTCCAATTATTACAATCCGTACTGTACAAATGTTCCAACGATACATGAATGAAAGAAAGTACACAACTGAAAATAGCTCTGGAAGCTGCGGTCTCATGGTCGAAGTCTGGCGCTATTAGCTCAAGAGCATCTGCTTCCATATGTACGTCGTCTGCGGTGCCACGGAGATGGAACCGTAGGTAAGTCACAACAATTCTAAATAAAGAAAGAGAGGTACTGTACAAGTATGACAAAGCAGACCAAAGTGAAAGTAAAGTAAAGTACGGTGCAGTGTCTATACAAGTGTAGAAAGTAACGTGCATGGAATGCGTAAAGTAAATGTGACTGTACTGGCAAGTAAAGTGAGGCAAGCATGGTAACTGTACTGGTAAGTAAAGTGCAAGTACTGTAAAGAAAGTAACTGTGCAAATTACACTACGTGACTCAAGTCGGAGAGTACAATATGTGACCGTTCAGTTCATCTCTTGCCTGGGTGCTACCCAGACGAATGCCGGTACCCAGGCAGCATGATGGTTTGCCGAAACTCAGGCAGCTAGACAGGTTACTTTTATTTTGCCAAAACTCAGGCAGCTGGACGGTATGCCAAAAACTCAGGCAGCTTGACATGTCGATCGAACTCTAGTCACTCCCGTACTCTCGCAAACTATGAGTTACCCCAATACCCCAGTGACGTGTCAAGTACAAGTTCTAGACAGGATTGTTCCACAAGATGTTCCACACATGATATTCCACACGATGTTCCGCATGTTAGTCACACCAGGTTAACTGGTTGACTTCCTCATTGAAAACCAGCAAGTAGGATAAAGACAAGTCCAACACCAAAAGTTGCTACTTCCGTGCTTTGAGCACGTGGTAGTGTGGCTAGCACACAATTTACCCAAGTTGAAAGTTGGCAAAGTAATCTTTGGTAGATTACTTTCATTTAGTTCTCTAGTTTGGTTTAACTTGAATAGCCGTTCTGAGGCTATAAGTGAAGTGTCACAAGTTCATGCAAGCACAGTAGACTAGTTTTCTAAAGTTAGAATATGTCGTGACTTACAATTTTAGAGCTCGTCGTGGCAAGACGAGGTTGGAGCTGGAAGAGCTGGTGCACGAAGATTGGTACCTGAAATCACAAGAACAATTGGTTAAAGCGTACCCTATTTTCTATTTATTAAACTCGATCGTTTTGATTTTTAAAACTAGTTGAAACGTTGTCGAAAAGCGTTCTAAATTTTTATATAGCCTATATATGATAAAAATAGTTTTACTGCAAGAGGGAATATTTTTCTGAGGCTTATAGTAATTTTTAGGATTTTTAAAAGCTCAAAAACAATTTAAAATCTATTTTTCAATTAGTGACGTATTTATTCGGGAATTTATTCTGGATGCAATCTATATCGGAAAGTTACAAATAAGGTGTCAAAACGACCGTCTTGGAGAGATATATAACATATATTTTTCTCAAGTATTAGTTTACGTAAAAATAAGAAGATACGGATTTTTGAACGAAAATCAAGTATTTATCTTTTAGGGTTAAAAATTAATTCTGGAAAAACTAAGCGTCGGATTGAGATGAAACTAGCGCCATTGGGTCCAGAATGTCATTTCTGATTTTCTGGAGCTAGTCTCACATTTTTCTGGGTCTTATATAATTATTTATGGATTTAAAACCATAAACACATATTATTAAATAATTAAAAATACGAAAATACGTTTTTTCGGCATATTTACAAGTTTGCCATTGAGAGCTTACCGTCACTTCTTCGTTATTACGCGAAATGGGGGGGGTGGCCTTGACGTCGGCGGGGGCAGAGGCGGTGGCGGAGGAGCGGGCGGCGACGAGGGCAATGACGGCCGGTGGCGGAGCTCCGGTGGCGGCAGCGGGGAGGTCTTGCAGGCGGTGACGAGGCGGGGGTGGGGCGATCGCCGTGGAGCATGGCTGAGGGAGGATGCAGCGGGAGGCGGGGGCTTACGGCGGCGTCGTTGGGCGTCGGGCGCTGACGGCGGAGATCATCGGTGGAGGCGGACGATCGAAGCGACGGCGAGGCGTTCGTGGGAGCTCGGCGGAAGGCGGTGATGGGCTCAGTCGAGCTGTTGCTCGACGGCAGGAGAAGTGAGCTCACGGTGGAGGGTGCATGCGGAGCGTGGTGGCGCTGATCGCTGCGGGGGGGTCTCGTCGGCGGAGGAGGGTGCGCGGAAGAGCGGTGGCGGCGGTCTCTCCGGAGCGAGAGGGAGGGAGAGAGGAAACGGAAGAGGGAGAGAGATGACTGTGTGTTTGTGTTTCGGGGAGAGAGGCTACGGGTTTTAAAAAAAACCCTGGGTTAGTGTGGGCTGAGGGAGATGAGGGTAGGAGAGACTGGGTGATGGGGGTTAGTATTTATAGGGTTAGAGAAATAGGGTAGATGGGTGCTGGGTTGATGCGGGGGTTAGCTGGGGAAAACAAATGGGTAGCTGTAGGATTAGATTAGGTGAAGTTAATAGGTAATTAGAAAGGTAATTAAGAAGGTAAAACCCCATTAACGAAAGTCATTAGTGAAAATACAAAAGGCGAAAATTACGAAAATGTCACTACTAGTAAATGTGTCCGAAAAATTACGAAAACATACCCACGGGATCGTATCGTCACGAGGATGACGAATACGATGACCGTTCCAGGGTTTGAGCTACGGAAATACTAGTTTTTGGCCAAAATGTTTAGAAAGCGGGTTTGCGGGTTCTCTATTGAAACGATATCAGAAAATTACAAAATTAATGTGGGAAGCCCCAAATGATCATAGGATGCTACTGCAGAAGTTTGAAATCGTTTTGAAGACGTTTGAATAGAAAATAAATTCATTGACCCAAAACTGCAATATCTGAAAACGAATTTTTATCAGATCTTTTAGAGGTATTTGACGAAATCCGATTTTACCAAAATACTCCATAACTAGTCTGATACTTTAAAATATTTTTATAGGAAATTTTTGAAATCAGTTTAAGACTCCTAACAAACCATTATAAAATACAATTAAAATTGAATTTTCTTTAAATACTTAATTTGAAAGTATTGGAAAAATACAGGCCGTTACATTCTACCCTCCTTAAAAATAATTCCGTCCTCGGAATTTAAAATATTTTTGAAACAAATAATTGATATTATAAAGAAGCTCAAGCAAATAAATGATTGAAAGATAATAATCTTTCTAAATCAGGTTGTAAATAACATGAAATGTGATATGAAAATATGGGATGTGACTAATATACATTATCAAGTAGCCAAAAGATAATGTCATTACACGAAAAGGAGAGCTATTAAGATGATGACATCCGATCGAACTTGGGACATAAGGTGATAAGCCAGTAGCAAGCTATTTAAACCACATAAAATGGAGAACATAAGGTTTATTCGTGCTACTGGGTCTTAATCAAAGATGTCGCTCATAATATAGCACGTATCGACTAATCCACGGGTACCAACACCATCAATTTCCATAATGCCCAACCACATGCTAACGTCCAAATCACCGCCCAAAGGTAAGTACAAGGCCAACACTCTAAGTCAGGACTCACTGCCAGCATTTCTTCTGTCAATCTCCATACTATCACACAATAAGGCAGGATCCATGCTCTCATCCAGAGCCAAGCACAAGGCCTACATCCAACTTCAACACCCATGGCCAATATCATACCAGTAACCATTGCCATCATTCCTTCCGTAGACCAATACCTGACATTCGCAACACCCAACATCACCCAACAAGTAAATAACCAAAAACACACTTTTCCGCAAACCAAAAGGAGTAGACGCAAGAGGAAGCCTAGACGGGATCTCATCCTAGGTGAGACCCAAGGCAGAGAGCTCAAGAGAAACCCAAGGATCACGGCTTCCCAAGATCTCAGCCACGCAGCGGTAGCGATGGTGGCGGCGAGGGTTGCTGCTAAGCCCAACAGACCCCAAGGTCGTTGGTGGGCCATCGGCGGCTGGCGATCTGCGGCGACGAGGGCTCCGACTGGCTGGCGATCCATGGCGGGGAGCTAGGGCCTACGGGATGGAGCGAAGCGGAAGCTGGCGGATCGGAGATCGGAGTGGCGATGCGGGGTCCGATCGAGCTCGCTTGGGGGAGAGGCCGGGAGGAGGAGGGGGGTGATGTCTGAGGGAAGCCACGGGGTGGCTTGGGGATGAAGGAGGGGGGTTAAAAAGAGAAAAAAGGGGGGCACCGAAGTCGGGGTTAGGTAGGGTAGGGTTCGACGGGCACGAGTCTCGAGGGGGAAAACGGACAAACGAAATAAAGAGGGGGGGAAGGTGGTCGGTGGGAAAGGAAGTCAAACCCTTGGAGAGAGAAAATCGGGTACAAGATAGAAGTAGGGGCTAGAAGAGAAATACGAGTTCAAAAGATGCAAACAGCCTACACTTACACGTCAGGTTTGGCTCGTCTCAAATCACCAGCACCATCTTCCAATACTTCTGAGCGTCCTTCGATTTGCTTCTGTTGTCGAAGTCGAACTTCTGGTGATCGAAAATTGAATGCTACCCTCCTTAGAATAAACGTAGCTAAAGTTTAGATGAACTAAAAGTGGTTTAGGAAGAAGTGTAGAATGATCGGAAGGCCATCACTAGCTAAAGAAAGGGTGCTAGTGATGAAGATCGATGGCGTTACATAATCATGATTTACGTCCTTGCGGTCCAGCGGACACGGCCAGGGAAGTGACTAAGCCAGGATCACTTATGCCCAGTCTAGCCAGGTTGATCCAACAGACTTTAGCCAAGCACATTGACCGGTATCATGGTCCATTGAAGGAAGATCATCATTCATATAAGTACCATCATCAACTGAAGGAAGGGTGATGAAGTGAGTAGATAGTTCAAAGGATGAAAAATCACGATAACTGCTAGCAAAAGAGGTTACTAGGGAGGGTATAACCAAGAATGGAACACGAGTTCCTAAGCAAGGGTTAAGAGTTCAAAGGAAGTAAGGGAGACCTAATGAAGATGGTAATAAGGACACTTCACCCGTATATCCAATACAGGTGAACACTCGAGACATCCCGTACTCGAGGTCAATTTGAGTATTTTATATTATACATCCTGATCTTGCTATATTGTTCACGAGGTAGTTAGCGAGGACCTGCGTGGGCCACCAAACTTGTAACGACCTGCTTTCGGGGGCCCGTTACTTATTTGATAATTGCGCAGGTTCTGCAGTTAACCAGTGAAGTCAAAATAGCCACGATGCAGAGATGTACAAAAAATACCCAAATAGTGTCCAATTATTACAATCCGTACTGTACAAATGTTCCAACGATACATGAATGAAAGAAAGTACACAACTGAAAATAGCTCTGGAAGCTGCGGTCTCATGGTCGAAGTCTGGCGCTATTAGCTCAAGAGCATCTGCTTCCATATGTACGTCGTCTGCGGTGCCACGGAGATGGAACCGTAGGTAAGTCGCAACAATTCTAAATAAAGAAAGAGAGGTACTGTACAAGTATGACAAAGCAGACCAAAGTGAAAGTAAAGTAAAGTACGGTGCAGTGTCTATACAAGTGTAGAAAGTAACGTGCATGGAATGCGTAAAGTAAATGTGACTGTACTGGCAAGTAAAGTGAGGCAAGCATGGTAACTGTACTGGTAAGTAAAGTGCAAGTACTGTAAAGAAAGTAACTGTGCAAATTACACTACGTGACTCAAGTCGGAGAGTACAATATGTGACCGTTCAGTTCATCTCTTGCCTGGGTGCTACCCAGACGAATGCCGGTACCCAGGCAGCATGATGGTTTGCCGAAACTCAGGCGGCTAGACAGGTTACTTTTATTTTGCCAAAACTCAGGCAGCTGGACGGTATGCCAAAAACTCAGGCAGCTTGACATGTCGATCGAACTCTAGTCACTCCCGTACTCTCGCAAACTATGAGTTACCCCAATACCCCAGTGACGTGTCAAGTACAAGTTCTAGACAGGATTGTTCCACAAGATGTTCCACACATGATATTCCACACGATGTTCCGCATGTTAGTCACACCAGGTTAACTGGTTGACTTCCTCATTGAAAACCAGCAAGTAGGATAAAGACAAGTCCAACACCAAAAGTTGCTACTTCCGTGCTTTGAGCACGTGGTAGTGTGGCTAGCACACAATTTACCCAAGTTGAAAGTTGGCAAAGTAATCTTTGGTAGATTACTTTCATTTAGTTCTCTAGTTTGGTTTAACTTGAATAGCCGTTCTGAGGCTATAAGTGAAGTGTCACAAGTTCATGCAAGCACAGTAGACTAGTTTTCTAAAGTTAGAATATGTCGTGACTTACAATTTTAGAGCTCGTCGTGGCAAGACGAGGTTGGAGCTGGAAGAGCTGGTGCACGAAGATTGGTACCTGAAATCACAAGAACAATTGGTTAAAGCGTACCCTATTTTCTATTTATTAAACTCGATCGTTTTGATTTTTAAAACTAGTTGAAACGTTGTCGAAAAGCGTTCTAAATTTTTATATAGCCTATATATGATAAAAATAGTTTTACTGCAAGAGGGAATATTTTTCTGAGGCTTATAGTAATTTTTAGGATTTTTAAAAGCTCAAAAACAATTTAAAATCTATTTTTCAATTAGTGACGTATTTATTCGGGAATTTATTCTGGATGCAATCTATATCGGAAAGTTACAAATAAGGTGTCAAAACGACCGTCTTGGAGAGATATATAACATATATTTTTCTCAAGTATTAGTTTACGTAAAAATAAGAAGATACGGATTTTTGAACGAAAATCAAGTATTTATCTTTTAGGGTTAAAAATTAATTCTGGAAAAACTAAGCGTCGGATTGAGATGAAACTAGCGCCATTGGGTCCAGAATGTCATTTCTGATTTTCTGGAGCTAGTCTCACATTTTTCTGGGTCTTATATAATTATTTATGGATTTAAAACCATAAACACATATTATTAAATAATTAAAAATACGAAAATACGTTTTTTCGGCATATTTACAAGTTTGCCATTGAGAGCTTACCGTCACTTCTTCGTTATTACGCGAAATGGGGGGGGGTGGCCTTGACGTCGGCGGGGGCAGAGGCGGTGGCGGAGGAGCGGGCGGCGACGAGGGCAATGACGGCCGGTGGCGGAGCTCCGGTGGCGGCAGCGGGGAGGTCTTGCAGGCGGTGACGAGGCGGGGGTGGGGCGATCGCCGTGGAGCATGGCTGAGGGAGGATGCAGCGGGAGGCGGGGGCTTACGGCGGCGTCGTTGGGCGTCGGGCGCTGACGGCGGAGATCATCGGTGGAGGCGGACGATCGAAGCGACGGCGAGGCGTTCGTGGGAGCTCGTCGGAAGGCGGTGATGGGCTCAGTCGAGCTGTTGCTCGACGGCAGGAGAAGTGAGCTCACGGTGGAGGGTGCATGCGGAGCGTGGTGGCGCTGATCGCTGCGGGGGGTCTCGTCGGCGGAGGAGGGTGCGCGGAAGAGCGGTGGCGGCGGTCTCTCCGGAGCGAGAGGGAGGGAGAGAGGAAACGGAAGAGGGAGAGAGATGACTGTGTGTTTGTGTTTCGGGGAGAGAGGCTACGGGTTTTAAAAAAAACCCTGGGTTAGTGTGGGCTGAGGGAGATGAGGGTAGGAGAGACTGGGTGATGGGGGTTAGTATTTATAGGGTTAGAGAAATAGGGTAGATGGGTGCTGGGTTGATGCGGGGGTTAGCTGGGGAAAACAAATGGGTAGCTGTAGGATTAGATTAGGTGAAGTTAATAGGTAATTAGAAAGGTAATTAAGAAGGTAAAACCCCATTAACGAAAGTCATTAGTGAAAATACAAAAGGCGAAAATTACGAAAATGTCACTACTAGTAAATGTGTCCGAAAAATTACGAAAACATACCCACGGGATCGTATCGTCACGAGGATGACGAATACGATGACCGTTCCAGGGTTTGAGCTACGGAAATACTAGTTTTTGGCCAAAATGTTTAGAAAGCGGGTTTGCGGGTTCTCTATTGAAACGATATCAGAAAATTACGAAATTAATGTGGGAAGCCCCAAATGATCATAGGATGCTACTGCAGAAGTTTGAAATCGTTTTGAAGACGTTTGAATAGAAAATAAATTCATTGACCCAAAACTGCAATATCTGAAAACGAATTTTTATCAGATCTTTTAGAGGTATTTGACGAAATCCGATTTTACCAAAATACTCCATAACTAGTCTGATACTTTAAAATATTTTTATAGGAAATTTTTGAAATCAGTTTAAGACTCCTAACAAACCATTATAAAATACAATTAAAATTGAATTTTCTTTAAATACTTAATTTGAAAGTATTGGAAAAATACAGGCCGTTACAATGCATGTGTGGTGAGCTCGTGCACTTGGGATTTGAGATCCTCATTCTCAATTCCCAAACAAGTGTTTTGAGATTGAAGATTTTCAATCTCAAGATCGTTACTATCCACAATAGAAACACGATCAAGTTGAGATTTGAGGGATTCCACCTCATTTCTCAACATGCCATTTTGAGTAAGCAAACTTGCTTTCTCAATAGCGAGTGTCTCAACAATGGTGTCATTGTTAGAGGTGCTACATAAAGATGTGTTAGAGAGACTAGTAATCTTATGTTGGATATTGGACTCCCCGGATTTGGTTTTGGATGATGAACAAACATAAATATAATATGTACTAACACTTTGTGAGCGCAGTTATGGAGATCGTCGCCAAATTCACATGAATAACAATTACGACGTCTCAAGACTTCTCAAAGCACGTGATCGTATGCCTAAAGCTTCGTTGAAGCTTATTGACCTATTTAGAAGTCATGAAGATTCGATTGAAGCTATTGAAGACGGTATCGTCAAGTTTAATTTATAGTCTTTAAGCTTCTTTCGTAGAATGTTAAGCCTTGAGTAGGTCTTACGTTTTAAATCTTCATAACGCTCATATCTTAGCTCTAGGATCTTAGTAGAAGTCCATACAATTCTTCCCGAAGCTTCGCGCTTCGATTCGGGACTTCTTGTGCATGTTAGTTGGTTCAAGAAGAAGAACTGACCGACTAGATGGTGATCTAGTCGGTCAGCCAAGCTTCTTGGACCGACTAGTTCTTCTCAGTTAAATCATAGCTCTTTACTGTTTACAGTTAGTCGGTCTAAGTTGACTCACCGACCGACTAGTTTGTGAACTAGTCGGTCAGTGATGCTTCTGTGACCGACTAGTTGAGCTTTCCCTGAACATGCACATTTTCACTTGAGCTACTGTTTATCATTAGTCGGTCTGTGCTCATTGATCGACCGACTAGTTGATGAACTAGTCGGTCAACTTTTATTCTTAGACCGACTAGTTTAGTTTACTGTTCATGCCAAATTTTTCACCATACTTACTGTTTATCGTTAGTCGGTCTATGTTCATTTGGTGACCGACTAGTTGGTGAATTAGTCGGTCAACATTTGTTCTTGGACCGACAAAGTCTAATTCTTCTCAGACTTCAGTTTTATCTGTTAGTCGGTCCACGTTGAGTAACCGACCGACTAGTTGTGAAACTAGTCGGTCAGTGACTCTTCTTAGACCGACTAGTTCCTTGTGTCTGTGCTTTGATCTTTTCTCTGTTCACCCATTAGTCGGTTTAAGTTAATTGACCGACCGACTAGTTGATGAACTAGTCGGTCGGTGATTGTTCTTTGACCGACTAGTTGGGTTCAGAAAAGAGCCGTTGGAGCCCTAGTTGAAACGTTTCTCTCTCTCTCTCTCTCTCTCTCTCTTCATTCCTATAAATACTTGTTGGGCTGCATTCATTGCTGCCAAGGCTGATATTTATGCAAGTTTAGAGTTCAAGAGAAATCAATCCAAGCTCATTCAAAGCTCATTCCCTCCATTCATTAATCTCTCCTAACTCTTACTTCCAAAGAGAGATTCATTGAGTGTGAAGCCTTCCAAGCCAAGTGCTTGATTCTAGGTCACCAACATCCCCAAAGCTCTCCATCGCTGTTCTACATCTTGGAGCTAGGGTTTGGTGCCACTTCTTCTTCAAAATCATCCTTGCCCTAATTCGTAAGCAATACTCAAGGCATAGGTATTTTGTTCGGTAAGAAGTTTCTTTATTTCATTTCTTATTTGATTTGTAAGTTTCACTCTCGGTTGTGAGAGTGTGGTTGTGATCCCGGGTTGTGGGAGTCACAAATTACATTTTGTATGATTTGACTTGTGGAGGTTTTTCACAAGTATTTCATAGTGGAAATCTTGAGTTAGGGTTTCTAACTCAAGTATCCGGAGGGGATCCGGGTGGTTGGGACGTAGGATCACCGGGAACAAATCGGGGAGACTTGGGTGGATCCGAACCCAGTAACATATTGTGTTAGCATTGTTATTATTGTTGTTGTCATTCAATTTAAGCTTCCGCAAATTGTTTTGGTAGTTGTTTGCATTATAATTAGGAATTATACTCCTTGTTATTTTTAAAGTACTATTCACCCCCCCCCCTAGTACTTGTGCAGTAGCTTGTAGGGCATTACATTTGGTATCAGAGCCAGATACACAGCTATGTCTACCAACAACAACAAGACCGTGCGTCCACCTTCCAACTATGACACCTTCAGGAACCGTGAAGGAGCATCTTCGGTGATGGAGGGACATTCCTCTACGAGGCCTCCATTCTTCAACGGTACCAACTACGGGTACTGGAAATGTAGGATGGAAACCTTCCTCCGAAGTGCATCTTTATGGAGGACTACAATGAAGGAGTACATCGAGCCCGAAGAAGAAGACTTCGAGAAATGGACAACCGCGGAGGTCGCCGCGGAGGTAAGCAATGCCAAGGCAATGAACGCCTTGCAATGCGCATTGGAGCCCGAGGACTTCAATAAGATATGCACATGTAAGAGTGCATATCAAATTTGGAACTCCCTCCTCATACTTCATGAAGGGACGAGTCGGGTAAGAGACTCTAAACTCGTAGTTGTAAACAAAGACTACGAAATGTTTCATATGCAACAGGGCGAGAAGATGAAGGAGTATTACGCTCGCTTCGTCGACATCATAAACGAGTTAGAGGCTCTTGGCAAATCCTACACCCAAAAGGAGAAGTGTTCGAAGCTTATCGAAGGACTTCCTTCTTCTTGGGAAAAGCGCACCTTCGCCATCGAGGAAGGTAATGACATGAACAAGTACACCGTAGTTCAACTAATGGGTACTTTAATGTCATACGAGGTACGCAAGGATAGCAAGCTCAAATTGCAGGAAAAGATGAAGTCCTACCTAAAGCAAGACGAGCCAAAGAAGAAGGCCATTGCTTTCAAGGCCGCTCCATCCACATCCACATCAACCGATGATGAAGACTCGGAAAACGAGTTGGACTTGGAGTCCATGGCACTCATGGCCAAGAAGTTCAACCGTTTCTTCCGAAAAGGTAACTTCAAGAACAAAGCTAAATTTGGTTCTACTAACGCCTCTTCCTCTCCTTTGTGTTTCAAGTGCAATAAGCCGGGACACATGAAAGCGGAGTGTCCCCTCAATAAGCACAAGGAGAAGTGGAAGGCGCCAAAGTATGACAAGTCCAAGAAGTACACGAAAGGAAACAAGAAGGGACTTGTCGGAGCTACCTTCACCGACTCCGATGATTCTTCAAGCGGAGAGTCGGACGATGAGCACGTGGAGCAAGCGCACATGTGTTTCATGGCAAGAGAGGAGCACGATCAAGGATCCTCCTCTTCCGATGATAGTGATGAAGAAAGCGATGAGGTAACCATGGATGACCTTAGGAATGCTAACTCTCAATTATGGTCAAAATACACTAAATTGGTAAATAGATATACTAAGGTAAAAGATGACTTAGCTAACATTCAAACCTCGCCTAAGACTATCATCACCAACAACGACACCGTTGTTGAAGAGTTAAGAAATGAGATTGTTAATCTCAAATCTAAACTTGAACATGTTAGCATAGATGATCCGGAAGAACATAGGATAGAGGATTTGACTTCTCAAAACTCGACTTTGAGTATTGAGAACGAGAATCTTAAATCTCGTGTTTATGTGCTCACATCACAAATATCCACTTTGGATATTTCTTTGCGTTCTCTCAAAGAGAAATATGAGGACACATTGGGCCGAATCAACAAATTCAATAAGGGTAAGGACCATTTGGATAAAATCCTAAGTGACTTACTCCCGGCCAATCACCACATTGGTTTGGGGTATACGATGGGATGTCCATCCAAATCGGCCACTACTTTTGTTAGGCCAACTTCCGGTGACTCTACGAGTGGTAGCAAACACTCTATTGGTAGTTCATCTACCAATGGTGCTTCCACCTCGTCCACGCCTTCTTTTGGAAAGAAACCCACTTTGGGAGGACCTCCAAAGAAGGGGCATGCTTATATGTACACCAATACCATGCCACGTAGGAACACACGTCCTACTCCACCGGCTCACACATATGATGATTTCTATGCAACACATTCTCGGGCACGTGCACACAATGTGAGACACCCTCATGCACGTGTTCCCTCACATGCATATGTTCACCCACAACATCATATGAATAATTCTCATCGTGCACCATTCCATCATGTTCCGTATGCCTATCCACAACATGCATCACGTAGAAATCAACGTCGAATGCATGCACCCAATAGGATGAAGGCTCCCAAGATTTTCACAATTTGGAGCCCAAAGGACACAAGCATGGACGAAAAACAAATGTATATGAATGCTTATTTTTCGGATGTTGTGCATAGTAGAAATTATGTGGGGAAGTCTAAGTCCAATTGGACTTGGCTTCCAAAGGTCTAATCTTTTGGACCCAATGACCTTGGGTACCATGATATGAAATTCTCTATCTTTAGGTACTCAAGGAAAAGAAAAAGACAAGGAGCAATAAATTTAAATTTGGCTCCAAGGGAAATTGGATACTCGATAGCGGGTGTTCAAAACACATGACGGGTGACGCTAGTTTGCTCTCCGGAGTGGTTCCCATAGCAAATGGAAACCGCGTCGTATTTGGAGGCAACGAGAGCGGAACCATCATAGGTGTCGGTAAAGTGGGTAACCCTTCTAAACCCCTAATTAGTGATGTTTATCTTGTTAGTGGTTTAAATCACAATCTTATTTCAATAAGCCAACTTTGTGACAAAGGTTACAAAGTTAGCTTTGTGAAAGGATTGTGTCATATTTTAAGAAAAGATAATGATAAATTATTATTTTCCGGAACTCGTCATAAAGACATTTATATTTTGGATCTTCCTAAGTCATATGAACAATGCCTCGTTGCCAACACAAGTGAACAACACTTATGGCATCGACGCTTTGGACATGTGAACTTTGGAACACTCTATAAGCTTTCAAAGTTAAATTCCATTAAAGGTTTTCTGAAGCTTGTGTTTGAAAAGAAAAGTTTTTGTGATTGTTGTCAACGTGGCAAGCTTCCTAAATCTTCATTTAAACCTAAGAAAAGTATCTCTACTAAACGGCCACTAGAGCTATTACATCTAGACTTATTTGGGCCAACTAGAGTTGCTTCATTAGGAAATGCTAGATATGGACTTGTCATCGTAGATGACTATTCGAGATTTACATGGGTATTTTCATTATGTAATAAAAATGAAGCTTTTGAAAACTTCACAATTTTTGTTAAGAAAGTACAAAATCTCTTAGGAACCACCATTGTCACTATTCGTAGTGATCATGGAGGTGAATTTGAGAATGAGTCTTTTGAGACATTTTGTGATGAAGTTGGTATTACTCACACCTTCTCTTTCCCTCGTGCACCTCCTCAAAATGGTGTAGTTGAGAGAAAGAATAGGACGCTAGTGGAGTGTGCTCGCACTATGCTTGATGATAGCCAACTTGGCCATCAATTTTGGGCGGAAGCGGTACACACCGCTTGCTATGTATTTAATAGAATACTTTTGAGGCCCGGCACTAAACAAACTTGTTATGAATTGTTGTTTGGTAGGTTGCCTCAAGTTAAACATTTTCGTGTTTTTGGTTCGAAATGTTTTATTAAGAATACATATGGTAGTTTGGACAAATTCGATCCAAGATCCGATGAGGGGATTTTTGTTGGATATTCTTCGCGTAGCAAAGCCTACCGGATATTCAACAAACGAACCTCAACGATCGAGGAGTCGCTTCATGTATCATTTAATGAAGGATTTGTTCCAACTAGAATTTCAAATGAAAATGATTCTATGGATGTTTTATGTGATTCACTTGATAATTCTAAGTCTAATGATTCTCTTGATTCTATTGAGACTAACCCAACTAATGAAGTTGTTGAGAATGTTCCTAGTGATCAAGGTATTCCCAAACGGCTTCATACCGTTCGTGACCATCCTCATGAGCAAGTCATTGGTAACATCCAAGATAGTGTCAAGACGAGATCGCAAGTGAACTACTTCGCTCATTGTGCCTTTGCCTCCTCGATAGAGCCAAAGAATATTAATGAAGCATGCGAAGATAGCGCTTGGATCTTAGCCATGGAGGAGGAGCTCATTCAATTCGAGAGAAATGAAGTTTGGGAGCTTGTTCCATTGCCATCGAAGAACCACACCGTCATAGGGACAAAGTGGATCTTCAAGAACAAAACCGACGAAAACCAAGCCGTCGTCCGGAACAAAGCTCGATTAGTTGCTCAAGGCTATCGACAAGAGGAAGGTATTGATTTCGAAGAATCCTTCGCTCCGGTAGCTAGATTAGAATCAAGTAGATTATTATTGTCTTTTGCATGCCATAAGGATTTTAAATTATTTCAAATGGATGTTAAAAGTGCATTTTTAAACGGAGATGTCGTTGAGGAAGTTTACGTTTCTCAACCTCCGGGCTTCATAAATGAAAATTTTCCAAATCATGTTTTTAAACTAAAGAAAGCGCTTTACGGCTTAAGACAAGCTCCTCGAGCTTGGTATGATCGCCTAAAGAATTTTCTTTTGGATTTAAATTTTAAAATGGGAGAAGCCGATTCTACACTTTTTGTTAAGCAAGCGAATAATGATATAATTTTAGTTCAAATATATGTTGATGATATCATTTTCGGTGCTACTAACTTTGCTCTTTGCGAAGAGTTTTCTAATGTTATGAAGGAACAATTTGAGATGAGCCACATGGGTGAGCTCAAGTATTTCTTAGGTCTCCAAATTCGCCAAATGGACGATGCCATCTTCATCCACCAAACGAAGTATACGGTGGAGTTGCTAAAGCGATTTGGAATGGAGAGTGCTTCCGGGAAAAAGACTCCAATGAGCACGACAACGCATCTCGACAAGGATACGGGCGGTAAGGATGTAGACATTCGTCTATATCGAGGTATGATAGGTAGTTTACTTTATCTTACCGCAAGTAGGCCTGATATTATGTTTGCCGTATGCGTATGTGCTCGCTATCAATCTCAACCTAAGGAATCTCACTTAGTAGCGGTAAAGCGTATTTTTCGCTATCTAAGTTACACTTTAGATTTTGGATTACTTTATCCGAAATCTAGCACATATGAGTTAATCTCATATAGTGATGCCGATTATGCGGGATGCAAATCCGACAGGAAGAGTACTAGTGGCACTTGCCATTTTATAGGAAATTCCCTTGTCTCTTGGTTTTCCAAGAAGCAAAATTCCGTATCACTTTCAACCACCGAGGCGGAATATATTGCCGCCGATGCCGCGTGTGCTCAAGTTCTTTGGATGAGACACACACTTAAAGACTTTGGTATAAATTGTGATACTTGCCCTATCATGGTTGACAACCAAAGTGCAATATGTCTTTCCAAGAACCCGGTACACCATTCCCGTTCGAAACACATAGATGTCCGACACCATTTTTTAGATGATCATGTTGCTAAAAAGGACATCATTTTAGTGTACGTTGAAACCCAAAAGCAAATCGCCGATATTTTCACGAAACCCCTAAAGGAGGACTCCTTTGTGCGGTTACGTCGAGAATTGGGGATTATGGGTGAATCCGAGATATAGGATTCATGTTTCATTCAATAATTTTGCATGCTATTATATTTGGCAATATCTCATTCATGATAGAATTATTGGATTTTTCGGAATTTATGTGATATTTTTGATTTTTCGTTCGATTTGTGCGTAATCGTCAAATTTTAAGTTTTCGATGTTTAATGGGGTAGTTTAGATGATTATTGAGAGTTTTGAGATGTATCGTTCAAGCGTTTTAAGGAGAGAACTTGATTATCATTTTTTGGACTCTGTTAGTCGGTATAGGTTCAATCACCAACCGACTAGATGTTCATCTAGTCGGTTAGTAGAAGAACTTAGACCGACTAACTCAAGCTTATTGAGTTTCCTTTCCATCTTAAACTTTTTAGTCGGTTCATGTTCAGTGACCGACCGACTAGATTGAGATCTAGTCGGTCAGTAAATGAACACAGACCGACTAATTCTTGTCAGTTAACTTGGATTCAGCCACTGTTTACAACTAGTCGGTTCAAGCTCATTGACCGACCGACTAGATCGTGATCTAGTCGGTCAGTGCTTGAACTGAGACCGACTAGTTGTGCCAGGGGCTGTTTGGTCATTTGCGAAATCGACCGACTTAAACTCAGTTTAGTCGATCGATTTTCATTCTAATCGATCCACTGTCCTTCTCCCTCAGCTCGAACCCCCGATTCCCCTCAAAACCCTTCGACTTCCGATCGTTCTCCGGCCATTTTCTGGCCGTCTCCGTCGATCTCTGCCGTCGGCCCCTCGTTCTAGGTGATCTCCTCTCCTTCTAGGGTTAGATTTCCTGTCCTAGAGCTAGGGCTTGCTCGGTTTCTAGGGTTCTTAGGGTTTATCTTCTATTTTTTCGGCTAGGGCTTCTTCGTTTGATCTCCGTGTCCCGTGTCTTGCTTCGAATATGGCAAGAACACGTATTCCGATCACTCCGTCTAACCCCTCTCCGATGACCGTTGATCCAAACCCTTCGGATCCCGCGCATCCAACCCCTCCGAAGCGTAGAGCCAAGTCCACCTTTCCTTCGTCGTCTTCGCCTCCTCTCAAGAGGAAGAGGACGACGACCGCTAAACCTAGAGGTCAACCCAAACCCAAGCCTAACCCTAAGGCCAAAATTCTTGCCTCTGCCTCTACGTTCCATACTCCGACCGATTCCGATTCGGAGTATCACCCCGAGACCGAGACTCATAGGGAACCCACTCCTCCTACTCATCCCGAGTCTAGCACCCACCCTCGTACGTCTACCCGTAAGCCTAAGGGAAAGGCTCCGATGCCGGTGGGCGGTGTCGATATTTCGTTGTGTCGCGATGACCCTTTGTGTCTCGCGGCGTACAATCGTATCGAACATTGCCCTCTGCTTCTGGAGCATTTCGTCCAGTTTAGCGACTTTATAGGGTTAGCTGATCTTCTGTCGTCGTCGGGTCTTCTCGATTACCTTCGATATGACCCGAAGGCGAATCCTCACCCCTACCCTAGATTAGTTAAGCTTTTCTATGCGAATAGGATCCCGGGTCAGTACGATCAGACCCACTCTATTGAGACGACCGTTTTGGGGACTCCTATAGTCCTCACTGCGGAAATCTTAGGAGAGATTTTGGGTATCTCTTCATCTGGCCTTCTTCCCTCTGATATCTCGGTAGATGATATTTCTTCTCTTGATCAGACCATCCTTTCAGAGATTTTCCATCAGATCCCTCATGCCATGATTGGCGTGCCATCTAAATCATTCAAGCCTAATGCGTGGGTCCTCAATCTGATTCTGAAGTCGTGCTTGCTTCCCAAGTACGGCTCCTCATCTTTACCATCCCAGCCATTTTTGAAGCTTATCTATGCGATCTTCATGGGGAGCTCGATTAATTGGGCTCGAATTATACTCGATAAGATTGAATCTTTCGAGTGTATTCGAAAGTCCAATAAATCGGCTCATATCCCATTTCCTTGCATGTTGACCCTCGTATTTCGTCATTTTCGTGTCACGTTGCTCCGTGACGATGAGCGTCCCCTTGGTCCTCCCCTGAATGCGACGGCCGTCAAGAAATCTCTTGCGGCTCTTCGTCACGTTCAGAGGACGACACCTTCAGCGTCTGCCCCTGCCTCTGCCAGTGCCTCTACTGCTCCCTCTGCCACCCTCGATGAGGTCGTTCGGTTGCTTCGTCGTCATGAGTCTCGCTTGGCTCGTACCGAGGAGGTAGTCGACCGTATTGCTCGTCTGCTGGGTGTTGATGTTCCTCCATCTGTTTCTGAGGATGAGGAGTTAGCTGACATGGCTGAGGAGGACGTTGAGGAGCTCTGTCGTGCTTCGACTCGTGCCCCCGAGGGCACTGCTGCTGGTGCTTCCACTTCCGGTGATGCTGTTGCTGCTTCTTCTGCTGGTGCCCCCGAGAGCACACCTGTTGCCGCCACTCCAGTGGTGGATACTCCGACTGGTGCTCCCGAGGCCACTACGGTTGCTGCCTCAGAGGTTGCCACTTCAGCCGTTCCTCCTGCTGATCTTCCGGACGTCTCTGCTGATCCAGTCACCTCTTCTGCTCCTGCTGAGCCTGCAGTTGCTTCCGGTCCTCCCGCTGCCTCTTGAGTCTCTCCGAGGCCTCTCCTGATACTCATTGGATGATATATCATGTTGTGAGAGTTGTTAGGTAGGATAGTGTGGGTGGCTGTGTCGTTTCGATCATTTTGATGTTTTTCTTTTTGATATATGTGATGATGTATTTTTGTTGACACTCCGATATTTTGTCTTATGATGATGTATTTTTGTTGTATGTCGGTGATGTACTTTGCTTCATTTCATATATATATATATATGCATCGCAGTTGACATTTCATTATATTGTGCAAAATCTAATTTTTAATGTCTCTGATGTGTGAATTCGTCGCTCGACGATATTAACTTTGTTTAATAGAAATTTCTTCTATGGAAACATAGAATTGTTTTCCATGCACTAAATTAACGAAGAAAAGTTGATATTGGAGAGTATATTCCATAACTCAATCCGTTAAAAAGATTTGAGTTTTGATGATTTCGTTTTACGATTTTTCGACGTTGGGATCTTTGACACGCCTTGATTCTATTCTTATTTTTCTCTTTGGTGTCACTTGAACCTTCGTCGCATTCTACGACTCCCGTGCTTTTTACTTTGAGGCCATTGTTGTTGTCGTTGTTATCCTCCCGCTCTTTTTGCTTATGCCAAAGGGGGAGAGATATAATAATAACGATGTGCCAAATGAAAATTTAAAGCATTTTAACCAAGAATCTAACTTGATGTGTTAGATTCAGGGGGAGTTAAGATATATAAAAGGATTTTCAAATCCGATATTTCAATAACCTTCATTTGGTATTTCAATAATTCAATAATCGATTCTCATTTAATATACTTCACTCGTCTGCTTGATGCGTATTATTTTTGTTTAAATTGGATATTAACGTGTCATCAATGCAGGGGGAGTAAGTAAATTTCATTTGAATTATTAATTTTGATTATTATTTATGTTGGTTTGTCATCACCAAAAAGGGGGAGAATGTTGGATATTGGACTCCCCGGATTTGGTTTTGGATGATGAACAAACATAAATATAATATGTACTAACACTTTGTGAGCGCAGTTATGGAGATCGTCGCCAAATTCACATGAATAACAATTACGACGTCTCAAGACTTCTCAAAGCACGTGATCGTATGCCTAAAGCTTCGTTGAAGCTTATTGACCTATTTAGAAGTCATGAAGATTCGATTGAAGCTATTGAAGACGGTATCGTCAAGTTTAATTTATAGTCTTTAAGCTTCTTTCGTAGAATGTTAAGCCTTGAGTAGGTCTTACGTTTTAAATCTTCATAACGCTCATATCTTAGCTCTAGGATCTTAGTAGAAGTCCATACAATTCTTCCCGAAGCTTCGCGCTTCGATTCGGGACTTCTTGTGCATGTTAGTTGGTTCAAGAAGAAGAACTGACCGACTAGATGGTGATCTAGTCGGTCAGCCAAGCTTCTTGGACCGACTAGTTCTTCTCAGTTAAATCATAGCTCTTTACTGTTTACAGTTAGTCGGTCTAAGTTGACTCACCGACCGACTAGTTTGTGAACTAGTCGGTCAGTGATGCTTTTGTGACCGACTAGTTGAGCTTTCCCTGAACATGCACATTTTCACTTGAGCTACTGTTTATCATTAGTCGGTCTGTGCTCATTGATCGACCGACTAGTTGATGAACTAGTCGGTCAACTTTTATTCTTAGACCGACTAGTTTAGTTTACTGTTCATGCCAAATTTTTCACCATACTTACTGTTTATCGTTAGTCGGTCTATGTTCATTTGGTGACCGACTAGTTGGTGAATTAGTCGGTCAACATTTGTTCTTGGACCGACAAAGTCTAATTCTTCTCAGACTTCAGTTTTATCTGTTAGTCGGTCCACGTTGAGTAACCGACCGACTAGTTGTGAAACTAGTCGGTCAGTGACTCTTCTTAGACCGACTAGTTCCTTGTGTCTGTGCTTTGAACTTTTCTCTGTTCACCCATTAGTCGGTTTAAGTTAATTGACCGACCGACTAGTTGATGAACTAGTCGGTCGGTGATTGTTCTTTGACCGACTAGTTGGGTTCAGAAAAGAGCCGTTGGAGCCCTAGTTGAAACGTTTTTCTCTCTCTCTCTCTCTTCATTCCTATAAATACTTGTTGGGCTGCATTCATTGCTGCCAAGACTGATATTTATGCAAGTTTAGAGTTCAAGAGAAATCAATCCAAGCTCATTCAAAGCTCATTCCCTCCATTCATTAATCTCTCCTAACTCTTACTTCCAAAGAGAGATTCATTGAGTGTGAAGCCTTCCAAGCCAAGTGCTTGATTCTAGGTCACCAACATCCCCAAAGCTCTCCATCGCTGTTCTACATCTTGGAGCTAGGGTTTGGTGCCACTTCTTCCTCAAAATCATCCTTGCCCTAATTCGTAAGCAATACTCAAGGCATAGGTATTTTGTTCGGTAAGAAGTTTCTTTATTTCATTTCTTATTTGATTTGTAAGTTTCACTCTCGGTTGTGAGAGTGTGGTTGTGATCCCGGGTTGTGGGAGTCACAAATTACATTTTGTATGATTTGACTTGTGGAGGTTTTTCACAAGTATTTCATAGTGGAAATCTTGAGTTAGGGTTTCTAACTCAAGTATCCGGAGGGGATCCGGGTGGTTGGGACGTAGGATCACCGGGAACAAGTCGGGGAGACTTGGGTGGATCCGAACCCAGTAACATATTGTGTTAGCATTGTTATTATTGTTGTTGTCATTCAATTTAAGCTTCCGCAAATTGTTTTGGTAGTTGTTTGCATTATAATTAGGAATTATACTCCTTGTTATTTTTAAAGTACTATTCACACCCCCCCCCCTCTAGTACTTGTGCAGTAGCTTGTAGGGCATTACATCTTATTCTTAGCATCACAATATTTATGCATAAGCTTTTGATATTTATCAAATAATTGCTTAAGCTCAATTTTAAGATCATCCGTTGTTACCTCTTCATTGTCGCTATCGCTTTCACTTGAATCGCTTGATTCGTCACTAGAGTCGTCCTCTCGTGCCATCAAGCCTATGAATGAATCTCTTTCATCATTTGAGGAAGAATACTCCGAGGTGGACTCTTCTTGCTCCGCTAGCATGTGCCATATTTGATATGCCGTTGTTGCCTTGGACACATGCATAAGAATGTCATAAGTTAAATAATCAAGCAAGATATCCATTACCTCTTGATGTTTCCCCACCAATTCTTTTTTCTCATTTGTCCATTCATGTACGGAAATGGTAGGTGCGCAAAAGGGCTTCTCCACAAGCTTCCAATAATCCTCATCTATGGATTGAATGTAGGCCTTCATCTTCATACACCAAATTTGATAATTGGGCCCGAGGAGATATGGTGGAAGAGGGCATCTTGTGTTGTTGTTGTTGGTTGCCATAGCTATAACCTCGCTCTGATACCAATTGTAGTGACCCTGTGCTATGAGGAACAAACACTAGAGGGGGAGTGAATAGTGTTTTATAGAATTATAAGGAATTTACGCCAAATAAAACCCTAGTTAACCAATAAATGCGAAATACAATAAATGAACAACCACACAAGCAATAATGCAATGCAAACAAACAATCTACCCTGGTTCGGTTCCACCCAAGTCTCCCCGACTTGTTACCGGTGCCCTACTCCAGCAACACCCGGATCCCCTCCGGATACTCTAGCAAACCGCTAGAGATTTTCTTTAGCCCACTTGCGGAAACCCCACAAGTGCAATCGACCTACAATCGATTTCCGTGAATCCCACAACCCGGGAACACGCAAAACCTTAATCCCACAACCTGGGACTAAGTACACTCTCACAAACCGAGAGTAAAATGAAATCTTGACTCCCACAACTTGGGATCAAGCCAATCCTCTCACCACCGTGAGTATACAACAAATATGAAGTATAAAGAATGAAATATAAAACTTCTTACCACAAAATCCTATGCCTTGAGAAATACTTACCAATTTAGGGTAAGAATGGATTTTGAGGAAGATGAGATCACCAAACCCTAGCTCCACCAAGATGGACAGCAATAGATGGCTAGGATGAAGATGGTGACTTGGATCAAGCTCTTAGCTTGAGAAGCTCACAAGGAATGAGAATCTCTCTTGAGGAATTAGACTCAAAGAGTAGAGGGAGAGATTCTAGTGAGATGAGAGAGCTTGAAATTGGAGTTGAATGGCTCTTCTCAAAGGTGTAAAAATGTCTCTAATTTCAGCCTTGGATCCCTGGTTAGAAGCACACAAACTTATATAGGGAAGAGAGAAAACGGTCAAAAAATTCGTGGCATTAAATGCCCAACGGATCTATTTCTGAAGCTGCTTAATCGGTCTAAGAAGGGTCATCAACCGACTAGATTAACAAGTAGTCGGTCAGTGAACCTTCTTGGACCGACTAGATGGTTAACAGAGAAGATGGTGAAATCTGGGTAAGAACTAGTCGGTCTAAGAAGGATCATCAACCGACTAGATTGACAACTAGTCGGTCAGTGAACCTTCTTGGACCGACTAGATGGTTAACAGAGAAGATGGTGAAATCTGAGTAAGAACTAGTCGGTCTAAGAAGGATCATCAACCGACTAGATTGACAACTAGTCGGTCAGTGAACCTTCTTGGACCGACTAGATGGTTAACAGAGAAGATGGTGAAATCTGGGTAAGAACTAGTCGGTCTAAGAAGGATCATCAACCGACTAGATTGACAACTAGTCGGTCAGTGAACCTTCTTGGACCGACTAGATTTGAAACTAGTCGGTCTAAGAAGGATCATCAACCGACTAGATTGTCATTTAATGCATTAACCATCCTTCTTGAACCAACTAACTGGTCAACAGTGCAAAGGCTGAATTAACAAGGAAAACTAGTCAGTTTGAGAAGAGACACCAACCGACTAGATCATCATTTAGTCGGTCGGTGAACCTTCTTGGACCGACTAATTGGTCAACAAATGGTCTTGAATTGATTAGGATAACTAGTCGGTCTGAGAAGGATTTCCAACCGACTAAATCGTCATCTAGTCGGTCAGTGAACCTTCTTGGACCGACTAATTGACCAACAATGAATGGGCTGAGTTGAGCTAGGATATCTAGTCGGTTCAAGAAGGATTTCCAACCGATTAGATCGTCATCTAGTCGGTTGGTTCTTCTACTTGAACCAACTAAGATGCATACGAAGCCGAGAAATGAAGCGATAAGCTACGGGAAAGTTTCTAATGGCTTCTAAGGCAATCCTAGAGATACGATATGATAAAAATGAAGATTTCTAGGCAAGTACTACTCAAGGCTTAACATTCTACTAAACCGAAGCTAGAAGACATAAAAGTAAACACGACAAACCGTCTTCAAAGCTTCAACATGGAGAATCTGAATCCCTAGACTTCATGAAAAACTCCTTGAGCTTCAACGAAGCTCCAAGCACAACGATCACGCGTTCTGAGGAAGTCGTGGGACGTCGCTTGAGATGAACAAATTACTTTGGCGACGATCTCCATAAATCTTCATGATTTTGAGTCTTTTAGTTGAATGACTTGAATATCTTCAACGTCATAGTCTTCGAATATTTTGACTCATCCATTCCTTTCTTCTCTTTGGATTGAATCTCCATTCATTTGTTGATGCCATTGGCTTAAGGTTTGATGTAGCCTTTGAGTTCTTCAAGCCAATGCTTCACCTTTGTTGATCTACCAAGTTCTCCACTTGAATCAACACATGTAGTCACTTTTGATCTTCTTGAATCTAATCGGTGACTTTTCAGCTAACTGCAAACACAAGAGTTAGTCACAATGATTTGTGTTTGATCATCATCAAAATCAAAGTGGAGAGTCCAATACTCAACAATGGCATGATAAGGGGGAGCGTTATGAATATCTTATTTAGTGAGATGATAAGATTGTAATCTATTCAAAGGATTATATCATATCTAAGTATGAACTCTCTCATTCCCTATAAATAAAGGCATGTGGTCTCCCACAGAAGATGATGTTCACAACAATAGATGAATTTTAAATGACTAAATATTAATTTTTGTATTTAACAATAGATTACTAAAAATGTTCCACGATTTATATGGGGAAAACTATACGGCAGAATTTTATGCACAATGTGTCAAATTATTTCTCTTTACTAGCAAAGTCATAGATCATTTTTATGTTGCTAAGTTTATGGTGATGGCAATAATTATGTAGCTACCTTACGCGCAATAAGTAATAAAGTTTAAAAATCTCTTACGGCCAAATTCTTGACGGAAATATATGATTAAGCGCACACTCTTGGCAATGCACTAGATTTTTCTGAAGGTCATGTGTATTTTTTACAAATTTTTAATAGTTGAAATCAATTTTCAAGATTTATAACCAATTAAAAACTAATTTTCGAAATTGGAAATTAACTATTGCTAAAGTTCGACGATTTATTATAAGAAATCTATACGTCCGAATCTTATTCTTATGCACAATATGTCAAAAAAATTCTCTTATCAAGTAGAATACTATGATATTTTTATATTTATGTGTTTACGTGTAATATTAAAAAGACATGCATTTTATCAAATTAAAATTAAATAAAGATAACTTAGAAAATTCATAACTGGCAAAATACGTACCCGATTCGTACGATTCAGGTGTCTACGCGTTCCTGGCAAGGCGTAGAATTTTCCTGTATATTTAGATTTTATAAAGGTGATTATATGATTTATTTTAATTTTTTCTTTTTTACTTCTTCTCTCTCTACTTTCTCTCTCCTCTTCTCTCTACTTTCTTTCTTCTTCCTTGCGCTCTTCAGCGACAGAGGGCAGAGGAGGTAGGCGGCACTGGGATGGCGATGGTGACGGTAAGGCAAGATGTCGACGTTTATGGAGACGACCCAATCCACGTTGATGAAACAGAGTATGAGGCTGTTGGTGGCGCTGCGGGGGCGGCGACAGTCGTTGCAATCGTCAGGGGGCCAGGACGGCGGGAAAGCGACACTGGGGTGGCATCGGCGGCGTCAGGGCAAGCCGTCGACGTTGATGGAGACGACCCAGAACCACGTCGACGTAACCGAGCACTAGGCAATTGGTGGCGCTGCGAGGGTTGTTCGGGTGTCGACGGCGGAGCAATGTTGCTGGCGTATGGACGGTGCTTGGTGGGTCTGTCAATGCGTTATATATAGCACCATCGAGCACTGTTGGCTCACGAGGATGCTGGAGCACTGTTCGCCCACAAGATGAGGCTGGTTGTCGCACGATGAGGCCCACACTCAGTTGAATTTCTTGCGAATTGATGGATCGGGCCCAACCCCTCCGCTTCACGTGGAAACGTCTCTTTCTCTCTCCCGTCGCAATCAAGCCCTCAATTCAACGTCTCGTCACAAAAATTTCTGTGTAAACACCGCTGAAGCATCGGTGTATATAGCACGCCTCATTATTAAATGTCCTTGTCAAATAACAAGGCATATTCAAAAGGACATGGCATATTGAAGAGGAAAACACTCCCACTAGGCTAAAAACGATACTGGCTTGTAGACCCGACCACGGTTCGGTTCGACCCGTGGAACCGAACCAGAACCGAACCGATTTGGAACCGAACCGAACCGGAACCGGAACCGGAACCAGGCCAATCCGGTTCGGTTCCGGTTTGCCCTTTTGTGGAACCGAACTGGAACCGGCGGTTCTGTAGAGGAATATGCCCTCGGATCATTTGTATTTGATGCAAATGATAATTTAAGCTTAGATAGGGACTAATTTGCATATGGTGCAAAGAGATTAAATGTGTCCTAAATTGTTTAAGACTATATTTAATTAAATAAACATGTTGAAAAGGTTACCTAGATGACGGGATCGTCCTGCTCTAAACGCAGGTTCAAACCGCGTCAAAAACGGAGTCCAAATGCACAAGTTATAGCCAAAACAAGTCAGCACAAACTGTTGGGCTGAAACCAGCGAAAATGGAGGCCCACCAAGCCCGAATTTTCTGGTTAGGGTTTTTTGAAACCTGGGATTTTCTTGACGGCTACGTTTCTAAGAGAAGCATGACTTTTGGCTAACTTTGGACAATTGTTTGAAGGGTCAAACGGACTCGGATTGACGAGCCGTTTTTTCCTACGCGTTCACCGTTGAACCCTCTTCGATTTGGTAGGTTGTACCAACATTGAAGCTCAACGGTGAGGGAGTTAAAATTCACGGAAGTTTGCACTTTGTGAAGTGCAAACTAACTTGATTTTAATTAATCCAATTAATAGTCCCACATCGGATTTTGAGAAAGGGGAGCAGTCAGCCGCCAATATAAATAGGGGTCTGCTCTCCTCCTCAAAACTCGTCCCAAGCTCTAGATCTGAGCGGCTCTCGTAAATGTTGGAGCACGCTCGGATCTAAGCTTAAATAATATTTCTCCTCTCCCTATAAATTTCTGCCTTGCTCCTGAGGGCTCTAGCAAAGCCGCAAAGGAGTTCGGATTCTGGATTCGAAATCTAGGCGGAGGTTTCACTCGCGTGAAACTTTCTTCGGCGGTGGGTGGCTCGGCGACATGGGGATTGATCGCCTCGGGATGCGGATCGGTTCGAGGAGCGGTGCGGGGAGCGGTTCAAGGAGCGGCTCGGCGTGGGACGGGAGCAGCTCGGAAGACGGCACGGAACATCTCGCCTGCCCCAGGGCTGAGATTCCGGGTATGTGTTTAAGTTTTCATTTAATTATTCGCAGTAGTTAGATCCCTCTTGGGGTGGTCAGATCCACCCCAAGTTGGCAGAGATCCTGGCTAATGGGTCTGGTTCCTTAGGGTTGCATGTTAATTAGATTAACGTAAAAATTTTCCGCTGCATTTCTGTCTATGTTCCGTCCGACTTAGGACGTGACTAGAGTTTTTGTGCCCTAAGGGTCCCAGAAAACCCTGCATTGGTATCAGAGCCATCTCTGTATGCTGATCTAGGACTGCGAATTCATTATTTGAATGCTTTTATAGAAAAATGTTTTCTTTAAATTTATGCGATAAATTTAATTTTTTAAAAAAATGTTTTCTTTAAATTTATGCGATAAATTTAAATTATTTTTAAATGTTTAAAATTTTTATATGATAAATTTTAAACATGAAAGTTTTAAAATGGAATTTTTAAATTTATGTGATAAATTTTAAAATTGTTTTAAAGCTTTAAAACTTTATGCGATAAGTTTAAAATGTTGTTTAAAATTTTATGTGATAAATTTTAAACATGGAATTTTTTAAATGATGTTTTGAATTTATAAGATATTTTTAAAAACTAATTTTAAAAGTTTAAAATTTTTATGCGATAAATATTTTAAAGTAGCATGCAAATGTTATGATTTTTTAAACAAGCTTTTACTTTATGAGATAAAATAAAATGTTTTAAAAATCGTATTTTTAAATTTAAATGTTAAATTTAAGTATGCATGCTAAAATTGTTTATGCGATAAACTTTAGTCTATTTAATTGTTAAATAGTTGTACACTTTTTATGCGATAAAATTAGTGTAAATTTTTAATGGCTATGTCTTCTTGTCCCTTATTTGATAACACAAGACAACCCTTTAGGTTAGCCATTAAATAATTATTAAAATTTATTACTTGAATTTTAATGACATGCTGTGTTTTAATAAAACATTAACAACACTTCAAGACCTAATTCCTGATTAGGGTAGTCCCTTTAATGAATTTGTAATTCTAATTGTTATAATTAATTTTCATTAAAGGACTTCGCTTTTAGCGTTGTTAAAAAATTTATTAAAATCCTAATAATGATTAGGATAGCACGTGAACCTTATAGTTGATAAGGACTTAATAAAAGTTATTAAAAAAATCCTAAAATTTTGAATTTAAGGATGCAACTAGTTGATAGGATTAATTAGTTGTTAATAAAAGCTGTTTAGTCTATGGCACACATACAAAAATGACAAGCTTCATTCAATGGACCATGATCCAGTCAATGTGCGTGGCTAAGAGTTCTGGGTCAACCCTTGCTAGTACAAGGGGCAGTGATCCTGGCTTAGTCAATTCACTGGCTGTGTTCCGCTGGACCGCAATGTCGCGAATCATGATTGTATGACACCCTGGACTATATCTAGTCAATGCGTTATAAATCTTATTAAAGATTAATTCGTATCCCTCCTTGATTTTGGAGCTTGGTAACTCAAAGAAGACAATTATAGTTGTTGAGTCTCCTCAAGCTGTGACTTGTTTTTCCTTTAAGGAACAAACTCCAACATACATGTGATGTAGTCTAGACTTGACCCAAATCGATGCGTCGGGTCTCCTCGAGTATCGATTTAAGTCAAATCTGGACACGAAATCAAGGGTCTGACTAGACCAGTCATTATGATTTGTTGAGTCTCCTCAAGATCATAAGTGATTGTGGGTAAAAATCGACAGGGAATCACATGTGATGTGATTGACCAAGAGTTGGTCTAACAGTCATGGAACCAATCAACTTGTTGAGTCTCCTCAAGGTTGTGAGGTTCGGGATGATTGGATCCCTCTTTCACTAATTTTAAATTCGATTAAATCGTTCGTTATTAAGCTTTAAAACGATCGTAAAATAGTGGGATGATATAGATAGATGAAAGCCAATCTACCTATATTTTATATTGAACATATGCAAAAACTAGGGCAAGACTATGTTTACCGAAGGAATCAAAATATAATATTGGAATAAGTTAACTGGATAGTTGATTGATTGAATATCAAGTTAAATTCTAATTGATGGAATTAAACTATATTCTCGTTGACATTAAATGACCTTCTAAAGAACAGACTTAAGAAATATGATTTCATTAAGTTCTGGGTCCAACAAATAAATTAAAGCTACATGTCACTCTTCTCTATATGAGGCAGCTTGAACATATAGGATATTCGAAGTATGTTTCTCCCTACAACTTGTCGAGCTACCCTCAAGGTTGTATGGACTAACAATTCCGATCCGCAAAGTTCGAAAATTCGATCAAACCGTTTGAGTCGAATACGAGTGCATGAGCGGTGCAAGACTATGTATCCCAACCGGATCTTGAGACAAGCAACTTCTTGAGCTAAACTCGAGATTGCAAAGCTCAAGCGTTTGGATACATAAGATGCTTGCATAGCTATTTATGTTGGGTTAATTAATATCTAAATGTGATTTAGAAAAGGAAGAAGGCACTCCGGAAAGTCAATTGAGAAAGTTAGTTTAATTTATCATTAGTAAAGGCATAAGTATGAGGAAATGAAAATGTGATATATTTTGATGTCACGATTTCAGAATAAATAGGTATACAAAAACGTCTAACACATTTTTTGGACGAATGTCGTCACCTTGCTTCGGAAGCAATGTTTTGTGTTAAGTAATTTGTAATAACTATATATATATATATATATTAAATGTTAATATATAAATACACAAGATATAGCAAACTTATATGGTAAAATAGACTAGGCCGTATCGAGAGACTAAGCTTCACAAGTCACATAAAGAGGGGTCTGACCTCTCGTATTATGAAGTCTACGGACACTTGTGAGTCTTATCCTCTTAGATAAAATTGGCCGAAACCTATCTGTAAGACAGTGGGAAAATGAGTTGTCGAACTCAGTCTGGTACATACTGATGTACCCGAGTCTAGATCAACCAAAATAAGTTATTCGTATATTTTATTAAGACACGTGTTCTTGATGAAACACAAGTCTGAAAAAATAAAGAACGAAAAGACAAAAGTATTTAAACTGATTCGATTAGATCGAATGGTTAAATACTTAGCTACATAAAATCTTGTGTAATTAAAAGAAAATGTGATTTTCTCTCAGGTCAAGTCTGTTAACACATCAGTGTGTTAAATGGTATGAATCACACTTAGTTAGACTCGGTGCGATCCATAACAAGTGACTCTGAGTTAAGTCCTTCCTCTGGGTTAAGTCCCAGATAGTAATGCCTAGGTTTTGATAATGTTCTACGAGGACATTATCAATAAGATATTCATTAAATCAAACATTAGGAAGTTGTATAATTACTCGAATCTCTTGAGACGAAGAGTCGAGTTAAACATCATAACTGATGATGACTTAGTCAACTTCCGGGATGAAATTCGGAGAAGTAACTCCGATTTAAAAACTTGATGCAACCAGAATAGGTCCGTGTGCGTAAATAAATTTTGGAATTTAGTTTACGTGCCCAAGGAAAATGTTTCCTCACTTACTGCAAGTAAATCTTTAAGTTGAAAGATTGGTGCAGAAAAGGAAAATAGGGAAGTGCAATCATGTTGGTCGAGAACGGTTTTTCCATTCTAATTCCTATAAAACGGATTATAATGAAACCGTTTTCCACCAGCAGATGTGTACAGAACTACTCTGACCAAACTCGATGTAAAACGCTCATGTTGACCATGAAAATTGGAGCATTCACTTATAAGTTCGTTTTTCTAAATATGATTTAGACAGACCAACTTATATGAATTAGCCAGAGAGTTTTCAAGGTCAGTGGGAGCGTATAAATTACATGCAAGGCATCAAAGAGATGGAACATATATTTTGATTAAGTAATCAAAGAGTTTGATACTTTATCAGAAATAGATATGAGCCATTTGAAATGACCAGTAACTAATTTAAATGATTATCGTAAGGTACGATGAACTGGATAAGATCCAGGGAAATAAATATTATGGATTCCGACAGACCTAGTGAATTATTTGAATGAGATTCAAATGGTTGGTCTAATATGAACATAGAAACTCCCTAAGTCTATAGTGTAGACGGTTTTAGCAGATCCACTCACGAAGGCTCTACCACATGAAGTCGGGAAAACTTATGTGTAAAACGGTATTAGATACCGAGATAAATGGGCCTGAGTACAAGTGGGAGATGTTGAGAGATGACACCCTCGAGGCTATCTATCTTCATGTGTGAATAGCACAAACATCTTGTTCGAAATAACAGTAAGCTGTTTGGTAATAATTTATCTAAGTTATTTTATAATGTAGTTAACATTAGATATTAACTTAGGTAAAGTCCTGAGACTTTATACGAGGTCAAACAGGTATCGAGATGAGTATCTCGATCATGGAGAAATGTTTGACCGTCTGTAGCATAAGTCTAAAAGGGTTCGTGGTCGTAGATGTTTCGAGACAAGTATATCGAAACATCGGATAGACCATTGTGTCTTAGTCTTCACCGTTTAGCGGTAGTGATGATCTCATGATCGCTTGACTTGGCGAAGTTAAAGACGAGACACAGGTGCTCATTAGAGAATGAGTTCACTGAACGATCCACAAGAGTTATCATATGGTTATATTGACCAATCTGTCAATGATAAACTCTTAGTGATGATAGGCTAGTTGGTCTTTTGACTTGAGGTCATTTTGACAAACCTATGCGTGAATGGTGCCACTTAGATCAACTGACCTAGCTTCGAGGCAAGGCCTGTCGAAAGGTCTTTGATTGGGTGACACTTGAAGCGTATGAGGAGAGTAATGACCAATAGAGGATTCGTCTCTCCCGGTCAATGGGAGTTAGTGTCGTAGGGTTAGTTCGGTCTTTAGTAAAAACTCTGGCCAGAGTATGTTGGAAGAAGTCCAACATTTTTGACTAAAAGATCGATAGAAACTAACCGGAGTCAAGTTATTGGGGTTGACAGTTTGACCGTACCCTAGACTTGATCTACACGACATAGTTTAGACGAAGAGACTATAACTGCAGAATTCATCACGGAAACAGTCAGGGTGGTCCCGACAATTCTCATGTCAATGAGTCAACCACATAATGATGATTCCTGAAGTAGGGACGGCAACCACTGCTCATGGTCACTGCCGTATAGGGCTTCAAGCCCAACCTGTTGTAAGGGTCAGGCTGTAGGGTCTCACACAGAGTGTGACCTTCGTCTAGTAATAGGTAGAAATTAGTTAGGGAGAATAATTTGCATTTGATGCAAGGGATAAAATATTGCAAAAGATGTTTGCAATCATCTCCTTCATTTGGGACAAATGATCCTGAGTGCAAGTGGGAGATGTAGAGGAATATGCCCTCGGATCATTTGTATTTGATGCAAATGATAATTTAAGCTTAGATAGGGACTAATTTGCATATGGTGCAAAGAGATTAAATGTGTCTTAAATTGTTTAAGACTATATTTAATTAAATAAACGCGTTGAAAAGGTTACCTAGATGACGGGATCGTCCCGCTCTAAACGCAGGTTCAAACCGCGTCAAAAACGGAGTCCAAATGCACAAGTTATAGCCAAAACAAGTCAGACCAAACTGTTGGGCTGAAACCAGCGAAAATGGAGGCCCACCAAGCCCGAATTTTCTGGTTAGGGTTTTTTGAAACCTGGGATTTTCTTGACGGCTACGTTTCTAAGAGAAGCATGACTTTTGGCTAACTTTGGACAATTGTTTGAAGGGTCAAACGGACTCGGATTGACGAGCCGTTTTTTCCTACGCGTTCACCATTGAACCCTCTTCGATTTGGTAGGTTGTACCAACATTGAAGCTCAACGGTGAGGGAGTTAAAATTCACGGAAGTTTACACTTTGTGAAGTGCAAACTAACTTGATTTTAATTAATCCAATTAATAGTCCCACATCAGATTTTGAGAAAGGGGAGCAGTCAGCCGCCTATATAAATAGGGGTCTGCTCTCCTCCTCAAAACTCGTCCCAAGCTCTAGATCTGAGCGGCTCTCGTAAATGTTGGAGCACGCTCGGATCTAAGCTTAAATAATATTTCTCCTCTCCCTATAAATTTCTGCCTTGCTCCTGAGGGCTCTAGCAAAGCCGCAAAGGAGTTCGGATTCTGGATTCGAAATCTAGGCGGAGGTTTCACTCGCGTGAAACTTTCTTCGGCGGTGGGTGGCTCGGCGACATGGGGATTGATCGCCTCGGGATGCGGATCGGTTCGAGGAGCGGTGCGGGGAGCGGTTCAAGGAGCGGCTCGGCGTGTGACGGGAGCAGCTCGGAAGACGGCGCGGAACATCTCGCCTGCCCCAGGGCTGAGATTCTAGGTATGTGTTTAAGTTTTCATTTAATTATTCGCAGTAGTTAGATCTCTCTTGGGGTGGTCAGATCCACCCCAAGTTGGCAGAGATCCTGGCTAATAGGGTCTGGTTCCTTAGGGTTGCATGTTAATTAGATTAACGTAAAATTTTTCCGCTGCATTTCTGTCTATGTTCCGTCCGACTTAGGACGTGACTAGAGTTTTTGTGCCCTAAGGGTCCCAGAAAACCCTGCAGGTTCTGGTTCGCCGGTTACCCGGTTCGGAACCGAGGAACCGAACGGAACCGATTCGGTTTTGGCCAATTTGCTCACATTCCCCGGTTTGGTTTGTCACATCCTCAATTTTCTCATATGTAACTTGCATTAAGTTGATTAGTGACAAGATATATTTCTTTTTTAAGCTAGCCTTTAAATTTTGTTTACTTTTCATATATTTTTCATCACGACCGAACCGGAACCGACCCCAAACCGGAACCGGAACCGAAACAAAACCGTAACCGGAGCCGGCCGAGAACCGAAACCGAACCGCTTGTTCGGTTCTAAAGTGGTTCGGTTTCAGTTCCGGATTTTGTCGGAACCGGAACCGACGGTTCGAAACCAAAACTGAACCGGAACCGAACCACGGTCAAGTCTACTTGCTTGAACCCCCCCCCCCCTCCCCCCAAAAAAACAACAACAACAACAACAAAAGGTTTCTTTTTGTTGTGAAGGGAAAAGTAGGGAAATATGTGTAGAGGGTTAAGAGCCCACTACCCTTGTATTTATAGCTTTCAATAGTGGGTTGGATACCCAATTGGCCCAATGGGCATATTCATAACACTTCCCCTTATCCAACCAACATTGAATAAGAGGTGGATTCTTCAGGATCCGAGTTAGGATAACTGCCTTGTTAAATAAAGAACAGTTAATCCATAACTTCCCCTGTTTTGGGGATGTGTCTATGGGTGGATACTTCAGGATCCAGAGTCAACGAGGTTGCCTCGTCAAAACCTTGACTACGGAAAACCCTGTGGGAAAAAACCTGTAGCCAAGGGAAAAGAGTACAACTCTGCGGTTGACTCCCCCTCATTTGACCAAGCTTCAGGCTTGCAGATTTCCTATGAATCTATACATCAGTTTCCTATATATCTATGAATTCATAGTCCTCTCATCCTGACCCAGTTTACATTTACTCACTCTCCTCATCCCAATCCCATATACAAGTTTCTCAAAGATACTGGTAGGCAGGGATTTGGTAAGCAAATCCGCCAAGTTATTACATGATTGGATCTTCTGTACCTCAATCTGCTTTTGCTTCTGAAGGTCGTGCGTCCAGAAGAACTTGGGGGAGATATGCTTCGTCTTGTCGCCTTTTATGTAGCCGTCCTGTAGCTGGGCTATACATGCTGCATTGTCTTCATGAAGTGGAGTAGGCGCAAGAACGCCGATCATCAGGCCGGTGGCAGTGAGGATGTGCTGGATCACCGAGCGTAGCCAAAAACTTTCCTTGCTTGCTTCGAAGATGGCTAGGAGCTCTGAGTGAGTGGATGAGACGGTCGTCATGGTCTGCTTCACAGATCTCCAAGATATGGCTGTGCCGCCATAAGTGAACATGTATCCTGTCTGAGACTTCTCTGTATGAGGATCGGACATGTATCCTGCATCAGCATAACCAACTAAACCAGTTGATGCCACTTTCCTGTAGAATAGACCTAAGTCTATGGACCCTTGGAGGTAGCGCAGAAGATGCTTTATTCCGGCCCAATGCCGTTGTGTAGGTGCAGCACTATATCTGGCTAGTAAGTTGACTGCAAAAGCTATGTCAGGACGAGTGCAGTTAGCAAGGTAAAGGAGTGCACCGATAGCACTTAGATAAGGCACTTCAGGGCATAGTGCTTCCTCCCCCTCTTCCAGCGGCCGGAAGGAGTCTTTATGTACATCCAATGATCTGACGACCATTGGATTGCTGAGGGGGTGGCACTTATCCATCTGAAACTTTTTCAATAAATTCGATGTGTAAGTTGACTGATGTAACAGGATCCCATCGTTTAGATGCTCTATTTGAAGACCTAAACAGAATTTTGACTTTCCGAGGTCTTTCATCTCGAAGGTTTCTGTCAAGCTTCTAGAAATCTCTGCGATCTATTCGGGAGATCCGATGAGGTTCAAGTCGTCCACATAGACGGCTATGATTACAAATCCTGTTGCCTTTTCTCTTATAAAGATGCAAGGACAGACTGGGTCGTTTGTGAATCCTTGTTTTGCAAGGAAATCACTCAGTCTGTTATACCACATCCTTCCAGATTGTTTTAGACCATATAATGATCTTTGCAGTTTCACTGAGTAGATGTCACGTTCTCTCTCTTTTAGTGCTGCAGGCAAAGAATAACCGTCAGGCAATCTCATATAGATGTCTCGGTCTAGGTTGCCATATAGGTATGCAGTGACCACATCCATGAGCTGCATATCTAAACCCTCTTGGGCTGTTAAGCCAATGAGGAATCGGAAGGTGATCGCGTCCATGACCGGGGAGTATGTGGCTTCAAAATCCACCCCTGGACGTTGGGTAAAACCCTGCGCTACAAGCCTTGCTTTGTAGCGAACAATCTCATTCTGTTCATTTCGTTTTCTAACAAATACCCATTTGTAACCCACAGGTTTTACACTTTTGGTGTCTGGACTATGGGTCGGAAGACCTTGCGTTTGGTGAGTGAATCCAACTCCACTCCTATTGCCGCTTTCCACTTTGGCCAATCATCTCTGCTTTGACATTCTGTCAGAGAGCGTGGTGCAATATCATCGTCGTAGTACGCGACGTTGATGGCAATATTACACGCAAATGTGTCATCTATGGTGGTGCTCTTTCTGTCCCAATACTCCCCAGTTCGTACATAGTGTATCGAAACTTCATTTTCTCCCGGTTTTTCCTCTTCATGAGAGTTTGGGAGAGATGGGGTAGCAGGGCTTATAGCAGCATCCTGTGGTGGTATTTGTTTACCATTGCCAAGGGTCCTACTCTTTCGAGGGACTTGGTCCTTGGATCCCGGTGGTCGCCCTCTCTTTTTGAGAGGTCCAACCATTTCTGCTGCAGGCGGATTGCATCCATTTTGCGGTATGTCAATCCTAGCTGGAGTGTTAGCAGCAGGGACGTGTGATTTGACAATCTTCTAATTGTCAGTAAATTTGTCCGACAAGAGATGGACAGTGTTTTGGATGTGGAGAATCTTCAGGACCTCCTCCTCACACTGGCTTATGGGCGGATCAAAGTGACATAATGTCTTTGTATCCCAAGTGATACATTCTGAAGCTTCGGGCTTCTTTGTCTGTGAGCCTAGTCATGGGAACGATGTTTCATCGAATTCACAGTCTTCTAGACGTGCCTTGAAAACGTCTCCCGTAAGGGGTTCTAGGAATCTAATTATGGAGGGGGTGTCAAACCCAACATAAATGCCTAAGCGACGTTGTGGACCCATCTTTGTCCTTTGTGGTGGTGCTATGGGGATGTATACTGCACAACGAAATATTCTCAAGTGTGAGACAATTGGTGGGGCTCCAAATGCTAGTTGCATTGGAGAAGATGACTGACCTCCAGAAGGTCTTAATTTTATTAAAGATGCAGCATGCAAAATTGCATGACCCCACGCATTCACTGGCATCTGGGATTGAAGTAATAATGGACGAGCAATCCATTGCAGTCTCTTAATTAGAGATTCTGCTAACCCGTTTTGGGTGTGAACATGTGCTACAGGATGTTCGACTTCAATTCCCTGTGCTTGGCAGTAGTCTAGAAAGACTTGTGACGTAAACTCCCCCGCATTATCCAGACGAAGTTTCTTTATCTGGTGGTCGGGGAAGTGGGCCCATAACTTGATTATCTGAGCTAAAAGCTTAGATAGTGCTAGGTTACGGGTGGACAGTAGACACATATGTGACCACTTAGTAGATGCGTCTATCAGGACCATAAAGTACCTGAACGGACCATTTGATGGGTGTATTGGCCCACAAATGTCTCCGTGGATTCTTTCCAGAAAACTAGGGGATTCCACGTCCACTTTCAGTGGAGAGGGTCTCGTAATCAGCTTACCCTTGTAACAGGGTGGACATGGGAATTTACCTTTTTGAAGAATCTTCAGGTTCTTCAGGTCTATGCCCCTGGAGTTCTTTATGATGCAGCACATCATAACAGAGCCAGGGTGTCCCAGTCTACTGTGCCAGAGTTGGAATTCCGGTGTTTGGGGGCACTGCAGGTGCTCCGCCATGCATGTTTCTGGAGTTTGTATACTTGTTTGGTAGAGTCCCGATGGGAGTCCCTTGAAACGTTCCACAATGGTTTTGAACCATTTGTAAGAGACGTTACAAGCAAGTATTCCCTTTTATCTTCCTCGACCGTCTCTAAGTGATATCCGTTTAAACGGATATCTTTAAAGCTTAGGAGGTTTCAGATAGATTTAGGGGAGTATAACACATTTTTAAGTGTTATCTGTGTGTTACCGGGGAGCAATATAATTGCTTCCCCTGATCCTTCGATTATGTTTGCTGGTCCTGAGATTGTTCTCAGTGGACCAGAATAGCTACTTATGCTCGTGAAGTAGTCTATGTTTTGAAGGATCGAGTGCGTCGATGCACTGTCCACTAGGCATATTAATTCCATATCTAAAAAAGAAAGACATTCAAGCAATAAATGATATGAAAAGAAAAGATTCTACTTTCATAAAAATAAATGCTCAAAATATTGTTTGATATGGAAATAAAACTTGATACGATGCATAAAAAGAAGATACATTGCTAGAATATAGAAGTGGTCCAGAACTAGAGAGCGTCATCTCCCATGAAGTCTTCAGGAGTCCATGAGGTCTCTGGCAACGCTGTGCTCTTCATCAGGTTTGTTTCAGCTCGAGGCTTGAGGCTTGCCTGGTAGAGGTCCAGGAGGTGTTTTGGTGTGCAGCAGATTCTGGACCAGTGGCCCGTCATTCCGCATTTGGAGCACTTGTCCTCCCAGTCTTTCTTGGGACTTCCACCTTTGTTGGACACCCTCTTTTGCTTCTTGTCCACGAACTTCTGTTTCTGAGGAGGAGCAGGGGGAGTGGCCTTCTTCCGCTGCTTTTGTTCTTTCCATTTCTGGAATTTTGCCTTTTTGTCCATCTTCTTCTTCTGGGAAGACTGGAAGTGAGCCTCTGCAGGAGGTGGCGGTGGAGCGGAGCCAGGAGGGCGCAGGTTGTGAGTGGCAACCAACAGGTCTCTGTTCTGTTCAGCCATAAGCAGGCATGAAAGCAGATCAGAGTACTTCGTGAACTTCCTCTCACGGTATTGTTGCATAAGGATCATGTCCTTCTCGTGGAAAGACGTGAACGTCTTTTCCAGCAACATTTCCTCCGTCACCGTTTCACCGCACAACTTCAGGCGTGAGGTGATACGGAAGAGAGCTGAGTTATACTCCGCTACGGATTTGTAATCCTGTATGCGGAGATGAGTCCACTCGTACTGCGCACGGGGAAGTATGACATCTCTCCGATGTCTGTACCTCTCCTCGAGTGCGTCCCACAGCTCGTAAGGATCCTCTACAGTGAGGTACTCGTCCTTCAGGGTCGAGTCTAAGTGTTTCCTGATATATATAATGGCTTTCGCCTTTAATATATCAGAGACTTCCTCTGTATGAGGTGCTTCCACTGAAGCATCCTTGTCGGCTGAGGCAGTACTTGTTGTTGCCTTCTCAGTCTTTGTGAGACTGAAACCATGAGAGCGCAGATGGAACTTCAGGTCCAACTGCCAACTCAGGTAGTTTGACCCATCGACCTTCAGGACCGAGAAGTCGACATTTGCAAGTCTGGCCATTTGAATGATCTAGCAATATAGAAAAACAGCATGTATCATTTAAACTGAGTAAAATAGACATCCACGCATGTAATTCAAACATTTTTCATAACATGGATTGTATTAAAGTAAATTTAACATACATGCTTTTTACAATTTCGTAATGTGAATAATTAACAGAGGTTAACATTCACGCATGCTGTTAGGCAGTTTCATTGTAACATTAAACATGGTATTAAAATTAATTAACATCCACGCAATTAATGCATAAGCAATGAAAAAAGAAAATTACGTAGGACTATTGGGATCAGCCAGCCGACACCTAAATAAAAAGAAGCACAGTCCGAAGTTACATCAAAAATAGCATGAAAGATTAAAATACAACTCGGGAACTTCAGAGAGAAGCCCCTATCTTCATTGTGTGTACGCCTTCAGCTCCTTTTCGGTGTCCTTCGGTCTTCTTTTTACATTTATATCCCCACTTACAAATTTCTCTCAAAAAAAAGAAAAATTGCAGGAAATTAAAAGGTGTCGGAAACCTGGCTGATCCCTAAAAACATAGCCTAATTTGCACGTCCACGCAGATAATATATTTGAAACATACAACCACACAGATAATCAATCACAGGCATGTACAGATTAATAATCTAAATTGTGTGTGACGTGCAAAAATTTATTTTGAAAACTTTTACCTTTTGATCCATATTTTAATGTTTTATTTACCGCTTAAAACCCCTTTAAAATTTCTTTTAATTATTTTAGGCTTTTTAGGGCCAAAAATAAAAGAAGAAAAATTATTTATTGTTATGAATAGGACCCATTGGGCCTATTGGGTATCCACCCACATGAGTACCCATTATGAATACTATATAAAGGAGGCTAGGGGTTTCCTAGCCTCAACCCTTCTCCAAATCTGTTTCTCGTTCATAACACGTTATCAGCACGATCACGCTCGTTGGAGGAGACGGCGGCTCGCGGGAAAGGAGATCCACAAATCGCTCAGAAAAAGAAGATCGTAATCTTCTCAACGGGGAGAGAAAAGGGAATCCTTCACCAACCGTCGCCTAGATTCCTCGTCGAATCTAGAGGTAAAAATCCAAACTTTTTAGATCTAAACTTGCTTTTCTCATTAGATCTGCATGTTTTAGGATCAAAAAGTTCACAAACTCGGTTAAATTCAACATTTTTAATAAGATCTACATGTTTAAAACAATAAAAACTTGTTTTTTAAACGATCAAATTTGTTGAAAAATCCGATTTTTACCTCCCCCGCCTTTGATCCAAAAAAAAAAATCCGCACGCCCGTAGGGCGGAACGGCGGCGCGCTCTTTGCGCCGCCGTCGGAGAACAATCGCCGCGGCCGCGGCACTGTGCCGCGGCCTCAGGCCGCGGCCAGTCGCCGCGGCCTGCAGGCCGCGGCCAGTTGCCGCGGCCCGAAGCCGCGGCGGCCGCGGCCCGAAGCCGCGACCCCCGTGCCGCGGCCCGAAGCCGCGACCCCCGTGCCGCGGCCCGCCGCCACGGAGGCCGCGTTTCTGCGCGGCTAGCCGTCGCGGTGACACGCCGCGGGCCCCCCTAGGGTTTTCCGAAACCCTAACCCTAAACGGGCCAACTTTTCGGGGGAGGCCCAAATTAACCCTAATGGGTTGTTTTCATGGCCCAAAAAGCCAGAAAATTAGCCCATTTACATAAATAATTTTTCTTCTTTTATTTTTGGCCCTAAAAGCCCAAAATAATTAAGAGAAACTTTAAAGGGTTTTTAAGCGGTAAACAAAACATTAAAATATGGATCAAAAGGTAAAAGTTTTCAAAAATAAATTTTTGCACGTCACACACGTTCGATTATTTAAATTAATCTGTACATGCATGTGATTGATTATCTGCGTGGTTGTATGTTTCAAATATATTATCTGCGTGGATGTGCAAATTAGGCTATGTTTTTAGGGATCAGCCAGGTTTCCAACACCTTTTAAATTTCCTGCAATTTTTCTTTTTTGAGAGAAATTTGTAAGTGAGGATATAAATGTAAAAAGAAGACCGAAGGACACCAAAAAGAAGCTTAAGGCGTTCGCACAACGAAGATAGGGGCTTCTCTCTGAAGTTCCCGAGTTGTACTTTATTTTTTCATGCATTCATTTTTGATGTAACTTCGGACTGTGCTTCTTTTATTTTTCGGTGTCGGCTGGCTGATCCCCACAGTCCTAAGTCTTTTTCTTTCTGTTTCATTGCTTATGCATTAACTGCGTGGTTGTTAATTAGTTTTAATACCATGTTAATGTTACAATGAAACTGTCAAAAAAAACATGCTAAAATCACTTTAATATAGTTCAACGCCTATTGCTAGACTATATACATGCGATAATTTTTCTTTAAAAAATGCCTGCAGCATATAAATAGCATGTGTACATCATACTTGTTTCATTCAAATGTACATAATCTTTAGTTTACAAACTTTACATTATATGTATGATGGGCTCATGATATGACGATATTTATGACAATAAGACAATCATGATTTCAAAAGGTTTAATATCATATCCACTTTGACAAAATGAACCCGAAGTTCAAAAGTCAACACTCCCTCTCCCTAATAAAATAAATACGATGGTTTATGCGAAAATTATAATTGCTATCTTTATAAAAGATGCACACTTTGCGGTAAACAGATATATAAGATCCATGATCTATATAATCCAATATGGACACCAGAAGTTTTCCATAATACCGCTCAACTCTTTAAAAGAGTACTCTCATTTATTTTTACAAGGAAAGATTTTTTCTAGCCTTGAATATAAGCATACGCCTGAAGTCGTGGCTTAATGAATAAGTGAGAAATATATTACGCACCCACGTATTTGTTCCCCTCTGAGCATGGTAAACTATCCACATAAAATTTGAACGACTCAAGTAAAAGGCCTGAAGCTATACTCGAGCATTCAAATAGACTTTTTAAAAGTCCCTTATTAAAGTGGAAGTATAAATAATTTCCTCAAACCCCTGCTTATGTCTCCTTAGCAAGACTAATTATCATAGCCCATTATAAATAAGGAATATTGAAATCAGGGGAAGTTCAGGATCAAACATGACCTGAAATAAAAATAAGGAAAACTCAAAACAGGGGAAGTCTTGGATTAAATGGGAAAGGGAAGATACGATATACCTCGACATGGAGTAAGTAAAGGCAAGCCAAAATCAGACCAGAAGTTCTGATAAGAGCCATAATGTTTTTGCAAACATGAATATGCATTAACTTATGCCATATAAAAATACATACATATCTAGTCAAAACGACGAAAGTCTAATTGACCTTATTTATATTTTGCTACTCCCCGAGGACAAATAAATTTTGAAATCAAATCTATTGTCATAACATAAGTCTTAAATGAGCATAATTATTGTTGTATGTTTTCAAGAGCACACATCACACTATGTCACTTGTTGACTTATCATCAGTATTATTCCCTTGTATTTTTAATACATTTTACTTTACTGCGTATGTTTTGCTACCTTGAATACCCCTAAGAAATAATAATAAATAAAATGAGGATGCCATATACTCTCTGAAACTTATACAGTTTCAAAAAGGATATTCGTCAAAACGAAATCCCAAATGACTCAAGAAATAAATGAAGCCTGAAGCTTTGTCCCAAAATGATCCGCACAATAGTAAAAGTGAAGATGTAATCCTTCACAGTTTGAACACAGTTCAACTATTACCAGACAAAATTAACTTGAGCATTGTAATGGACTTTTCAAAAAGTGCCACATAAATTCAAAAGAGGAATTATTTTGGAACACCAGAAGTGTCCAGAATCGACCAACTTTGGATCGATATCACCTTGGAGTGATGATGCAAGACATCATCAACCAGACGAACCCGAAGATTCTTCAAAAAGGGTGAAACTTTCATTGTCCTATTCAAAAAGGAAAAATGATAATGAGATCATCTCCATTCACATGGACATTGACTCTCCTCACTTCCTCAAATGAATTTAAGATGATATACTATCATCATTAAAGATAATGAAGACCTTTAGGTCTCTTGAGAGTATTTAAGGGATATAAATAGGCTTCGTCCACTCCCTTAACCGGACTGATGATGTACCCTTGGTATACTCATCAATATATCCTCTAAATAAATGGTCATTATCCAACCACATTCTTTTATAAAAAGGTGGTAACTTTGGATAACACTGGGAAACTTAAATGTTTTACAACTGGAAAAATAACGAACACCCTGAAGCTTGTGTTCACACCCAAGTATGGGTAATATAAATCATTAAAATGATTTAAATGGATTTCTTATCCATTAAAAATCCAGTTATAGGTGAACACATGGGAACATGCAATTACATTGCAAACCATCAAAACGCATACTTAGAACCTATTTATATGAGTCTGATCACCTCATATAAACATTTTCCGAAAACCCCTGACGGGGGAAGCGTTTAGAGCACATCTTATAGATTGTGCCATGATGAGTAGACACCCCCATATCACCAATATAGACCATCAAAATACAGAACTATTTATCGGAAGTAAATATCCCAGATAAATAAAGTCTGAGCACTCTGAACAGGGGAAGCATTTAAATTCACTTCTCCTAAGACGTGCATTAATGATCCTATTTTAAAGATTTGATGAGATCCTGAAGATCCCTCAAAACTTTAATGTCCCAGAATCAGTTTCAACAGAAATACTACAATCATCCATGAGCCTAAAGCTCAAATGACCATTTAAATCATTAATACCTATGATCTGGTTATCATGAATTGTGATGAGATCCTGAAGATCCACACTTATGAAACTGTTAAAACAGTTATCAGACATAGTTACTGACAATATAGATATTGTCAAAACTTTCACATCCCTGCTACTAAAAATCCAGCTAGGATTGACATACCGAATATATTGGATGCAATCCACCAGTAGCAGAAGTGGATATCCTCAATGGATGAGAGGACATACCACTAGGCTCCAAAAAGAGAGATCTACTCCTGGAGACCGAAAAAACAATACCACCACAGGAAAGTGAGCTCAAATCCAGAACCTTATTGCAACTTGGTTGCTAAGGACCAATTCTGGATCTGTCCATATTCTTTACCCGTCCCAGAACCTTCACTTCTTTAACGCGTCGTGAAGGAGACTCCTCTGGGAGAAATCAAATGATTATAGTACGTACGGGGTGAGTTTTGGACAAGAAAGAACACCTTTTGTCGACAAATTCTCTCATATTTCATTTTGCCAGTTAAATATAAAATATTCATTCCAACAACTCTGCTTTGCCTGAAGCAAAGACAGAGATTTGGCCAAATTATAATAATGTGGAATGAGGCAATAATAAGGTGAGCTGGACTCACTTATGAAATATGAGGTGTTGGACCTGAAGTCCTGGTATCAAAAATGATATCAAATCCTGTGGGATAACTGAGTATTGAAGGAGAATTAAAATAAAATCGTTAGCTATAAGCATCTTAATTTGCTATATTTTTAGAGGTATAAATCGCTCAAACCAGGAAGTAATCAAGTAAGATGAGCTGAACTCACTTACAAGATGAATCTGATGCATCGACTGGTTTATGTCAAAGCGTAACCCAACGAATGGCAAAAAGAGGGAATTTTTGGTTGATGTTGCTATTGGATGTGACAACATCACCGATATAAAATTTCTTCAACTGCATGTACAAATTTTTTCTTTACTTTCCTTTTTCTTTTTGGGACACATATTAATAATATGATTAAAGGAAAGACAACCTAGACAAAGATCCTTAAAGGACTTATACTAAAAGGTTGTCGTTTGCACCTCTTAAAAACAGTATTGTTCTTAAGAGAGCAAATTAAAAGAATTGAGATTATTTTAACTCAAAACATTATCGGATCTCCTGAAGAGAAATCACCGAAATATCTGTTAAATCCTATCTATCAGATATGATATGAAAGCCCTAGCTAGGCATAAATTCTAGGTTTACAGATCATTAATCATCCTGAAGATGAATAATCATCCCGAAGATGAACTATTATCCTGGAAATGAACTATCATCCTGAAGATGACGTTAATTAATCATCCCGAAGATGTAAACTTCATACAATGATGATTGATGAAGAAACATTAATTTCATTCTCCACCAAATACACCTATTTAGTTGTATGGATATACATTAAAAGACCCCCCTTTCCGTTAGCTGGAAGAGGGGAAGAATATATATGGTCCAGAAGTACCTTAAGTGTCTTTGGAACACTCTTCTACCTGGCCAACTGCAAGCGTCTCTTTTGAGCGTTAGCAGTATAGCTATTAGCCAGGTACAGTGCAGTGCCCACAGCGCGCCACTGGACCAGAGATATGTAGCTTCTGCGCTATCTCCAAGGGTCGAGGAAAAATCCTCTATGTTAAATGTATTTGCATATGCAGGTTACAGATCATCGCGATGAATGGCATAAAAGGGACGTCCACCTCCTAAAGATCTACACAGAATCCTTCCAAGTCTACATCCTTCTACCATCCCGAGAAGCTCATCACCCAGGGAGCAGTTCAAGAACATACAAAGCCAGGTCCTGAAGTACCTTTGCAGATATTGACGATTGAGACGTGGAGCTGTCTACCAAGTTCGTAGCGCTCCTCCAGTCTCAGCTACTGCCTTATATGAGTGAAACTTGTATAGATGAGTGATGCTTGTACTTTACTTTTGCTTTCGGAATGTTGCTGATGAGATGGATGTATAGACACATAGGAGATAAATGTATGGATATATAGGAGATCTGCAAGCCTGAAGCTTGATCAGATTAGGGGGAGTCAACTGTAGAGTTGTACTCTTTTTCCTTGGCTAGTGGTTTTTCCCACAGGGTTTTCCATAGTCAAGGTTTTAATGAGGCAACCACATTGACTCTGGATCCAGAAGTATCCACCCCTCGACACATCCCCAAATCAGGGGAAGTTATGGAGTGCTGTACTCTTTTCCCTTCGCTATTGGTTTTTCCCACAGGGTTTTCCATAGCTAAGGGGTTTTAACGAGGCAGTTACCCTTAACTTGGATCCAGAAGTATCCACCCTTTAAGATACTCAGTGGTACTAATGAATCATTCAGTATTCATAAAGTCGAGTATACCACGTTGGTTGGATAAGGGGAAGTGTTATGAATAGGACCCATTGGGCCTATTGGGTATCCACCCACATGAGTACCCATTATGAATACTATATAAAGGAGGCTAGGGGTTTCCTAGCCTCAACCCTTCTCCAAATCTGTTTCTCGTTCATAACATTTATGTAAATGTGCTAATTTTCTGGCCTTTTGGGCCATGAAAACACCCCATTAGGGTTAATTGGGACTCCCCCGAAAAATTGGCCCGTTTAGGGTTAGGGTTTCGGAAAACCCTAGGGGGGCCCGCGGCGTGTCGCCGCGACGGCTAGCCACGCAGAACGCGGCCGCCGCGGCCTGAGGCCGCGGCTGCTAGCCGCGGCTTTAGGCCGCGGCGTGAGATCGCCGCCGGCGGCGCTTGTGAAGCGCCGCCGTTTCGCCCTACGGGCGTGCGGATTTTTGGATCAAAGGTTGGGGGTAAAAAACGGATTTTTCGATTATTTAGATCGCTAAAAACATATTTTTATTGTTTTTAGGCATGCGGATCTTAAAAAAATTTGATTTTTACCGTGTTTTTAAACTTTTTGATCCTAAAACATGCAAATCTAACGTGAAAAGCAAGTTTAGATCTAAAAAGGTTTGATTTTTACCTCTAGATTCGACAAGGGAATCTAGTCGACGGTTGGTGAAGGATGCCCTTTTCGCTCCCCGTTGAGAAGATTACGATCTTCTTGAATCTGAGCGATTGATGGATCTCCTTCCCCGCGAGCCGCCGTCTCCTCCAACGAGCGTGATCGTGCTGATAACGTGTTGTGAAGGGAAAAGTAGGAAAATAGGTGTAGATGGTTAAGAGCCCCATACCCTTGTATTTATAGCTTTCAATAGTGGGTTGGATACCCAATTGACCAATACGCCTATTCATGACACTTTTATCTTAATTTGGTATTTCCCGAGTTCAAGGGCCAAGCAAAGAATAATTTATTTATTTATTAGCAAACCTTGCCCTCTTTTTTCGTTTCTCTCTCCTTAAAAAAAACAAGCGGCCTCCTCCTCTCTCTTTCATTCTCCTCTTCTTCCCGATGAATCGACATCAAAACTTTTTTTAAAACACTTTAATCATCACTGTTGATTCTTGTATCTCCTCTCAAGATCCGGCAACGGTACGCAACCATCTCAATTTTGTCTTTTTTAATGCTTAACGATAGATCTCATCACAAATTCATATGATTCTGAATTTTTTTCATTTTTATTCTGTTGGTTGTTTGATGATAAGAAATTAAAAACGACTGAATTTTTATTCCAAAAAAAAACAAATTGTTAGCTATTATTGTGATTTGATGAATAAAGAGTAATACAGGAAGCCCTAAATGAATGATTTGGGCTGGATGGAAACAATTAAGAAAGATGTGATTAAAATGAAATCGAGATCTCCACCCAAATTAAATCTGATTAGATATTCACAATAGATTAAAATTGAGATCTTGGTGCAACAATTCCATTTACCCAATCTTGAAGCGCTGCTCATTTACACTCAGATTCAGGTTTATAGCATGTTTATCTTGATATGGTCATTGTTTGGTAGTCTTAATATTGTCATATTGGTTATAATCTGCTGTGCGGTGATTGTTGGCATCATCATCTAAATTGTCTCATATCCAATGTGGGTTTTCGTTATGGGCAAAAATTGAAAATCAGAAAGGTTGTTAAATCAAGTAATCTATTCCAACTGCTTGTCTGTTCGTACAGACATCATCATATTCGTACGACATCATCAAATAATCCTACCAGCACTAAATTTAGTATGCTATAAACACTTGATTCCAGTGCTATGTAATGATACGTCCGTTTGTTGATGTGTGAAATTAGTGTCCATTACTCTTGAATTGGAGGATAATGCTTTTAAGTTGGTTATGAGTGTGGGCAAGAGAGATCAAAATTATGGTAGGCAGTCAAGTAAGCTTCTAAAGGCTGAAGATCTTTTATCCACGGTAAGAATGTAGGCAAAGAGAGGGGATGAAAAGGGTTGCTATAGGAAAATGGATGGAATGTCCAAAGCACGATATGTGCCGAAGAGCCAAACTGGATCACGTTTCCGCCGAAAGGCCTCAAAACCGATGTTTGCATGTGAGCATATATTGAAGTAACTATATGTTCAAGTGAGATATTTTCATGGGAAGATTAAGAAGATAAGGAGGTGAGACCCATTGCATGTATAAAAGCCATACCAAATTGTGGATATAATTGACAGTATCTACAAACTTATTGTATGATAAATGTTAATTCCCACTATTTTGGAGGTGGTGAAGAAAGTGTTGGAATTGAGATGACAAACCAAACAAATTCCTCGCACAAGATCATGAATTGATAATCAAGGCTAATGCCAATTCTTTAAGGATCTTTGTGGAATTTGTTTTTATAGATAAGAGAATAGACGAGAGAGAGATAAATTTCTTTGGAGAAGGCTAGATAGAGAAAGGAAAATGAGTGAATGGCCTTTTCAGAAATATAGGTATGTGTATTGAGCAGAAAATAGCAATTTTGAAAAATTTTAGGTTTGTGTGCAAAGTCGACCTGTGTAGTGGGCAATTAGGTCTGTTCGCATATCAACTCCCTTTCCCGAGTCCAAGGGCCAAGCTAAGAATAATTTATTTATTTATTTATTAGCAAAATATTCCCTCTTTTGTTTATTTCTATCGCCTTAAAAAACAAGTGGCCTCCCACTCCTCTTACTTTATTTTCCTCTTCTTCCTAATGAATCACCATTAAATCTTTTTATAAAAACTTTAATCATCACTTTTGATGCTCTGATCTCCTCTCAAGATCCGGAAACGGTACGTAACCATCTCAATTTTGTCTTTTTTAATATTTAACGATAGATCTCATCACAAATTCATATGATTCTGAATTTTTTTTCATTTTTATTCTGTTGGTTGTTCGATGATAAGAAATCAAGAATGACTGATTTTTATTCCAAAAAAAACAAATTGTTGGCTATTATTGTGATTTGATGAATAGAGAGTAATAGAGGTAGCCCTAAATGAATGAATTTGGGCCGGATGGAAACAACTAAGAAGGATGTGATTAAAATTCAAATCAAGATCGCCACACAAATCTGATTAGATCTTCACAATAGATTAAAATTTAGATATTGGTGCAACAATTCCAATTGCCCAATCTTGAAGTGCTGCTCATTTATACTCAGATTCAGATTTATGGCATATTTACCTTCATATGTTTTTGGCAGTCTTAATATTGTCATATTGGTTGGCATCTGCTTGGGGGGGGGGGGGGGGGGGGGGGGGGGTTGCTTGTTGGCATCATCATATAAATTAAATTGTCTCGTATCCAAAGTGAGATTTCACCATGGGGCAAAATTTGAAATTCAGAAAGGTTGATAAGTTAAGTAACCAAATTACAAGCACTTATCTGTTCGTATAAAACTCATCTTATTCGTACGACATCATCAAATAATCCACCTAGCACCAAATTAATGTGGAAAGTAGTGTCCAGTACTCTTGAATCGGAAGATAATGCTTTTAAGTTGGTTATGAGTGTGGGCAAGAGAGATCAAAATGTCAGTCGGTAGTCACGTAGGTTTCTAACCTACTCTCATCCAACTGGCGAGCAGGCTGATGATCTTTTAGGCACAGAAAGGCTGTAGGAAAAAAGAGGGGATGAAAAGGGTTGTTATAGGAAAATGGATGAAATGTTCAAAGCACGATATGTGCTGAAGAGCCAAACTGAATCACATTTCCGCCGAAAGGAATCAAACTGATGTTTAGCAATAGCATGTGAGCATATCGAAGTAACTATACGATCCAAGTGAGATGTACTCATGGAAAGATTAAGAAGATAATGAGGCGAGACTCATTGCATGTATAAAAGCTAGACAAACTTATCGAGATAATTGACTTCATCTATAAACTCAGTGTAAAGATGAATGTTAATTCCCACTATTTTGGAGGAGGTGAAGAAAGCAATGGTTTAAATCGGCGGGTTACCTTTACAATTTTGCGCCATTCCTTTCCAATATTATGTTTGTGGCCGTGTTGTGTTTGTGCCAACATGTCCACATCCTTCGACCACACTTGTACATTTAGAATTGAAGATACGAGAACTCCTCCGTGACAGAAGGAAGCCAGTCTAAGTAGTAAGTACATGGTCTAGTGCTTTGCAGGTTTCACTGACTGGTATCTTCATTTTGTTTCATTAGAGTTTATTTGCAGGGCATATGTTGTAATGTCCTTAGCATCTGTATGCCTGTTGATTGCTTCCCAGCTTTGTATTTACTAAATTAACTGTCAATGTACTATATTTGCCTTTGTATTTCTTAATTCTTATAGCTTGATATTATTATTGATGCGTTGAGACTTATGTCATCTGTATATATGTAGGAACTCTAACTCATGGACTACGTTATGTTTGATATTATCATGGAATACATATATATGTTTCATTGTCTTTCATAATTCTTATGCCTATGTTATGCTTGCTATAATCATGGATCTGATAAAATATCACATATGCCTCAAATTCATGGAATAGAAATGGAGGATCAGAAATTAATCAAAGCGATCCTAGGTTTGGCAGTCTCCAAAAGCTTTGGATACGTTGAACTCCAATATGATTTTTTTAAAAGAAAAAATCTAGATTGCAAAAATTTTGAGACTGATGTTCTAAACCTGTACTGCATGAAAGAGTATCCAAAGAATCATAAAGGTACATTCCCTCAAATGATTGTACTTCATCCCTCAAATGATTGTACTTCATAAAGTAGTGACATTAAAAATATCTAGGTTCTGTACCCGGACATCCTTTTAGTTTGCGAGTTACTATGCTCACATACCTAATTGCTACTTACGCAGACCTACTTTGCACACAAACCTAAAATTTTTGAAAATCGATATTTCTGCTGAACACACACACATGCATTTTCGAAAAAGCCCTTCAGTCATTTAATGTAAATTCACTCTTCTTGCTACTTACCACTTTGCTAATAGTTTCCCCCTTCAGCCAATTAGCAATTAGTACTTAATGAAATTTAAGTTAATTTTTTTTTTTTTTTTGGGGGGGGGGGGGGGAGAGAGAGAGAGAGAGAGAGAGAGAGAGAGAGAGACTCTTGCTATTAATTTCCTTTGATGGGCTTAGGGTTTGTTCGACCGAGACTCTTGCTATTAATTTCCTTTGCTGGGCTTAGGTTTTGTTCGACAATGGGGTTTTGATTCCCGGAAAACAAGTTTACATTGAGATTTACAAACTAAATTCCAACTACAAAAATTCCTGGAATTATTTTGTTTTTTTTGTTTTGCCTTTTTTCTTTCTCTTTTATTCTTCCTCTCCTTCTCTACAACCCCCACCTACCACCATCACCTCCTCTAAAATTGGTCTCCAAGAAGGGAAGCTACACCACTACCACCACCACCACCCTTTTTTCTTTCTCTTTCATTCTTCCTCTCCTTCTCTACAACCCCCACCTACCACCATCACCGCCTCTAAAATTGGTGTCCATGAAGGGAAGCTACACCACCACCACCATCACTCGGGTGGCCTAGGAGGAGCTGGACTGTCTTGGCATCTTCTCTTTTTCCAGACACTCTAGAGAAAGTGTTTGTCTAGAGAAAGAACAAACACGTACATTGAAGGCAGCTGTGAATTCAAGGAAGAGCTGGACTGTTCTGCATCATCGCCTTCTCTCTCTCTCTCGACCTCCCCCCCCCCCCCCCCCCCCACACACACACTCTCTCTCTCTCTCTCTCTACTCATGTTGAGGGTATATTGGGGGTTTTAAAAAGGCTATAATTGGTATTTAAAAATTAAGTGGTCTGTGTATGTATCAATTAGGTCTGTGCGCATAGTAACTCCCTTTAGTTTTAAACTTGAAATAATAATGAGAGCCAAATTCACACAAAAAAGAGAAACCGGTCCCTCGTTGTTGTTTATTTTTCTTTCATTTGGACTCCATTGCTCTTTCCTGCCATCCAACCTTAAATGTTAACATAATTATCATTGATGAAAAAATATAGTGAAAACCCATGCTGTCATTTTCTTCTAATGCAGCATTTGGTGACAGGTACAATTCAATTACTAATCAAGCTATGAACACGCTATCTCCGCATCGAAGATCTTCATCATTTAAAAAGCATCGAGATGAAATGTTTAGTTGGTCTGCTCTTCTCGAGCGTCATCGCTTCCTCTTGACGATGATGGTTCTTCTGTTGTTCCTTTGCACCATCTATCTCTACTTTATGGTCACATTGGGGGATAAATATCCATGTGCTGGATTGTCGGGTGCTGAGAAGGTGCAATGCGAGGCCAAATCTTCTTCGGTGCACAGCGGAAAGTTGAAATTCTTTTGAACGATCTCCAAGCATTAGTTTTTAAAGGTTATTTGTATTCTCACTATATTTGGAATTTTGGATTTCCTGGGTATGCGTTTGCACTAGTCTAATTTGTTGCATATCCACTATAGTGTTGCAACTGTACTATTACTCGAATTGTACTCATTTATAGCATGAAAACTCCACAAACAAGCTGCAACTGTACTATTACTTGAATTGTACTCATTTATAGTATGCAACTTCCATAGAATGTCTAGCTTTCAGAAAGCCGAATCTCTTAGTACACATGAATCTGCTGAGACGTATAGATTTATGAGCAAAAGGAGACTGCTTATAAGAGCCATTAGTGGTTTTTTTTTGACAAAAATTTTTATGTAGACATTTAGAAAAGGTGAACAAAATCCGTTGCGTTCAGAGATTGAACGACGAAGGACACAGATGATCTACACCGAACAGCAGAGTTTTGAATCAATCGATGCCAAGCAAATGCAGAACGCTTGGTAGCCGGTGAGAGGATATCTGCACATTATTAGGAAAGCGTATTAAATTTTCGTGTTTTTCCTTTCAAGGAAACCAGAAATCTTTCAATGGATGGATCTTATTTACCTAAAATCCATCACATATTTCGACCTCCCAATCTTTCCCAGCTGCAGAAGCGTCTGCTTTCCTTTTTCCTATGGAAAACAACAATGTTGAGTATGATTTCATGGAAATACTTGCAGCAACTTGCTGACAAGAGTCCAACTTCATTACCTCCATTGTCAGCTGGAAGTTCTTCACAGAGGTCTGAATTTTGGCTACCGGCCTTCCCGCCCTCTCTCTGAACTCTAGCTCGTACCGCTTGGTTGCCTGTCGGTTGCATGAAACGATGAAGCATGAACTAAAGATTTAAGAGTTGGGTTGCTTGCTGTTGATGGGAGTAAGATTACATTGTTGTAGTATGGCTCCCTTGAGAAGAGCTGTTGAGATCTGTTCCCTTTCTCCTCCCAGTTCTTCGGGAGTCCATTGACGTGGTTGATCTGACAAAGCTCACAACATTTGTTGTCAGTTTCATTCGGAGACGATGGCAGAGGATTTCGATTGGTTTCATATGTTCACCTGGGCAGCGGCCGTGTTCTTCAGCTGCATCGACTGTTGTTTTGGTATCCATGCCTTCATGATCCTGAAGCTCCCTGCAAGCGTTGTTATCGTAGGCACAAATCTGCAGCACAATTAGACATGACAGTTAGGACACAGCATCGAAAGGCACAGGAGATCGAAAGAGAAGTTGTCTTACGCTACAACACCAAGAAGTCTCTTCGATTGAGTTCTCAAGGGATCTCGCGCTCTCCCCTGCAATCACAATGAACAACAAATTTCGTTATTTGAGTCAAAACATGTAAACAAAACTGCCAGATTGTTGGAACTGCTGCTTCAACCTGATCCCATATCTGGAATTTTGAACCCATGAGATTGGCTGTTAGGGTCCCCAGGAAGCTCTCATCGGAGGTGCAGAGCAGCCCTTTAGGATTCTGAGCTACAATGAACTTGGATCGGCCGTTGTGCCTCCTGTGCCGAGCGACAGCCAGCTTCCGATCTTGACGCCCGTGCCCCTCCTGTTTGCATGATCAAGCGTTGTATAAGATGGGCTGAATCAGCACTAATCATGCTGAAGTTCTTGCTTGTTGCCGGAAGAGGGGGGCAAAAAACGCTGACTCCTTGTAGTTACATAGAGCTTGAGGGAGGGTGTTGGCCTCAAAGGCTCCCTTTGATGTAAATACATGCTCTTCTTTGTTTAACTTGTAGACGTAGCTTTCTACTTCAAACTGTGTTGCTAAACTAGGACTAAAATTTTGAGTTAACCCTATTCGACTTATATTCAAAAGGGACGTTTAGGGATCGTTTTAGAGAATGGAGAACTCAAGTTACTTTGCCTCAAACGTAAGGCAGAGTAGAGTATGAAAAATGTTTTTTTTCTTTCTGCCTCCAAAATGGAGGTAAGGACCAAGCGATTACAGGCTAGAAAGGTACATCCCGCAATCTTTAACTGTGTTTCCAAAGACGGACTCTAAGAGTATTACCAACCGGCCACCACACTCCATATATGCAAGTTTGCCAAGTTTGCAGTTTTTTGCCCTTCAATCAGAGCATCTCCAAGTTTGCATTATATTATAGAGGATTGGGTTGGAATATTCCAAAAATGTGCCTTAAATGGAGTGTTGGAAATGAAAAGGAGCTCCAATCCAACCCTCCATATTCCTAATCCATTTTATTTTTAATAAATTGAGAAATTAAACATTGCATAATAATTAATATTATCTTAATTTAAAAATTTTACTATTAGAAAGGTCTCGTTGAAAGCTTTAAAATGAGCCTAATATTTATTATTTTTAATGTTAATATTAAAATAATAATTTATTAAGTTAAAAATTAGAAATACAAATTGGAATAACGAAACATATGTGGATCTATTTAATCCCCAAAGGAAACTACAGTCTGAAAAAATAAAGACAAACATAAATAACATGTCGAAAAACAAAATAGCCATCAATTAATAGTCTGATAGGTTAATATTGTCATAATTGACGCTTCCTTTATGATCTCTCACCGGATCTCCATACGTGTTTCCTCCCACAGATCCAGATCCTCCAGTAAATTGAGAAAATCCTCTTGCTCCTCCAAGAAACTGAGAAAATCCTTGCAGATCATTCGAATGACTTCCGTATTCGTTTTTGTTAATAATTTCTTGTTTTTCGTTAATAGTATGCACGTTCTCCTGGATCAACATCTTATTTAAATCTATTTTCTATATTTTCATATCCTCAATATCGCGCTCAAGAGCTAATTGTCGATCACGTTGTTCAAATCGTTTAGCTCGCAATTCTAGTTTTTTCATTTCATTTTCAAGTTTTATCAACATGATCGGTTGCATTTTTTCCTTACTAACCTCACGTTTCTCATTTATTTCCTTTATATTAGAAATAATTACATCCTCGGAGTTAAACTCAATTGATTGCATTCTTTCATCTTTTCCTTCTTTCTTCCATTCGGTCGACTTGTCGAAATGTTATTAGGATACTGGTCATCATCCATGATTGGAAAATCTCCATTCCCTGTGTTGACATCAATTGCATTCTCTGAGTTCGCATTCGATGAAGAGAACACGTCCCTTAAACATGCAGCTTTTGGTTCCTCCCACTTCTCGACATCTTTGATGATCAGCCAAACATGATTAAGCTGAAATCATTTATTTTCTCTTATCATTTCACCATACATAGTTATAGCTTTTGTAATCTAACCAAAATAATTTAAATAAAATAAGGATCAACGTGCTAGAAAGTGTTGAAATGAAAATGAACTACAAATTTGAAATTAAATACTTACTATATCCAATTCAGAAGTGCATCTTGGATTCAATCGCTCAATTTGTCGAATGCAACCTCGAAATTTGTTTATAACATTCTTAATATATTCCATACGGCTTTCCAGAGATCTGTATGTTTTTTCCATCACCTACCTTTTCATTGAATAATGTTATGATTCTTTGGCACAACTTATCTTTCTTTTGATTTGTATCCAAGACTGGATATTGGAAGATATGAAGCCATTCTTCGCATCCTCTTGTTGGCTGAAAGCCTTTTCTCGAATAACAACAATTGGAAATGAAAAATGAACTTAATAAGGTGAAAAGAGTTGTAACCAGAACTATGTAAGAATGCTACTATTTATAGGAATGATATAACGAGAATTCAATGTAGAAAATCCATTGTAGCGAGTCCAAATATTCATGTCATTCAATATTGACACGACATATAATGTTGATATGCCATCCAATGTTGATACGACATCCAATGCTACTATTTGATATGATATCCAATGTTTAAACGCCATCCAATGCTACTGTTTGATATGTCATCCAATGTTTATATGACATTTAATGTTGGGTCAAAAAGAATGAAATTTTATTTGACAAACCAATATTGAGAATCCAATGCTACCCAAGTCATAAGAGTATGATATATTTGTGTTCTATATTTATCACATTATATGTTTCATTAAAATATGAGTTTTTCAGATGAACTATCTTAGCCCAGCTCTTCGTCATCTTTCGATGGCGAGACTATCGATCTTTGCTTTCAAGAATTAGCTGAGATATTTGAGGAGGAAGTTTTAAAACAACTTTATGATCGTCATCTTCATGAGAACATGACTACAAAACATTAAGGCTCAATTCCTGGACACGTGGTAATCAACCGTGAAAGAGAAGAATGTAACTCTCGACTATGTCAAGATTATTTTTATAAGAACCATACATATGGGAAAACCTTTTTTCACAGAAGGTTTCGATGTCGAAAGAATCTGTTCATTTGCATTGTCAATGGAGTCAAAGAGCATGACTATTTCTGTGCAGAAAAAACAATTTAGGTAAATTAGTATTATCAACTTTACAAAAGATAACATCAGCGCACCACAAGTTAGCATATGGAACTTCGGCAGATATTAGTGATGAATATATTAGGATTGACGAGTCAACCACAATTCAATGCTTGAAAAAGTTTTGTCGAGTAATCATAGAAGTGTTTGGAGAAGAATATTTGAGGCATCCTACTCCATACGACATTGCAAGACTGCGAATAAAAGGCGAAGAACGAGTATTTCTGGAAATGTTTAGTAGTCTTAACTGCATGTTCTCACACTTCAAATTTGCAGATATGCTACAATACACCCTGCAATTTTTCCTAAGATATCATAATTAGCCAGATGAGCTTTACATTGTGCCAGTTTGTCAAATAAATTTGACGATTGCATTGCATTAATATTATTGTTTGATCCAGGTAATCCAAAATAAGCATGCCATATCTATAAGTCAGTTGCTGGTTTGCAGATTTGCTACAATATCCTTGCAAATTTTTCGAAGATATTATAATTAGCAGGAGGATCATTTACCTTGTGCTAGTTTGTCAAATAAATTTAATGATTGCAGTGTATTAATATTATTGGTAAATCCAGATAATCCAAAATAAGCATGACATTCCATAAGTCATACGATTTTGCGGCCTCAAGAATATTCGTCAGTCCTCCTTGACGTCCTCGTTAATGTCACGTTCAAGCAGTTGGACAATTTTTTCATGCCCAGTGTATGCAGTCAAGACTATTTAACATTCCCAGAAAACCCTCGTTCTTTGCCTTTTCTTAGCACTCTTGTTGGAGTAGGATGCCTCAAATAATCTTCTTCGAACACTTCTATGATTGCTCGACAAAACCTTTCCCATCATTAGATTGTGATTGACTCGTCAATTCTAATATATTCATCACTAATATCTATCGAAGTTCCATAGGCTAACATGCGATGTGCTGCTATTACCTGCTGTAAAGTTGATAATCTTAATTTACCTAAACCGTTTTTTCTGTACAAAGAAATTGTCATGCTCTTTGACTCCATTGACAATGCAAAAGAACAGATTCTTTTGACATCAAAACCTTCTGCGAAAAAAGTTTCCACATATGTATGGTTCTCAGGAAAATAATTTTGTCAGAGTCGAGAGTTACCTTCTGCTCTTCCACGGTTGCTTACCATATGTTCAGGAATCAAGCATTTATGTTTTATAGTCCGGCTCTCTTGAAGATGACGATCATATAGTTGCTTTAAGATTTCCTCATCCAAGAATGGAAGCAAAGATCAAAAGTCTCGCCATCAGAAGATAACGAGGAGCTGGCCTAAGATAGTTCATCTGAAAAACTCATATTTTAATAAGATATGACAGACATAGAACACAAAGATATCATGCTATTATAACTTGGGTAACATTAAATTATCAACATTGGTTTGTCAAATAAAATTTCATTCTCTGACTCAAAATTGGATATCATATCAATATTGGATTCTACAACATTATATGATATATCAAATAGTAGTATTGGATGACGTATAAACAAGGGATGACATATCAAATAGTAGCATTGGATGACGTATCAACATTGGATGACGTATGAACATTTGGATTCCAACCATTGGATTCTCTTTATACCGTTCTTATAAATAGTAGCATTCTTACATAGTTCTGGTCATAAGTCTTCTCACCTTACTAAGTTCATTTTCCATCTCTAATGGTTGCTATTCGAGAAAATACCTTCAGCCAACAAGATGATCCAAGTCTTTTGTGAGGCATAACTTCATAAGTGATGGAAAAGAAAGATAAGCTGTGGTAAAAAATCACAACATTATTCAATAAAAAAATAAGTGATGGAAAAAGAACATACAGATCTCTAGAAAGTAGTATTGAATATATTTAAAAAGACTAAATAAATTTCGAGGTTGCATTCGACAAATCAAGTGACTGAATTCAAGAGGCTCCTTTGAATTAAATATAGTAAATATCTAATTTCCAATTTACAGTTCATTTTTCATTTTCATTTTAACACTTTTTAGCACTTTGACCCTTATTTTGTTTAAATTATTTTGGTTAGTTTACGAAAGCTATAACTATGTATGGAGAAATGATTGGGAAAAAGAAATGATTTCAGCTTAATCATATTTGGCCGATCTTCACGGATGTTGAGAAGTAGACAGAACCAAAAGCTACATGTTCAAGGGAGTGGTTCTTTTCATCGGATGCGAACTCGAAGAACGCAATGGATGTCAACACAGGGAATGAAGAGTTTCTAACCATGGGTGATGACTAGTCTATTAATAAAATTCAGCAAGTCGGCCTATTGGAAGAAAGAAGGACAAAATGAAAAGAAGGCAATCGATGGAGTTTAACTCTGAGGAGGAAATTATTTCTAATATAAAGGAAATAAATGAGAAACATGAGGTTAGTAGGGGAAAAAATGCAACAGATGGTGTCGGTAAAACTTGAAAACTGAAAATAAATTAGAAATGTGAGCTATACAATTAGAACACTGTGATAAGTACTTTTGAGCGCGATATTGAGGATAGAAAAATATTGAAGATAGATTTAAGTAAGATTGTTAATCTAGGGGAACATGCATACTATCAAAGGAAAAAGCAATAAATTATTAGCAGAAACAAATACAGAAGTCATTCAAATGATCTGCAAAGATTTTCTCAACTTTTTGGAGGAGCAAGAGGATTTTCTCAATTTGCAGAAGGATCTGGATTTGTAGGAGGAAACACGTATGGAGATCCAGTGAGAGATCATGAAGGAAGGGAAGGTTACGACAATAATAACCTATCAGACTTTTAGTTTATGGCAATTTTGCTTTTCGACATGTTATTTATGTGTCATACTTTTTTTAGAATGTTATTTTTGAATGTAGTTTCCTTATGTTTTATTATTTCAATTTGTATTTTTAACTTTAGTTTAATAAATTATTACTTTAATATTAACATAAAAAATAATAAATATTAGGCTCATTTTAAAGCTCTCAACGAGGCCTTTCTAATAGTAAATTTCTTAAATTAAAATAAATTAAGAAATATTAATTATTATGCAATTTTTAATTTCTCAGATCATTAAAGATAAAATGGATTAGGAATATGGAGTGTTGGGTTTGAGCTTCCTCTATTTCCAACACTCCATTTTAGACGAATTCTTAGAATATTCCAACTCAAACTTCCATAAATAAAGGGTTGGATTGGAGATGTTCTATGGCTCCATTTAGAAACACAAGTTAGTCAGCATTTGCCAAAATTTTGAGGTGGCTCACCTATTTTTAAAGATAGTAGTGCTTGAAACCATTTCGGAGATTAAATACCTTCAAAATTTTGGTCTAAAAAGTGGAGGCAATGAAAATCCAACCTGACCAGAGATTTTCTCTATCGCCACATCAAATTTTGATCAAAAATCAAACTCTATCCATCAAAAATGAGCATAATAATATCAAAAAAAAGGGGAAAGAAACCTCACATTGGTATATAGAGAGTAGAGACACGATCCCTTCATCTCTTTTGCAGATTCCTTGACTATGATGCAAGTGCACCTCCCAACATCTAAAGGCAGCGGCCTACACAACAATGACCTGGAAAAAAAATTCCAAAAAAATTAAAAAACAAATAAATCAAAGAAATTGAGGGATTTTGGCAGCCTAACACCTGTTGGGGAGGGTGGACCACGAGGAGGCCGGGGCCGCCTCGGAGTCCGAGAAGTCCCACGCGTCGGACGACGCCGCCTTTGAACGCGGGCCCCGCAGGCCCGCGCCGCCGAAGAGGGCCGGGCCCGGCTCGTCTAGCTTCATGCATAGCTGGAGGGAAGACGGCTTGAGGGGCTTGGCCTGGGCCTGGTCTTTCTTGATCGTCCTGAAGGAGGCGCAGCCGGCGGTGACGACCGCCGCGACGGGGGCCACATTCTCCTTGTTGGTGGGTGAGAGGCTGACGAGGGGGTTGAGGTAGAGAGAGCTGTATAAAGATTTAGAGGAATTAGGGGTTTGAGAGAGCAAAGATGGCTTCTTTGTGCCCGTCATTTTTGAAAGGGGGCGAGAGGGGGAGAGATCAGAAATTGATTGAGCCGGTATTGTTGTTCTTGATTCTCAAAACGAGAGAAAGAGAGAAGAGTTTGAATTTTGAATTTGTGATTGGGAATTGTGCAGTTTAATTAACGGTCGCATTGTAAGGAAAGTCAATGGTTTGGAGTTTGCTTTTTTGTTTTTTGTTTTTTTGTTGGGGTTTGGGACTGTGGAGAACAGCTCCGCCGAAGCTCCAACTGAGGGAGAGAGGTAGTAGGTTTGAATTGATTTTGGGCTCATGGGCCGATGATCTTGTTATATGCCCTAGGGCATCTCAGCACCAGAAACATACGAAAAGCCCATTAAAGGCCCATTTGACATCCGGACAAAAAGCCTAATCTAATCCCTGCCAACAAACGAGTGGCTGGTATTCGGCGCCAAAAGCCCAACAAACACAGCACCTGCCACGATGACTCGATGGCTTGAATCGAATGGCGGCCACCTCGATATCTCCCGCCGCCGCTCTCTTTCTCCGCCGCTCAGCGTCCTCACTCCCCAGCGCTAGGGTTGGGTTTAGCGTCAGGGCTAAGGCTATGGCAACCGAGGCGGCGGTGGTCCCCGCGGTTATCGTCGGAGGCGGGAGGGTCGGCAGGGCGCTTCAGAGCATGGGCACCGGTGGCGACGTCCTCGTCGGGAGAGGGCAGCCGGTTCCCGCCGACTTCGACGGCCCGATTTTCGTCTGCACCCGGAACGACGATCTCGATGCCGTGCTCGAGGTCACTCCCGCTTCTCGATGGGACGGTAACTGTTGCCCTACTGAGACCCTAAGATCGGATTTTGTTGACGTTCTTCATCTAATTGTACAGTTGTGGCCTTAATCTTGCGAATTGCACTTGACTCTAGCTTGATGAGATTGTGCCTGGTGCATTCTGATGCTGGATTTATTGAATTTCTGAATCTAGGGCTGTAATTGATATTCCCGACGTGCACTTACAATTTAGGAGCAAAAGAAAGGATACAAGGATATCAAGTTCTAGATTTTTTCCAATTACAGTTCTCTTGCATCAAAAATCTAGCCGTGCATTTGTTACTAGTTGTTCTCATCAAACATTGGGAGACATGCTAATACAAGTGAAATGTCCGATTGGGAAGTTCATATAAGATTATTCGTTAGCAGTAGTTTACATTATAAATGAATTCCCAGCTCCATTTCAATGTTATATGTTTCCGTGCCTCCCGTTGCTTCATATGATTAAAAAGATGTTGCAGGTATAAACTTATTTGTTTAATTTAAAACCATTTCTGAGAGAGAGCAAAAACTCATTGGTTACAAGTAATCGAAAGAAACTGAACTTCAATTTCCAATGTACCCCAAAAAAAAAAAGAAACTGAACTTCTGTACCATGTCATATAACCATGTGCATTGCCTCTAGTTTTGAAGCTTTCCCAAAATACCTGAGATCTCATTTTTTTCGCAGACCTGGTGTTTTTCCAGAACGGAATGATGGATCCATGGTTCCAAAGCAAGGGGTTAAATGATGCTAACCAAGTCCTGGCTTACTTTGCGGTGTCGAAACTTGGGGAGCCTCCTATTGATGGGAAGACTGATACTAATCCTGAAGGATTGACTGCTGCATTTGGTAAATGGGCTTCAGTTGTGGCTGATCGGCTACATAATGGAGGCCTCTCCTGTAAGGTATGATTTTCCTGTAAATACTTAGGAGATGCTTGGTTGATTATGCATTTATATACAAATTTTGCTACAAAAAGTACCTGGAATGTGTAAGTTTTTCTGGTGCTAGAAACTAATAAATCCAAATTGTTCTGAGGCAATTGGGATTTGAAGCCTATTAGCCTTGTGATTTATGTTTATTATTTCGGTGAAGTGGTTATGTTAAAATTTTATTTGAATTCATCCAGATGCGAAACACCAGACATGTTCAGATTGTACATGAGATATCACAACAATCATGCTTCTTTGCGGCACCATAAATTTCCCTGAAAATCAATACGTCTACTGATGGCTAACATTATCTTTTGTTTGTAAGGTTGGTTAGATTATCTTGGATTTAAGCCTACCATTTAAAGATAAACTTAAGGACATAAGTTAATGCATTTGTATTATAATTGTAACAATAGTGTTACATAATAAGTGTTGATTGAGGGTCAATGTTTGAAAACTCATTATCAATAGCGATATCAAGCAGTGATATATAGTATCGGTACATGCAGTATCAAAAGTCTTATGCAGTATGCATCATATGCATTATACTTCTGGTATATGATGTTTTTAAAATATCATAGAGATTATTAAAATTCATAAATATAGCTAAATTAATTATACTCAATTTTACAAATTTTTGCGCTAATTTGTGGTGATTTCATGATGTAACATAGCATAATGCAACAACGGTATAAGAGTCACATGTAAAATAACAGTAATCCAAATTATAAACGATTATTATTACAAAGTTCAATGAATTTTAACATATAAAGTACATTAGTCCTTTCAACATGTGACATTGCAAGCAGTTAGGCAACAATATTATATAGTAATATTATCACTACAAAAGTAGAATTTGTAGGCATGTATTGTTAAGGTGGTGAGGTAGCAGGGAAGGGATGTCAAATATGATCTGTATGCTTCTTTCTTTTCTACCAAGTTGTTTTTCTTTGAAACACATGGATCTGACAATTTTGAATGTATATTGGAAATTTTTGGCCAACACATATAAAACTGCCCGATATTTTGTCTTTCAGTGATGTGGAAGCAGTATTGGTTATTCCAGCAATTTTCCTACAACCTTTTATTGCCATCTTGAAAACTGATCTGTCATGCCAGTGCATATCGGTATTGTCCAAGCTTTACCACCTTGTTAAGAAGTGTTTCTCCCTATGGTCTGTTTGATTATGTAAATTGGACATCTATAATTTTTCAAGAGTTTAATGGAAATCAACTGTCGAAGGAGGGATTTCCTCCTTGATAGCTTAAGTTTCTCCATCTCAGCCGCGCATTACGGACTGAGAAGGAAAGGGGTCTTATTTGAAAAAGTTTGTATGGGTTTGCAAATAAGCACCTTGATACGATTCGGAGATCGAATCAATCAAATCAGCGTTTCAAGGTGGAAAAAAATTAAATAGGTGGGATTTTTATGAGAATTATAATGCGAAGAACGAAGAATTAATAGATAACTGAGCCTCTTTCGAGAGGAGACTCGCTCTCCCGAACTTTTGATGAACGGACAAAAGTCTAAAATCCTTCACGAAGGATGCCTAAGTGTTCTTCGACAAAATAAGCATGAAAAAAATAATAAAGGCGGCTTGCCCTAATTAAATAGAAAAGAGAGGATTTACTAATCTAGTCTGAAAAGACTAGAATAACCCTAGACCCACTAATCCCATTACGCGGTGTCCCCACGCCTCCTACGCCGAACGTACGTCACCAAAGGTGGGCCCACATCTTTAAAAGGCGGGTGCGTGCGTGGTAATGATGCGCCCGCATCAATACCCCCCTAAAAGAGCCACCTTGTCCTCAAGGTGGAAGTCGGGGAACTGCTTCTGGATCACGTTGTACGCCTCCCATGTAGCATCGCAATCTGGCAATCCCGTCCAATGTATCAGCACCTCCATACGTCTGCTCAGTCCCTAGCGGATGGCCCGAACCTCCAATGGCTCCAACAGCACCTCCATATCCTCAGTCAGGGTGGGCGGTAGCGTAGATGACACTGTATGCTCTCTAATGACACGACGAAGTTGCGACACATGAAATACTGGATGTATCGTAGCCGTCGGGGCAATCTCAACCTGTATGCCACTTGGCCAATCTTGGCCGCAATCTCAAAGGGCTCAAGGAATCTAGCCGACAGCTTCTCATTCCGTCTCCTCGCTAGTGATCTCTGTCTGTAGGGTCTCAGCTTCAGATATACCATATCTCCCTCCTGAAAGTGCACATCACCACGATGTCTATCTGCTCTAGTTTTCATCACCTGCTGAGCCCGTAACAAGTGCTTCTTCAGCTCCTCTAGCATACCCTCCCTCTCCTCCATGTAATCCTCCACTTGCGACACTGGTGTCTGTCTGTCCCCAAATCGAAGCAACTCTGGTGGGTCCCTCCCGTACAACACCCGAAATGGTGTTGTCCCTACTGCTGCGTGGTACGAAGTATTGTACCAATACTTCGCCCACGCCAACCACCGATGCCACTGCCGAGGTGTCTTAGACGTAAAACACCGCAGATATGTTTCAATGCTGCGATTCACTAACTCCGTCTGTCCGTCTGTCTGAGGGTGATAGGCGGTACTCCTCTTCAACACCGTCCCCTTGATCGAAACAGCTCCCGTCAAAACCCACTCATGAACACCTTGTCCCGGTCAGACACTGTAGACGTTGAGACCCCATGCAGCCGTATCACCTCCCAAGTAAAAGCTGTAGCCACTGAAACTGCCGTGTAAGGGTGTTTCAGCGGTTCGAAGTGAGCATACTTACTCAATCTATCCACCACCACGAATATCACGGTGTACCCCTCATATCTGGGTAGCACATCGATGAAGTCCATCGTCACCTCCGCTCACACCCGCTCAGGAAACGCTAAGGGCTGCAGCAACTCTGCCGGCGCCATGGCCATGTACTTGTAACGCTGACAAACGTTATAGATGGCAACCAAGCGGGCTATCATCTTCCTCATACCTGGCCAGTAAACCTCCCGAGACATCCGCATGAATGTCTGTTGCACCCCGGAATTACTCCCAATCACCGAATTATGAAACTCCGAAACAATACTAGTATGAAGGCTGAAGTCTGTGGTAATACTAACCGCCCCTGGTACAACAGCCTCCGCCCCTCTAGAGAGTACCCCTTCGACTCCTCTCCGCCTCCCTGTAGCCGCTCACGGATCTGTCTCAACTCTGGATTGGCCTCTGCCTCCTGCAGCATGGGATCCCAGTCTAACCACATCGGTAACGAAAGTGCCCTCAAGTGCACCACCTCCTCTCTGCGGGATAAGGCGTCAGTCGCCTTATTCTCCAAACCCGGTCTGTACTCAATGTCGAACTGGTACCCCACCAGCTTTGATAGCCAACGCTGATGCTACTCAGTCACCAACCTCTGCTTCAGTAAATACTTCAGGCTGCGCTGATCTGTCTTGACCACAAACTCTTTCTCCAACAGATAGGGCCGCTGCTTCTACACTGCTAACACGATAGCCATCAGCTCCCTCTCGTACACAGATTTCAACCGTGCTCTAGCCGAAAGTACCTGGCTGAAATAGGCTATCGGCCGCCCCAACTGCATCAAAACCGCCCCCAACCAACGCCTGATGCATCAGTCTCCGCTACAAATGCGATGCTGAAGTCAGGTAGCGCCAACACAGGAGCTGTCGTCATCGCCACATTCAAGGCCTCAAATGCCTTGGTCGCCTTCTCTCTCCACTGGAACCCATCCTTCTTCAGCTGATCAGTAAGCGGTCGTGCAATGATGCTGTACCCCCTCACGAACTTCCGGTAGTAGCCCATCAGTTCGAGAAATCCCCGCAACGTCCTCAGAGAGGTAGGTACCGGCCAGTCTAACATCGCCTCTATCTTCGCCCTGTCCGTCGCTACTCCTGCTGTCGACACCACATGTCCCAAGTACTCTATCTGCCTCTAGCCAAAGCTACACTTCTTCCAGTTTGCATATAGTCGATGCACCAACTACTCCCAGAATACCACCTCTAAATGACCAACATGCTCCTCCATGGTCCTGCTGTAAACCCGAATGTCGTCAAAGAAGACGATTATGAACCTCCTCAGGAACGGCCGGAAGACCTTGTTCATCAAGGCCTGAAATGTGGAAGGAGCATTCGTTAAGCCAAAAGGCATGACGAGAAACCCGTAGTGCCCCTCGTGGGGTGCGAAACGCTGTCTTCGGCACGTCCTCTGGCCTTATCAGGATCTGGTGATATCCCGCCTTCAGGTCGATCTTTGAGAAAACAACTGCATCATGCAGCTCATCCAACAGCTTGTCGATCACGGGGATAGGAAACTTGTCAGCCACCGTTTCCTTATTCAGCGCTCTGTAGTTTACGCAGAAGCGCCAACTCCCGTCCTTCACCAACAGCACCGGGCTAGAGAAGGGGCTAACACTGGGCTGGAATACCCCAGCCTGCAACATCTCATCGACCATTCTCTCTATCTCGTCCTTCTGCACACGGGGATAACGGTACAGTCGCACACTCACTGGCGCTGCTCCCTTTCGCAAAACTATCGCATGCTCATGCCCTCTCACCGGTGGTAGCCCTGCGGGTCCTGAAAGACCTCCTGAAACTACTCTAGCACCTGCTCGACCACCCGTGGGACCCCTGTCGGCGGCTCCTGCTCAACTCCAACTACACGGTACTCCACCAAGTATCCCTCTCTCTCCCTCTGTAAGGCCCGAGTAATGGCCTTAAAGGCCAACAACGAAAAACATAGGGTGGGATCCCCTGTGAGCACCACCGTGCGGTCACCCTTCTGAAACTCCATCCTGAGACATTTCCAGTTCACCCGCATGTCCCCCAACTTCTTCAGCCACTGTACGCCCAGAATGATATCAACATTTTCCAACTCCAGGTGCAAGAAATCCTCCATGATCTGCACCCCCTGCAAGGTCAGACACATGCCCTTGCAGAGCCCTTTGCTCTCCTCCATCATCCATGTCCCCAACAAAACAGTAAACTTCTCCATAGTACTCAACTGCAACCCACGACGCTCCACTACTCGGCTGGCGATGTAATTGTGGGTGGCCCCACTATCTATCAGCACTGTCACCGCCATATCACCTAACTGCCCTGATAGCTTCATGGTGTGGTTCGGAGTGAACCCCACCACGAAGTTCAGGGAAACCTCCGCGAAGTCTAGATGAGACTTCTCCTCCTCCACTGGTGACTCCTCCTCGTGCTCCTCCTCATCACCCACATATCCCTCCTCGTCCGGTACCATGGTAATCTATAGCAGGCGGCTCGCACATCTGTGTCCAGGGGTGAACTTCTCGTCGCAACGGAAACACAACTCCTTGGCACGTTTCTCTCTCACCTCTGCCTCCATCATCCGTCGCCCAAGAACAGCTGGGCGAGCCCCCCTCTAGTCTCAAGCGCACCTGTAGGTGTCCTCGGTGCTGCTGCTGCAGAAGTGGTGCATGGATTTTGGGTCTCCCAAGCTCCTCGTATCCTCTTATCCTCTGCATGCTTCTCCTTTTGCCTTATGGGCCAGGCGAAGGACATCCTCCAAGGTCCCCGGGCTCTGCATCCGCAACTCCGCCCGTATAGAGGGCTTCAACCCCCTCATGAAATTCCCAATCATAACCTCATCCGTCACCCCCTTCACCCTGCTGTTCAGCATCTCAAACCTCTCCATAGTCTCTCACCGTCCCTTCCTGCCTCAACCTCTCCATAGTCTCTCACCGTCCCTTCCTGCCTCAGAGCAGACAACTGCTCATAGAAATCTCCCCATGGGGTCTCCTGGAATCGATCAACGATCAGTGCTGACAGCTCCTCCCAAGTGCAAAAAGGGGTCCGCGCCACCTTCCATCTGTACCATGTTAACGCCTTGCCCTTGAAATAGATCCCGATGGCCCTCAGGACATCCTCATTCGATAACATCATCACCTAGAAGTAGCGCTCCGTCCGATAGATCCAACCGTCAGGATCCGTGCCATCAAAGATCGGCATCTTCAGCTTGATCTGTCGGCGATCCGCATTGATGTCTCCCCTGCTGTCCACCATCTCTGCCACGACCACCTACCGCGCCCATACCTACACCGAATGACTCCACTGGACCTCTCTCGTCAACTCTGTACATCTTCTCAGGCCACCCAGGCCTCTCCCACGCCTCAGGCTGGTAGTAGTGCCCGGAAAACTCCGCTGGTCGCGCAAAAGTGGCCCCTCCGGCCCCTCCGTACTGCTGGGTAGGCGCTGTCCAGCCTCCCAAATAGCCCCCCGGGCCCTGCCTGCACCCTGGGAAGCCCTCAAATGCCTGTCTGGGATCTACCCCTGGTCTCGACCCCTGAGGAAAAATCTCTGGTCTCCAGAATAGGCCCGCAGGTGCCCCTATGGCCACGTTCGGCCCTCATCCTTCTCACCATGTCCTAATGCCCTTCCCGGAGCGGGGACGAACCCGGCCACCCCCGAAGGGGGCTGTGGGGCTTGCCACCACCCAAACTAGGGCTGCGGATCCTGCGGCACCCCCGCGAGGGTCTGCCCAACCCGCCGCCCCCCGAAAGGGGGCGCGCGCCCTCCCGCACCCCCACGAGGGGGTGCGGTTGTTGCGGCAGGCCCAAAAGGGCCCGCCGCCGTCGCTACTAGCCCTACTGGGCCTGCCGAAGATGGCGCAGGCCCAAGAGGGCCTGTCGCTGTCGTGGCAGGCTCGGCGGGGCCCGCCGAACTCTCCCCAGGCCCGTCGGGCCCTGTAGATGAGGTCGCGGGCCCAAGTAGCCCCGTCGGCTGAACAGGTCCGGGAGGCCCTGTGGGTTGCTGCGTGGTGCTGGAAGAGGCCGCCGTCGCCTTCGGGTGCCCTAGAGGCGCAGATTCGAGCGCATATTCCCCCTGGCTTCCTTCCTCCAGGATCTCTTTGCCCCGATCTCCCTCCTTTTCCGTTATTAGGGTTTGCATCATCTTCATCAACCCATGGAGATCGCGGTTAGTTTGCGCGGCATCCTTCCGCATGCCTCGAAGTTCAATCTGAATGTCTTCTTGCGAATGAGCGTGATCCTTGGTGGAATCGCCCACGGTTTTTTTCAACCCTTCGAACCGTTCTCCGATCTCGCGATTGAGATCCTCCCGAAGCCCTTGAATCTCCTCTATCAGATTCGTCTTTGATCTCGTACTAGTCGCCATCGGATCAAACTGCTCTGATACCAATTTGATACGATTCGAAGACCGAATCAATCAAATCAGCGTTTAAAGGTGGAAAAAATTTAAAAGGTGGGATTTTTATGAGAATTATAATGCGAAAAACGAAGAATTAATAGATAACTGAGCCTCTTTCGAGAGGAGACTCGCTCTCCCGAACTTTTGATGAACGGACAAAAGTCTAAAATCCTTCAGAAAGAATGCCTAAGTGTTCTTCGACAAAGTAAGCATGAAAAAATAATAAAGGCGACTAGCCCTAATTAAATAGAAAGAGGGGATTTACTATTCTAGTCTGAAAAGACTAGAATACCCCTAGACCCACTAATCCCACTACGCAGTGTCCACACGCCTCCTATGCCGAACGTACGTCACCAAAAGTGGGTCATCATCTTTAAGAGGCGGGGGCGTGTGCGGTAATGATGCGCCCGCATCACACCTCTTTTTGAATCTGCAAGTACCGAGACCGTATGATCTGCAAGTACAATGACATCACCCGTCCTGTTCCAAGCCACCGACCCTCAATGTTCTTCCTCACTCCATCTACATCCCCTTCTATTAGTATCTATCTTAGAAACTGCAAAAGAACTCCAAAAGAGCCCCAAAATCACATGTTGTCACACCAATTTCTTTTAATTTCTCCTCCTTCACCTCATCAATTTCTCTCGTGGCCTGATGCCGATGATGCTGATGCTCCTGCTCCATGAGGAGCTATCAAGCAGAAGGAAGCATGTGCAGGAGGGCCCTGTCGATGAGAAGGGGGAAGGATAGTTGTTTATGTCCGGAGAGAGGTGGTGGGGTTGCCGCGACAGCATCAGCTTTGATGATGCTGGGCTAATTAATATATATTTTTTATTTTTGTTTTTGTTTTACTTTTTAAATTTAATTTGTGGGAATAATAGAGGAATTTAATGTCTTTGATAAATAAGTTGATTGGTTTGTAGTGAAAATGTTTTGGTGTAATGTTATTATTAATACGCTCCCATTTCACTAACACAAAAATGTTGAAGGGAAGTAAGAAGCAGTGAATACGATCAGAACTAAGAAGAAAGATCGAATTCTAACATTCTCCTGTACAAATTATGAACATTGTTATTATTATTAGAAAAAATCCAACAATATACATTGTGATTATTATTAGAAAACTCATGTTTTTATTCTACAGTTGGGCATTTTGCAGCAAAAACGAACATAGAGAACACAACCAAAACAGCTCAAGAACTCCAAATTCCGTTAAGCATCGAACGAAATCTGTTTGTAGACATTTTCTTCACGATCAACTTTGCCTCCACCACGTCGATCTCCTCGAGTTTCTCAACGTTCTTTCTTATGCTGCTGAAAAGCCACGATCTTTCTTATGCTGCTGTTGCTGGCGGTCAAGGCCAAGAGAGCCAAGAGCAACGGTTTCTTGGTTGCTGCTATCTTCTCCTCAAGATTAAGCATCAACTGCTGATTCGCATTGTAATCGTCTTGAACGAACTTCTTCCGATTTTTTGAATCGAAATTAAGTTAAGAGAGTCTTCATTGACATATCTCGGACCTCAACCGATCTTGTCTTGAGCAATTTTACGAGCTCCGGCATGAAGCCCAAATCGGCCATTATCCGTCCAGCCTCCTTGGACACTCCACAATGCCTTGACCCTGCCTTGAGTGCCTTGAGTGTCGATTCTTGAACTGAAATTCGTTGTTCCTTAGAAAGAACATGAGCTTATCGACATATCCAAAGCTCAACAAAACATTTACAGAGTATGTGGATGTAAAACAACATCCTTTGATTGCTCAAAGAGCGACCTCTCTTGCCTTCGATAAGAAGAAAGAGTTTGGGTCCAAAACATGAACAAGTGACTAGACGACTCTTTCTCTAATCTGCCTTTGCATGATGGCTTCATCCCCAGAGGCTAGGGTTACCAAGAACTCTTACTTGGATCCCCTCTTCTTTAGACTTAACAAGCTTCACAAAGATTGAGATTGCTCCTTCATCCACCATAAACCTCTTGACCTCGCTAACACGGTTGATGTTTCTTAGTTGTTGCTGTAATTACAGCCGCTGCAAATCTTTAGAAGGGTATTCATACTTCTGAGAGTATCAAGAGCTGATACTGACCAATAATTGTTTGAATTCTATGTCATTCTATTCAGAGCTTGGCCTACTGTCCCATTCCCAGTTTGCTTCCCATTTCCAATACTCGAATCAGTGGCCCAATGACTTCGTCCACTGCAAGACCTCTCTATAAGATTCAAACCCAGAAATCGCCGAAATGGCCTCCGACGCTACTTCTTGTGTTCCAACGTCTGTAGGCTCAAGAAGTCCGATAAAAAATCAAAGAAATTGATGAGGCGAAGGATGAGAAATTAAAAGAGAAATTGACATGGCAGCATGTGATTTTTGGGCTCTTTTGGGGTTCTTTTGGGGTTTTCAGGATAGATATTAAGAGAGGATGGAAGTAGATGAAGGAAGGAAGAACATTGAGGTCCAGTGGCTTGGTGCAATGTCATCATACTTGCAGATCACATGGTCTCTTGGTACTGGCAGATTCAAAAGGCGGGGCTTATTTACAACCACATCCCAACCTTTTCAAATAAGACCCCTTTCTTTTTCAGCTCTCAGCAGCTGAGATGAAGACACGTAAGCTACCAAGGAGGAAATCCCTCCTTGGGAAGTGGATTCCTATTAAACTCAATTTTCAAATGTTAAACACAACGATAACACCATGATAAGAAGACACGGCATAGCCCTCAAGGGTATATTCCCTTTAGTTTGACTTAGATGCTGAGGGAAATATATACAGATTTAACCCGAGATATCAGTTTAATTATGCTTGCTTTTCCATGACACCATAAATTTTTCCGACAATGGTCAATCTTTCCACGCCATCTAAAGTTATTTCTGGATAACGAGGTTCAACATTATTTGAATGATACACATTAGTTGTATGATACTGTAACAACCTATTACAAACTTCTGGGTGTGAGTTATTAGAAGTGTTTTGCTGTATTATGACTGCAACAATAGGATTGATTTGTAAGGACTGCTTGAGGAGCATAATTGTCATATGGTGATGTATATTGTTTATCATTTTATATAGTTATCAATTTATCATATAGTATTTCATATCGTAAGATAAGTTTATCTTATATAATAATTAAACAAATTACATATATAACTAAATATATCATAAAATATGAAGAGATTTATCATGAAACAAATCATAAATAAGGAGATATGTTAAGAGTCTGAAAATCACAGTTAAGAATGTCGATGGGAGTCGATAAAGGTTGGCAAGCGTGTGCTTGGTTTCCGCAAGGGTCAACAAAAGTGAAAGGAGCATTCTAGAAGATTGTGAGGGTCTTGAGGGGTCGAGAAAGCTCAACACACAAGGCTCTATAAGCTTCCAATATGGTCGATGTTGGATAGAGACATCGAGAATGGCAAACATTATATTGGTTAGCATCGTCAATTGATTTTCCCTCTAAATATGAAGGGGAGCAAATTTAAAACTAGATTCGACTTGATAAAACTAACCGTAACTCAATTTTAACTGATGATATACCAGTCGATAGGAGTATCGGTCGATATATATTGTATTGGTCCAATAAGGCAGCCATATCACAAGATATTTTACATCTCAGATATGATCGTCTGATATGTATCAAAAGCCATTCATATCGTATGGTATATATCCATAAGATATTAACAAAAGAATTCTTGCAATGCTTCTTTAGTAACTGGCAACAACCATATAACTAGGGAAACCATAATTTTTCATTGCTTGTAATTACAGCAGCACTACTGTTTTGTTTGAATGTAATCCAAATTACAATTTATTAGGAATTCTTAAATTGATTTGAGAACGTGTGACTTCCACCAATTTTTGGAATTCTCCTAAAGAGATGGTTACTATTATATGACTTCAAAGTTTGGGGATTATATTCCAATACATTTGACTGAACCAAAGTAATTGAAAGACTTGGTGTCGATCATCTCTGCTAGAAGCATCAAGTAGCATGCATTGGATTTGGAATTTTGTGCCTCTCAAATTTATGGATTAAATAAAAACACTTGATTTCAATTACAAGTAACCAAAAAGACTAATAGAGTTTTGATGCTAGTCTTTATGTTGGCTGTTGGAAGTATTCAGGTCCTTGAGAAAGAGCCTTTTCAAAAACAGATGTTAGAGAAACTGATCTGGATTTCAGCATTCATGCTTGTTGGAGCCCGTCATCCAGGAGCTACTGTTGGTGACGTTGAAAAGGATTACCGGCCAGAGGCAAGTTCTTCCCCTTATGACAGAGTTAAATTATGATATTTTCAATCTTGCTTCATTGATCTCTGTCTATACTTTAGTTAGACATGCAAATATTCATTCTTGTTCCTTGTAGGATATTGGATGATTGATTAGTATGCTCATATTGGAATGTGATCTTCTTGCTTGGCACATAAGTTTAATTTTATTTTATAAATCTGCATTTGTGATGCTTCTTATGAATGCTTGCAGTGCATAACGGGCATATACATAAAAAAATATTTACTCGACCTTAGAATGGCTGTGAGACCCCGCAAACTGTCCCTAACCATACATTTAATGTAGTAAATTTTTTAAGAGAAACTTCATCTCAAAATTTGATGAAAGCATTACTCTCTTCATCTAGTGCACAGTTAAATAGTATCAAGGGACAAAAGCAAGTAGAGTGTTTTTGCGTGGATTTATCTTCATCCGGAATCAAGTTCATTTGTGTGGTCAACTTTCCTGAACATGTTACTATATGTTGAAGTCTTTTATGGCGACTCGCTATGATCTAAGGTTGATTTTCATTGCTTTTGCTTGTAGATACTTCTTTAGAAAGCACCCATGTGTATTCTTCTTTTACTCTACCTCAGCATAATTGCTTGTTCCTCGTTAGGCATGGTCAACTCACCAGCAGATTTTGCATCCACAACATTTTTTCTATTTGTATCAAGTTTAACTGTTTTCATGATTGTTCATGCCCACCTTGATTTTTACTCCAAAATGCCAACAATCACTTGTATTCTAGTTTTTATATGACCTGTATTTTAGTTTCTACATAGAATTTATCAACCTATAATGTCTATGTATTTTGTATTTCCATGCTATGTGCATATCTTCCAGGTCAGGCCTTGATTGTGTATTGGACTTTAGGTATGCCATGTGACATGATATTATTAATCTTTGTTAATTTGTGAGTGGCATATCTCATCCCATTTCTATTTTGATTATTTAGGACAGGCGAAAAATAAACCATGTATTCTGTACTGCTTGTGTAATATTAGTTTGTCAATAATCAAAATCGTCAAAGAGTGAGGTCTGATGTTAGGTTTTTTTTTTGTTTTTTTTGTTTTTGTTTTGTTTTGTTTTGTTTTGTTTTTTGTTTTGTTTTTTTTGTTTGTTTGTTTTGTTTGTTTGTTTGTTTGTTTGTTTTTTTTTTTGGGGGGGGGGGGGGGGGGGGGGGGGGGGGGTAAGACACAAGTTAGCATCTATTCTTTGCAAAAAAGGAGGGCTGTCTGAAGGAGGCAAACAAGAAGGTTAAGTTAATATCCATTGTAATCATTGTATTAAATAGAGCCTTAATCTCTCCTTTTATGGTAGTATTGTTTCAGAATCAGATAGGGTTTGGAGAAAATTGGATGACTGGGAGATTTTTGGGGAAAATAGATGAGAAAGACAGTGAATGCGCATTTGTCGTTGCATATCTTAAAAGTGTGAAAACTTATGAAACAAATATGAGTGTCTTCTGAGGAAGTCAACTACCTTTTCCAAATCATGGAGTTTGGTATCTGCTTCTGAAATAATCTTTCAAACAAGTGTTAATCAAGCAACATGGTCCCCAATCTTACATGACCTTTCTTGGCCTCCAACATTACCTCACCCACTTCTTATGTATGTTTCGCACAAAAACCTTCAGTAGCATGGTGCGTAGACCCATTATTTTTTAAAAAACTGGGAAGCGAAACATATTGCCTTCCATTTTTACCTCTAATACCCAAGGATGGTGTGTGCGTGCGCACTCGTACATCTACCCAGACCGAGTTTTCGAAACATTTCAATGCTTTAAGGAGTTTAGAGCTGTTAAACAAAGATTTAATTAAATTTTGTTCCACTGATAACCAGCTTGTTTAGCTTGTGCATTGTTGCTTAGTGCTTAGGGATTTGGTTTTTATTTCCACCGTCTAATGTTCAAACCCATACACTACATTTTCCCCCTGTTTTTGTTTTCTTTTTCTCTCTTAGAATGAATGCTAAGTGATGTAAATATTAACATAGATAATTAACAAATCAAAATTACATTTTTACTCAAAAAAGTAACCAAATCATCCACTTGTTTACTTTTTCTTTTCTCGTTTGGAGTGAATCTTGGTTATATGAGATTAAAATGTGTAGAGATAATTAACAAATAAATATTACATGTTTACTCAATCACATACCAACATTATAAAATGTATCTAAATACTTATGGATTATAGCACATTACTAATTTGGCCAAGAAACCTTGGTTCGTTATTATTAATTAATATATACACTATTAATAAAGAATCGTAATATATTGTTTAGACTTAAAGAGTACAAACTATGAGTCTATGACTGGAGGCTTCTGTCTATGAGTGCAACAAAGGTATGTGTAGCTAGCTCGAGTAGCTAGCTATGTCTCCAGCTCAGTAATGCCCAATTTTGAGCACTGATTTTTGCCTTGATCGCGCTGGCAAAACATAAGGAATGACTCCTTTCTTGAACAAGATGGCAAAATATGCAGAATTAACTTGAAATATCCTAATGGAAATAGATTTCAAGAAATATACGGTAAAGTTATTTTTTATTAGTGGGGGAGGCGGTATATGATTTTTTTCCCCCGGTAGAATCATTTTATAATAATGAGTTGTAAATTTCTTCGGTGCCCATTCTTTTACGAGCTTAAAAAGCTGGGAGGCTGAATCTGAGAGTGACAGATATCTGCTCCCATTTTAAAATTGTTCTGCAACCATATTTCTCTTTCTTTAGAAATTGATGGGTTACTTCACCACTGCACCATTAAGGAAATTACAATGATATTACTTGGGAAAGATACATCTGAAGTTGGTTTGGTAGTTCAAAGATAAGTGGGTATGAAAAACATGTTTACCAAATTGGGAGAAATAGTAGTTGAGCAGGGAAGAAATTAGCTGAAATGGATGGCTACACTTAGTAAAGATCATGTAAAGATCTTAGTAGAGGTACTTGATAAAGATTAAAATAGGAAAGGGAAAGTTATGGGTAATGAAGATAAGTGCAAGAAAATCAACTTTAACTGTGTTAATATCTGGGTATTCCCTCTGCTTCTCCATTTTCACCCTTGGTCACGATGATCTTCTTGAAGCCCGTTTGCGGTAGTTACGTTAGCCCATACAAATCAGTTAATTCAGGCCTTATAGTCTAGCTGCCAATCAACATTATTAATAGGTGACAGTCCAAGTAATTTGTAGGACCCATCACATTAAAGTTGTCCCTCACAGTTAAGGTACATACTTAATGTGTATGACTTAATGTGTAGGACATATGATGTTGCGATTTGGAGAAGAAACACCTGGGTGGGTGCGAATCCAATTCGTATTATAATTTTCTTCTATTGATAGTGTTTTGACAGTGAAATTTGCAAAGAAATGATATATAGATATAGCCCGATAACAATATAGATGAATAAGAGAACTACTTCTCTAGAGAGAGTTTCTCTAGGGAGAGCTAAAGCTTCTTCCGAGAGAAAAGGCATCTCCATTCAAAATGATAATTTCTCCAGAGAGGGAGATTCTATAGAGAAAGCTATAAAGAGAATGTTTTTATTGTAGCGTGTTTGTTTTTTCTATTTGTGTATTTATTTCCTAGTAAGAAATAGAGTATTTATTTTTCTATCAAATTTTTCTACCTGACCAGTGAATCACAAGTAGTATCAAAGTTTCATGGTGTAAAGCTTCATGATGTTTAGTCTATGTCTAGACTGATAAGATAGATGACGAAGATCATGTTAAAATCATGATCGTTGTTGGCATGAGATTGAAGAAGAAAAAGAAAATAAAATTCAGATATAAAAACTTAGAACTGATGGCATGCACACGCATGCATGATGGAGACACGTGCAGTGATGCATGTTGGTGTAGGTAAATCGAGCAACACTTCCGATGGCGAGTGGTTACAGTGGGTAGTGAAGGTCAGAAGTTCTTATGGCGAAGGTGGCTGGAGCGCAAGGTGGCAACGGCCAAGGCTCAAATCTAAAGACAAGATTTGTGATGTTAGTATCACTCGTGTTGAATTCCAAGGTGTCCATACTATTTTTTCGATATGGTGAAGAAAGGAAGGCGTGTGTTGGTCCGGAAGAGTTAATCCATCACTTGAATGTTTACGAGTGTGTATGGAAAAAGACTTTAGTTTTCCTTGAATTTTTTTGACAATGGACCATGTGGGAAGGAAACCATGCATTTTAAGCTTTTCACATGACTAGTTGAAAAGTAATGCAGGATTTTAATTTCTATGGATTGTATGCTATATGTGGAATCAATAAGCTACTGGTTGGTGGCAGCTGAAGGTTGGTGGCAAAAAATGATGTGTTCATTAATTGTAATATTGGTTGGACGACAGAGATTGATTTGAGTATAGATTGGTCGTTTGGGGGCCCGATTGCCACAATTCAAGAAGCAAACATTATTTTTTATGCTTCAAATGTAATGATGGAAGCGGAATGGGCGAATTCCGTTACTTAAAATGAATATCAAAGTCATTGCAGGATCAGCAAGAATTAAGAAAATCTTGTACATGTTAGATGATCGGAAGGTCAATAATGACATTGATGGTACATGCGAGGCGTAGGGATGCAGACTTATGTTTAATGGATGCTAGTACGCTTTAAGGTATGTTGTGTTATATAGTTTATATGTCATCAAATTTGTTTCATTTTTTGGTTATGGTGATTAGATCTATATTGAGCATGGTGTAGTGATCGTTATTGTCCGGGATGTGATAACGAAGTCTATTGAGTACTTGATTACAGTTTTACGTAAAGCATGATATAGTAATCATGATTTCTTAGGTCATGGTATGGGTGCATCATAAATCCTCGACTTTGACCAATGTTGAGGATGTAATGATCGTGATTATTCGAGGCGTGATAAGAGAGCTGTCATGTGTTATTGGTTGGAAACTTTGTGTAAGCGTATGTAATGTTTCTAGGAGGAGCATGATGTATGTGTAGATACCTGGAAAACGGAATAATGATTTGTGTGGCTCATTGGATACGAGCCAAGATGCAGATTGTTGGGTTTGTATCTTGCATCCGGGTGTTGTATCTAATGGATTTTTTTGTCCAGTTACAGTGAAGTGAATTCTGAAGTGAATTCTCAAATACCTTAGGGCACATCAAAGACATCGGTGCTATGTGAGAGCTTAGTCGTGGAAGGTGTGTGTGTGTGTGTGTGTGTGTGTGTGTGTGTGTGTGTGTGTGTGTGTGTGTGTGTGTGTGTGCGCGTGTGTGTATTCAGATACGATTATAGATTTTGATGGTAGAAAATCTACATTGGATTTTCTTTGCACTTTTGCAAGGGAGTCTATTTTGACAGTTGAGATTACAGAACTATGTTGCATTGTCCACAACAGTAGTAGATATATTCATTATGGTTATGATATGGGAAAATCTACAGATGCATAGAGATAAGGCCGAGATGGTTGTTAGATGACTATTGCTTCAAATGCGGTTAGAGGGAGAGAATTGGTAGTCTAGCGGCCAACCACCATTAATGGGTGTGATCACTCATTTAATCTGTAGGATCCATCACAGTAAAATAATCCCACATAATCAAGGAAAATTTTATATGCACACCAATTTTTGGTCCACTCACATGTCATTTATTTACAAGTTTGACATTCAAAACAAACTTATTTAAATTACTTTTTTTCCCCTACTCCCCCTCCCCCACCCATCGCATCCTCCGCCTAATGCCGCATCTTCATCTTTTTAAACGTCTTTCCTTCATCTTCATCATCTTCCATTATATCAAATCCATCGTCTTCATCAATTTTATCAATTGCACAAACCATAATACCCACCCTTCATCTTCTCCACCTCTTCTCCCAACCGCCACCGCCGCCTCGTCCTCTTCGTCATTATGTTCTTCATCCTCTTCATCTTTCTTCATCACCTTCATCCTTTTCAACAACGAAAAATATTGTTTACAAACACATCCGACGAGGAGGATGATACAATTAGGGTTAATCGTAGCAAAAGTTCAGATTTTTAGGTGGAAGAAAGAAAAGAAATTTGATGTTGACAATGGAATTGATAAGAAATAAGAGATAATTGATCTTTTCTGGAGTAGATCGCTCCCTAACTTGAAATATGGGATCAAGTTTATTCCCCCAAAACCTAGCTGTCAAAATGACGAATTATCTCAATATCTCGATATCCAACACAATTAGGGTTAATCCCGTTAAATACTCTCCTAATAAAATATTAAACACACAACTTAAAAGACATAGAAGGTAGTGCATAAAGCAAACTAGCAAGATACTAAGTCGATCCCACGACCGCTCCCACGCCTGCCTCCTTGCGCCTTTTGCGGTACACGACCGCATCATTACTCCCCCAAAAAACGAACCTTGTCCTCAAGGTTGAAATCTGGGAACTGCGCTCTGATGGTGTCCTCCAGCTCCTATGTAGCCTCGTGATCGGACAGTCCTACACACCGTACCAACACCTCTCGGCCACCACCCTCAATGCGCCGCATCTGTAGAATATCCTGGGGCTCCATAAGTACCTCCGAATCAGCTGTCAAAGTAGGTGGCAGAGTGGCCACCGCCGTATGCGTCCCAATCGCCCGCCGTAACTGAGAGACATGGAAAACCGAATGTAATGTCGCTCCTGGGGGGCAATGTCAATCTATAAGCCACGGGCCCAATCTTCGCCTTTATTTGGAAGGTGTCGTAAAAGAGCAACCAACTTTTCGTTCCGGCGTCGTGCTAGTGACCTCTGACGGTATGGCCTCAGCTTCAGATATACTTGGTCTTCCACCGCGCAGTCAACCTCCCTGCGATGTCCATTCGCCTTTGCTTTCATAAGCTGATGAACCCTCGTAAGTTGCTTCTTCAGCTCCTCCAAAATTCCATCTCGCCCCTCGAGGTACTGGTCCAACTGTGATACAGGTGTCGTCCCGCGACGGTAGTGGACCAACGCCGATGTGTCCCTACCATACAAAACCCGATATGGCGTCGTCTGGGCCGCTGAATGGAAGGAAGTGTTGTACCAGTACTCGGCCCATGCCAACCACCGATACCAACTCCTTGGACAATCTGATACAAAGCAGTGAAGGTACGTCTCAACGCTCTTGTTGACGATCTCTGTCTGTCAATCCGTCTAGGGGTGGTAGGCGGTGCTTCTCTGTAGAACGGCCCCTTGGACCCTGAATAATTCCTTTCAAAACTGGCTCAAGAAGACCGTGTCCCGATCCGACACAATGGAAGTGGGGAGACCGTAGAGACGAACCACCTCCCGAATGAAGGCTGTGGCTACTGTCACTGCAGTGTAAGGGTGTCGTAGTCCAATGAAATGTGCATACTTGCTCAGACGGTCAACCACCACCAAGATCACCGTGTAATCCTCCGACTTGGGCAGTCCGTCAATAAAATCCATGTTGATCCCCTCCCACACCTGCTCAGGAAGAGCTATGGGCTGCAGCAGTCCTGCCGGCACCATGGCAAGGTATTTGTGACGCTGGCAGACGTCACAACTGGCTTCCATATCTGCTATGTCCTTCATCTCCCGTCAGTACAACTCTCTAGCCATCCGCATATAGGTCTGCTGGACGCCAGAATAGTCCCCTACAGTACTCTCGTGGAACTCCTGAAAGATCAACGGTATATGAACTGAAGCCCATGGTATGACTAACCTCCCTCGATATAACAGCCGCCGCCCCTCCAGTGAATATCCCGGGTGCTCAGCCACCCCCTAAACCAAGTCCTCGCGGATCCTAGGCAGCTCCTCATCTATGTCCACCTCCCTCTATAATAGCTCCCACTCTGTCAGCAGTGGTACTGACAAGGCCGCCAAGGATGTGACCTCGTTTCTCCGCGATAATGCATCAACAGCCTTGTTCTCGAACCCTGGCCGATAGTGTATCTCAAACTTGTAGTCAACAAGTTTAGATAACCACTTCTGATAGTCTGCCGCCACTAGCCTTTGCTCCAGCAAATACTTCAGCGACATCTGATCTGTGCGCACCACAAAATGCCGTCCCAACAGGTAAGGACGACATTTCTGAATCGATAAGGCGATCGCCATCAGCTCCCTCTCATACACGGATTTCTGCCTCGTCCGTGCAGACAAAACCTTACTAAAGTAGGCCACTGGTCGCTGATCCTGCATCAACACTGTTCCAAGCCCATGCCTCGAGGCATCGGTCTCCACCATAAAAGGCCTGCTAAAATCGGAAAGAGCCAACACCGAAACTGTCGTCATCGCACTCTTCAATGACTCGAACTCCGTCGTAGCCTCATCGCTCCACTGGAACCCATCCTTCAATTGCTCTGTCATAGGCCAAAGCAATGGTACTGTAACCCTGTACGAACTTGCGGTAGTAGCCCGTCAAGCCTAAAAACACTCGCAACGCCCTCAATGTCATCGGCTGCTGCCAATCTAGCATGGCTTCAATCTTGGCTCTATCCGCTGCCACCCCATCTGCTGATACTACGTGCCTCAAGTACTCCACTCTCTCCTGAGCAAACGTGCACTTCTTCCTGTTGGTATATAGCTGGTGTGCCTGCAGCTCCTGCAGTACCGTCTCCAAATCCCGTACGTGCTCCACCGTGCGGTTGTAGACCAGTATGTCGTCGAAGAACACCAAGACAAACTGCCCGCAGATAAGGCTGAAATATCTTGTTCATCAACGCCTGAAAAGTAGCGGACGCATTCGTCAGCCCAAATGGCATGACGAGGAACTCATAGTGCCCATCATGAGTCCGAAAGGCAGTTTTGTGCACATCCTCAGCCTTCATCCTGATCTGGTGATATCCCGATTTCAAATCAATCTTCGAAAAGATCGACGCCCCATGTAGCTCATCCAATAGCTCATCTATCACCGGTATGGGAAAACGATCTGCCACCGTCTCCTTGTTGAGGGCACGATAGTCCACACAAAAGCTCCAACTACCGTCCTTTTTCACCAAGAGCACCGGGCTAGAAAAGGGACTGACACTCAGTCGTATCACTCCTGCCTGTATCATCTCTCTAATCAGCCGCTCAATCTCATCCTTCTGAATTTGAGGGTATCTGTAGGGCCAATCACTGATCGGGGCCGCTCACTCACGCAACACGATGGCGTGCTCGTGGTCCCTCTGTGGAGGAAGTCCCTATGGCATCTGAAACACATACCCATAACTCTCCAATAACTCCCCCACCTCTGGAGGCATCGCATGCTCCTCCGCTGATGCTCCGAGCTCCTGGTACGTAACAAAAAGTGCCTCTCCTCCGACTAGTACTGCCCGGGCCAGGGACTTAAGGGACGCCACGCGACAGTACAGGCTGGGGTCCCCTAACAGAAACACGGTCCTCCCATCCTCCTGATACTCCATACGCAGCAGCTTACAGTTGAACTTGGCGTCGCCCAAGGTCTGTAACCACTGCATCCCAACACCAAGTCCACCTTTCCCAACTCTAGTGGGTAAAAATCCGTCACTATCTGAGTACCCTGCGCTGCCAGTATCACTGCCCTGCAGATCCCATTGCTCTCCTCCCTCTGGCATGTGCCCAAAATCACCCCAAAAGTCGTCGTCTCACTCATATCAAGCCCCTGCTGCTCCACCTTCTTCGAGATGAAATTGTGGATTGCCCCACTGTCCACCAGTATCGTCACCTCCTGATCTGTCAACCTGCCAGCCAGCTTCATGGTGTGATAGGGCGTAAATCCCACCACGGAGCTTAGCGATACCTCCACGGTATCCAGGTGTGCATGCTGCTCAGCCTCCTCGTCCACTACATCAAGTATAACCGTAATGTCTCCCTCGTCCTCCTCCTCTGCCGTCACATCCAACTGCATGGCTCGCCCCGCACACCTGTGTCCTGGTGTGAATCTCTCGTCGCACTTGAAGCACAACCCCTTTGGCCCTGCGCTCCCTCATCTCCGCCTCTGTCATCCGGCGAGTCTGCCCTCTTGGTCTGGCCTCAACTGCTGGAGTCCCGACCGTGATCTTGGATACTGCAGTCGGAGTTGGGTTGCGTGCCATGACCCTGCCCCACGTTCCTCGAGATCTCCTCTCCTGAGTCTGCCTGTCCTCCACTCTCCTGGCCACTCGCATCATGGCTGCCAGCCCCTGAGGGTCATGTACTCCCAGCTCCGCTCTCACGGCTAGCTTCAGCCCCTTCAAAAAATTTCCCTCCATCGATTCCTTCGACACCCCCTCCACTCGGCTCGAGAGTGTCTCGAACTTCGTAATATAGTCATGTACGGTCCCCTCCTGCCTCAAAGCGTATAACTGCTCAAGCATCCCTCCCCGTGGGTCTCCTAAAAACCTCTCCATAAGGCACTCTGTCAGCTCCCTCCAAGTTTGTATAGGCCTCTGCTTCTGGGTCCACCGATACCAGCCGTTGAGAGCGTCTGTTGTCTTTTTAAAATAACTGTACGATCTTAGACTGGCCGTTCTTTCCCAACGAAAATGGAAAGGGCTGTATCACATCGAGATGTCGATTCGTTTTCCGCCCCACGCAAGAGCCTCACCCTCGAAGTTCAGTGCCACCGCCCTCAGTCTCTCCGCCTCAGTGAAGCCCGCGACCTCAAAGTACCTCTCTAGCTGGTAAATCCATCCATTGGGGTCCTTCCCATCAAAAAGTGTCGCCTTCAACTTCCTCATCTCTGGGTTGGTGTCACCTCATGGTGGCCCCTCCCTATTCACTGTCTGCCGCCTCTGGTAAGGGTGATCATCTGTCTTCCACTGTCCCACATCTTCCCTGGCCTTCTCATTGACGAGTGCACCTACATCGTCCCACTCGTCAACCTGCTCTCGCCGGAGTCCTCCACGTAGCCACCCTTCTTCGACGCCCCCAAAAGGAGGGGAAAATCGTCATGCGGACCCCAGGTGGGCCCACCTGTCCTCGCCGTCCCCCACGGGGTCTGCTCGTCGCTTGTGGGCCCCAAGTGGGCCAGCCACCCTTCTCCGCCCCCACGGGGAGCGGATCACCATCTGCGGGCCCCTGGTGGGCCCGCCTACCATTTCCGCCCCCCCCCCCCCCCCCGCCGGGGGCAAAAACCCCCCGCGCCCACAGGTTGGTGGCGCCACCCTCCGCCGCCCCCCATGGGGGGCGAAAATGCCCCAGCGGGCCCCAAATGGGCCCACTGCTGTTCGCCGCCCCCAAAAGGGGGCGGTTGCCCTCCGGCGGCCCCAGTTTGGGGCCGCCCGCCTTCGCCGCCCCCAGTTGGGGGTGGTCGATCACCCACGGGCCCCTGGTGGGGCCGCCCGTCCTCCCTCCGTCCTATGTCGTCCCCCCACGAAGGGGAAGCCCCTCCTTCAAACCCTAGGGTTAGGGTTTGCCTTTTGCCTTCGTCGTTTTTCGGGTTTGTTCGCAAGATAAGATCTGAAGATCCGGACGATTTCGGATCCGAATCTCGCTGAAAAAATTGATGCTGCTGAAGCATCTTCGCTACCTCGACAAATCCTTCATCTCGCGCGAATGTCGCTCCGAGATCCGATTCATTTTCTCATCCATGGTTGCGGTCAGATCTGCCTTGATCTCTTCCCTCATTTCCGTCATCTCCTTCCGCAACCCCGAGATCTCTGCATCAAGTCGCTCCTCCAGAGTTTTCGTCGCAGTCGCTCGTGTGTTCGTCATAGAATCGAGGGCTCTGATACCAAATTGATACGATTGGGGTTAATCGTAGCAAAAGTTCAGATTTTTAGGTGGAAGAAAAAAAGAAATTTGATGTGGACAATGGAATTGATAAGAAATAAGAGATAATTGATCTTTTCTGGAGTAGATCGCTCCCTAACTTGAAATATAGGATCAAGTTTATTCCCCCAAAGCCTAGCCGTCAAAATGACGAATTATCTCAATATCTCGATATCCAACACAATTAGGGTTAATCCCTTTAAATATTCTCCTAACAAAATACTAAATACACTACAACTTAAAAGACATAGAAGGTAGTGCATAAAGAAAAATAGCAAGATACTAAATCGATCCCACGCCCGCTCCCACGCCCGCCTCCTTGCGCCTTCTGCGGTACACGACCGCATCAGAGGATGAGAGTGGACAGGCAGCAGCAGGAGTTGCCTGCGGTGTCACGGGGCGGAGGGGTGAGTTGGGCTAGGTTTCAAATAGAGAAAGGGAAAGAGATAAGGTCATTTTTGGGGACAGTTGTGTGTGAATTAAAAAAGTGAATTTCGAAAAATCTTGTGTGTAAAGTGGTTTGTGTGCAAAGCAAAAATGGGTATGCCTATAGAATTACCCCATAATTAAGGCACCTACTTAATGTGTGGGAATTATGATGTTGCCGATTGGAGGAAAATGTGTGGACGCCCAATTCGTATTGGAATTCACCGTCGACAGTAATTTGATAGTGATTTTTACAAATGAATGCTTTATTAAAAAAGCACGTTAGCAGCAGAGCAGAAAAGATGAGAAAACTACTTCTCCATATAGAGTTTCTACTGCGAATGTGAGAGTTTTTCCAGAAAGAGAAAGAGCTTCTCCAGAAAGCTGGAAAGAGAGTTTTTTGTTGTGGTGTTTGTTTGCTCTTATTATATTTATTTCTTAGTGAAACATAAAGTTTATTATTTTCCTCTCAAATATTTTTCTACGTGATGAATGCAATCAGTAATTACATAGACATGATACACTTGTTATTGTGTGTTATTGTGTGTGTAAAGAAAAGAGAGTTGATATAAATAAGAAGTGATAGCCGTCATTAGAGGCTAATCACCATTTTCACCCAAATCTAACATGGTATTAGAGCCATGACCTAAACCCTACCCCAAAAAAACCCTAAAACACCAAAACCCTAGCCTCCCCGCCGCGCTGCCCTCCCACGCGCCGCCGCCAACTGCGCACGCCGCCAGCCCTCCCCGCCGCGCCGCCCTCCCACGCGCCGCCGCCACTTGCACGTGCCGCCGCCACCCGCTAACCGCGTGCGCGCGCGTCGCTGCCGCTGCGCGTGCGCGTGCGTCACTAGCCCCCTTCCGCTGTCGCTGCTCCACATTTTGTGATCCTTCTCCCCTTCCACGTCCTCTTCTAGCCGTCACAAAGCCCTAACTAGCCACAAAAGAGAACCCCAAAAACCCTAACCCTAGATCTATGGTAGAGTCATGAAAAGGACTCCATAGATTTACGGTTATGGTATGACCTAGAAGAGGAAGAAGAGAAGTAGATCTGCGGATCTGAGGGAGAAAGGAGAGATCTGCGGATCTAGAGAGATGGGGGGACAATCTTACCTCAGCTGACATGAAGGCCTTCATTGGGGAGATAATGAAGCTGCTTGCTTCGAAGGAGTTGGGATCCTCGAGTGGATCGACGCCTTCACGACCAGTGCAGAAGCTGGAGTTGATGCCCAATGATGTGAAATTGGAAGGGACGAAGAATTACCTCAGTTGGTCCAGGAGGGTGCTTCTCATCCTGAAGTCGAAGGGGTTAGAAGGCCATGTTCTGGGTTCATGTAGTGAACCGGTGGATAAGACTGGGGATGATTGGAAAGTGTGGAGCACCACCAACTCACTGGTGGCTGCTTGGTTGATGACATCGATGGTTCCACCCATTGCTGGGATGGTGGAGGCCATAGAGAGTGCTGCAGGGATATGGAGTATGGTGGAGAAAATGTATTCTGGAGCAGGAAATGTGATGCTTATGATGGAGGTTCAGGGCAAGGTCGACACCTTGAAGCAGGGGGAAATGTCTATTCTAGCCTACTCTGCGGAGTTGAAAAGGCTGTGGTCAGAGTTAGACCACTATGACCCTATTGATCTGCCTGATCCTAGGAGTGCTGCGATACACATGAAGTGGGTAGAGCGTAGGCGTGTGACTCATTTTTTGAGGAACCGGAATGGAGATTTTGAGGTCAGGAGGACGAGTATGTGTCACTTATCCTCTATCCCATCTCTGGAGGATGATATAGCTGCAATGGCACAGGAGGAGACCAGACTGAGAGTTATGAAGGATGAGGGTACTCAGGTCACTCGGGCTGCACTGGCTGTACCGGCAGTGGCAGCAGTGAGCGAGGATCGAGAGTGCTACACCTGTGGGGTGAAGGGGCACCTGAGCTTTAACTGCCCACAGAAGGGTAGTGGACGAGGACGTGGCACAGGAGGCAGAAGAGGAGGTCGTTGGGGCCGTGGAGGCCGTGGACGAGGTCGTGGCGGCCCACGGGCCAACTTTGCTACTGCTGATGGACGACATGAGACAGTGATGATTGAGGCTACGCCAGCTGAGGCGTCAGATCTAGAGCAGCGGAGACAATCCAGGTCTACTACTGAGAGTTCAGAGAGTCATGCAGACCAGACTAGAGATGTTGCTTCGCCATTCGGTAATTTTGCCAACTTCGCTCACACATGATCAGGTAACCAATCAGCTCTTTCATGTAGAGATCATATAGAGTGGATTATTGTCTCAGGTGCATCTAGCCATGTGTCAGGTGCATATAGACAATTTTCCACATATAAACCACATACCATTCATGAAACTGTTCAGACAGCTGATGGCACATCTCAACCCATTAAAGGGATTGACACTATTCAGTGCACTCCCTCCATATGCCTCTCTTCAGTCCTTCACGTCCCATCTTTTCCAGTCAACCTTTTATCTGTTGGCTATATTGTTGATGATCTTGACTGTAGCATTACTTTTGACTCTACTCATTGTGTGTTGCAGGAAAGGAAGACTGGGAGGAGGCTTGGGACTGGCGTCAGGCGTGATGGACTGTGGTATCTTGACAGAGCTAGTGGGGATGCTGCATTGGCCGTCGTTGGTGAAGAGAAGGAAAGGGATGTACTTTTATTACATTGTCAGTTGGGACACTTGCCTTTTGATATGTTGAATAAAATGTATCCTGAGATTTTGAATAGAGTGAATAAAATGAATTTGAAGTGTGATGCGTGTGAATTTGGGAAACACACTAGGACATCATATCCTAGTGTGGGGATGAGGAGTGTAGAGAGATTTCATCTTATTCACTCAGATGTTTGGGGGCCCTGCCCAGTGACTTTAGTAAGTGGGTTCAGGTGGTTCATCACTTTCATAGATTGTCATTCTCGGATGACATGGCTTTACATGATGAAAAACAAAAGCGAAGCGTTGAAGTGTTTCCATGACTTCCATAGAAGTGTCAGAAATGTGTATGAGGCCAAGATCCGCATCTTGAGAACGGATAATGGGACAGAGTATGTAAACAAGGAGTTTGCATCTTATCTATCTGAGAGTGGGATAACTCACCAAACCACTTGTCCCAACACGCCTCAACAGAACGGAGTTGCTGAAAGGAAAAATAGACACTTGTTGGAGGTAATTAGGTCACTCATGCTCACCATGAATGTACCTAAGATATTGTGGAGTGAAGCAGTGATGACAGCCACCTATCTCATCAACAGGATGCCTTCGCGGATGTTTGGTATGAAGTCCCCATGTGAGATTCTTATGGGAAAGAACACTTTTGTAGTTCCACTAAAAGTGTTTGGATGCACATGCTTTGTGAGGGATCATAGACCTTCTGTGGGGAAGCTGGATGCTCAGGCAATTAAATGCATATTTGTTGGGTATCCTTCAAATCAGAAAGGCTATAGGTGTTGGAGTCCCTCAGAAAGAAGGCTGTTTGTGAGTATGGATGTGACGTTCAGGGAGACTGAGCCTTTTTATGGAGGACTGACAGATTCTATACCAGTATTTGATACTGGTGCCTCTCCAAACACAAGAGGAGTTGGTCGAGAGGGGGAGACTGATGACAGGAGGGTAGTGGTTGGACTTGTAGCGTGTCCTGTCAGGCCTACTGGTACTGGTACTGGTACTGATAGCAGGGAGGAGGAAAGGCCATTGGTGGAAGACAGGTTGTACGACAAGAAATATAGCAGGAGACAGAAGGGTAGTCATGGCGATGGAGAACAACAAGAAGACATCTCCCCCACTGAAGATCCACTAGCTCCACAGCCACATGTCGAGATTAATCAGTCTATCACGCCTGCTCGAGTCCCAACTTCCTTACTGCCTTCCTCTCCTAACACGGATGGTAACCTTTCTTTGCCTTCCTCTAGTTTAGATCTTCCACTTGCATCTCGTAGGGAGCCTCGTATCAATGCCGGCAGGCCTCCTGTACGGTATGGATACGAGACTGATATTGCTAATCATGTCTCTTATGCTTCTCTTACACCTGCATATAGGGCTATCATTGCATCCTTACAGTCTATCTCTATACCGAGTGATTGGCGAGTGGCAAAGCAACATCCACAGTGGAAGAAAGCAATGCTCGAAGAACTCGAAGCACTGGAGAAGAACAAGACATGGAGACTTGTCTCACTTCCAGCAGGGAAGAAAGCTGTGGACTGCAAGTGGGTATTCACAATAAAGCAAACTCCAGAAGGGAAGGTGGACAGGTACAAAGCGATGCTGGTTGCCAAGGGCTACAGTCAGACTTATGGGATTGATTATGATGAGACATTTGCCCCAGTGGCAAAGATGAGTACTGTGAGAGTACTGGTATCCTGTGCAGCGAATTTTGGATGGAAATTGCATCAGTTGGATGTAAAAATGCCTTCTTGCATGGAGACTTACAGGAGGAGGTATACATGGAGGTTCCACCTGGCTTTAGCACACAACAGACGATGGGAAAGGTGTGTAGGCTGGACAAGTCTTTATATGGGCTGAAGCAATCTCCAAGGGCATGGTTTGACAGATTCAGGCGTGCAGTCATCACTATGGGCTACAAGCAGAGTAATGGTGATCATACTGTATTCTATAGGCATTCAGGACAGCGGATTACCCTTCTGGCTGTGTATGTTGATGATATTATTATCACTGGAGATGATGAAGAGGGAATCTCTCACTTGAAGGCTAGATTGGCGAGAGAATTTGAGGTCAAGGACCTTGGACAGTTGGGGTATTTCCTTGGACTGGAGATTGCTAGGTCCAGGAAGGGTATAGTTCTCTCACAGAGAAAGTATGCCCTGGATTTACTGGCTGAGACGGGTATGTTGGGGTGTCGTCCAGCAGTTACTCCTATTGATCAGAATCATAGATTGCATTCACAATCAGGGGAGCCAGTAGACAAAGAAAGGTACCAGAGACTTGTTGGACGCCTTATCTACTTATGCCATACCAGACCTGACATTGCCTATGCTATCAGTGTGGTAAGTAGATACATGCATGATCCTAGGACTGGACATATGGAGGCAGTCTTCAGGATACTGAGGTATCTGAAGAATAGTCCAGGAAAAGGCATATTATTTGGTAGTCATGGTCACATGAATGTGACAGGCTACTGTGATGCGGATTGGGCTAGTTGCTTGGATGATAGGAGATCGACCTCGGGCTACTGTGTGTTTGTTGGGGGCAACTTAGTCTCTTGGCGCAACAAGAAGCAGGATTTGGTGGCTCGTTCCACTGCAGAGGCAGAGTATCGTGCTATGGTGCTTAGTACCTGTGAGATGATCTGGTTGAGATCACTTCTACAAGAGCTACGTCTGCTGAGAGAAGGACCATTGCGGTTGTTGTGTGATAACAAGTCAGCAATTAACATTGCCAACAACCCAGTGCAACATGATAGAACGAAGCACATAGAGATTGACAGGTCCTTCATTAAAGAAAGATTGGACAAGAAACAGTTGGAGATCTCCTAAATTACTTCTGGACATCAACTAGCTGATTGCCTTACAAAGGGGTTGAACTCTAAAGGAGTAGAGGATGCTTGTAACAAGATGGGCCTGATAAATATCTTTTGCTCATTTTGAGGGGGAGTATTGTGTGTTATTGTGTGTGTGTGTGTGTGTGTGTAAAGAAAAGAGAGAGTTGATATAAATAAGAAGTGATAGCCGTCATTAGAGGCTAATCACCATTTTCATCCAAATCTAACACTTGTCAATAGACCGTGTGTCCCAAGATCTTGAACTTGGTTGATTGTGAGGAAAATTGATACGAGGACACATCTATATCTTGTATGCATGCATTTATGTATCTGCAAATGCATGCAGTTATAGTTGGTCACATATTTAGATGGGCTATAATCTTTTTAAGACTGTTGTTGGGCTATCATGGTTTTGATACAGTTTAAAGGGAAAATAAATAGATTGATGTGTTTGATTACTGGGCGGGTAAAAATAATTCAACAATATGTTATCATTTACTGTATCATTTCCAAATTATTTTTCTATTTGTTTCTCTTCTTTTGAGATGTTTCTTGATTTTACATTTTTCTTTTACATGAGCGATGTGCAACTTGTCGAACACGAGTGTCCATGACTCCCTGTGTCGTATCAGAATATCCGACATGCTAAAATTGCATAGAATCAACGTGGCTTGGTAACATGGATTACATTAATACTTGCCACATACAAGAGAGTGAGAGGTTTCATTGCTTATTTGGTACTTACATTGCTTTTTTGAAGGCATTGGCTTATGTATGTTCAAAATCCTGAAGTTTAAGCATGTGCACTCTGATCTGCTGGTTGGGAACAGACCATACCATAATAGGAAACAAAAAATAATTAGAAGCGTGAACCCTCTTGCTAGTTCTCTGATTATCCTTGGACAACTTTCCTTTCGTTTTGCATGGTAGCTTATATCGAAATTAAATGATCGCATAAAACATACAAATGGTGCAAAGCGGGTGAAGAATAGTTTCATGTGTTTAATTAGCTCGGATGTGGAGTTCTGAAAGAAAAATAGAAAGTATGTCCATTATCCGAAAACTGCCTTTACTGCATAATTCGGACACAAACTTGTCGCCTGAATACTGTTTTCGCATTTCCAGGTTGCAAGCCTCATTGCTGAACTAGCGGCGGCAGCAGCAGCCGAATATGGAATAGAATTCCAAGACGGCATGGAGGACAGGCTCTGTGCTTATTCCAGAGCCGTCGCACATTTCCCAACCGCTGTCAAAGAGGCAAGTGACGTTGCACATCGTTAATTTTGGTTACATCGGCTTTTTAACTTATACCCCAATGCTAAATTTTCTGCCAAATGCGGCGTGCAGTTCAAATGGAGGAATGGATGTTTCTATTCGCTCACAGAGAAGGCGATTGCCGGAGGGAAGCCAGATCCATGCCCACTTCACACAGCATGGCTTAAAGAACTCAACATTGTATAAGATAATTAGCTTCTCTCCTTGTGTGTTTCTTTTGTCTTGTTAGCGTCCTGTCTCCTATCTCAGACTTATTTTTTTGGTTAATAACATCGTAAACTTTGCAATTCATGATTCTAGGAGTGGCAATCCGGCGCAAATCAAATTAACTGACCATCAAGCTATTATACACTTGTGTTATGAGAGAGCTAAAAATATATGGTTGAAATTAAATTAAACATACTGAAATTACTTTAAACAAACGTGATTCTAGTTTAACAGCTCATATCCTATCATGTTCTATAATAACAATTCCTATTTGCTGATTTCGCTAGTTCTATCAATTTAGGCCTCATTCGCTGTTATTTAGGTCCCATTTATCTTAGTTTATTTTAGATTTAACAATGTGAAAATTCACGTGAGACCAAAGTAAGTTATCGCAAAACGGTGCTCAAAATTACAAAAAAAAGTAATAAAATCGTTAACCAGCATGTGTTATTATAGAAAGTGATAAGACGTGGTGTTAAGCTAGAATCGAAGAAATGTGTGTGTTTAATCTTTAATCTGAGTTACATATGTATACTGGGTATAAATATGTGCCCATATGATACGAGACATTCAAAAAATCTCGTAAAAAATTTCAACCACTTTCAAAATCTTCACTGGCATTAAAATTCTTGCACCTGAAAAATTTGACAAGCATAACCCTTCTCTCTAAAAAATTTAACCCCCTTTCATCTCAACCCTTAGTTATTTTAGAGTATATCTGATTTTTTTTTTCTACCGACCTGTTTGACTTGGTCAGCAAACACATTCAACAACATCCATGTTTTGTATTGTGTGTGCGCACGCGCTGATAATTGGTATATGCTGATAGCACATGAAATTTCTTGCGTTGGCATCCCCCAAAATCCCACAAAACAAGGTAATTTTTTTTTCCAAGGGTTTAAATATCAGATATCGGCATCGTATCGATTGCTAATTTCCATATCAAATATAGGATATCTGGGGATATATTGGGGATACACGTCAATATTGAGTTGCTTATATCGGACAGTATAAATATATAATTATAATATCATAAATATCAATGTTTGTTTACATTACCAAAATATCATCAAGAGGATCATATTAAGTTAGAAAAACGCATTAAGTAACCGCCATTACTAACATATTATGTACTACTACAAGTCTACAAATTAACAAAATATTAAAATTTAAATTACTGCATGAATAGAAAATGAATTAAAAGATTAACAGAAAGAGTGACTTATCCACATTCTCTCAACATGCTCACTTTACCCATATCTTGGACATGTTTCAGCATCTTCCACCTCCACCTCCGATGAAGAACTGTCAGCTGAAGATGAATCTGAGATCCATGAATTAGAATCTAAAACTTTCTCATACGCGAGCATTTGCATCTTCCCCTTCCGTTTCCCTTTTGATGATGATGTGATGGATTTTCCTTTCTTTAAAGTCTTTAACCTTTTGCTAGCTTGTGGTGTTGGATTAGTCTCCATCACGTTTTGAACCTGTCGCCATGTCAACATTTCTCCAAGGAAAACTTCTTCATCCTCATTATCTGAAGCAATAGAAGTACCAACTGATTTTTGATGAGCCATCCAAGAGGCCACCTTGCCCTCCGTCATGGAACGAGCATATAAGATATCAGTGTTTTTACTTACAAATCTTTCTTTTAGTTGAGCGTTGAATTTGACATAGACTAAGTCTTTCTATTTATCAGTACACCACATGTATTATACATGTGGTGTATTCTGTGATCCTGGCAGGGAGAAACACTAGATGGGAGTAAATAGTGTTTATGAAATAAAATACTTCTCTAGAAATTTCTCATAATCAACCAATATAACTTGCAAAGATATAGATTAGCAGCGGAATATGGAATGCAAGTAAGAAACAAGTAAAGATAACACTATCACAAACACAAATCTTTTCTCCTGGTTCGTCCCTCCAAGGCTACGTCCCGTCCCTAAATCTCTGTTGGACTTAAATCCACTATTTCGGTAAATAGTACAACCACCTCTCCTCCAATGAGAAATTTTCCATTGCCTCTCTACAAGAGGGCTGTTACAAACACATTGCCTCCAACAATAATTTTCACTCACCAACCCAAGTGAGAATATTTATAATACTTTTGAAGATGTTACAAATGCCTAAAGCCTTTTTGATTAAAGCTCTTATGTTGATGTGTATCCATAGGAGAAACTTTGATTTTCAAGAATCTAAAATTAAACCTTAGGAAGATCAAGAGTTGGCAAAAGAAAGATGAAATGTTATTGAAATATTTTGGCTATGAGATGGTTTTTCTTTAAATCTTTGGAGCACAAAACCTTACTTTTCCTCTTTTTCAAATATTCTTGAAATCATATATTTGAAAACAGAAAAACATCAAATATATTGAGGAACATTCGGGTCCAAAATCTTAACCAAAATGCCCCTCCAACTATAAAAAAGGGCAGAAATCCAAACGTTGTATGATGATGGGACACAAGTAGTCGATTACAGTTCTTGTGATAGTCGTCTACTCCTAAGGTAGTAGTCGACTACTGTCTATACACAGTAAGTCATAAAACATTCTGTCTCGATGGTAGTCAACTCCTTTGTTTAGGATAGTCGACTCCTGTCACAGATACTTAGGATATGAGTTATATAATATTTTAAAACATTTTTAAAACAATTTATGTGTGTTCCTAAGTGTGTGTGATCTTCTAGCGATGCCTTAACATTCCAGCAGTAATATTCTTGCATTCATCCACGAGCAAAAAAATTTCAACAACTAATTTATCATTATTAATTTTTCAATCAATAGATTAGCATTATTCAATCTAACAAGAGAATTAACGTGCTCAATATTCAAACCTTCATAATCATGCAACAAAGTATTATGCTTTATTTTTATTATATCATGATCATGCTGCAAAGATTTATAGTGCTCAACAAATTATTGTATTTAAAAATTAAATCACTATCATCCTCATCATTAGAGTCAAAGTTTACCTCATCAATTGTTTGTGTAGGGTAGCACATGTATGAATCCTCTCTTCCTTTTTTGAAGATAAACCCCCGGAGGTATATTCTTCTTGCTTCTCTATCATGTGACAAAGTTGGTTTGTCATTGTAGCTCCTGACACGAGATTCAAAATTTTGTCATTCAAAAACCTTTGTATAATACCAATTACCTCTCCATCTTGATTTCCAATTCATCTTTCTCTTTCGTTCATTGTGATTCGGGTGGTAGGTGGTTGATAAGGCTCCTCCACAAGCTTCCAAAGATTTATGTCGATGGGTTGAATATATCTTGTCATCCTCTTTTTCCAATCAAGATAATTTGAACCATTGAACAATGGTGGGAATTTCCTTTGCGCGGATGCAGCTATTTTTGATGTCATCATGTACAGGGCTTCGATACCACATGTTGGGATCCCGAGATGGCAAGAGGAAACACTAGAGTGTGTGTGAATAGTGTTTATGAAATAAAATACTTCTTTAGAAATTTCTCCCTAAGATCAAAATTAGCGTTACCTAACTTTGTCTTAATCAACCAATATAACTTTCAAAGATATAGATAAGCATAGAAATATTAAATGCAAGTAAGAAACAAGTTATCTGTTAAGATAATGAAAAAAACACCCTAGAGGTGAGTGTATATGGTGTATGTCACAAATAAAAAATATCAAGCAACCAACGTATGCACACAATCACATATTTTTAACAGAGTGGCTCACTGCCTATAGTCCGACCTCTCCCTGAGGATTTTACCTTTTTATAACTAAAAGAAAATTGTTCACACTTGCTGGTGGTGATCGAATCGTTGCAAGAATAAGTTCGAGGAAATTAATGCTCAATGATAGCATCTGAATGAAGCTATTCAATAATACAACTCACGTTAAAAAAAACTGATCCAATGCAAAGATTAAAATCAGATAAATATCATCGCAACGTAGAGCATGAAGTTGTGGTTGTGTCGGTGAAAACTGCACATCAATGAGCTCTATAAAGAAAGTTATATACTTTTCAGTGACATCTGCTCTTCTTTTAAAAAACACCCTCTTCTTCCCTTAGATGAAGCTTTAAATCTTTGCGACAGGAGATGAATTTTCAGTTGCAAGGATGATGGAGCAAAATAGGCTTGCAGCTTAAAGAGATAGGTATAAGGGAGCTGGCCTCTGAGTGTTTATATAGAGTTTATGCACCCTCAATTCCAATTGCCCATGAACTCTTTCATTACACATGAATTCCTGAGTTTTGTGTTTGACTTGAATTCTTTTTCCCATATGCTTTTCAAAAGTTGTTCTCTTAATTCACAATTCTTCATAGAGTAGTCTTCATGTTGAAATAGAACCCTTAAACACATCAAAAACTCCAAAACTGCATGTTTGACCAAGTCAAATTAGGTGATTCTGGGCGGCGGCTGACTGGCATGGTCATGCCACATTTGGTGCTTTGGCAGTAACTTCCGAATACATTGCACGGTCGTGCCAGATTCTGTACTAATTTGGCATGATCGTGCGGGATTGGCAGTAGCTTCCCAGCACAGTGCATGGTCGTGCCAGATTCTGTACTGATTTGGCACGGTCGTCCGTGATCGGCAGTAGCTTCCGAGCACAGTGCACTCTGTTGATTTGGCGCCGTCGTGCCAAATCCTGTTTTTCTTCGTTTTGACTCATTTTGACCTGCAACTCACTCAACAAACATATTAGAGCCATACTATTTGTTTGACATCATCAAAATTAAAGTTTTGACCTCGTCAGTGGGCTAACTAGGCCAGCAATCTCTCCCTTTTTGATGATGACAAACAAGTATAGAAAATTGAGATAAAATACAGAGCTATACCAAATATATGCACAAGATCATGAATATAATACAATGCTCCTACTATCTGTGTGCTCCCATGAATTTTTGCTCTCCCTAAATTCAAGCTCAATCACTTTTCTATTTTCTCTCCCTCTTTTGATATCACTTGAAAAGGATAATCTTGAGCAATAAAATATCATCAACTACATTGAAATCGTGAAGCAAAATTAGCATACCAAAGAAACACAAAATCGACAATGACTTTCATAGTGATGTGTACACCCCACGAACTTAAAGCATACACAACATCATGAACATCGAAAGCACACCGTCATTGCTCAAAAATAAAAAGAACACATCATCAAATAACTTACTGGAATCATTGGTATAAACTTCGACTTAGAGGACCAAAAAACCAAACTCTTAAATAGTCTTAAACAAGTTTTCTATATTCATCTCGTTGGAATAAAGTATCAAGAATAATGTAGGGAGACAACCAACATATGATACCATGATGTTAAATTTCGGTTCATCTGGAGCTGATGTGTGCTAAATGATTACTTCATCTACCACAATCATGTGCGTTGCTTAACATATACCTGAAATTCGGTTACTAGCCACCTGTGTCAAAAAAGAGTTTCATATTTTCGTTCGTTATCTTTTTCACTTTCTTTTTCTTTGGCTATTTTTCTTTGCCAAAATTCTTTCTTTTTGTTTGTTTCACTTTTTAGGGTTTTATGTTGTCGCAAAATAGTGACGCATGAAGGCATCTACGTACTCGACTCCTACTAATCAATTCGCTAAAAAGGACTCATATATTTATAAATGTAAAGACACTCGAAGAATTCGATCTTTTAGACCATAAACACCAACAATTTTTCATAAATTATTTGACTTTATCAACTCATTAAATTTAAACAATTAAGCATGCTAATAATGAACAATAAACCATGTACGTTTCGAGTATATGGATTTTTCATTAACATAAAATGTTACCATCAAAAATCATTTTTTATGTTTCTAGGGTGTCTAACAAGATTCATACCTAATAGCTTAATAAATCACAATGTTATTAATGATGGACATGCATGCACATAAAAATGATGCAGTATCTTATGCTATTGTGATATCATGAACAATGTGTAGGGACTAGATACAAGCATAGATAAGCGTGCTAATGCTCAATTAGGGATATAATTCCTAATTCCCTTCGAATAAAACACAATTGTTTGTCATCTAAGGGTTTTGTGAAAATATCCGCTAATTGCTTATTGATATCAACTTATTCTAAAGAGACATCTTTCTTTTCAATATGATCTGAAGTGGTGACGAACATCAACATAATTGGTCCTAGAGTGTAAAACATGATTTTTTGATAGGTTTATAGCACTCAAATTATTACCCCAAATTGTTGTTGGTTGGAAAGTATGACCATAATCTCTAAGGGTTTGTCTCATCCATAGGATTTAAGCACAACAACCCGCCGACACATAATCGGCTTCGGTTGTACTCAATGCTAAAAAAATTTGCTTCTTGGAAACCCAAGAAACTAGAGACATACCAAATAGTTGGAATGTGCCAGTAGTGCTCGTACGATCGATTTTACTTCCTGTAAAATCTGCATCACAATAACCATCAAGCTCAAGTGATGTGCAATTTGGATAAACTGACATCTAAAGTTCCATTAACATATCGTATGATTCATTTTTGAAACCTAGCACTAAGATACACATTAAACCTTATATCCAGCCTACTAAATGCCAAGTATAAAAGACTACCAATCACATCTCGATACATACACTCTTCTACTTTCTTTTCTTTTTAATCCTTGTCCACTTTCATCGTTGTCGTCATTGGGGTTGAACATTCTTTTGCATTTTCTACACCAAATTTCTTCACTAACTCCCTTGCATATGTTTCTTGATTAATAAAAATGATATTCTCGCATTGTTTGATTTGCAACCCAAGCATGAATGTGAGTTCTCCCATCAAGTTCATCTCAAATTTCTAAGACATACACTTAGCAAGTTCCTCACAAAGCAATTGATTAGTAGCACCAAAAACAATATCATCAACATAAATTTGCACCAAGAGTACGTTTTTATTTTGATGTTTAACAAATAAAGTTTTATCTAGCTTTCCCATGGGAAAATTGTTTCCAAGCAAAAACTTACTAAGTCACTCAAACCAATCTCTAATAGCTTGTTTGAGCCCATATAAAGCTCGTTTAAGCTTAAAAACATAATCCAGATGGATGGAGTCTCCAAACCCAGGAAGTTTGACATAGACTTCCTCAGATAAAGTTCCATTCAAGAAAGCATTCTTGGCATCCATTGGTAGAGTTTGAATTTCATGAAACTAGGGTATGCTAAGAGCATTTGTATTGCTTCCAATCTCGTGACTGGAGCAAAGGTTTCATCAAAGTCAATCTCTTCCTCTTGGTTGTATACTTGGACAACAAGTCTTGCTTTATTTCTAATCACATTCATATCGTCATGTTTGTTTCTAAATACCTATTTAGTACTTATGATTGTTTAATGTTTGGGTTTGGGAACAAGTTCCCAAACTTGATTTCTTTCGAATTGTGAGAACTCTTCCTACATTGCTATAATTCAATAAGAATCTTCCAATGCACTTTCAACATTCTTAGGTTCTAAAATAGATATGAATGTAAAGTTAACCATCAAATTAAGCATATTTCTAGTGCGTATACCTTCCACTGTGTCTCCAATGATTTGGTCCTTAGGGTGATCCTTCGCAAATCTTCAATCCTTTGGTAGACCATGTGATGATGTAGCTTCCGCTTCCTCCTCTCTTGGTGCACTAACATGTACGTCATGTTCATTGGAATTGTTTGAGTTTTTGTCCAATCCTTCCACTTCACCTACAAGTTCAGAAGATTTTGCAACACTAGAAGGCGAGTTAATAGCACTTTTCTTGTCAAATTCAACATGCATAGTTTCTTGAATAGTAAGTGTTCTTTTATTGAAACGTTGATATGCCTTACTATGTTGTGAGTATCCAACAAAAATACTTTCATCATTGTTTGCATCAAATTTATGAAGATTTTTGCCGACCTTCAAGATCAAGCACTTACATCCAAATGGTTTAAAATGTGATAAGTAAGGTATCAATTCTCTATATAGCTCATAAGGAAGGTGTTTCTTTAAAACAAGTCTAATAGACACACGATTCAAAATATAGCAAGAGGTATGTATGGTTTCGGCCCAAATATATAGTGGCAACTTATAATCGTGTATCATGGTCCTAGCCATCTCATGCAAATTGTGTTTTTTCCTCTCTACCACACCATTTTGATGTGGTGTCATCAGGGCAGAAAAAGTATGAAAATATCCTTTCGAAGAACAAAAATCATCAAGAAATTCTCCACCATGATCACTTCTAACTTAGACAATAGAATTTTTTTTTCATTTTCAACCTTTTTACAAAAAGTTTTGAAAACATTAAAATTTTCATCTTTGTGTGTAAGAAAATAGACCCAAATAAGACGAGAAAAATTATCGACAATGACGAAGCAATGATGCATACCACCTAAACTAGCAACTTCGTGGGTCCAAATAAATCCAAGTGTATTAGTTGCAATGGCCTAGTAGTAGTAACAACGTTATAAAGGTTGAAACTACTCCTATGTTGCTTACCTAATTGGCATGCATCACAAAAATTGTCCTCACAAGTTTCTTACGAGCAAGCTTTGAGATTAGATCCATGCCGGCATCGATGCCACAACAAACTATTCTATTGTGAAGTAACTAAACAATTTAAATTATTTGAATCACTAAGTTTGATTGTATAGATGTTATTATGTAATGTGCCTTTAAAAAGAATATCATTATCGTTTAAAATGTTTACTTCGTCATTTTCGAAATGCACCTTAAAACCTATAGAGCAGAGTTGACCCACACCTAACAAATTATGCGCTAAACCATCAATAATGTTTACATTTTCAATAACAATAATTGGATGCTTACCAATTTACCTTTTCTCAAGATTTTGCATTTATTTCCGTCTCCAAGTATTATCATCCCTCCGTCTTTCCTTGATAACGATGAGAAGTGGGATTCGTTGCCCGTCATTTGATTGGAGCAACCGCTATCAAAATACCAAATGCTACATACAAAAGAAGATGCACCTGGTAACCATTTCTTGAATCCTGGATTGTTAGTACATTGCTTTATAACCTATATATAATATTCAGGGTAATAACGAGCAAAACAATCACATATAGCATGTCCTTTTCTATTGTCATGGAAAAAGTAACATTGGAATGCTTATCTGTAGAAGACATGTGATCGTCATGCATACAATATGTGGAGCTTATGTGTCTAGCAAAACTTCTTTCCATGATCTTTCTAGATTTCTTCTTAGGTTGTTTCTTTTTAAATTCTAGGCCATGTTTGCTGGAGTGATTGTTTAGCACATCTAATATCTCATCGAAACTATTTTGGCTACTAGTGAATTGTTTAATTATGGTGTTAAAGATTTAGGGTTTGCTTCTCTAATTCTTGGATCATAACCTCATATTTTTTTCTTTTTCACTCTTTTCCATTTCACTAGCAATATTTTTCTTTTTATCAAGTTCGATTTATCCTTTTCCAATTGTTCTATTTTTTTCTGAATAGATAGAGATTTTTTTGAATTAAAGCTTTAAGCTCAGGATCTTTAGAACCTAAGGACTTAATTTTCTCATTTAAATCTTAGCTAACTTAGAGTTTTCAAATTCTAACTTAGCTAATTTGATATTAGCTTCCTTTAATTCCGAAGTCTTAGTCTCTAACTCAGTTTCATCGGTGTTATCCATTATTTCTTTTAATTCTTACCATTTAATAATCAACTCATCTCTCTCATGTTTAACACTGGCAAGTTGGTCTTGTAAAGAATCTCGAAGTTTTTTTAGCTTAATAAATTTGGGTGCCATGCCATGAAAGAGATCTACTAGATATTCATATGCTTCCTCTATGTTAGAAATATTAAGAGATGTATGTCCTCGAGGCAATTTATCTGTGTAATACATCTCGTTCATAAATGAAAGTATGCTTTTTGGCATCAATCATCTAAGTGTTTCTATTATGATATCTTCATTAAAATACTTAGGTGATTTAGACTTAAAGCAAGGTCATGCATATATCTAAATGTAGATGTCGATTATGAGAAGTGTCTGATCGATAGTAGCTTAAGTCTAAAATCGTTTGTGGTCATAGATGTGTCGAGAATATGATATTGACACATCGGATAAACCATTGTGTCTTTGTCTTCACCTAGTAGCAATGACGATAATCTCATAATTGTTCGACTTAGCAAAGTCGGGGATGAGACACGTGTGCTCATTGGAGAATGAGTTCCTTGAACGACCGAACGAGAGTTATCACATGGTTAACAAAAACTCATGTAACGGCCTGTATTGACCGGTACGCATATCTTCGTATTTTCGTATTTCTTTTATTAATTAATTTCAAATGATTTCAAATACGTTTGAAAATAGTTTATGCGTATACGATTTCTAGTTATATATTATCAAAAATGGTTTCATAAAAAATTAATATTTTAGTAATTTAAAGTGTAATCAAATAGTTGCAACTTAATTTCATACTTTTAAGAATCATAAAGTATTTATAAATATTTTTTATAATGTGTTTAAAGAAGTGTATTTCTTAAAATGGTTTGTCATGAGTTTAATATCTATAATAGTATCAAATCAATTATAAAAAAAACTACTTTGTATCATCAAAATAGTTATAGAATGTTTTAGTAATTTCGAGTGTCGTCAAATATATTTAAATAATTTATATAATATTTTCTATTTAAATATCACTAGAATAGCAATTTTAATTATTTTTCTATGTAAACATTATCAAAATGATTTCAAACTTTTACAATATGATTCTATGGTCATTTAGTACGCTCAGTATTTTTCACGTATTTGTCTGGAGTCAAATCGACCTAAAACTCGCAAACCCACACCCCAAATGTTTTGGCCCAAAACTCGTTTTCATGATCCTCACGTCGTTATGAACGCGTGGCATTTTTTTCGGAATTTCTCAGAGTCATATGTGATAAATAGTATTTTTATATTAAAATAATAATATTTTATTATATTTACCTAATTACATCTACTAATTATAGTTTAACATTTCCTAATTACTTTTACTCTTACATACCATGGTAGCCCATGGCGACAACGGTTTTGTTGCTAAACCCACATTTGTCAAACCACCCAACTCTCTCATTAATACCCCTCATAATTACAATTATATTATATTATAATATTTAATTATTTAATAATCTCTATTTAAGCCTGCCCTTAATCTCCCCCCCCTTCATTCTTCGCAAACAGCCGGCGGGCTGCTCTTCTCGCATGGGTTAGAAAAGGGATATACGTATATACTGTAAGGACTGTCTACCTAGCAATACTAACAAACATTCTATAATTTAACTTGCAAATTATAGCCGACTAAAAGAGAAGTGAATACGTCCAGCCACACCAATCAATCCAATGCAGAATAATAAATGCAAGAGGAATTAAAATTTAACTTGCAATTGGCAATAAAATTTAACTAAAAGAGAGGTGAATAGAGTAATGACAATAAATTTAACTAAAAGGGTGTTGCTCTCCTCGGGACACAGTCCAGCCCAAGAGAAGCGGTTCAGCCCTAACACGGAGCATTGGTTTGAGGGAATCTGCGGTTTGCTAACGTGCCCTAATACGGAGCATTGGCAGAGGTTAGCTCTTTATATTCATTCGTTTATAAATGTAGTAATCTTATAAGATCTATCTTTAGGGGTTGGTCAGACCCACCACGGGATTGTAGAGATTCTGGTTAGGGTTTTATTAGGGCTTTCTTAAAATGGTTTTAAGTTTTTTCGCTGCGTATTTCTTTTCGTCGTCTACCCGATGAAGGCTAGACGTCGATTTTAAGCCGTAAGGATCATAGAAAACCCTTTCATTAGTATCGGAGCCATGTCTACATTGATCTATAATGCAATTATAAAATGCATATGATGCTAGATGTTTCTCCATGAGATGGAGCTTTTTTATTAGTTATTAAAAATAAAATAATTTTTTTTTCATATGATGGTTTTAAAAAAATTTAAATCATGTGATTAGTTAAAATAGATTTGTGATAATTATGTAATAATTATTGTTAGATTAATGCTGCTATAATCTAAATTTATTATGTGATAATTGTTTAGATTCCTAATACCTGATTAGGATAGCCATTAATAAATTAAATTATTGTGAAACATAAATTGTTATGTGATAACAATTTTAACTTCCTAATAGTTGATTAGGATTGCAAATATAATAAAAGATATTAAAATCCTAGAATGTTAGTTTTAGGATATGCCTAGTTAATTTTGATTAACTAGGAAAGGTGAACCCAAATTAAATCGATGGGACACATTTTAATAATAGTCATCTTAAGTAGTCCACGAAACGGTGTGAAGAATCGTTTGCGCCTAGGGTTCTGGATCACCCCAGCCCTGACTGGGGATAGTGATCCTAACATAAACAAACCTGCCTGGCCATATTCGACTGGACCAAACTACAATGCTTATTATCACAATGTAATGCCATCAATTATATTCTAATCAATTACGTTTAAAATCCTTTTCAGGATTAGCCGTAGCCCTCTTTGCTTTTTAAGATTGGAAACTGGGGATTCCAGTTATAGTTGTTGGGCACACCCAAGCTATAGCATGGCTATCTTCTGGGAACCAATTCCATTAAACATATGATGTAATTCAGCTTAACCCAAACTGTCGCGTCGTGAACATACCCAAGCGCAGGTGTAAGTTGGGACATGATAAGAAAGTAAGGGGTCCGACTAGACTAGTCATTATGATTTGTTGAGCACACTCAAGGTCATAAGTGACTAGGGTAAAAACTGATAAGGGAAGCATATACGATATGATTGATGAAGTGTTATCTACTGATCACAGAGTCAAGCAACTTGTTGATCACACTTAAAGTTGTGAAACTCAAGATGGTTAGGTCCATTTCCCACTAAATATCAAAATTCGTTCATCCATATGGGTTAAGACGATCCCTAAAATAATGGGAGGATATAATTAGATAAAAATCATTATATATATAGTTTTTAATGTCTGCTAAATTAATTTTATATTATGCAGAATGGGGTCAGGTCTCAAACTAATCCTTGAAAAGAATATACTAAAAGGGGATATCTACAAAGATTGGCTAAGGAACATCAAACCCAAGCACGCGTAGCATGCGGATTGGGCCCCCACCTGGTGCTAGGGTTTGGCTGGTTATTGTGACCTGTCACGCCCCGCTCTCCCAAGTACGGGAGGCGTAGCTGACAAGGCCGCCGTAGTATTCAGACTCAGGCTTCGAGCCCTCGTATTTAAATACTACTAGGCATTTTTTGTGGTTTAATATTAAATAATGAGCAGGCCACTGCAACACACTGAAATAGTACACAGAGAAAAAGAAAAGTGCTCCAACAGAAAATAAATCGAGTACTGAAAAGAAAAATATAACAACACAGAACATTACATTACATTCCATCATACTAGTCCATATACATACATCAGCTATACATGGGGTACAAAAAGTGGGTACATCAAAAGAAGAAACCCACGACCCAAAAAGTACAAAAAGTACGCCCCCGGTACAACGCACCCACTAGTCTAACCCTGTGAAGTCCAATGGGACAAAGTCGCTCGTAAGCTCTACCCCTACTGCACTGGCACCGGCCTCTGACTCTGGAACCTCACAGACTGCTCGGGTCCCGCACATGAAACCACAAGTTGGGACACGTCTACGCGTGACCCAGTAGAAACTCCTAACCCCATAGTAGGACCTAGTTTTAGAACTGGTCTCCCTAACTAGTCAACTAACAACAGGTGTCACATCAATCTCAGGAATATGCAGAAATTAACGGCAGAACGTAAGTGCTGAAAGTAAAGAACAGAAAGCAAAACTAAAGTGAAATCACTGATTAAATTAATTAAAATTAATTATTGTTCTGATTTGGAACACGGGTATACCGTAGGATGCTAAGGAAGCGGACTTCACCTAGGGTGGATGAAAAAGTGGTACCACTCCAGCGACATGAGCACTGGATGGGCCTCTCGTAACTCCGTACCCGAACAGGGCAAGGTACCAGAGCGAGACTCATCTCGGTTTTTCTTGGGACAAGCGGAAAAAACCATCATTTACCGACATGGTGCGACACGAGCACACTAGCGGCCTCTCTAGCCCTCTCAAACTCCCCTTCCGGGGGCGACACATCGGGCGAGATATGCTACTACCGTCCGCTCCTTAACACCTAAAATTTACCCGTGTTCCCCCAAACCCACATATAGAGTCTCACCCATTTCAAGAATGGACCGAGTCCTCCGATGTCAGACTCTCTGCTCACTCTCAGTTTTTCTTTTGTTAAAACATTTCTTTATTTGACAGCGAATCAACTAGCGGTCTCTACTACCGCTTTCATTTCGTACTTACACAATTTCTCACCATCATCATTTTTCTACATAAATCAGAACATATGAAACATCCTCACAAAGACATATCTCATGAGCATAATTTTTGAGGGTACAATTAACACGACCAAATTCAACTTAAAACAAAGTACAATATAACAAATTCCAAGCAAAATGAGCACATGAATCTGTCTAAACTGTCACAACAGAAAAAATGCTACTGTAGACCTATCTACAGTCAGATTTAGCTTCAGGTCCCTTCTTCAAAGTTGTAGATAATTTTCTGCAGTTTTTCGTAGTGTCCTAAATTATATATTTTATTTTTCTACTATTTTCTACGATTTTTTTAAGTTGATGTCCTGTGCTAAGAAAAATTCCATCAACATAAATTTTTAACTAAACTAGTTTCTAACATAGTTGTGTGTCATTAATTGACATAACTATACTACCATATTAATAAGATTACAACAATTTCAATATGCTAATATACTTCTAATTCTACAAAAAGATTAATTACTATTAACATACTTTACACAATGCAACCTACCACTTAATGAAACTAGCATGAATACTAACTTCCCAAAACATAAACAACCTACAATCTAGTGCTCATTAACAAGATTACTTATAAATCATACTATCAATTTTTCAACATGACACAATATTATTAATTTTTTAGCATTAAATCATAATGAGAACTAAACATATTAATTTTGATGCATAAGGAACAACATGCTACCAATTGAAGTAATCAACATGAAGCAAAAATTGAAATTGCTAAGGCATAGATCCTATCATGAATTTCAAAACATAGTTTCAACAAAAATTTACATGATTTGCTAACTTAATTTAAAACCTTATTTCTAAAACTAAATTCTACTAAAAATGGTAGGGATCTTACAAAGTCCTCCAATTTCGTTGACCATTCTTAGTCCTTGATGAATTCTTGGGCCTCCTAATCTCCTTCTTCAACCTCCTATCTAGCCTGCAAAATTTGGATTTTTGAGGTATTTTGGGGAGAATTTTTGGAGTTTAGGATGAGGAGGAACAAGGGGTTCTTGGTGGTGGAATGGGTGGTGTTTGGGGTGGTGATGGAAGGAGGAAGGAGGAAGGAGGAAGCAAAGGTATGAAAGGGAGGAGGGGGAGAGTTCGGCCTGGTGTAGGGAGGGAGAGGGTGAGTGAATTTTGGGTTTTTTTCTGTTTTTGTTTTTCTTGCCTTGAAAATTGTTCTCCCTAAAATCATCTCCACCCTTCATCAAGTCATGATCAAAGCCATGTGTTATCCCTTAAGCTAATAAAATGACACCTCACTTAGTGTGTTGTCATGGTAAAAAAAATTAGATTTTTGTATTTTTAGAAAATAAAAATACATGAAGAAATACCCTATACACCCTAAATACAAGTGTTCATCCAAATACTCCTATTTACTAAATTCAAATGATGAGTTTAAAATCTTTTAAAATTAATTACTACACCAAATAATTAAAAGAAAAATACGAGCAGACACCCAACAATTATAAGTACGCATTTACGCCAAAATACGTATAAATACGCGAACATGGAAATTGGGGTCATTACATGACGGCTCGGTTTTTATGAAAAAGTGGTTTTTGGGCTATCTTTGGAGACTCGTTTGAGGGGTCAAACGGACTCGAAATGGAGTGTCGTTTCTTCCTACGCGTTCATTGTTCAACACACTTCGATTTGATAGGTTGTATTACTTGCGAAGGTCAACGACGATGGAGGAAAAATTCGCTAAAGTTTTGCCGTTGTGAAAGGCAAACTTTATTTAATTTTTTCTCCAAAAACTTTTAGTCCCGCATCGGATATGGAGTGAAGGGGAGAGGTCAGCCGCCTATATAAATAGGGGCATACTCCCCTCCTTGAAACTCGTCCCAAGCTCCAGATCTGAGTAGCTCCATTAAACGTGAGCAAGCCCGGATCTGAGCTTAAATTAATTATTCTTTTTCTCCCTAAATTCTTCATTGCTCCTGTTCGGGCTCTAGCAAAGCTACGAAGGAGCTCGGATCGGATCAGATCGGCAGTCTCGACGAAGGATCCACTCAAGGTGAATCTTCTTCGGCGCGTGGTTAGCTCGGCCATAAGGGTGTTGCTCACCTCGGGACACGATGCGGTTCGAGAAGCGGTTCGGCTCAGGACAAGATGCAGCTCGGGACGCGGTTCGGCTCGGAAGAAGCGGCGCGGGGGCCAAAGAAATGTTGCTGAAAACGACGAATCTTATTCTGCGGAAACGAAGTGAAAGGTATGTAGTTTAAATTAAACATGCGTTTATAATTGCAAATGTTAGATAGATCTATCCTTAGGGGTTGGTCGGACCCAACCCCGGGACAGTAGAGATCTTGGCTAGGGTTAAAATCTTTAGGGCTTGATTTAAAATTGTTTTAAGTCTATTTTTCCACTGCTAATTTGTTTTCGTCGTCCGACCGACTTAGGCCGAACGTCGAATTTATAGTACTAATGATCAGAAAACCCTTCATTGGTATTAAAGCCAGTTTACTTGACGTAATATTTGCATTTATAAAAGTATATGATACAGCATGTTTCTCCATCAGATGGAGGTTTTATTTAAACTATTAAATAGTCGTTCCTAGCAATGTTTTATTTTTGAAAATTGTTTTTGAAAATTAGATTTAATTTTAAAATCTTTTGATAATTTTAAGTTAGATTTTAATTATTATATGATGATAATTAATGTCACTTAAAATTATGAGATAAAATTTAAGTTGCATGTTTAGCAAGAAAATTTTTATGAGATAAATTTTAATTGCTTTATTATCATGCTAAATTGTTTAGTTGATATTTTTAATGGTTATATTAAGTTATTTTTGATTATGTGATAATTCAAGAAAGACTATTAGGATAGCCATTAAAGGCCTTAAGAAAATTATATAATAATTTGAAGGACATGCTATGATTTAAAGTTGTTTAAATACCTAATACATTATTAGGATAGCACCATAATAATCCTTATAGTTGATAAGGACATTAATAAAAGTTATTAACCAATCCTAATAATTTCGAATTTTAGGATTCAACTAGTTGATAGGATAACTAGTTTAATGAAGCCAATTCTAGTCGATGGCATACATATGAATAATAAGTTTCCTTCAATGGACCATGATCTGGTCTAGTGTTTTTTGACTAGTGTTGTGGATCACCCTAGCTCGAGTGATCTTGGCCTAGCCAAATCTCTGGCCGTGTTCTGCTGGACCACAAGGATGCGATTATGATTATGTATCACCGTCGATTACATCTAGTCAATTACGTTAAAAATCTTCTTCAAGATTATCCGTAACCCTCCTTATTTTAGAGGTTGGCAACTGCAGGTTCTATGTTATAGTTGTTGAGCACACTCAAGCTATGTCATAGTTACTTTATGGAAACCAATTTCTCATTACATGAGATGTAGTCTAGACTTAACCCAACCCGTCGCATCGTGTCCATACACCGAGCACCGGCGTAAGTTAGGCTAGACACGAAAACAAGGGCCCAACTAGACTAGTCATTGTGCTTGGATGAGCACACTAATAATCATAAGTGGATAGGGGTAAAAACCAATAAGGTAATCATATATGATATGATTGATGAAAAGTCATCTACCAATTACAGAGTCAAGCAATTTGTTGAGCACACTCAAGGTTGTGAGGCTCATGGTGGTTGGATCATTTTCCCATCTAATTTAATTTAATTAAATCGGTCATTATTATGGCTAAAAATGATTGCGAAAATAGTGGGAGGATATAGTTAGATAAAAGCCATTCTATCTATATTTAAAATTGAACATATGCTACACTAGGGTGGTTCTATGTTTATCAATGGAATCTAAAACATAATATTATAAGAGAATACGTTAACTGGTCTAAATGGTTGGTTAATGGAATATTAACTCAAATTCTAATTGATAGACTAAACTATGTTCTCGCTGACATTAAAATTGACCTTCTTAGCACAGGCTTAAGGACAATGATTTCCTTGAGCTCTGGGTCCAACAAAATAAATGCACACTACATGTCACTCTCCTCTATGAGGGGCATCTTCAACATACAGACGTTCAAAGCATGTTTCTCAATACAATTTGTTGAGTCAACTCAAGGTTGTATGAAAACGGTTTCGATCTGCAAAGTTCGAAACTTTGATCAAATTGTTTGAATCGAGGATGAGTGCATGAGCGATGCAAGACTATGTATCCCAACCGGATCTTGAGACACGTAACTTTTTGAGCACACTCAAGGTTGCAAAGCTCAAGCGTTTGGATATATGAGATGTTTGCACGACTATTATTTGTGTTGAGACGCGTAATATATAAATGAGATTTAGAAAAGGAAGAAGGCATTAAGGAAAATCAATTGAGAAAGAAAGTTTTATCTATCATTATTAAATGCAAAAGTAGGAGGAACTGAAAATGTGACATATTTGATGGCACGGTTTCAGGATATTCGTTATACAAAAGGAAATAGATTCTCATACGTATTGGAAAAAGGTGCAATTGTTGTTTCTTGGACCATAGATGACGTCTCACATTTTTTACGAATGTCGTCATCTTGCTTATGAAGCAATGAGTAATTTGTATAACGATAATGTATTAAATGTTAATACATGAATACGCAAGATAGTAGCAAAACTTATATGGCAAAATAGACTAGGACGTACTGGAGAGACTAAGCTTCACAAGTCACATAAAGAGGGGTCTGGCCTCTCGTATTATGAGTCAATAGACACTTGTGAATCTTGTCTCAAATGTATGATGTCCGAAATTCCATTTGTAAGACAGTGGGATAATCAGTTGGTGAACTCGTAGTCTAGTACATACGGATGTACCCGGACACAAGTCTAAGTTAGCCAGGATAAGTTGTTCTTATTTTATTACGACATGTATTCTTGCTGAAACACAAGTCTGATAAAATAGATAACACAATGCAGAAGTATTTGAACTATTTCGATCAAATCAAAGAGTCGAATACTTAGCTGTATAATTCTTGCGTAATTAAAAGAAAATGTGATTTTCTCTCAGGTCAAGTCTCTTTACACATCGGTGTGTTAGAGAGCATGAATCGCACTTTGTTAGACGTGATGTGATGCATGGCAAGTAACTCTGAGTTACAATCCTCCCTCTGGGTTAAGTCCCAGATAGTAATGCCTAGGTTCCTGATAAGGTTCTACGAGGACATTATAAATATGATGCTCATTAAATCAATCGTTAGGAAGTTGCTGGATTACTCGAGTCTCATAAGACGAATAAGCCGAGTAAAACATCATAGTTGATGATGACTTAGTCAACTTCCAGGATGCTATTCAGAGTATGGACTCTGATTAATAGCTTGATGCATTTCAAAAAGGGTCCTTGCACGTAAATAAAGTATGGACTTTAGTTTACGTGCATAAGGAAAGTGTTTCCTTTGGCTGCAAGTGAATCTTCGAGTCTAGAAGATTGGTACAGAAGGAAAATAGTGAAGTACAACGTGTGTTGGTTGAGAACGGTTATCATCCTAACTACTATAAACGGATTATGATGAAACTTTCTCACCAACAACTGTGTACAGATCTATTCGGATCAGACTCGATGTAAATGCTCATGATAACCACGAAAACTGGAATATACATGTTTTCTAGATATGATTTAGAAAAAACAAACTTATAAAGTTTTCAAGGTCAGTGTGAGCAAATAAAAGGCATGTGAAGCATCAAGGAGCCATAACATATGGTTTGACAAAGTGGTCAAAGAGTTTGGATTACTCTTGATATGATTTAGAAATGATTATGAACCGTCTGAATGACCAGTAAACCAATTTGGATTACTCTTGATGAGCTAAATGAGATCCAGGCAAGATAAGTATTATGGATTCCAAGAGACCAAGGAAATTATTTGGATGATATTCATAGGTGTGTCTAACATGAACACAGAAACTCCTTAAGTCTAAAACTAAAAACGGTTTAGTAGATTCACTTACGAAGGCTCCGTCACATAAAGTCTAGAGAGACTTATGTATAAATTCGGTATGAGATACCGGGATAAATGGGCCTGAGTGCAAGTGAAAGATGTTGGGAGATAGAATTCGAGGCAATTTATCTCTTTATAAGTATACAAACATCTTGTTCAAAATTACAGTAAGCAGTATGGTAAGATTTATCAAAGTTAATAAAAATGTAGTCGACATTAGAACTTGGGTAAAGTCCTAAGACTTAATGCGAGGTTAAACAAGTATCGAAATGAGGATCTCGATCATGGAGAATTATTTAACCGTTAGTAGCATAAGTCTGAAATCGTTTGCGGTCATAAATGTTTCAAGAAAAGGATATCGAAACATCGGATAGACCATTGTATCTTTGTCTTCACCATGTAGTGGTGACGATGATCTCATGGTCGTTCGACCTGGCGAAGTCGGAGACGAGACACAGGTGCTCATTGGAGAATGAGTTCATTGAACGACCTAACAAGAGTTATCATATGGTTTATATTGACCAATCTGTCAATGATAAACTCTTAGTGATGATAGGCAAGTTGGTCATTTGACTTGAGGTCGTTGTATGAACTTGTGCATGAACGGTGTCACTTAGATCACTAATCTAACCTCGGGAAAGCCCCGTTGAAAAGTCTTTGGTTGGGTGACATTTGAACCATGCGAGAAGAGTAGTGACCAAGATAGGATTCGTCTCTCCCGGTTAAGGGGAGTTAGTGTCGCAGTGTTAGTTCGACATTTAGTAAAAACTCTGGCCAGAGTATGTTGGAAGAAGTCCAACATTATTTGACTAAAGATCGATGGAGACTAACCAAGTTCAAGCTAGTAGGTTGACAATTGACCATACCATATGCTTGACTGAGCGACATAGTTTTGACGAAGAGACTATAGCTGCAGTATTAATCACAGACACGGTCCGTGTGGTCCCGACAATACTCATGTCAATCAGTTAACCACATAAGTATGATACCGAAATAGGGATAACACCTACTGATCGTGGTCTCTACCATCTGGGGTTTCGAGCCCCACCTGTAGTAGGGTCAGGCCGTAGGGTCTCACACAGAGTGAGACCTTCGTCAAGTAATAGGAAGAAATTAGGAAGAATATGCATTTGATGCAAGAGAAAGAAAGCTGCAAAGAGTTTGCGGTTAGCTTACGGACTCGGGATAAATGATCCTAAGTGCAAGTGGGAGATGTTGGGGGATGTATGCCCTCAGTTCATTTGTATTTGATGCAAATGATTTTTTATAATAGATGTGGGAATTTTACATATGATGTAAAGGGAATTAAATGTGTCATAAAATGTTTACGTGCATATTTAATATAATAAATACGTGGAAATGGTTACCTGGAAGACATGATCGTCCCAGTCTAAACGCAGGTTCAAACCGCGTCGAAAATGGACTCCAAACGCACAAGTTAGAGCCACAAAAGCACAAAATGGCCTTATAGAGCATTGCGGGTCGGGCGCGCGACCATAGCGGGTCGGGCGCGCCCAACTCACTATAAAGGTACCCATGCCCGTGTTTGACACGGGCGATGCCCGCGCCCGTGCGCAGTGCGCCCGCGCGCCCGCGCGCCCAGTGCTGGCCCTGGCGCGTGCACGGGCTCGCGCGCCCAAATAGCAGCACACGCGGCTGTGCGCATGGCGCGCACATGGGGCCCGCGGGTTGGTGATGTGTCCATATTTTACATATATTTTCTGCATAATTTCATATCATATTTGCCTTCAAAGTCCACATTTTCATATAGTATCGCGCTTCTAACGCCATATTCGAGTTTCGTATAGCTTTGTGGATTTTCAATAGTTTTGGAGTGAATTGGAGCTATTTAGGGACATGGACACATCCTACACGTCTGGGACATCATTGGTGAGGTTCCATGAGAGTTCGCCGAGACAAGGAAGAAGATCGGAGGAGAGGAGGAGAAGAGAGCGAGAGATGAGAACTCTAGGCCTACATGTGTTCAGTTTCCCAGGCTACTCGGTCGAGTGCATCAGCACTTGACTGAGCTGACATACAGACGTTGCAGCAGAAACAGACATGCCCCACTCGACCGAGCAGCAAAGCTACTCGATCGAGCTAATCATCTACTCGACCCAAGTTGCAACCAAACAGAGCAGCGTTCTGGAGAGAGTTCAGACCTACAGTAGCTCGACCGAGTGGAGGGGATTCTCGATCGAGTAGCCCGTATCAGCCAAAGCCAAAGAAGCAGCAAAGCGGCAGCCGCATTTAACTCGACTGAGCGGCGCCGCTACTCGACCGAGTATGGCGATGCGTCCAGCCAAGTTGGTGGGCCCAAGTGCCCAGATTTTCTGAGATTTTGTGGGGTTCATACCCCTTGTATATAAGCACAATTTAAATTTTTTTAGGGAGCTTGCTTATTTTCCTTAGTTTAATTTTAGTGCTAAATCTAGAGAGAGTTTTGTGTCGTCGCTAATTGTTGAAGACAAAGTTGGGATTTTTATTTATATCTTTTGCGAGGAATCTTAGATCCTTAATTCTCTGGTATTGATTATCGTGTTGCGACATTTTGGTAACGATTTCTTACTTTTCTATCGCTTTTTATGTCTTCAATTGCGATGTTGATCTCTTTTCTTCTCGTTAAATATTTCATTGTTTTTGCTATGATTCACGAGTAGTCTTTTCTAGGGCTAATGGATTAGCCCTAGGATCTTAGGATTAAGATGAAAAGTTAGGATTTTTAGGTTGTGTTGGCATGAAAGGGAAGTGTGTTGGTTGATCTAGCCAAATTTGTAGGAGATCTCGTACTAGGATCGTGACCACTAGAGTGACACGATGAATTTAAGGAGTATCCTATAAATTTAATTAGGTAGGTTTTGTAGATTCAATTAGGGTTTGTGACCACGAGAGTAGTGTGCACCTTGATGGGATCTACCGACGTCCTATATTACTATTGATGACTACGAGAGTAGCATCAATGAGAGCATACCAATCCACACATCAAAGCTCTATCCATGAGAGTGGCACGAGTAGAGATCATTCTATCCACGAGAGTGGTATGAATATTGTCGATCCTAATGCACGGATTGCATGTTATGCCTATCGCGAGAGCAGGGTAAGCATGCGATACGTTAGACCCATGGCGTGTCGAGCCATGAGTTCTACATCTTAGATGCGACAATCCCTAATAAATCCAATGCAATGTAAGAGTTCTAACCTAGCATCGACATTCGACGATCCTAGTGGTGAGTCCTAACGCCCTAGTCTTCTATTACTAATTACAATCTTGCTTGATAGATAACCTTGCAACAACCAATCTTCTGAAATCGACTGCTAGCAATATTCTGAAGATCTATAGATTACCTAAGACCATAATAGCATTCACCTCCATTTGGGATCGATATCTTTTATATTATAACTTTACACCGTGCACTTGCGGTATCATCTAGAGTTAAATTCCGGATACGTCAAGTTTTTGGCGCCATTGCCAGGAAGATAACGGTTATCACTTGGGTTATTTCTTTATCGAAGGTAATTGTTAGCAACTCTTACCATCTCTTATCTTTCCATACTTTATTTATTTTTATTCCTTTGCTACTGACAGTATTTCTCTGAGTTTTTGTTGTGCATGAACACTCGCCTCGGGGGTCTTGACAAAGAATTATTATTTGACCCGAGATTGAAAAGACCGCACGAAGACTCGGAGCTGAAAAGAGGAATCATATTATTTCTGAACCAATGACAGAGGGTAATACTACTCCTCCTTGTACCGGATCCATTCGGGACCATATAAAGCCAAACTTTTTTAGCACATCTTCTATCTTGATGCCACATCTGGCGGCAGGAAGCTTTGAGCTAAAGACCGAATTGATCAACCTGATATAGCAAGACCCCTTTCATGGGCACGCACATGAGAACCCAAACCATCATATAGACCTCTTCCTGGCGAAGTGCGACACCTTCCAGTCCAAGGACGAGAGCGATGACGCCATTAAGCTCAGAATATTTCTGTTCACTCCGAGGGACAATGCCTCTTATTGGTTGTGAGCACACCCTTCGAATACTTTCATAACTTGGGAGCATTTGGCTCTAGCCTTCATGAACAAGTTATATCCACCGTCCAAAATGGTGAGGATCCGAGGAGCGATCACTAATTTCAAGCAACTTCCTCAGGAGTCGTTATATGAGGCATGTGAGAGATTTAAGGATCTGCAGCATCAGTGCCTCCACCATGGAGTCCCGGAGTGGGACCTTATTCAGAGCTTCTATAATGGTCTACAGTCAAGTACCAAGATGATTATCGACGCCTCCGCTCAAGGCGCTCTTTTAGACAGGCTACCTGAGGAGGCCATATCTTTATCGGAACAAATGGCCTCTAACAACCAACAATGGAGCGATGAACGCTTAACACTTAAAGGTCCCAAGGTGAAGATATCTATGCACCTAGATGGGCAACTCAAGACCCTCTGCAAGCAGGTAGCAAGGATAGAACATCGGTTGGAAGCTATTCCTCTCACTCCTAGAGCTCCGGTATATGCTACTCATGAAGACTACGCTGAGCAAGGGTACGCCCCAATAGAAGTGTCATGTGAAGGAACGGACGTACCGGCGGATCAAGTCCATTTTATAGCTGGAGAGGGGAGGAATCAGTGACAGAATCCGGCGGCTGGAAATCATCCCGGGTTTTCTTATAGCAACCCCAATGGAGCATTGCAACCTCCACAGTAACAGAGACTACCACCGCCACCTCAGCAACAAGGAGTGCCCCACAGCAACAACAGTATGGGTTTAGGCCATCTGGGCCTTACAGACTAACGGGGTACTACAATCGCCCACCACAGCAACAATATGCATTGGCGTCCCCAAAACCCAATTTAGAGGCGACCTTGGATGCTTTCATGAGTGGGCAAACGAAGATTAATGCAGAGATTTAGCACACTTCAGAAATATTAACACCTCCATCGATGAACTGAGGGCCTAAATGTCCCAATACGTGAAGACAAAAGGGAGATTGTCCTCTCAACCTGAGCCAAATCCTAGAGGGCAGGCCAATGAAGTGGTTGCGATCACCACGAGGGGTGGAAAGAATACCAACACTGTCATGGTGCCGGTCTTTAGCAAAGTGAGCCAAAGATCATCTGTTCATACTCAAAAGGAAGATATCACTATGTCAGCTCCTATTATTTAAAAGCACAAGGAGAGAGCTACAGAAGAGCCCCACACCATTGGAGAGAGGGAGGCTTTACCTTCCACGTTTCCTAGTACCACTACGGCACCGACGGATACTACTACTTCAGAGAAATCTACTCCAAAGGATGCCGCCAAGGAAAAGGAAAGCCGACCTCCACCACCATATCCTCAGAGACTAGCTATGGCAAAGCTAGAGAAAAAGTATGCCAAGTTCACCGAGCTTCTCAAGGGAATCCACTTGAATATCCCGTTTATGGATGCAATCACAGAAATCCCCACTTATGCGAAATTCTTGAAGGATCTAATAGCGGGGAAGCGCAAGGAAGAATCGGTGAAACTTTTGGATAACTGCACCTCTGCCATCAAGAATTATCTACCAAAGAAGTTGCCGAATCCCGGAAGTTTCACGGTGTTGTGCTCCGTTGGCGGCACCCCTATTAGCATAGCGTTGATTGATTTGGGAGCAAGCATTAGTTTGATGCCGCTCACTATCTTTAAGAGGCTAAATACGTGAACGGAACTTGAGCCTACCGACATGAGTATTCAACTAGCGAACCATTCTATTACCTATCTGGTGGGCATCGTGCGTGACATTATCTTGCAAATATCGCCTGGGTTACGCATGCCGGTAGACTTTGTGATTATGGACATGCCAGAGAAAGGTAGTTCTCGGATTATATTGGAGCGTCCATTCATGGCGACCGTCGGAGTCTTGATCGATGTCCGTGAGGGGACGTTATCTTTGAACGTAGGAAATATAGAGGTCGAGTTCCGCTTGCAAAAGCCAATGAAGGATTTCCCACCGCCAGAGGATGCAAATTATCTTGACCGACTTGAGGACGAGGCTACTGACGACCATGCCATGGAGGAATTTTCCAAAGATCCCATGATGACGAGCTTACACGACTACGGCGACGTCGCATACAATAAGGCGTTAGCCGCCTACTTACGAGTACTTGACGAGGAGCCTCTGGAGATACCATTGCTTGACTCCCCGCCGGAGACTACTACCATTATGGCTGCTGAGGGCCAAGAAGGAGAGGCGCGTCAACTCCCGTCGCAGGGAATCATTGGGAAGATGATGGGCGTATTTTATATGTGTCCAACATCCACAAGCGCCATTGAAAATCTTGAGGGAGTCGAGGTTACAACTTAAAACAAGCGCTTATCGGGAGGCAACCCGAATTTTCTTTCTTTAGCTTTATATTTTTCTTTTTCTATTGAAAAAAAAGAAAACCAAAATAAATATGTTTTTAATTCCTTAGAAAATAGAAAAAATACAAAAATATAAAAATTTGATTAGTTCTTCCTTCTACAAGTTACGCTAAACGACGAGAAGAAAGAGAAGGAACCAAGAGGAGCCAACCATAGCGCCATACTTAGCTTAGCTTGGAGAGTCATAGGAGGCCACTCGACCGAGCAGCTACCATGCTCGGTCGAGCTACAATCAGCCCGAGGAAGCAGCTAAAAGAGCACTCTGGAAGTCAAATGGACTCGATCGAGTAGCTTCCCTACTCGGTTGAGCTACAATCAGAGCTCTAGGAGACCAAAAACAGCGCTCTGTTTCTAATTCAACTCGACCTAGTAGCTACCCTACTCGGTCGAGCTACAAAAGAAATCCAAAAGTGCTAAAAACATCGCTCTGAAAACGTAATGGACTCAACCGAGTAGCTACCCTACTCGGTCAAGCTACAAAGGGAGCAAAAAGCTGAAATCAACACTCTGTTTCAATTCAGCTCGATCGAGCTGAGTAAGCAGCTCGGTCGAGTGCTAGGGTGCAAATTCGGGATTTAAACATTCAAATTTTTTATAACTTCCCAGCTCGACTGAGCAGCGAGCTGCTCGATTGAGCAGCCATTAGTCAAGCGGCCCACAACTAAACCGAGCCAGACTCGATTTATATAAAACCAAATCCGACTCGGGTTAACCCTAATTCGAAAATCCCCCCAACACCCGAGCTTCCTCCCTAACCCTCCGCTCTTTCCAATCGAAGCCGCCGCCGTCGCTGCTGCGCTCCGCCTGAGCGCCGCCTACCGCCACCAGCTCGGTCCGACCGTTGCCCCCTCCTCTCCATCCCATTTCTCTCTCTCTCTCTCTCTCTCCATATCTCTCTCTCTCTCCCAACATCCCAAATTCAACCCATATTTCTAATTCTTTCTAATTAAGAACCATGAACCAATTTATTTTCTTAATTACATACTGATCCTATCTTCATTATCATCTGCAGTTACACTTGGAGTTTTTCATGGAGAAGCTTCGGTTTGGGATAACTTGGGGGATCTTTGGGTCGAGGCTTCACGCGGTGTAACGACTGGTTTTTCATGTGTTTGGGTTTTCGATATTATATATGAGTATTATATGAGTCTTGGTGGATTTTCTCTTTACGTGTGATTTTCCATCTCCGTAGCTTTCGATTTCGTTCGTATCGTCGTGAATTTCTAGCTTCCTTCCTTAGATCGTCGAGTTTGAGGTGAGTCACTCATGACGAGCTTCTTATCGCTCATATCTTAGAGTATAAATCGATCCTAGAAGCCATAGAAATCTTCCCGAAGCTTCGCGCTTCGAATCGACACTTTTCGGGCATGTTAGTTGGTTCAAGAAGGAGAACCAACCGACTAGATCTCAATCTAGTCGGTCGGCAATCCTTAATGGACCGACTAGTAGGCTTTGATTATAATTCAGGAGTTACTGTTTATCTTTAGTCGGTCTAAGAACATCTTTCGACCGACTAGATTACAAACTAGTCGGTCAGCCATTGTTCTTCAACCGACTAGTTCATTGATCATTTTCCCAGCCGAGTTACTGTTTACTCTTAGTCGGTCTATGAACACTCACCGACCGAATAGTTCTCAAACTAGTCGGTTGACAAGACTTCACAGACCGACTAATTCAAAGTTCATTTTTCCTTCAGGAGTTACTGTTTTATCTTAGTCGATTACAGTTGAACGACCGACCGACTAGTTCCCAAACTAGTCGGTCAGCCACCCTTCTTTGACCGACTAATTCACCCAGAAACCCTAGGTTTGCCCTAGCCGCCACACGATTTTCTATATAAACCCCCAATCGTTTTCTTCTCTTCCCTCTCTTCTCCTGAACCTCCTCCTTCCCCAAATCATCCCCCTTCATCCCCAAACCCTTCCTCCTTCATCCCAAGCCATTCCTTCCTCCCTTGTAGCTTCCCTCTCGCCATTTAGGCCGGCCACCTCCTCTAGGTCGCCGGAAAATCCCCAAAATCCCCAAAACCCCATTACTCCAAATTTCTCCATCCATTTCCAGATCTGGACCGTAGGTTCCCCGGATCGTTTCTTCCGTTGCCGTGCTTGCTCGGCGTCGTTCTTCCACTACGCTATCGGGTAGTATTCTTCCTTTAATATTCTCATAACCCCCCATTATGATTTGTGAAACCCTAATAATAATGGATGTTGTTTGATGATTGTTTCTCCATGACAGCGATTCCCTTCCCCGTAGATTAGCGTTCGTGAGACGAACCTTCGTGATCGTCTTCCTCGGTGCTAGGCAAGTGAAACTTGCCACCTAGGGTTTTAGGCCATGTCTTAGGCCATTTGCTTGTCGTAGGCGTAAAAGAGACTAGGCGACGATATGATACTCGCCTAGGCACAATTTCAGGATCTAGCTTGACAACGAAGCTAGATCCGTCATTTATCGTGTTGCATAATTACCATGTCATGTTTACTTTCAATTAACGGTACGCGAATATCTGTTCATGTCATCCATGCATCCTTGCTTGTCATGTTTACTTTCAATTAACGGTACGCGAATATCTGTTCATGTCATCCATGCATCCTTGCCTGTCTTGTTTAATTTCTATTAACGGTACGCGAATATCTGTTCATGTCATCCATGCATCCTTGCCTGTCATGTTTAATTTCTATTAACGGTACGCGAATATCTGTTCATGTCATCCATGCATCCTTGCCTGTCATGTTTAATTTCTATTAACGGTACGCGAATATGTTCATGTCATTGCATTTTGCCTGTCACGTTTAATTTCAATTAACGGTATGCGAATATCTGCTCATGTCATTGCATGCTTGAACACTCATCGTGATTGCGTAGCTTCGCTACATACTTGTACTATTTGTTCCAGCTAGGCACCCGTTCTGCGGGCACAACCCTAGGCCAATTACAATTCTGGCTCGTGTTCCAGAAAACGAGCTCAACACAGCCTCCGGGCAATAGGGCATCCATATGTGGGTGATCCCTTGTACTTGAACACAGCCTGCGGGCAATAGGGCACTCACCTGTGTGTGCGTGATCCCTTGTACTTGAACACAGCCTGCAGGCAATAGGGCACTCACACGTGTGTGGGTGATCCCTTGTACTTGTTACTTGACAATACATGTCACACTACCACTTGTTACTTGACGTGTTCACTTGACGTGATTTACTTGACTTGTACTTGTCCGTGTTGATACTTGTAAAACTTGTTATCCATGCCATACTTGCTACGTGCTACCTGTACTTCCCTTTACTTGTCACTTCCATACTATACTTTCCATGCCATGCACCATACTATAACTGCTAGGTTGCTAATTTACATTCCTTTCAGTTTCCTGGCTCAAGTCTTTTTAGACTTGCTGACATGTGCCCCTCTCTCTTTTGGGTGTCACATGTTAGACCCTGAGCCAGAGTTGTTGCAGAGGACGTGGTTGTTGCTGACGTTGTGCCAGAGCCCATGTTTGCTGGATGAGTTGGTTCATTGTTTAGGTTTGCTGTTAGTTGTCGGTGCATGGCACCTTTGTTTTGTACGTTGTACTTTTGCTGGCCATGTTTGGGCCTTTGGACTCTTTTCTTTAGCCTGGTGGCTTTTCTGCGATATTGTAATTTATTTTATGGATTTTCAGAGATTGAACTTTTATCTTTCTCTCCCTCTTGATTATTGTTGTTGTTTCGTATTGCATTGCAAGGACCTGCCATTTGTAGTTCTATTTGACGCTTATCGGACTTGCGGTTTTTCAGCTTCAAGTCTGAGCGGACCTACTCACGTCTCGCCTCCACATTTTTGGGAAGCGGGGCGTGACAGGTTTTGTTGGTGGCCCATGCAGGTCCATTTGCAAATGCGAACTATCGGAACAACGATAATAATTATAGAATGTCCATTAAATAAATTAGAACATCCAAGTTATAAGCCCGGAGTCTAGGTTTTTAGCGTCCCTATGTCTTAGGTGGCTGGTAGGCATGTTAGAGCATCTGTCCCAGCTTGGTAGGAAATCCATTAGATCAGGACCATAGTGAGACTTAGTTAGAAGTTTGTGCTTGCTAGTTAGGGATCCTTGATTGTTAGTTAGACTCCTTGTTAGTGATTGATTTGATAGTCCTAAGAGTTACCTTAGTGGTTCATGTCTAGCTCTGACCATGATAGGTTCCTAGGATTTCTTTGGTCGTTCGCTTGGGTTCATCGATTTCGGACCAAGCTGAACGCATTTCATTATTGTCTAGTTCCTTAGAAAGTCTTAGCGCTAAGTTTCCTAATCTTTAGTTGGTCGACTGATCACTCCTTATTTTACACTTTTTTCCCGCATGTTTGCATGCCATTTGGATCGCCCAAATCATGTTTTTCACGATATATCGACGATATTGCGATGCTTTTCACGATTTGTTGTTTTTGTCGCATTTCAGGTGATTTGGCGCGATTTGGAGTGATCTCGAGATACGCCTACTCCAGAGTGTCACCGACGACCTCCCCGAGGGGTATTTTGCTGTTGGAGAGGAGCGGAAGAAGAACGGACGTCGCAGGAGCGACGAGGAGGCCAAAACAAGCTGTTTGGGCATTTTTAGTGTCCCACTCGGCCGAGTGAAGGAGTCACTCGGCCGACCAGCGAGACACCGCTCGGCCGACCAGATCAGACACGATTCATATGTGCACTCGGCCGAGCGACGGAGACCACATCGGCCGAGTGACGAGATCCCGTCCGCCCGAGTGGCGCCCAGACGAAGCCATTCAAAAATAGCCAACTTACTGTTTTTCGGCTGCCTGAGCTTCAGAAGACCCACTCGGCCGAGTGGATAATTCCGACCGCCCGAGTACCAAGAAGCCATCGGCCGAGTGACGAAAACTCACTCGGTCGAGCCGCCCCCGAAGTGAAGACCCCTGAAGATCAAGACTTACTGGAAATTTACAGGGTTTCTCACTCGGCCGAGCGACTTTTGTCACTCGGCCGAGTGCGACGCGCTGCCTGTAGCGAAAATTGCGGATTTCAGGCTGCGCAGGGGTATTTTGGTCACAGTTTTTGGACGATTTTGGGGGGTATTTAACCCCTGTTTTACCCTAGTTTAGAGAGCTTTTCTCTTAGATTTTTTGCAGCTTTTTAGATTAGCTTTTTAGCTTTATTCTTGTGATTGGAGAGGAGACAAAAGTTGATTTTTGTTGGATTATTTGAAGAACTCAATTGGTTTGTCTCTCTCTTCTCTAAAAATTCTATTTTTATTGCTTATCTCAATATTGTGATGAATTCTCTTGTTAATTTCATTGATTATTTTTGTGTTTGTGCTATGAATTGTGAGTAGTCTCCACGTCTTGGGGCGTGGGGATGAACCCTACAAGCCCAATTTCATATTTGTGATGAATTGGTAGAAATTTTGCTAGAATTGCTATTAGGGATTAGTTTGGGAGCGATTTACTACGGATAGCTAGGAGTTCATACCGCTTGGGATTTGCAAGAGATTGGATCCCAATTCGATAGGAAACCCTAGAAATCCGAATTGGGTTGGAATCGAATTTCCGTAGTATCGGTTTGCAAGAGATTGGACCGATACTAGGGTTTCCGGTTGCAATTCCGTGCCGATACCCGTTTGCAAGAGATTGGACGGGTAGGAACTATCCCAACCTAGGTCGTGGGCCGAGTTTGCAAGAGATTGGGCTCGGTGCGCGATTGAACGATAATGTTGTTCCTAATGCTAGCTTCCCTAGGCTAGGGTTTGCAAGAGATTGGACCCAAACCTAGGATAGCTATAGACCGGCAACAGTGCGAGAGCGTGAGCTTGGTTCTACATTCAGTTGCAACTAGTTCATCCAAAATCTTATTCTAGCAATTTTGATACCGATGAACCACATTGACGAGATACGGTGAGTAGCGGGAATTCCCCATTCCCTAGACGTTCTTTATTTGATTTGATATTTCCGTACTTTGTCTGACGATTGTGACAGGATCGCCAAAGGCAAATTTCTCTCTTCTTAAATAGCCAGGTTGATTAGAACAAGCACGGTCATTCGTCCTCCCTGTGTTCGATAACCCGCTCGCCGCTATACCGTGCGCTTGCGGTAAAACTACAACCGTTCTTTGGGTTACATCCCGGAGCGACCAAGTTTTTGGCGCCGTAGCCAGGGAGGCGATTGCGTTTGATCTTACCACCCTAGCTATTTCCTTTTTTTTATTATTTTATTTCTTTATTTTTACCTAACCCTTCCACGGTACTAATCATTTCTTTGAAACTCTGTTTTCTCATTGCATGTACACGAGATCTACGGCGGACCCTGAAGCTATATTATTTGATCCCAAGATCGAACGTACCGCGCGGAGAATTAGAGCGGAGAAGAGACAAGAATGGGAAGGGAGGTTTATGACCAACCCGGAAACTGCGGACCAATTAGCGGCAAGAATGGCAAGGATAATTTCCATTCGCGATAGGCTCCGGCCTAAGACCTCTTCTACGACCTCATCCATTGCCATGCCGGAGTTGGCGGCTGACAAGAACTTTGAGCTGAAGACTGGACTAGTGGTTCTGATGCAGCAGGATCCATTTCATGGGAATGCCCATGAAAATCCTCACTACCACATCCAATTATTCTTGTCGAAGTGTGCCACATTTCAGATGCCGGGGGTCTCCATCGATGCCATCAGACTGCGTCTCTTCCCCTTCACGCTAAAAGACAAGGCACTCTATTGGTTGAGGACGCAAGCTGATGGAGTCTTTACCACTTGGGACGAGTTGGCGAGTGCATTCATTGATAAGTTCTATCCGCCCTCCAAGATGGTGAAGATTCGGAGCGCTCTTATGTCCTTCAAGCAAGGACCCCAAGAGACGCTCTATGAGGCTTGGGAGCGTTTTAAAGATCTGCAGCATCAATGCCCGCACCATAGCATTGAAGATTGGGAGCTAGTTCATAGCTTCTACAACGGTCTCCAACCGGGGACCAAACAAATTATTGATGCCGCGGCGAATGGTGCTATCTTATCAAAGACTCCCGAAGAAGCTACGGCCCTAATTGAGGAGATGGCCTCAAACAATCAACAATGGGGCGATGAGCGAGGACACTCTACGTCCTCCTTGAAGCCAACTAGTATCTATGAGGCGAAGGCCGTAGCGGAGCTTACAAGCAAGTTTGATTCTCTCCACAAGGTAGTGGAGAGACTGGAGAAGTTTATCACGGAGCCCCAAGGAAACCCTTCCACCTCCGCGTCATCGAACCAAATGTGTGATTGGCAAGACCAATCTCAAGCCATGTACTCGGGAGGAGAGCAAGGAGAAGGATCCTTGGAGCAAGTACAATATGTTGCGGGGAACCAAGGGTATTGGGCCAATCCGGCCACAAGAAATCATCCCGGTTTCTCTTACGCCAACAATGAAGGAGCTTTGAACCCGCCCCAACAACCACCTCAATAAGCTCGACCACCACCACCCCAACAACAACACTATCCGCCGAGGGGGCCTCCACAACAAAATTTCCAACCAAAGCAACAAGTTCCACCTTATAGGCCGTCCGGATACAATCAAGGGTGGAGAAATCAAAATCAAAACCCTCCACAAGCTCAACAACAATCCGATTTCGAAGCTAGAGTGGAGGCGTTTATGGTCGAGCAAAAGAAGGTCAATGCTACCTTGAAGGCGGGGCAAGACTCCCTTACAACCATTGTGGCCCAAATATCGGAACAATTGGCGTTGCTCAATCGGAACACTCAACATTTACCGGCGCAACCCGAGCAAAACCCACGGGGCAACACCGGCCACATCAATGCCGTAGTTGCCATTACTACTAGAGGCGGGAAGGATACCACCCCCACCATGATTCCTACCGAGGAGCCCGTGGAGGAAAGTTTGGAGACAATTGAGCCGGTAGTTGAAGTTGAGAAGGAGAAAGAGCCGCAAGAGAAGGAGAAATCAAGAGCGGAGCAATTGATTGAGGAAAGGCGCTTCATGCCACCGGTCCCATTCCCCCAAAGGCTTGCTAGAGCGAAAATGGAGAAAAGGCTAGCAAAGTTTCTCGAGTATCTGAGAGGGGTTAGCCTCAACATTCCCTTCCTCGACGCTATCGTGGAGATCCCCACATATGCTAAATTCTTAAAGGATTTGATTTCGGGGAGAAAGAGGAAGGAGAATATTATGCTAGCCGAGGAGGGCTCTTGGTTCACCAAGAGAGAGAAGGAACCGGCCAAATTCAAAGATCCGGGGAGCTTTCGAATTCCTTGCACCTTGGGCGGCGTCCCTCTTCAAAAGGCATTGGTAGATTTAGGGGCTAGTGTGAGCCTCATGCCTCTCTCCATGTTCCTAAGGCTAAACACCGGGACGAAGTTGAAACCTACCGACATGCGGATACAATTAGCCGACGGGCGAATAACAAGGCCGGTAGGGATCGCCGAAGACATCCCGCTACAAGTCCCGGGGGGAATATGCTTGCCATGTGACTTCGTGATCATGGACGTTAAGGATGAGGGAGATACGTCATTGATACTTGGACGCCCGTTCCTCGCCACCACCGGTGTGATTGTCGACGTGCGAGAAGGTACACTTACTTTGAACGTCGGCAACATCGAGGTGGAGCTTCACATTCCTAAGGCTATGAAACACATGCCTTACCACGAGGAGCTTGACTACATGGACCTCCTTGATGAGGTAATTGAAGAGGTGATCCCCCACTCGATTGGCGCTCTTTTCGATGAGGATTTCGAGGAAGGCCCGGATTTAGGCCAAGATGAGAAGAAAATTGATTCCCCCGACCTCTCCGCTGAAAATGATGAAGGCGACACTGATGTCGCAAGGATTCAAGAGCTCTGCAAGCTCTCGAAATTGAAGTCTCCGAAGAAAGCTCCGCCGATACGGAAATCGGCGTCACCGGTGAAGCCGTTGACCGGAGCAAACGCTAACTTGGGGGAGCCACCCCCCAACACTATTCGAGACGGGAGACCACCGAGGGAAAACACGCCGCCGCAACTTCCGAATCCAAGCGTTCTCCCCGGAAAGTTTGATGGGTGCATCTCATATGCACCAAACATCCCGCATTAATTGAAAATCATAGGGGGTCGAGCTTACGACCTTAAACAAGCGCTTGTCGGGAGGCAACCCGACGGTTATTGCTTTATTTTTACTTTTTCTTTATTTTTGTTTTAGAAATTTTTAGTGTTTTGAGTCGTTCGCCCAAAAATTTTGTGATAACAGGTCCTATTTTTCTTGACAAGAGAGGAGATAGGTAAATCCATCATGAGGAGGATGAACGAGGTGATAAGGAGTGCCCCAGGAAGGCGCTCGATGCTTAGGAGGAAGATGAAATCGACTGGAGGAAGAAAGACGGAGTTTAGAGCCAAAACGAAGACAAACAGCAGAACACAAGGCTCACTCGGCCGAGTATACTAGTCACTCAGCCGAGTACACAAGTTCGTCCGGCCGAGCCGCTCATGAACGAGGGAAGTCTGCTGTACCCAACTCTCTGTTTATTTTTCAGATTTCAGTACAATTGCCACTCGGCCGAGTATATAACTTCACTCGGCCGAGCAGAACTGATACACTTCTAGGACGAGTCTTGCCGAGTAGCTTGCGCCACTCGGCCGAATGGACTTACTCCACTCGACCGAGGTTGGCAAGGCCACTCAGCCGAGGTTGGCAAGGCCACTCGGCCGAGTCATTAGCAGGGGAAAATTTCCCAACATCTTTTGCTGAGTTCACTCGGCCGAGCGACATTGTCACTCGGCCGAGTCGTAACTTTTGTTATATAAAGGGTCGGGGGGCGCATTTTTCGAAACGACACAAACGCCCGACCCTTCGCATTCCCCTCGCCGCTCCTCGCCCGAACTCACCCCCTACTCGCCCGACCGACGTCGCCGCGCCGCCGCTCGGCCACCTCCGGTAACCCCAATTTTCGCCTTTTTTTCTCCTCTTTTGTGTGTTTTTCGAGGATCCATGTGCTAAACGAACCCCAAACCCAAATCGATTTCTATATCTATCTATTATACCCCTAATGCTCTATACGTTTTGAATATTACTCGCTGATATCTCCATTTCATGCGCAGGTTGTTTCTGGGAGCTTAGGGGAGCCCAGGGGAGCTTCTAGGGACTGATTCGGGCTTCGCGGAGGCGTTGTCTTCGCACGCTTCCATTGCTTGCACTCGCGGCGTGTCGTGGTACACTCTTTCCTTTATTTTACGCACGCCGCACTTTTTACGTTTTTTGGCGCGCGCTCGGGGCCCATATGCCGCCCCGGACACGGCCGCGGTCGAACAGAGCTTCCGCAAAGCGGAAGCGGTCGGATGACTCCGGCCCCTCCCACGAGCTGGAGGACCCTCCTCCGCCTTCTCCCACACACCCCGTCCACCCAGCACAGCCTGCAGGCCCAGTACACCCAGCACAGCCTGCAACGCCCGCACAGCCCGCACAGCCACTCCCTGCCGCTCCACAGCCACCACCTCCGGCTCCACTTATCGGGCCGCTCGGGATTACGTTCCGAGACGACGCACACCGCGTCGCTTTCGAGCGTATTTCCCAGCGCTCGATCGTACCCTCCAGGTTTGCACACCTTGCCGACCTAGGACGCCTGGGGGTACTAGAGGGGATGCTCACGTTGTACGACAACGTGGGCTGGCGAGATTTCTTTCAGGCGTCGACGGACACATTTATCCGTCCGACACTTGAGGTACTTAGTTCGATCGCCCGGACCGACGAGGGATGCTCGTTTCGGTTCATGGACCGGGAGTGCCAGGTCACTCTCGGTATGATGAGAGCCTTTTTCTCGTGGCCCGATGTCCCCGGGGCCGATCGAGGTTACGCCCCCACCCATATCCCCCCACCTTCCTTCGACGCCGGTGCCTTCTGGGCCCGGATTACGGGTCTTCACACTGCCTTTGACCCTAGTAGGGCCAAGGCCTCGGCCATTGTCCATCCCTGCCTTCGTATAGCTCAGCGCCTTATGGCGACGACCTTTTTGGCCAGATATGAGCCGGGTACGATGTCCACGCCAGAGCTCTACATGCTCTACGCGATGACAGGGCCCAGAGCTCTATCTAGGGATGGCGATGAGCTGGTCCCCGCCGTCGTGATTGATGTCGCGGCTTGGTTTTTGGACCGCATCATTGTATCGGTGGGCGCTCGCTCACCGATATACTGCGGCGGCCTGATCACCTTGCTTGCCCTTATGACCGGCGAGAACTTCCCTGACGACCTGCGACGAGCACCGGGTCCCACTTCTCTGTCGATTGATGTTATGGCCCGGATGAAGATGCTTCGTCCGCACGGTGAGCGACACTGGGTCTGGTTGCACGGCCCTTACGGTGCCGATTACATGATTCTTCCGAGCCCAGCTCCGACTCAGATTGCACCGGCCCATGTGGACTGGCTCCCTGCGATGGATGTTCTGATCCCAGCTGCTTACGTGCTCGAGGCCGAGGAGGCTGAGCAGGCCCACGCTGCCCCCGCAGACCCTGTTGCCCCCGCAGACCCTGTTGCCCCTGCCGAGCCTGCTGCCCCTGTTGACCCCGTGGCCCCTCAGCCTATCCCCGATGTTTCTGCTGCCCCTGACACCTCTGTCCCCACCTCTGTCGGTGTCGGGAGTACCTTCGCTGAGCCCACTTCCACTGCTTCCACGCCTGTCACCACCAGCACTGGCCCTCTGTCTACCGAGCCCGTTTCTTCTGCCCCACCCGAGCACGCCCCGCCGACCATAGTTGAGTGCGGAGAGCCCTCTGTCCCCACTGCTGCTGTATTTTTCGAGAGTGTCGTGGCGTCTGTCCACACTTCTGTGCCACCGACCTCTCCGGCCGCCTCGCTGCCACTTTTGTATTCTTCTTTCGCTGCGGCTGCCTCCACTTCTCACCGTCCTGCCCAGCCTCGCACTGAGGCCAGGCCCCCACTTGCGAGCGTAGCCCCTTTTGTTCCCTTGCATGCTGAGCCCGTCACCTATGCCACCAGAGTACGCCAGCCCCGACCTGCCCAGCCCCGACCGGTGCGTCCCTCTGCACCACCTCCCCCTGACACTGTACTTCAGAGCATTCATGCTCTCGAGGGGGCGGTGAGTGGCCTCAGAGGCGACCTTAGGACCCTGTCCTCCACCGTCTCCGCGATGGCCGGCCGCTTTGACATGCTCCCGCAGATTCACTACTGCCTTACCCAGGTCCTGGAGCGCCTCCCCCGCGTACCCGTACCCACCCAGCAGGTTCCCACCCACACTCCCACACACACTCAGCCTGCTCCCACTTCCACACCCACCCCCGCTCAGCAACCACTACCACCTCCTCCTCCTCCTCCGCCTCAAGACGGAGCCGGCGCAGCCCCACCTTCTTAGGCACTCTTGATGCCATCGCTTCTTTTTGCCGTTGTGCTGCCCGTCTCTGCTGGGTCCTGATGCACTTTTGCCCACCCCCTCCCCTCACTATTTCTCTGATACGCATTTTCTATATATATCTTTTTATATCTTTTTTGGGAGAGAGTGAGAGTTTTTGGTGCCACATCTTTATATCTGTATCACTCCTATTTCTGCATGCATCATGTCCGCATCATATTTTCCGTTTCATTATTTTCTTATTTTTCATCATGCATGCATCCTCACTTGCCCTTCCCATTACTTGTCTCTCGGTGTGCCACACTTTGCACATTGAGGACACTGTGCCATTTAGCTTGGGGGAGTGAGTTCTCACGTTCTTTTTCGATTTGCCACCTTTATTTTTAGTTTTTCACACAGTTTTCCGCTTTTGCACTTATTTTCATCATTTTTCTTTTATTTTACCATGCATCACATTTTTCTTACTTTTCTGTGTGCCGCATTGTTTTCTTATCTTTATTTCTTTCTTTTTCATCTCATGCTAGAGATGACTTTTCTATGATGATGATGACGTGGAGTTAGCTTACTCTATATGCATGCTTTATTTGTCATGTCTTAGACTTTATTTCTGATATCATATGCTATGACTTGCCTTGCATTTAGAGATAGTAACCCCCACTTTTTCCACATGAAAATGGATGAAATTTTATTATTAGCTGAGTCTGAATATTCATATGTATGCTATCACAGAAAACACACCAAGATTCACGCATTGAATGCCTATATCTGGAGTACTGATTTCTTTTCCTATATCGCTTCTATATGCATGAATTGTACATTTCACTTCAGGATGATTGAATGATGTTAGCTATGATAAATCTGGATTAGTTAGCTTTTTTGTGATCGAAACTGAGTAGATTAGATTACCCTGCTGAAGTTGTCGTGCATGTCTTATAGAGTGAACCGAGAGATATGTTTATTTCTTTCTCCACAAATCTTGAACATCATTTCTCTACTTTTAAAATCATTGGTGAATCTCCCCTTAGCGATTCTATTATATGGCATTTCCCCCGCTATTAATTCCTAGCTCCAAATTTCCCGAATTCAAAAAAAAAAAGAGAAAATATTCTTGTATATCATTATCTCTCTTTGAGTTGGGATCGTTGTGTATATGTGTTAAAAAAGAAAAAGAAAAAAAAGAGAGAGAAAGAAAAAGAAAAGAGGAAAAATCCTCAATAAAAGATCACATCTCACTTTCTTTCTTTCTTCTCTCTTTTCGTGTTCATTTTTATTACTTTTGGAGCTTTATAAAAATGGGGATGTGAAAATTTTTTATGCCACCATGCTTATAGATAAGCTTGGGGGAGGGAATCCATTGATGTGTGAGAGAGTGACTACTTGACGTTGCACGACAACCTAGGCTAAGTAATATTCTATACTCGGTGTGATTATTTCTAGCTTTACGAAATCCAGAAATCTAAGCCTAGCATTCATATCATGAAATCCACACTTTTCTATTCTCTCTATTCTATTGTGTGATACTCTTATACTCCTCATAGAAAGCATTCAATTGAAAAGTGTGTAATCTGCGATTTGTATACCGCTTTAAATGATTCAGACGATGTTAATTCTAAAATTATTCCGTTTTTCATGATTATATCGTTGTTCGTGGGTTTTCTATTTCTATTTGCACTATTATGCTATGATATCAAAATAGAACTCTTTGACATGTATTTTTCATTCAGTGCATGCTATATGAGTAAGCGGAACCCACGTCCTGAGAAAATGATCTAGCAGCTTACCTCTTCGCTTCTTTCTTTCTTCTTTATTTTTAATTTTTATTTCGTTTTCCATTCTTCTCCGTTTTTCATTTTTTTCATTTTTCGCCGTTTTCGTTTTCTGAATCCACCGGGTTCGCCTTTTACTTATCTTCCTCGAGGACGAGTAAGAGGTAAGCTTGGGGGATTTTGATCACTCCTTATTTTACACTTTTTTCCCGCATGTTTGCATGCCATTTGGATCGCCCAAATCATGTTTTTCACGATATATCGACGATATTGCGATGCTTTTCACGATTTGTTGTTTTTGTCGCATTTCAGGTGATTTGGCGCGATTTGGAGTGATCTCGAGATACGCCTACTCCAGAGTGTCACCGACGACCTCCCCGAGGGGTATTTTGCTGTTGGAGAGGAGCGGAAGAAGAACGGACGTCGCAGGAGCGACGAGGAGGCCAAAACAAGCTGTTTGGGCATTTTTAGTGTCCCACTCGGCCGAGTGAAGGAGTCACTCGGCCGACCAGCGAGACACCGCTCGGCCGACCAGATCAGACACGATTCATATGTGCACTCGGCCGAGCGACGGAGACCACATCGGCCGAGTGACGAGATCCCGTCCGCCCGAGTGGCGCCCAGACGAAGCCATTCAAAAATCGCCAACTTACTGTTTTTCGGCTGCCTGAGCTTCAGAAGACCCACTCGGCCGAGTGGATAATCCCGACCGCCCGAGTACCAAGAAGCCATCGGTCGAGTGACGACAACTCACTCGGCCGAGCCGCCCCCGAAGTGAAGACCCCTGAAGATCAAGACTTACTGGAAATTTACAGGGTTTCTCACTCGGCCGAGCGACTTTTGTCACTCGGCCGAGTGTGACGCGCTGCCTGTAGCGAAAATTGCGGATTTCAGGCTGCGCAGGGGTATTTTGGTCACAATTTTTTGGACGATTTTGGGGGGTATTTAACCCCTGTTTTTACCCTAGTTTAGAGAGCTTTTCTCTTAGATTTTTTGCAGCTTTTTAAATTAGCTTTTTAGCTTTATTCTTGTGATTGGAGAGGAGACAAAAGTTGATTTTTGTTGGATTATTTGAAGAACTCAATTGGTTTGTCTCTCTCTTCTCTAAAAATTCTATTTTTATTGCTTATCTCAATATTGTGATGAATTCTCTTGTTAATTTCATTGATTATTTTTGTGTTTGTGCTATGAATTGTGAGTAGTCTCCACGTCTTGGGGCGTAGGGATGAACCCTACAAGCCCAATTTCATATTTGTGATGAATTGGTAGAAATTTTGCTAGAATTGCTATTAGGGATTAGTTTGGGAGCGATTTACTACGGATAGCTAGGAGTTCATACCACTTGGGATTTGCAAGAGATTGGATCCCAATTCGATAGGAAACCCTAGAAATCTGAATTGGGTTGGAATCGAATTTCCGTAGTATCGGTTTGCAAGAGATTGGACCGATACTAGGGTTTCCGGTTGCAATTCCGTGCCGATACCCGTTTGCAAGAGATTGGACGGGTAGGAACTATCCCAACCTAGGTCGTGGGCCGAGTTTGCAAGAGATTAGGCTCGGTGCGCGATTGAACGATAATGTTGTTCCTAATGCTAGCTTCCCTAGGCTAGGGTTTGCAAGAGATTGGACCCAAACCTAGGATAGCTATAGACCGGCAACAGCGCGAGAGCGTGAGCTTGGTTCTACATTCAGTTGCAACTAGTTCATCCAAAATCTTATTCTAGCAATTTTGATACCGATGAACCACATTGACGAGATACGGTGAGTAGCGGGAATTCCCCATTCCCTAGACGTTCTTTATTTGATTTGATATTTCCGTACTTTGTCTGACGATTGTGACAGGATCGCCAAAGGCAAATTTCTCTCTTCTTAAATAGCCAGGTTGATTAGAACAAGCACGGTCATTCGTCCTCCCTGTGTTCGATAACCCGCTCGCCGCTATACCGTGCGCTTGCGGTAAAACTACAACCGTTCTTTGGGTTACATCCCGGAGCGACCATCGACCGTATGAGTTTCCCGTAGGTTCCTGAGTCATATCCTAGGCGTGTTTATGTTTCGATCATGCGACAAATTCCTTGCCTCGATCCCCATGACCACCACGTTTCGATAATCGTTGACCTTTCAAATCTTCTCCGTTGCAAATCTTGAATCTTCCAAGTCATTTTCAAATGCTTTCCTTATTTAAAGTTTTTACTCAATTTAAATTTTGTTTTAAATCCCCTTCTCGTATATTTCCCTTTCCTTCGGTTAAGTTAAAGCAATTCTTAGATTTCAAAGTCTATTTGGTCGTAATTTTAAATTACTATCTTGTAACCATTTTCTAATCTATATTTTTTTCGCATTTCGGTTTAAGGACTCTAATACTATTTTGAAAATTCGATATACCATTTTTCTAAACTATGAGATTTATTCTAACCGTTTAGCATACATACATTAAAATCTCTTTATCGCAAATGCTGAATCTTTGGAAGTATTTTCGATTCCCTTATTCGCAAGGTTTAAACTCATTCGAAAACTTTTAATATATGTATTTGGACTTCATGCTTTTCCGTTGACTTAAATTCATTTTGAAATTTCGAAAGTTTTGACGAGATTTTGATTACTGTTTTATAATGTTTTTCCAGCCTATACTTTTCATACCTATTTAAATATCTTGTTCCTTTTCACATATTAATTGTATTCTGAGCCGTATTTCTATTTTTCCCAATTCGATTTATAATTTTCCTTTCTTATTTATGCGGTTCAAATGACTCGTCGCGCTTCCTTTAATATACTTTTCAAGTCGCATATGATTTCAGCAAGTCGATTTTAAGCTCAACGTTTTTCCTAGTTCCGATTTTCGTAAAATTACTTTTCAAAACCATTTCCTGATCTAGACCTTCCATAATTTGATTTTAAAGTTTTACCACCAATTTTGATAATACTACTAATAAGCTATTATTATCTTTCCGTTTACCATACATGCTGAATAATTTCTAAACTAAATTGAATTTCAAATATTTTTATATATCCGTACTAGGCTCGTTAGCTCATATGTTAAGAGCTTTGTATAAAACAGTTCTTTTGGGCCATTCCTGATTCCTCTAAAAGTAGTTTCAATATTGATTATTTTAAATTTTCCACTGACTTAAAGACTTTGAAAGCATTTAACCTGAGTTTAAATTCTTCAGTTAATTTAATTTCATTTCAAACTTTGCAAACGTTATTAAATTACTACCGTGTAATATTTTCCTAAACTACGACCTTAATATTCGTGTAAATGATTTACTTCCTTTTATAATGATTTTATATAAACCAATAAACCGTTTTCTCCTATCATGTATATTCGACTCAAGCTTATTTCGAACAATTTGTTTTATCGACCTCTAAATATTTTTATACGAAAAGGGACATCAACTTTTGAAGTACAACAGTTTTCAAACTTTTCGTATTTTAACTTAAAACTTTTACATACTATTTTTCTCTATTCCATAAGGGTATCCTTACCTCTTACTCTTCCCACATAAGCAATCACAGTTTTACCCTAGTTCATCTAACCAATCTGGCTCCTTACCTTCGTCCTAGATGAACTCGTGCTTTTCGATCTTTCCATTCGTCACGCTTTTGATTTCGGTTTCTTTCCTTTTGTCTAGCCAATAGAGATTGTCGTCGCCGTGTCAACCTTAATATAGTTTGGTGGGCCCCATTAGTGTAATTTGATATGTCGTCATAGTGTATTTAATTTCATGGTGCTTATGAAGTTGTATGTGTGTTGGTATTGATATATGTATGGATGTTGTGTTATGTATATAGAATACTCTGCTATGATTTGAGTCTCACTCAAGCTTGAGTGGGTATACTCTATGTACATTGGTGTATTGTATGTGGTTGGTGTATAGTGATGGATGATGTATGTATAATGTTTGGATTGTTTGTGCCTGGTTGTGTTACGCACACGATTGTGGGTGGCTATACCAATATATAGTTATATGAGTTGGTCTTGTGGTATAGTTATTCACTAAAGACTTGGTTGCGTGAATATATGTGTGCTAGCTAAAGCTAAGTGTGTATATGTGCTGAGTATATAGTGGTATATATGAATGTTACATTAGCGTGCGTGATGTGCACCATGCACGGGTAAGTATGCGATAGTTATAGGAATTGGTGACTATGGTATGTGTGGTGTGTCGTGATTATAGCTATAGGACTATATATGAAGTGATAATATGGTGAAATGTGTGCATGCATTTGAATGACTATAAATTGTGAAATTATAATGATGGGGAATGTATATTAGATATAGTGAACTTGTTTTAATAATGGTATGGTGTGATTACACATATTGATTGTTTGGTATTGGATGTGCACTAGGAGATATAGGGAGTAGTGTATCCTTATTATTTGGTTCATAGGTAGTTATCTAAATGTGGCGTGAACTATTTGGTTGTTTGTGAGTATGTGCACCATGGTATGTGATAAGTATTTAATAGTTCTATAAGGATGTTGTGACTATATGAATGATTGAAATACGTGTATGAAATTGTCTGGCTATGATAGGTATAGGAGTATAATGTGCGTGAATAAATACATGATTGTAGAATAAATGATTGACTACCTAGTGCATATGTATAAGCGTTTGAAATGACTATACGTGGTTGAATGATAATGTGATATTGATTGAGGGTAGTTACTAGAGCGACTAGATATGTTAGAAAGTCCGAGGACGGACTTTATTTTAAGTTGGAGAGGATGTAACGACTGGTTTTTCATGTGTTTGGGTTTTCGATGTTATATATGAGTATTATATGAGTCTTAGTGGATTTTCTCTTTACGTGTGATTTTCCATCTCCATAGCTTTCGATTTCGTTCGTATCGTCGTGACTTTCTAGCTTCCTTCCTTAGATCGTCGAGTTTGAGGTGAGTCACTCATGACGAGCTTCTTATCGCTCATATCTTAGAGTATAAATCGATCCTAGAAGCCATAGAAATATTCCCGAAGCTTCGCGCTTCGAATCGACACTTTTCGCGCACGTTAGTTGGTTCAAGAAGGAGAACCAACCGACTAGATCTCAATCTAGTCGGTCGGCAATCCTTAATGGACCGAGTAGTGGGCTTTGATTATAATTCAGGAGTTACTGTTTATCTTTAGTCGGTCTAAGAACATCTTTCGACCGACTAGATTACAAACTAGTCGGTCAGCCATTGTTCTTCAACCGACTAGTTTATTGATCATTTTCCCAGCCGAGTTACTGTTTACTCTTAGTCGGTCTATGAACACTCACCGACCGATAGTTCTCAAACTAGTCGGTTGACAAGCCTTCACAGACCGACTAATTCAAAGTTCATTTTTCCTTCAGGAGTTACTGTTTTATCTTAGTCGGTTACAGTTGAACGACCGACCGACTAGTTCCCAAACTAGTCGGTCAGCCACCCTTCTTTGACCGACTAATTCACCCAAAAACCCTAGGTTTGCCCTAGCCGCCACACGATTTTCTATATAAACCCCCAATCGTTTTCTTCTCTTCCCTCTCTTCTCCTGAACCTCCTCCTTCCCCAAATCATCCCCCTTCATCCCCAAACCCTTCCTCCTTCATCCCAAGCCATTCCTTCCTCCCTTGGAGCTTCCCTCTCGCCATTTAGGCCGGCCACCTCCTCTAGGTCACCGGAAAATCCCCAAAATCCCCAAAACCCCATTACTCCAAATTTCTCCATCCATTTCCAGATCTGGACCGTAGGTTCCCCGGATCGTTTCTTCCGTTGCTGTGCTTGCTCGGTGTCATTCTTCCATTACGCTATCGGGTAGTATTCTTCCTTTAATATTCTCATAACCCCCCATTATGATTTGTGAAACCCTAATAATAATGGATGTTGTTTGATGATTGTTTCTCCATGACAGCGATTCCCTTCCCCGTAGATTAGCGTTCGTGAGACGAACCTTCGTGATCGTCTTCCTCGGTGCTAGGCAAGTGAAACTTGCCACCTAGGGTTTTAGGCCATGTCTTAGGCCATTTGCTTGTCGTAGGCGTAAAAGAGACTAGGCGACGAAATGATACTCGCCTAGGCACAATTTCAGGATCTAGCTTGATAACGAAGCTAGATCCGTCATTTATCGTGTTGCATAATTACCATGTCATGTTTACTTTCAATTAACGGTACGCGAATATCTGTGCATGTCATCCATGCATCCTTGCCTGTCATGTTTAATTCTATTAACGGTACGCGAATATCTCTTCATGTCATCCATGCATCCTTGCCTGTCATGTTTAATTTCTATTAACGGTACGCGAATATCTGTTCATGTCATCCATGCATCCTTGCCTGTCATGTTTAATTTCTATTAACGGTACGCGAATATGTTCATGTCATTGCATTTTTCCTGTCACGTTTAATTTCAATTAACGGTACGCGAATATCTGCTTATGTCATTGCATGCTTGAACACTCATCGTGATTGCGTAGCTTCGCTACATACTTGTACTATTTGTTCCGGCTAGGCACCCGTTCTGCGGGCACAACCCTAGGCCAATTACAATTCTGGCTCGTGTTCCAGAAAATGAGCTCAACACAGCCTGCGGGCAATAGGGCATCCATATGTGGGTGATCCCTTGTACTTGAACACAGCCTGCGGGCAATAGGGCACTCACCTGTGTGTACGTGATCCCTTGTACTTGAACACAGCCTGCGGGCAATAGGGCACTCACACGTGTGTGGGTGATCCCTTGTACTTGTTACTTGACAATACATGTCACACTACCACTTGTTACTTGACGTGTTCACTTGACGTGATTTACTTGACTTGTACTTGTCCGTGTTGATACTTGTAAAACTTGTTATCCATGCCATACTTGCTACGTGCTACTTGTACTTCCCTTTACTTGTCACTTCCATACTATACTTGCCATGCCATGCACCATACTATAACTGCTAGGTTGCTAGTTTACCTTCCTTTCAGTTTCCTTGCTTAAGTCTTTTCAGACTTGCTGACATGTGCCCCTCTCTCTTTTGGGTGTCACATGTTAGACCCTGAGCCAGAGTTGTTGCAGAGGACGTGGTTGTTGCTGACGTTGTGCCAGAGCCCATGTTTGCTGGATGAGTTGGTTCATTGTTTAGGTTTTCTGTTAGTTGTCGGTGCGTGGCACCTTTGTTTTGTACGTTGTACTTTTGCTGGCCATGTTTGGGCCTTTGGACTCTTTTCTTTAGCCTGGTGGCTTTTCTGCGATATTGTAATTTATTTTATGGATTTTCAGAGATTGAACTTTTATTTGTCTCTCCCTCTTGATTATTGTTGTTGTTTCGTATTGCATTGCAAGGACCTGCCATTTGTAGTTCTATTAGACGCTTATCGGACTTGCGGCTTTTAAGCTTCAAGTCTGAGCGGACCTACTCACGTCTCGCCTCCACATTTTTGGGAAGCGGGGCGTGACACGCGGGTACGATCACTTTTGCTTTCGCCGCGACTTACGGACTCAGTATACTCGCTCCACTCTTATCTTTATTACCGTGTGTCGCATTTTCGTAGCTTAGCACACCTCTTGCACTATGCATCCTTGCCTTAGACCGAGGAAGCCTCCGCCGAAGAACAGGAAGGTCGCCACCACGGGTCCCTCATCTTCTAGGCCATCACGCCGCCTCCGCCACTCACCCACTTTCGAGGAGCTCTTGGGCGCCTCCACGTCCTCATCCTCATCCTCACGATCACTACCCCCACTCCACTAGCAATAGATGCCCAACTCACTAGCACCGCTCCCATCCCCACTCCCACCACTCCCGCTCCTCCACCCCGACCTGTTCTGCCACCCCCCGCCCACCCTGCAGATGTATGATAACGTATTTTGGGACGACGCTCATCGCGAGCATTTCGTCGCCATCTCTCACCGCATCATCGTCCTGACTTGCTTCGTCCACGTCCCCACCCTCATCAAGCTGGGCATCCTACAGGGTGTCCATAGGCTTTACGAGATCATCGGTTTCGACCGACTCCTCGCACGTACACACGCCTCACCCTCAAGGCGATGAGCTCCATCGTCTGAGAGGGTGTCTGCATCTGCTTCCAGTTGCTTGACCGCGACATAGTGGTCACGCATGCCATGATCCGCGCACACTTCCGTTTCCCTGCCATCCCCGACCCATCCCTTTCCTACTCCCCAGACTACGAGCTTACCACGTTCGATGCCGAGCAGTTTTGGCGTTGTATTACTGGCCTCCGAGGATATAGCACTAGCAGGGCTAAGTCCTCAGCCATAGTCCACCACTGCATCCGCTACACCCAGCGCCACCTAGCCACCACCCTCTTCTCCGGGTCAGAGGTCGGGACACTCTCCCTTCCCGAGCTTACTGATCGCTTCCGGGCATACACCCAAAAAGAGCGACCGTGTAGTTTTACCGCAAGCGCACGGTGTAGCGGCGAGCGGGTTATCGAACACAGGGAGGACGAATGACGGTGTCTTCTTTGAACAACCTGGCTATAAGAACAGAAAAGATGGAATTTTCCTTTTGGCGATCCTGTCACAATCGTCAGACAAAGTATGGAATATAGAATCAGATAAAAGACGCCTATGGAATGGGGAATCCCCGCTACTCACCGTATCTCGTCAATGTGATTCATTGGTGTCTCAATTGCTAGGGTAGAATTTCAGATGAACTAGTCGCAATTGAATGTAGAACCTAGCTCACGCTCTCGCGCTGTTGCCGGTCTATAGCTAACCTAGGGTTGGGTCCAATCTCTTGCAAACCCTAGCCTAGGCAAGCTAGCATTAGGATCAACATCATCGTTCAATCGCGTCCCGAGCCCACTCTCGTGCAAACTCGGTCCACGACCTAGGTTGGGATAGTTCCTACCCGTCCAATCTCTTGCAAACGGGTATCGACATGGAATTGCAACCGAGAACCCTAGTATCGGTCCAATCTCTTGCAAACCGATACTACGGAAACTCAATTTCAACCCAATTCGAATTTCTAGGGTTTCCTATCGGATTGGGATCCAATCTCTTGCAAATCCCAATCGATATGAACACCTAGCTATCCGTGTTAAATCGATCCCAAACTAACCCTAATAGCAATTCTAGCAATATTTCTACCAAGTCATCACAAATCAGAAATTGGGCTCGTAGGGCTCATCCCCACGCCCCAAGACGTAAGGACTACTCACAATTCATAGCACAAATACAAAAATAATCAATGGAATTAACAAGAGAATTCATCACAATATTCAAATAAGCAATAAAAATAGTATTTTTGAAGGAGAGAGAGACAAACCAATAGAGTTCTCCAAGAATCCAACAAAAATAATCCTTTCTCTCCTCTCCAATCACAATAATCTAAAGCTAAAAAGTTTAATCTAAAAAGCTGCAAAAAGTAAAGGAAAAAGCCCCCTAACCTAGGTCAAAAACTGGGGTTAAATACCCCCCAAAATCGTCCAAAAAACTGTGACCAAAATGCCCCTGCGCAGCCTGAAAATCGAAATTTTCGCTACAGGCAGCGCGTCGCACTCGGTCGAGTGACAAAAGTCACTCGGCCGAGTAAGAAACCCTGAAAATTTCCAGTAAGTCTGGGCCTTCGGGGGTCGCTCGGCCGAGTGAGTTGTAGTCACTCGGCCGATGGCTTCTATACACTCGGGCGGTCGGCATTTTCCACTCGGCCGAGTGGGTCTTCTGAAGCTCAGGCAGACGAAAAACAGTAAGTCGGCTCTTTTGGATGGGCATCGTCTGAATGCCACTCGGGCGGACGGAGTCTCGTCACTCGGCCGATGTGGCTTCCGATGCTCGGCCGAGTGCACATATGATGCGTGTCCGATCTGGCCGGCCAAGCGGGGTCTCACTGGTCGGCCGAGTGACTCCTTCACTCGGCCGAGTGAGACACCAAAAATGCCATTTCAGCTTGTTTTTGCCTCCTCGTCGCTCCTGCGACGTTCTTTCTTCTTCCGCTCCTCTCCAATGGCAAAATACCCCTCGGGGAGGTCATCGGTGACACTCTGGAGTAGGCGTATCTCGGGATCACTCCAAATCGCTCCAAATCACTTGAAATACGACAAAAACAACAAATCGTGAAAAGTATCACAATATCGTCGATATATCGTGAAAAACATGATTTGAGCGATCTAAATGGCATGCAAACATGCGGGAAAAAAGTGTAAAATATGGAGTGATCAAAATCCCCCAAGCTTACCTCTTACTCGTCCTCGAGGAAGATAAGTAAAAGGCGAACCCTGTGGATTTCGAAAACGAAAACGGCGGAAAAACGGAAAACTAAAAACGAAGAAGAAAGAAGAAAGCGAAGAGGGAAGCTGCTAGATCATTCTCTCAGGACGTGGGTTTTGCTCAATCATATAGCATGCACCGAATGTAAAACACATGTCAAAGAATTTTATTTCGATATCATAGTATAATGGTGCAAATAGAAATAGAAAACCCAAGAATATTGATATATCATGAAAAACGGAATAATTTTAAAATTAACATCGCCTGAATCATTTAAAGCGGTATACAATATTGCAGATCACACACTTTTCAATTGAATGCTTTCTATGAGGAGTATAAGAATATCACGCAATAGAATAGAAAGAATAGAAAAGCATGGATTTCATGAAATGAGTGCTAGGCATAGATTTCTGGATTTCGTGAAGCTAAAAATAATCTCACCGAGTATAGAATATTACTTAGCCTAGGTTGTCGTGCAACGTCAAGTAGTCACTCTCTCACACATCATTGGATTCTCTCCCCCAAGCTTATCTATAAGCGTGGTGGCATAAAAAAAATATTTACATCCCCATTTCTATAAAGCTCCAAAAGCGATAAAAATAAAAACAAAAGAGAGAAAGTAAGAGAGAACATGAGATGTGATCTTTTATTGATGTTCTTTGCTCTTTTCTTTTCTTTTTTTTTCGAATTCATATATACACATTGATCCCAATCAAAGAGAAATAAGGATATACAAGAATTTTTTTTTGTTTTTTGGGGAGTTTGGAGCTAGGAATTAATAGCTGGGGAAATGCCATATATTAGAATCGCTAAGGGGAGATTCACCAATGATTTTAAAATAGAGAATTGATGTTCAAGATATGTGGAGAAAGAAATAAATATGTCTCTCAGTTCACTCTATAGGACGTGCACGACAACTTCAGCAGGGTAATCTAATCTACTCAGTTTCGATCACAAAAAAGATAACTAATCCAAATTTATCATAGCTAACATCATTCAATCATCCTGAAGTGAAATGTACCAATCATGCATATAGAAGTGATATAGGAAAAGAAAACGGTACTCCAGATATAAGCATTCAATGCGTGAATCTTGGTGTGTTTTCTACGATAGCATACATATGAATATTCAGACTCGGCTAATAATAAAATTTCATCCATTTTCATGCGGAAAAAGTGTGGGTTACTATCTCTAAATGCAAGGCAAGTCATAGCATATGATACCAGAAATAAAATCTAAGACATGACAAATATAGCATGCATATATAGAGAGAGCTAACGCCACGTAATCATCATCACAGAAAAGTCATCTCTAGCATGAGATGAAAAAGAAATAAAGATAAAGGGAAAATGAAACTAATCACAATGCAACACACAAAGAAAATAAGAAAAACGTGATGCATGGCAAAAAGAAGAAAAAATGATGAAAATGAGTGCAAATGCGGAAAATGGCGTGAAAAAACAAAAATAAAGGTGGTAAATCGAAAAGAACGTGAGAACTCACTCCCCCAAGCTAAAGTGCACAGTGTCCTCAATGTGCGAAGTGTGGCACACCGAGAGACGTGTAGAGTGAGGGGAAGGTGAGGATGCATGCATGATGATGAAGAAACTAAAATAAAATAAAATGAAAAATATGATGCGGACATGATGCATGCAGATATAGGAGTGAATACGATATAAAAGTGTGACACCAAAAAACTCTCCCTCTCTCCCAAAAATGATATATAAATATATGAACGAAATGTTTACCCAAAATAGTGAGGGGAGGGGTGGTGGGCAAAAGTCATCAGGACCCAGCAGAGACGGGCAGCACGACGGCAAAAAGATCAATGGCATCAAGGGTGCCTAAGAAGGTGGGGCTGCGCCGTCTCCGTCCTGAGGCGGATGTGGTGGTGGTGGTGGTGGTGGTGGTGGAACAGACTGCTGAGTGGGTGTAGGAGTAGGTGTGGGTACGCGTGTAGGGGTAGGAACCTGCTGGGTGGGTGTGGGTGTGGGTACGCGAGGGAGCCGGTCGAGGATCTGAGTAAGGCAATAGTGAATGCCCGGTAGTAGGTCGAAACGGCTGGCCATGGTGGTGACGGTGGCAGACATGGTCCTGAGGTCACCTCTGAGGGCACTCACCACCCCCTCGAGAGCACGAATGCTCAGGAGTACAGTGTCGGGGGGAGGTGGTGCAGAGGGACGGACCTGTCGGTGCTGTGCAGGACGAGGCTGGCGTACTCGTGTGGCGTAGGTGATGGGCTCAGCAGGCATGTGGAGGTAGGGTGATGTGCTCACTAGTGTGGGCCCAGCCTCATGACGAGGCTGGGACGGAGGCAGGCGTGAAGTGGAAGCAACAGCAGCGGAAGTGGAGTATAAAAATGGCGACGAGGCGGCCAGAGAGGTAGGTGACACAGAAGTGAAGACAGACGTCACCACACTCTCAGAAAGTACGGCTGTGGTGGGGACAGAAGTGACTACCGCTGGGGAGGTGGTCGCTCCCAAAATGCAACCCAAGAGCACGACCAAAAACTTGGTCAGCCCCGGATACACACCCGGAGAACGATTGTAGTTTTACCGCAAGCGCACGGCAAAGTGGCGAGCGGGTATCGAACATGAGGAGGTGGTGTCGGCTCCAATCTATCCTAGGTTGGTTTGACTACGAATGTTTTGTTGGTGGAGATGGCTATGGTATGATGTAATGGCAATGGTGATGGATGTCGGTGTTGGAGATATAGAAATCGGTCAAATATTGATTCAAGTACAATATAATAAAAGAGGGAATTTGCCTTGCGGCGATCCTGTCACAATCGTCGGGCAAAGTACGAAGATATAAAATCAAATAAAGATGTCTAGGGCTAGGGAATTCCCACTACGGATCGTCATTCGTCATTGTGAATAGTGAATCTCAATATTGCTAGACTTGTGTCGAGGTGAACTAGTCGTAACTGAATAGAGAACCAAGCTCACGCTCTCGCACTATTGCCGGTCTATAGCGAACCTAGGATAGGGCCCAATCTCTTGCAAACCCTAGCCTAAGCCACTAGCATTAGGATCGACATCATCGTCCAATCGCTCCTCGAGCCCACTCTCGTGCAAACTCGAGTTACGATCTAGGTTGTGATAGTTCGTATTCGTCCAATCTCTTGCAAACGAATATGTGTGTAGATTTACAATTAAAAATCCTAGATTTGGTCCAATCTCTTGCAAACCAAATCTAGAGAAATCCAATTGTAAATCTAAATCGAATATCTAGGCCCTCCCATCGATTAGAATCCAATCTCTTGCAAATCCCAAATCGATGGAAATCCCTAGCTATCCGTAGTAAATCAATCACAACCTAACCTCCTAGCAATTCTAGCAAATTAGAAATTCATTCATCACAAATATGAAATTAGATCCATAGGGTTCATCCCCAAACCCTAGAACAACAAATCTACTCTAGCATAGCAATAAGGATATGAGAATCAATAGAAATCATTGCTTGCATACAAAAAGATAGAAAAACAAAGATTCAAATAAAAAGAAGAAAATACTTAGCTTGGTGAAGATCTTCAATCCAAAATACAAGCTTTTAGATCCAAGAGGGGGCCTAGGGCATGGCCTAACCTCTAAAATAATCCTAAGAAAAACATATGGGGGCTAAGAAAACATAATGTGGATCCCCCTCTAATGGTGGCTACAAACCCCTTAAATACTCTCCCAAAACCCTAGCAAGAAACCCTAGAAAACCCCTCAAATTCGTGCCCAAAAACAGCCCAAACCGCAACTTAAAATCTGGGCCCAGGCCGCACTCGGCCGAGTGGAAAATGTGACTCGGCCGAGTGGAAATTCCTGCACTGCAGCGTCAACTTGCAGAAATTCGCCAGATTTCATCCGACCTCCGATTGGCGCGTTCTTGGCGGCGTTGGAACCGTCATGAAGTATACTATCCATAAAAAATATGAGAAAAATACTTTGATTGCTGGAATGATAGCAGATTTCAAAAGAGTGGGAGGCTGTCTGAAAATCTGGGCGCTGCGTGTCCTCGGCAACACTCGGCCGAGTGGAAAATGTCACTCGGCCGAGGGGCTTTTGGAACTCGGCCGAGTCAGAGCTCGTAGTCGACTGACGGATTACAGAGAGTTGGACATTTTGGCTTGCCGTCGTCTGGGTGCCACTCGGGCGGACGGAGTCTCCGCACTCGACCGAGTGGGCGTGCGATGCTCGGCCGAGTGCACGCTGATACATCTCTGTTGCGTGTCCGATCTGGCTGGCCGAGCGGGGTCTCAATGCTCGGCCGAGTGACTCCTTCACTCGGCCGAGTGGCATGCTGAAAATGCCCAATCTCCATCTTTTCGCTTCCTCGTCGCTCCTACGACGTTCTTTCTTCTTCCACTCGTCTTCCATTGCAGAATAACCCTCAAAAGAGCCATGGTTGACACTCCGGAGTGGGTGCAAATCCTTTAAGCTCATTTTTGCTCCCGATCGCTCCATATTTCCTGAAATCCGACAAAAACAAGAAATAGTGAAAAGTAACACAATATCATCGAATAATCGTGAAAATCGCAATATGAGCAACCGAAATGGCATGCAAATATGTAGAAAAAAGGTGTAAAATATGGATCGATCAAAATCCCCCAAGCTTGCCTCTTACTCGTCCTCGAGGAAGACAAGTAGAAGGCGAACCCGAAGGGTAAAAATAAGGAAAAAATGAAAAAGAATACGAAGTGGAAGGGGTCGCTAGATTATTCTCTCAGATCTCAAGCCATAAGCTACACATCACGATAACTTGGGAAATACGAATCACAAACTATAAAGATTTCATATCTTACTTAAACATGGTACTTGCAAGCTTTTAAGAACAATAAGAGGGACTCTCTAAATTCATACAATCAATTCATATCCACATCACGCATTTCATAGAGTTTAATATACAAATGTTGGCGATGCACTTTTCAATCAAAAGTTATAAATGAAGCATATAAGATACACACCAAGCATGCAATAGAGAATAGAATAAGAGTCATGGCATTCACATATTTATTTCAAATCATGAAAAATCTCCATATCTAATCTATTTCGCAAAGTCTAAGCATTATCGAATATTACCATTCATGCACGTCTCCACTCTAATGTCATACTTACTCATATGGTCAAATGAATTCACCCCCCCAAGCTTAGCTTGAGGCATCGCAAATAAAGGAATATGATAGTGAAAAATGGGATTTTTGCCTTGGTTTTCCCAAGTATTTTGTGGCTCCAATAATAAGATAGAGAAATATATTTTTTATTTTGGACTTTGTTTCTCATTTTTCTTTTTGGATTTTTGTAGGAGCTATATGATTTGTATTTTTGGCTTTTGGCTCCTTTTTGGCTTTTTGGACTTTTGGAGCTAACTTTTTCTTTTGTGGGGATTTTTGGGGAATAGATGCGATATAAGTAGCTTTAGGAGGTGAACTCAAGTGGCATGTAGAGAATAAAAAATATTTGTGGAGAAGGAAATAATGTAGCACTCGGTTCACTCTAAGATGTGCACGAACAGTTCAATAAAATAATACTTCAACTAAAACTCATATGTAAGCATGGATATTCTCAATCATTTCAATAAACAGTGAAGTCAAGCAGTAAAGTTTACAACAATATCAGGCATGCAACAGAAGGTGAATAAGACAATAAAACTGATACTTCAGATATACTAATGATGCGTGAATCTTGGTGCCTTTCCAACAAAAGCATACTAAACACTAATCCATGCGTTCAGTTTCAATTAATATCATGCATTCATGTAGAGGAATCATCAAAAGAAATAGATTTGCAAGCACATGTGAATAGCAAGACTATGGAATACTCTAAGTGGCATGGCAAGGAATAATAAGCATCGTGATGGTTGCTAAAGCAATAAGAGATATCATCATACGAAATTCATCTAGCGGAAGAAGAAAATAGGAAAATAAAGAAATAAAAAATAAAAGAGAGGAAAGAAAAGAAAAACAAGCACACAACATGATGCATGAACACACATATAAGGAAAATAAGATGGAAAAATCAAAAAGATGATGCAAAAATTTTGAAAAATTTTAAAAACCCTAAAATAAAGTAAAAATGCAACTAATGCATCTAAATGGTATGGAAATGCACTCCCCCAAGCTTAAACTTCACATTGTCCTCAATGTGATCATAAAAGGAAAAATATGAGGAACGACGATAAATATGAGGGAGGTGAATGAAAAATGATGAAATGAATGACATGAAATCCTAATGCAACTACATGCACATACAATGATGCATGAGAGCGCCTTCCCCCAAGCTTATACCAAACAATCCTATTCAAATGACTCGATCAAAAATATCACGGCTTCACTAAGCGATATCAAGTCAAACAAATAAGAAAGTAAGGTTTCACTTGAAAGAAATGCTCGGTGGGTGGTGAGCAAAAAGGATGTGACACATCAAAATATAAAGTGGGCAATTAATATATATAATGGGTTTGGGGTGTAAAAAAAATTTTTGTTGCCGTCATAAGAGGTGATATTTATTCAATCAAATCTATACGGTCCCCTCGCTGTCGAGAGGATTCGGGTTTATTGAAAGCATAAAAATTTCTACACTACTGGATTGATATCACCTATAGCAAAAGGCGGATCCAGTATCTTTGTCGGTGCAGGCAACTGCTCCAACTGCTCTTTCCGTGGCTCCGCCAGGCGCGTATGTCCACGGACTCCATCAGACTCCAGCAATGCGGCTCCCAGCACCTCTCCAAGGACTCCACCTATACCCTGCAAGAGATAAGCCGCATCAATCTGATGTGGATAATTCTTCCCCAAAATAAATGTATTCCAAAGAGGGTCATCAACATAAGTATTTAAAATTAAAGACGGGTGACAACACTTCCCTGGAAATAAATCTCCACTCTCGTTTACCACGTTGATCAACTCCTCATTGTTCGCCTCAGGTTGTTCAAGTAGCTTGGGCATATAAGCGTAGGTCTCATCAGGCAGCTCCTCCTCATCGTCAGACTTATCCCATCGCACCTCCTGATCATATTCAATAGCATCCATGGGTGCTAACTCCTCGCTCTGCTCCTCGTATACATCCCATCGTACCTCTTGATCGTATGTACATGAATCCTGCAAAAGGCACGATGAGTCGCCAAAATCTGAATCATAAAAAGCATTATACACGGGAGGAGAATCAAATGTAGGAGATGAGGGAGTAAAGAGATCTCCCTGAAGGAGAGCCATAAGCTCTGTGGGATTGTCCTCAACATCAATGGAAGCGTGGTCATCTGAGGGATGCTCAGCCTCTGTAGAAGGTAGAGGTGGCTGCGGTAGCTCGAAAGGAGGATGGCAATGCTTGGGATCCTCATGAATGGCTGTGTCCTCGTCCCAATGCACGGCCTCCTCGGTGACAAGCTCTGGCTCCGCATGTAAGGCCTCCTCAAAAGCAAGCTCTGGCTTATGTGGGTGGCAAGGGGGAGCGACGATGGCACAAGCTGACTCTCCCCCAAGCTGAACGTGGACATCCTCCTCAGGCTCCTCAGGTATAAAAGGCAATGTAAACGTCATCATCTCCTTTTCATGCCTCCTTCTTTGTTTCTGTCCTGGAGCTCGAGGCACCCGATTGCATGGCTTGGCCTCCTCAATAGTAGGTGCAGGTGGCTCTATGGGCTCATGTATCTTGACCGCGGTATAAAAGTGGGTCTTGTGCCCCTCAACTAGAGCATAGAATCCATCATCAATTGTGCCTGTGGAAGAGATACAATGAGTAATAAAGTTTTGAAATTCAAGCTCAAAAGGATCACCTGCCGTTATTGTCAATGGACCGGAATCTCGAACTACGTCAACAATGTTTCTCAATAGGTCCATATATGTGTCCTCCTTTGACAGTTCAGATGTCTCTATTTGTGGAGTGTTGATGGTGTAAAGGTGGATATGATCACCTTCAAGTGAAGCATACACTCCATCTATGATAGTACCTGCGCTAGAGACATTAGCCATAACAAAATCGATGAATACTTGGTCGTATGGTATACTTACCGTAACGGTTAGTGAACCGGTCGATCGAGCATCATCTATCATTTGCTCCAAGGCTGCTGCCAACTGTAGATCACTGAACTTCCCCACTTGCATCCTCTTCAAAAACTCACGTGAGGGTCCCTTTAGCCTTCTAGTGAAGATATCAAATAGCGTGGAGTCATTCCACTCATGGTCTGACTCCGTCTGGAATATTTCTAACATTCCTTCAAACCTAGACAAGGCTTCCCCGAAGGATTCTCCATCAGCCTGATAGAATGCAGCGAGATATATGTAGGATTGTATAGAGCCCGCTCGCATTTTCTTTGGAAGCACCATCGCTGCAACAAGTGTACCTGATCAAGCAAAGTAAACAACCTGGAAAAGACGTCAGTGGTACAAAGAGAGATAAAGATAATAATAGCAGGTGATGGGAAAAAATCTCTCTCAATGTTTTTTTTTATTTTTTTATTTTTTAATGTAATCTAATCAACCTAATTGTGAAAAATTGGCACCCAACGGGAAACACCTCCCTGGTAACGGCGCCAAGAACTTGGTCGCTCCCAAAATGCAACCCAAGAGCACGACCAAAAACTTGGTCAGCCCCGGATACACACCCGGAGAACGATTGTAGTTTTACCGCAAGCGCACGGCAAAGTGGCGAGCGGGTATCGAACACGAGGAGGTGGTGTCGGCTCCAATCTATCCTAGGTTGGTTTGACTACGAATGTTTTGTTGGTGGAGATGGCTATGGTATGATGTAATGGCAATGGTGATGGATGTCGGTGTCGGAGATATAGAAATCGGTCAAATATCGATTCAAGTACAATATAATAAAAGAGGGAATTTGCCTTGCGGCGATCCTGTCACAATCGTCGGGCAAAGTACGAAGATATAAAATCAAATAAAGATGTCTAGGGCTAGGGAATTCCCACTACGGATCGTCATTCGTCATTGTGAATAGTGAATCTCAATATTGCTAGACTTGTGTCGAGGTGAACTAGTCGTAACTGAATAGAGAACCAAGCTCACGCTCTCGCGCTATTGTCGGTCTATAGCGAACCTAGGATAGGGCCCAATCTCTTGCAAACCCTAGCCTAAGCCACTAGCATTAGGATCGACATCATCGTCCAATCGCTCCTCGAGCCCACTCTCGTGCAAACTCGAGTTACGATCTAGGTTGTGATAGTTCGTATTCGTCCAATCTCTTGCAAACGAATATGTGTGTAGATTTACAATTAAAAATCCTAGATTTGGTCCAATCTCTTGCAAACCAAATTTAGAGAAATCCAATTGTAAATCTAAATCGAATATCTAGGCCCTCCCATCGATTAGAATCCAATCTCTTGCAAATCCCAAATCGATGGAAATCCCTAGCTATCCGTAGTAAATCAATCACAACCTAACCTCCTAGCAATTCTAGCAAATTAGAAATTCATTCATCACAAATATGAAATTAGATCCATAGGGTTCATCCCCAAACCCTAGAACAACAAATCTACTCTAGCATAGCAATAAGGATATGAGAATCAATAGAAATCATTGCTTGCATACAAAAAGATAGAAAAACAAAGATTCAAATAAAAAGAAGAAAATACTTAGCTTGGTGAAGATCTTCAATCCAAAATACAAGCTTTTAGATCCAAGAGGGGGCCTAGGGCATGGCCTAACCTCTAAAATAATCCTAAGAAAAACATATGGGGGCTAAGAAAACATAATGTGGATCCCCCTCTAATGGTGGCTACAAACCCCTTAAATACTCTCCCAAAACCCTAGCAAGAAACCCTAGAAAACCCCTCAAATTCGTGCCCAAAAACAGCCCAAACCGCAACTTAAAATCTGGGCCCAGGCCGCACTCGGCCGAGTGGAAAATGTGACTCGGCCGAGTGGAAATTCCTGCACTGCAGCGTCAACTTGCAGAAATTCGCCAGATTTCATCCGACCTCCGATTGGCGCGTTCTTGGCGGCGTTGGAACCGTCATGAAGTATACTATCCATAAAAAATATGAGAAAAATACTTTGATTGCTGGAATGATAGCAGATTTCAAAAGAGTGGGAGGCTGTCTGAAAATCTGGGCACTGCGTGTCCTCGGCAACACTCGGCCGAGTGGAAAATGTCACTCGGCCGAGGGGCTTTTGGAACTCGGCCAAGTCAGAGCTCGTAGTCGACTGACGGATTACAGAGAGTTGGACATTTTGGCTTGCCGTCGTCTGGGTGCCACTCAGGCGGACGGAGTCTCCGCACTCGGCCGAGTGGGCGTGCGATGCTCGGCCGAGTGCACGCTGATACATCTCTGTTGCGTGTCCGATCTGGCCGGCCGAGCGGGGTCTCAATGCTCGGCCGAGTGACTCCTTCACTCGGCCGAGTGGCATGCTGAAAATGCCCAATCTCCATCTTTTCGCTTCCTCGTCGCTCCTACGACGTTCTTTCTTCTTCCACTCGTCTTCCATTGCAGAATAACCCTCAAAAGAGCCATGGTTGACACTCCGGAGTGGGTGCAAATCATTTAAGCTCATTTTTGCTCCCGATCGCTCCATATTTCCTGAAATCCGACAAAAACAAGAAATAGTGAAAAGTAACACAATATCATCGAATAATCGTGAAAATCGCAATATGAGCAACCGAAATGGCATGCAAATATGTAGAAAAAAGGTGTAAAATATGGACCGATCAGGAGGCAGTGAGGGGTCCAAGAGGTGAAATCCCAGCGGTGATCATGCTAGCCATGGTCTCCACGACCGCAGCAAAAGAGGGCTCTCCACTCTCGACAAATGTAGGTGGGCGCTCGGGAAGTGCAGTGCAAAGAGGCTCAACGGACAGAGTGCCAGCAGGAGTGGTGGTAGTGGCAGGGATAGTGGTGGCAGCAGGCGTGGTGGTGGTGGGCTCAGCAAGTGTGCTCCCGACACTGGCAGAAGTGGAGACAGAAGTGTCAGGAGCGACAGAAGGTGCAGGGACAGGCTGAGGGGCCACGGGGTCAACAGGCGCAGCTGGGTCAGCGGGTGCAGCGTGGGCAGCGTGGGCAGCGTGGGCCTGCTCGGCCTCCTCGGCCTCGAGCACGTATGCGGCAGGGATCAGAAGATCCATCGCCGGGAGCCAGTCCACCTGGGCCGGTGCAATCTGAGTCCGAGCTGGGCTCGGAAGAATCATGTAATCGGCACCGAATGGGCCGTGCAGCCAGACCCAGTGTCGCTCACCGTGTGGACGAAGCATCTTCATCCGGGCCATAACGTCTATGGACAATGAAGTGGGGCCCGGAGAACGACGCAAATCGGCCGGTAGGTCCTCGTCGGTCATCAAGGTGAGCAGGGTAATCAGACCGCCGCAGCATATCGGTGAGCGAGCGCCCACCGAAACGATGATGCGGTCCAAAAACCAGCTCGCGATATCAATCACGACGACGGGGACCAACTCGTCACTGTCCCTAGCTAGAACTCTGGGACGCGTCATCGCATAGAGCATATAAAGCTCCGGCGTGGACATCGTCCCAGGCTCATACCTCGCCAAAAAGGTAGTCGCCATAAGGCGCTGAGCTATGCGGAGGCAGGGATGGACGATGGCCGAGGCCTTGGCCCTACTAGGGTCAAAGGCAGCAGGAAGACCCGTGATCCGGGCCCAGAAGGCGCTGGAATCGAACGAAGGTGGGGGAATGTGAGTGGGGGCGTAACCACGGTCGGCCCCGGGGACATCGGGCCACGAGAAGAAGGCTCTCATCATACCGAGAGTGACCTGGCACTCCCGGTCCATGAACCTAAACGAGCATCCCTCATCGGTCCGGGCGATAGAACTAAGGACCTCAAGTATCGGACGGAGAAATGTGTCCGCCGACACCTGAAAGAAATCTCGCCAGCCCACGTTGTCATACAACGTGAGCATCCCCTCGAGTACCCCCAGGCGTCCTAGGTCTGCAAGGTGTGCGAACCTGGAGGGTACGATCGAGCGCTGGGAAATGCGCTCGAAGACGACGCGGTGTGCGTCGTCTCGGAACGTAATCCCGAGCGGCCCGACAAGTGGAGCCGGTGGCGGTGGTACGGGCTGTGGGATGGCAGGGAGTGGCTGTGCGGGCTGTGTGGGCTCTGCAGGCTGTGCGGGGTGTGCGGGGCCTGCAGGCTGTGCTGGGTGAACGGGGTGTGGTGGAGTAGGCGGAGGAGAGTCCTCCACTTTGTGGGAGGGGCCGGCATCATCCGACCGCTTCCGCTTGGCGGAAGCTCTCGTCGACATCGGCCGTGTCCGGGGCGGCATATGGCCCCCGGGTGCTCACCAAATATGTGAAAAACGTGGCGTGCGTAAAATAAAGGAAAGAGTATACCGCGACACGCCGCGAGAGCAAGGTAATGGAAGCGTGCGAAGGCGACGCCTCCACGTAGCTCAAAACAGTCCCCGGAAGCTCCCCTGGGCTCCCCTAAGCTCCCCAAATTTACCTGCGCATAAAACGAAGAGATTAGCGTGTAATATTCAAAACGTATGGGGGGTTAGGGGTATAATAGATAGAAATTGAAATTAATTTGGGTTTGGGGTTCGTTTAACACATGGATCGTCAAGAAATACGAGAGAGAGGAGAAAATAGGGCGAAATAGGCGTTACCGGAGTTGGCCGGAGGAGTGGCCGCCGGCGGCGACTCGGGCGAGGGGCGGCGGCGTTCGGCCGGAGTTGGGTGGCCGAGCGCCGGCGCGGGGTCGGTGATCGGGCGAGCATGGGGGGAAATCGGGGCCGAGGGAGTCGAAGGGTCGGGCGCGAGCGATTTAATTCGTTTCGAAAAACGCGCCCCCCCTTTTATAGAAAAAGTTACGACTCAGCCGAGTGACTATGTCGCTCGGCCGAGTGAACTCAACGGAATACCTTGGAAAATTCTCCCCCGCTAATGACTCGGCCGAGTGGCCTTGCAACCCTCGGCCGAGTGGAGTAAGTTCATTCGGCCGAGTGGCTCAAGCTACTCGGCAAGACTCGCCCTAGGAGCGTATCAGTTCTTCGCGGCCGAGTGAATATATATACTCGGCCGAGTGGCAATTATACTGAAATCAAGAAAAGAAACAGAGAGTTGGGTACAGCAGACTTCCCTCGTTCGTGGGCCGCTCGGGCGGACGAACTTGTGTGCTCGGCCGAGTGACTAGTATACTCGGCCGAGTGAGCTTTGCTTTCTGCTGTTTGGCTTCGTTTGGGCTCTAAACTCTGTTTTTCTTCCTCCAGCCAATTTCATCTTCCTCCTAAGCATCAAGCGCATTCCTGGAAAGCTCCTCGTCGCCTCGTTCATCCTCCTCATGATGGATTTCCCTATCTCCTCTCCTGTCAAGAAAAATAGGACCCGTTATCACAAAATTTTTGGGCGGACGACTCAAAACACTAATAATTTCTAAAACAAAAATAAAGGAAAAGTAAAAATAAAGCGATAACCGTCGGGTTGCCTCCCGACAAGCGCTCGTTTAAGGTCGTGAGCTCGACCCCCTTTGATTTTCAATTAATGCGGGATATTTGGTGCATAGGAGATGCACCCGTCAAATTTTCCGGGGAGAACGCTTAAATTTTGATGTTGTGGCGGAGCGTCCTTCCTCAGTGCTCCTTTGCCTCTGGTAGTGTTGGGGGGTGGCTCCCCCAAGCTAGCGCTTGCTCCGGTCCTCGGCTTCACCGGTGACACCGATTTCCGTGTCGGCGGGGCTTTCTTCGGAGACTTCAATTTTGAGAGCTTGCAAAGCTCTCGAATCCTTGCGACATCAGCGTCGCCTTCGTCAATTTAAGCGGAGAAGTCGGGGGATTCATTTATCTTCTCTTCTTGGTCCAAATCCGGCACTTCCTCGAAATCTTCATTGAATAGAGCGCCGATCAAATGGGGGATCGCCTCCTCAATAACCTCGTCAAGGAGGTCCATATAGTCCAGCTCCTCGTGGTAAGGCATGTGTTTCATTGCCTTAGGAATATGAAGCTCCACCTCGATGTTGCCGACGTTTAATGTTAGGGTACCTTCTCGTACGTCGACAATGACACCGGCGGTGGCGAGGAACGGGCGTCCAAGTATTAGCGACGTGTCGTCCTCCTCCTTAACATCCATGATAACGAAGTCACATGGCAAACATATGCCCCCCGGGACTTGTAGCGGGATGTCCTCTGCGATCCCTACCGGCCTTGTGATCCGCCCATCGGCTAGTTGTATCCGCATGTCGGTAGGCTTCAATTTTGTCCTGGTGTTTAGTCTTTGGAACATAGAGAGAGGCATGAGGCTAACGCTCGCCCCTAAGTCCACCAATGCCTTTTGAAGGGGGATGCCGCCCAAGGTGCAAGGAATTCGAAAACTCCCCGGGTCTTTGAACTTAGCGGGCTCCTTCTCTCTCTTGGTGAACCAAGTCCCCTCCTCGGCTAGCATTATTTTCTCCTTTCTCTTTCTCCCCGTAATTAAGTCTTTTAGAAACTTGGCGTATGTCAGGATTTCAACGATGGCGTCGAGGAAAGGAATGTTGAGGCTTACCCCTCTTAAATACTCGAGAAACTTTGCTAGCCGTTTCTCCATTTTTGCTCTAGCAAGCCTCTGGGGGAATGAGACCGGTGGCATAAAACGCCTCTCTTCAAGCAATTGCTCCGCTCTAGACTTCTCTTTTTCTTGCGGCACTTTCTCCTCCTCAACTTCAACGGCCGGCTCAATTGGCTCTACATTCTCCTCCACGGGCTCCTCGGTTGGAATCATGACGGGAGTGGTATCCTTCCCGCCTCTAGTTGTAACTGTGACCACGGCATTGATGTGGCCGGTGGCGCCCCGTGGGTTTTGCTCGGGTTGAGCCGGCAATTGTTGAGTATTCCGATTGAGCAACGCCAATTGCTCCGAAATTTGGCCTACAATGGTTGTAAGAGAGTCTTGACCCGCCTTCAAGGAAGCATTGATCTTCTTTTGCTCGACCATAAACTTCTCCACTCTAGCTTCAAAGTCGGATCGTTGTTGAGCTTGTGGAGGATTTTGGTTTCTCCACCCTTGATTGTATCCGGGCGGCCTATAGGGTGGAACTTGTTGCTTCGGTGGGAAACTTTGTTATGGAGGCCCCCTCGGTGGGTAGTGTTGTTGTTGTGGTGGCGGTCGAGCTTGTTGAGGTTGTTGTTGCCGCGGGTTCAATGCTCCATCATTGTTTGCATATGAGAAACCGGGATGGTTTCTAGTGGCCGGATTGGCCCAATATCCTTGATTTCCCGCGACGTATTGGACTTGCTCCAAAGATCCCTCTCCTTGTTCGCCTCCCAAATACATAGCTTGAGATTGGTCTTGCTGATCGCTCCAAAATGCAACCCAAGAGCACGACCAAAAACTTGATCGGCCCCCGGATACACACCCGGAGAACGATTGTAGTTTTACCGCAAGCGCACGGCAAAGTGGCGAGCGGGTATCGAACACGAGGAGGTGGTGTTGGTTCCAATCTATCCTAGGTTGGCTCAACTACGAATGTATTATTGGTGGAGATGGCTATGGTATGACGTAATGGCAATGGTGATGGATTCGGTGTCGGAGATAGAGAAATCGGTCAAAAGTCGATTCAAATACAATATAATAAAAGTGTCTAGGGCTAGGGATTCCCCACTACGGACCGTCATACATCATTGTAAATAGTGAATCTCAATATTACTAGACTTGCATTGAGGTGAACTAGTCGTAACTGAATATAGAACCAAGCTCACGCTCTCGCGCTATTGCCGGTCTATAGCAACCTAGATTAGAGCCCAATCTCTTGCAAACCCTAACCTAAGCCACTAGCATGAAGATCGACATCATCGTTCAATCGCCCCTCGAGCCCACTCTCGTGCAAACTCGAGTTACGATCTAGGTTGTGATAGTTCGTATTCGTCCAATCTCTTGCAAACGAATATGTGTATAGATTTACAATTAAAAATCCTAGCTTTGGTCTAATCTCTTGCAAACCAAATCTAGAGAAACCCAATTGTAAACCTAAATCGAATATCTAGGCCTTCCCATTGATTAAAATCCAATCTCTTGCAAACCCCAATCGATGGAAATCCCTAACTATCCGTAGTAAATCAATCACAACCTAACCTCCTAGCAATTCTAGCAATTTAGAAATTCATTCATCACAAATATGAAATTAGATCCATAGGGTTCATCCCCAAACCCTAGAACAACAAATCTACTCTAGCATAGCAATAAGGATATGAGAATCAATAGAAATCATTGCTTGCATACAAAAAGATAGAAAAACAAAGATTCAAATAAAAAGAAGAAAATACTTAGCTTGATGAAGATCTTCAATCCAAAATACAAGCTTTTAGATCCAAGAGGGGGCCTAGGGCATGGCCTAACCTCTAAAATAATCCTAAGAAAAACATATGGGGGCTAAGAAAACATAATGGGGATCCCCCTCTAATAGTGGCTACAAACCCCTTAAATACTCCCCCAAAACCCTAGCAAGAAAACCTAGAAAACCCCTCAAATTCATGCCCCAAAACAGCCCAAACCGCAACTTAAAATCTGGGCCCAAGCCGCACTCGGCCGAGTGGAATATGTGACCCGGCCGAGTGGAAATTCCAGCACTGCAGCATCAACTTGCAGAAATTCCCCAGATTTCATCCGACCTCCGATTTGCGCATTCTTGGAGGCGTTGGAACCGTCATGAAGTCTACTATCCATAAAAAATATGAGAAAATACTTTGATTGCTGGAATGATAGCAGATTTCAAAAGAGTGGGAGGCTATTTGAAAATCTGGGCGCTGCGTGTCCTCGGCATCACTCGGCCGAGTTGACTTCTCTACTCGGTCGAGTGGGCTTCTCTACTCGGCTGAGTGATAGACCCTGTAAAATTCCAGTAAGTCAGGGGTCTTGGGGGCCTGTCTTCGGAGGTGACTCGGCCGAGTGGCTTTACTCACTCGGCCGAGGGGCATTCGGTACTCGGCCGAGTCGGAACCCTCAATCGCCTGACGGATTCCAGTAAGTCTGGGATTTTTGCTTGCCGTCGTCGTGATGCCACTTGGGCGAGTGGTGTCTCCATGCGCGGCCGAGTGGGATGGCGATGCTTGGCCGAGTGCACGCTGATACTCAATCTGCTGCGTGTCCGATCTGGCCGGCCGAGCGGGCTTCTTTGCTCGACCGAGTGACTCCTTCACTCGGCCGAGTGGCATGTTGAAAATGCCCAATCTTCTCCGTTTCTCCTCCTCGTCGCTCCTACGGAGTTCCTTCTTCTTCCACACATCTCCCATCGCCGAATAGCCCTCAAAAGAGCCTTGGGTGATGCTTCGGAGTGGGTGCAAGTCCCTTAAGCTCCTTTTTGCTCCCGATCGCTCCATATTTCCTGAAATCTGACAAAAACAAGAAATAGTGAAAAGTAATGCAATATCGTCGAATAATCGTGAAAATCGCAATATGAGCAACCGAAATGGCGTGAAAACATGCGGAAAAAAGGTGTAAAATATGGACCGATCACTTGCCAATCACACATTTGATTCGTTGGTGCGGAGGTGGAAGGGGTTCCTTGGGGCTCCGTGATATACTTCTCCAGTCTCTCCACTACCTTGTGGAGAGAATCAAACTTGTTTGTCAGCTCCGCTACGGCCTTTGCCTCATAAATGCTAGATGGCTTCAAGGAGGACGAAGAGTGTCCTCGCTCGTCACCCCATTGTTGATTGTTTGAGGCCATCTCCTCAATTAGGGCCGTAGCTTCGTCGGGAGTCTTAGATAGGATGGCACCATTTGCCGCCGCATCAATAATCTGCTTGGTCCCCGGTTGGAGACCATTGTAGAAGCTATGAACTAGCTCCCAATCTTCGATGCTATGGTGGGGGCATTGATGCTGCAGATCTTTGAAACGCTCCCAAGCCTCATAGAGTGTCTCTTGAGGTCCTTGCTTGAAGGACATAAGAGCACTCCTAATCTTTACCGTCTTGGAGGGCGGATAGAACTTGTCAATGAACGCACTCGCCAACTCGTCCCATGAGGTAAAGACTCCGTCAGCTTGCCTCCTCAACCAATAAAGAGCCTTGTCCTTTAATGTGAATGGGAAGAGGCGCAGTCTGATGGCATCTAGGGTGACGCCCGGCATCTGAAATGTGGCGCACTTTGACAAAAATAGCTGGATGTGGTAGTGGGGATTTTCATGGGCGTTCCCATGAAATGGATCCTGCTGCATCAAAACCAATAGTCCAGTCTTCAGCTCAAAGTTCTTGTCAGCCGCCAACTCCGGCACGGCAATGGACGAGGTCGTAGAAGAGGCCTTAGGCCGAAGCCTATCACGAATGGAAATGATCCTCGCCATCCTTGCCGCCAATTGTTCCGCAGTTTCCGGGTTGGTCATAAACCTCCCTTCCGGATTTTGTCTCCTCTCCGCTCTAATTCTCCGCACAGTACGTTCAATCTCGGGATCGAATAATATAGCTTCAGGGTCCGCCGTGGATCTCGTGTACATGCAACGGGAAAACAGAGGTTCAAAGAAATGATTAGCACAGTGGAAGGGTTAGATAAGAAATAAAGAAATAAAAACAAAAAGAAGAAATAGCTAGGGTGATAAGATCAAACACTATCGCCTCCCCGGCAACGGCGCCAAAAACTTGATCGCTTCCGGGCGTACACCCAAAAAGAGCGACCGTGTAGTTTTACCGCACGCGCACGGTGTAGCGGCGAGCGGGTTATCGAACACAGGGAGGACGAATGACGGTGTCTTCTCTGAACAACCTGGCTATAAGAACAGAAAAGATGGAATTTGCCTTTTGGCGATCCTGTCACAATCGTCAGACAAAGTATGGAATATAGAATCAGATAAAAGACGCCTAGGGAATGGGGAATCCCCGCTATTCACCGTATCTCGTCAATGTGATTCATTGGTGTCTCAATTGCTAGGGTAGAATTTCGGATGAACTAGTCGCAACTGAATGTAGAACCTAGCTCACGCTCTCGCGCTGTTGCCGGTCTATAGCTAACCTAGGGTTGGGTCCAATCTCGTGCAAACCCTAGCCTAGGCAAGCTAGCATTAGGATCAACATCATCGTTCAATCGCGTCCCGAGCCCACTCTCGTGCAAACTCGGTCCACGACCTAGGTTGGGATAGTTCATACCCGTCCAATCTCTTGCAAACGGGAATCGGCATGGAATTGCAACCGAGAACCCTAGTATCGGTCCAATCTCTTGCAAACCGATACTACGGAAACTCAATTTCAACCCAATTCAGATTTCTAGGGTTTCCTATCGGATTGGGATCCAATCTCTTGCAAATCCCAATCGATATGAACACCTAGCTATCCGTGTTAAATCGATCCCAAACTAACCCTAATAGCAATTCTAGCAATATTTCTACCAAGTCATCACAAATCAGAAATTGGGCTCGTAGGGTTCATCCCCACGCCCCAAGACGTAAGGACTACTCACAATTCATAGCACAAATACAAAAATAATCAATGGAATTAACAAGAGAATTCATCACAATATTCAAATAAGCAATAAAAATAGTATTTTTGAAGGAGAGAGAGACAAACCAATAGAGTTCTCTAAGAATCCAACAAAAATAATCCTTTCTCTCCTCTCCAATCACAATAATCTAAAGCTAAAAAGTTTAATCTAAAAAGCTGCAAAAAGTAAAGGAAAAAGCCCCCTAACCTAGGTCAAAAACTGGGGTTAAATACCCCCCAAAATCGTCCAAAAAACTGTGACCAAAATGCCCCTGCGCAGCCTAAAAATCGAAATTTTCGCTACAGGCAGCGCGTCGCACTCGGCCGAGTGACAAAAGTCGCTCGGCCGAGTAAGAAACCCTGAAAATTTCCAGTAAGTCTGGGCCTTCGGTGGTCTTCTCTTCGGGGGTCGCTCGGCCGAGTGAGTTGTAGTCACTCGGCCGATGGCTTCTATACACTCGGGCGGTCGGCATTTTCCACTCGGCCGAGTGGGTCTTCTGAAGCTCAGGCAGACGAAAAACAGTAAGTCGGCTCTTTTGGATGGGCGTCGTCTGAATGCCACTCGGGCGGACGGAGTCTCGTCACTCGGCCGATGTGGCTTCCGATGCTCGGCCGAGTGCACATATGATGCGTGTCCGATCTGGCCGGCCGAGCGGGGTCTCACTGGTCGGCCGAGTGACTCCTTCACTCGGCCGAGTGAGACACCAAAAATGCCATTTCAGCTTGTTTTTGCCTCCTCTTCGCTCCTGCGACGTTCTTTCTTCTTCCACTCCTCTCCAATGGCAAAATACCCCTCGGGGAGGTCGTCGGTGACACTCTGGAGTAGGCGTATCTCGGGATCACTCCAAATCGCTCCAAATCACCTGAAATACGACAAAAACAACAAATCGTGAAAAGTATCGCAATATCGTCGATATATCGTGAAAAACATGATTTGAGCGATCTAAATGGCATGCAAACATGCGGGAAAAAAGTGTAAAATATGGAGTGATCACTTACCCATCTTGTGGGGATGACTCGACTTCTGTGCCATTACCCCGATGACACCATCCACCCCTTCCTACTTTCTGACGCAGCACACTGGCTGTGTCATAGCCTCATCCAGACCGTCCACGCCACGACAGATATCTGTTGTGGTGGTTTCTTCACCATTTTTGCTTCCATGCTCGGTCTTGCACTTCCAGCTGGTTTAGCGACACCTAGTGGTCCTACTCGACTGACTCTAGATGTGCTTGCTCGCATGTACATCATCAGGCCACATGGTGAGCTTCACTGGATCTACTTACTAGGCGCCCAGCACGAGCACCACCTCTATCAGCCTCGCCCCAATCTCACATGTATTGACCCAGTCATGCTTGAATGGGTCATTCCTGGCATTTTTCTTATCCCTCCCATCCATGTCCTTGAGCCCCAAGGAGGACCAGTCGTCGATAACGATTATGACTCGGTACTCAGCTCCGATGAGGAGGAGCTTGACTTTGCTGCCCTCTTAACATCCAGCCTGCCCAGCCTGCACATCCCGCGAGCACTTCTGTCCACATAGCTGTCAGTGCTCCCACCATTACCACTTCCACCACCCTCACCACTTCCACACCCACCACCACCGTAAAGACTTTCGGGGCTGTCCACACCTCGATCCCTGAGGTCACTACTTCTGTCTCTCCCGTGCCCGGACCTGAGGACACGTCTAACTCTGTTGCTCCCAACCTTACTTTTCCACCATTTAGAGCCTACCACTGTTGTCCCCACCATTTTTGACCCTGCCAGCACTCCATTTGCACCTTTGGAGCCCCTCAATTCTGTTCCCATCACTCTAGGATCCACGATAACACTACCTGGCACTTCTTTTGTCCCTGCATCAGCTGTATTCTCTGAGAGCGTCGTGGTGTCTGCCACTACTTCTGTTGCCACGACGACTCCCATTTCTAATGCTGCTGATGCTTCCATCTCTACACCGGATCTCGGATCCATTCCATTCCCATCATTCTACACTGAGATCCCTGCTAGACCGCCCTCTCCCGACTTTGTCTTGAGGCCTTGTTCTTCATATGGACGAGGCCCTGTTGAGAGGGTCGCTTCTAGTAGTTCACGTCCACCTCATGGTTCATGCCATACTGACGCACATCTTACTGTAGTGGAGACTGAGGTTGCTCGCTTGAAGCGTTCCTTTGACACCTTCGCTAGCTTGGTCGCCACCCACCAACAGTCAGTTGAGCGGGACCTCACTACTATTCTTGATATTCTGAGGGTGCAGCATGCACCAGCTGTCATACTCACACACGCTCCTCCTGTGCGGCCAGACCCTCCTCCTCCTGTCACACTCGCACTACTCACTGTGCCTCTTTATTAGGCTTCTGCAGGGCATGTCACTCATTCTGTTGAGTTGGTTGCATCACTGGTGTACACATCTGTTTTTGACACACCCATTCTTACACCTGTCGACACACCTGCTGTCACACTTTCTTCTGAGCCAGTCGTACCTTTTGTTGACCCGCCGGCTGACACACTCGTCGAGCCTCCATCTGTTGTCCCATCATCTAGTCCCCAGCAGTTGGACCCATCACCAGCCACCCAGGGTGATGCTGCTGCTTAATCCATATATTACTTTTGCTCCTGTCTCTCCCCCATATGTTGTGCACATATGTCTCTTTGGGGCCATGTTCTTGCATAGCTTGGGGGAGACACATCTTGCACCATCTACATATACCATTTCATTCCATCTGCATATATCCCACTTGCATCATATCATCATTTGCATCATCTGCATGCTTGTCCATATTTATGCATTTATGCATTAGGTAAGGTCATGCATCCGCATTTGCATTTTCCCTTCTTTTTTTATTTGAAGAGTTCATTTTTTAGTTTACCTTTTTATTTCTCCACCCACCCCACTCTAGCATCATTTCCTGCCTTGCACGCATGTTCTCAGCAGTTAGGACACTGCTGTGTTTAGCTTGGGGGATGAGTGCTATCGGTTTTTATTTACATTTCTTATATATTTTTTTCCATTTTACACCTTTTTATTTTTATTTTCCACCCTTTTTCAACCATTTCATTTTTTTCTTTTAGCATCATATTTTCCATATTTTGGTATGCATACATGCTTGTTTCTATTTTATTATCCCGCTTTTCTTTTCCTCTTTTGCTAGATATATTCCATATGATGATATCTCCTATAGCCTTTATAGCTATCACGATGCTTGTTACTTTTGCCATGCTATCTAGAGTATTTCAGTGTCTTGCTATCCATATGCTTGCTTATATATTCTTTTGATGATCTCTATATATGAACGCATGAAATGAATTGAAGCTGAATGTATGCAGTAGTATTTAGTATGCCTTTTTTGGAAATGCACCAAGATTCATGCATCATTTGTATATCTAAAGCATCTGCCTTATTGTCTTATTTTACCTTTTGTTGCATGCCTGATATGATTGTATGCTTTACTGCCTGACTTCACTATTTGTTGAAATGATTAAGAATACACATGCTTTCATATGAGTTTAGTTGAAGTATTATCTTATTGAACCATCTGTGCACATCTTAGAGAGACCTTAGTGATATATTATTTCCTTCTCCACATATCTTTTTAATCTCTACATGTCACTTGAGTTCACCCCCTTGCATTATATTGCATTTTCGTTCACAAAAATCCCAAAAGAAAAAGTTAGCTCCAAAAGTCCAAACCGCTAAAAAGGAGCCAAAAAAATCCAAAAAATCCAAAAATACATATTCTATGGCTTCTACAAAAAAAGAGAAAAAATATATTTATCTATTTTTATTATTGGAGCTACAAAATTACTTGGGAAAAGCCACAAAAATTCCATTACTATTCTTTAGATGCGATACCACAAGCTAAACTTTGGGGGGGATGAATTCATTCGACCATATGAGTGAGTATGCCATTAGAGTGGGGTTGTGCACAATTGGGAAAATTGATAATGTTGAAACTTAGCAAAATTCTTTAGCTATGGAGACTTCTTATGAGTTGATATGAATATGTGAATGTCATGATTTATTCTATTCTCCATTGCTTGCTTGGTGTGAATTCTTATATGCTTCTGTTAAGGCCAAAATTGACCGATACAGTTGATGGACCGACGAGGACGCTTCAATTGGATCGATCCTTCGTCGGCTGAGAAGTGGGACCCGTGATCGAGCGTATCCGGGTCGAGGGTGCTAGGATCAGACTCCACGGATGGATGTTTCCCTAGCCGCGCGATATCTCCCTAATCCTGCAACATGATAAAATCGTTAAGGGATCGGGGTGGGGGCCCGACCGATCCCCCTCCAACGCTCAAGTTAGTTTCAGTTAGATGAAAAGCCAAGAGCAAGATGAAGAAGATGATACAAGAGTGAAGGACATGAGAGTATATTGGGTGTGGTACATAGCCATATTTTGGAGATCTCGTCGTACAAGATTTGGCCTCACCATTTTCCCTTGTCTTTGGAGATATTTATCCCCTTCTTTCTGTAACTTCCCCTCCACTTAGTGTGGACACTAATTGCTTAATTAGTGTGCCTTTGAATTAGTCCATCAAGAGTGTAACCACTTCCCCTTTTATTTAGCCCTTCATTGCCCTCTTTAAGGCTATTGAAGTGGCCATTTAAGTAGGAATCTGACCGAGTCTTATGACTAATTAGTTAGTGATTTTGACTTGGTCATGGTTCATCTTACTTGGTGGGATTCGGGGCCATCGGGTCGTAGCACGCCACTCTGAGTGGGCCTCGTTTATCCGACAGATTCCACCTTCCCACTTCGCGAGCCGGGCCCAGGACGAAGTTGGTATCTGTAGGATCCTGTCAAAACAGAGTTAGGATCGATAAATGAAGTTGAGACTTACGCTTGCGTATGCGGCACGGTAGTCACGGAACTTCGCCTTCGGATTCGCCACGACGGATCGAGTCTTCTCACGAACGGAGTAAGGCTACTAAATCCACAATCTAAATCTCTACTTTTAGATTAAGAACTTGGATAAAGAGAGAGGAAGGATTTCGGCAGAGCTTCGCTAGAATGAAATGCAAGGCAAGAATACCATGCAAAAGTCTAAGGAAATGGCTAACCCTTGGGTCTTATTTATAGCCCCCAAGGTAGTTATTTTAGGAGTAATTGTTCCTTTGGAACAATTTAACTAAGGTGTACCATCATACATGGCACATTATAAGCTTAAGTTGTACCATATGCATGGTACAACATAAGCTTAAGATATTACCCCTTTATTAGCCATATGTCGCATGCACTTATGTACATATAATGCGACTTTCCCATAAATCTAGATATCCTCTCCGCAAGGGAACAGATTCCCTTTGCACACGACTTTGTGTGTGCGACGTTCGAGGTCCGTGTTCCCTCGTACATCCGCTACAAGGGTGGACAAACGTCATCCATATCCAACATCTCCCACTCACACTTGAGGGGATTGTAAGAGAACGTCTTTCTCTTAGTTCTTTCATCTATCATACCGAGAAATAGACCGTGCGACCGTCATGCGCGTAGAGTCTGTTGTTGTGCACTTGTTAGAGATACACAACGACCTCGAAGGTGCAAAGTTGAGTAGTTCAACGCATGCTTTACCCTAGATTATTTCTTCACATTTCTTATACTTTATATTCAACAATTGAATCCCATCTGGATTACAATTGGCTGGCCAGCTTTGATTCATTAAAGTCCAAATGCGAATATGAAATCAATCTTCCTCTTCTTGCGAACCTTCTGATCTTGACTTGATTCGCTTTTCTAACGTGCCCCGCCGAGCCGAATTATCATAGCCCATCAGCAACACGCTAAGATAGCGATCATCTCGTCAAATCTAAAGGAACCAATTGGAGTCCTTGAGGGTAAGAATTAAGACCCATATGGCCTTTGAGTCTCACATAATAGCAAACTCTATTGCTACTAACTCAGTGGTCGAAATGCATACGTGGTATGAACACGTATTACAACATCACTCCTTTCCCAGGGAGAGTATGTCTTAATGATGTTGTATGGATGAATGATCAGACACCACAGTGCCTATCTTTTGAGTCCCCTTACTACCCATGAAATATTTCCGGACTCTCATCCTGCATAAGACAGATAGGATTTAAAAAATCATATGAGATCTCTTTTAAATATCCTTGTGATACAGATCTCAGATCTTTTGTAAGCATCCATATGATGCAGATCTTTCATTCGACTATCTTGTTTAAGTCACGACTCTAAATCATTTGTCTAATGATTTTGACTTTAAACTAGTCTCATCTCTATCTTATCCATCTGATAAGATAAGGCGGTTGCTCATGTGAGAGAGCCAACCTTAATCTGTCCGACATACACACAATAAAATAGCTGAGACTTAAACACAAATGTATAAAATCATTTGTAAGAAACTTGTATGCAATATATAAAAGAACTTCTTCCTTTTATTAAACTTTGATCTTCTATAGACATGGGAAATATTACATGATACAGCTCAGTACCTACGCATTCCCATAGATGATAAGTGTTTGTAGAACACATCTCTGGGGATCGCCTTAGTAAGGGGATCCGCTATCATCTTATGCGTGGATATGTATCCTATGTCTACTTCCTTCCGTTTGTCATAGTCCTTCGCAAACTTGAATCGAATATCAATGTGTTTGGTCTTACAATGAAATTTAGGATCTTTGACATAGGTAATCGAGGCTTGACTATCACTGTATATAGGAACAGTGCTCGAGTCAGTGGCATTCGTCAGCCTGTCTAAGAATTTCCTAAGCCAAACAGCTTCTTGGACCGCCATACTGAATGCTACAAATTCGGCTTCCATGGTTGATAGGGCGATGCAGGTTTGCTTCTTGCTGCTCCAGGATATTGCACCATTCCCGAGCAAGAAAACAAAGCCTGAGGTAGATCTTCGCTCGTCGAGATCACCTGCCCAATCAGCATCGGTATAGCCTTCGAATTTCAAGGTATTGCCTTGATAGCACAACGCATAGTCCGCAGTCCCTTTGAGGTACCTTAATATCCTCTTCACCGCTTTCCAGTGTGCCTGTCCTGGGTTGGATTGGTAACGGCTTACCATACCAACAGCATAGCAAATGTCCGGTCTGGTACACATCATGGCGTACATCAGACTCCCGACAGCACTGGAGTATGGAACCTTTTCCATAGCTTTCTTTTCTTTTGGATCTTTGGGATACATTTCCAAACATAGACCCTCGCCTTTGCTTATTGGAGTATCAATTGGCTTGCAGTCCTGCATATTAAACCGTTCTAAAACTTTCTTTATATATGTCTCTTGAGAGAGAGAAAGAAGTTTCTTGGAACGATTCCTTGAGATCTTAACCCCAAGGATATATGCAGCTTCACCCATGTCTTTCATTTCAAAGACGGATGAAAGCCAAGCTTTAATATCCATGATAAGACGCTTATCATTTCTGGCTATAAGTATGGCATCTACATAAAGAGACATAATTACATACTTGTTCTTAATCCTCTTAATGTATACGCAGTTGTCTTCGTCGAGCATGGAAAAACCATACGACAAAACGACTTCTTGAAAGCGCATATACCACTGCCTTGAGGATTGTTTAAGACCATATATGGATTTACGAAGTTTACAAACCTTATGTTTGTTTTCTTCTTGTACGAACCCGTTTGGTTGTTCCATGTAGATCTCCTCATCTAGTTCTCCGTTAAGAAAAGCATTCTTTACATCCATCTGATGTAACTCGAGGTCCAAACAAGCCACCATTGCCAGAATTAAGCGAATGGAGGTAAAACACACGACAGGAGAGAAAGTCTCTTCGTAGTCTATTCCTTCCTGTTGCGTGAAACCTTTCGCAACAAGGCGAGCTTTATATTTCTCGATGGAGTTTGAGAACCCACTTGTTCCAAATGGCTCTACGTCCCTTAGGTAAATCAACAAGTCCCAGACTTGGTTTGTTTTCATGGATTGAAGTTCTTCTTCCATCGCCGCTATCCATTTATCTTTAGCAGGGCATGCGACGGCCTGTTTGAAATTTGCAGGTTCGTCATCATCTTGTAGTAATGTCATGAATGTTTGAGGAAATTCATCCTCAAATCTCAGAGGTGTTAGCCTCGTTCGATTACTACGTCTTGCTTGAGTTTGATCACTCCCACTTGGAATGACATTACTCCCACTTGGAATAACATCACTCCCACTCGGAATAGGATTGGTATCGTTCGTATCATCCATAGGTGAAGTATGAGGGTCATTTTCCTCTTCACCAAGAATTCTCCCACTCGAACGTTCCGATCCTTCTTGATCCCAAGTCTCAAACAAGGATAAGTCTTGACTTATCTCACGCTGTCTTGGAAACTCGTTTTCCAAGAAGACAACATTCCTCGATTCGAATTCTATTAGACCCCCATTGTCCTCTTGACCGACGAAAACATATCCGTTGGAGTTTTCAGCGTATCGGATGAAGATACACTTCCTCCCACGTGGCCCAAGTTTGCCATGTTTGTGAGAGGATAAATGTGCATAAGAGGCACAACCCCAAGGTTTTAGAATGCTTAAGTCTGGAGTTCTATTGTTCCACAACTCATAAGGAGTAGAACTTACCGACTTCGAGGGTACACAGTTTAAGATGAATGCTGTCGTCAATAATGCATCACCCCAAAAGGTGATGGGCAAATTTGCCTGAGACATCATTGATCGGACAATTTCCATCAATGTCCTATTTCTTCTTTCCGCAACACCGTTTTGTTGCGGAGTATAAGGCATAGTTATTTGATGAACTATGCCTTTTTCATCACAGAGTTCCTTAAAACTCGTTGATTGATATTCTCCACCCCGATCGGTTCGCAAGACCTTTATCTTGCGATCTAATTGATTTTCCACTAAACTCATATAGTTTTTAAGCAAGATAAAGCTTCATGTTTGTGGGAAATCAAATAAATGTGACCGAAACGGGTGAAGTCATCAATGAAGGTGATGAAATAGGACTTCCCGCGTCTTGTCTTAACATTCATTAGACCGCAAATGTCCGAATGGATAAGCTGTAATGGAACTTCGGCCCTTGTGCCAGTTCCAAACGGCTTGCGACAAGTTTTCCCTACAAGACAATGTTCGCAAGTTGACATTTCAACTTTTGAAACATTAGATAGCAAGCCACTTTTGGCAAGTCTATCCATTCTAGTTGGTCCAATGTGACCAAGTCTTGCATGCCAACAAATGATCTCAGATTCAGAATTAGGAGCATTTGTCAAATGGAAACTTTCAATAATAGAAGAAGAATCATCACACATAGTGTTTAAAACAATCAAATCCATTACAAACATTACCCGACCCAACTAAAGAACTATTACAAACAAGGTCAACATTTTGTTCATAGAACCTCCATTCATAACCTAAAGACATTAACATGACCACGGATACGATATTCCTTCGAATATCTGGAGCAAAGAGGACGTCGTGCAATAATAGAGTCCGGCCGTTGTCGAGAACTAGCTTGCATGTTCCGACGCCCTTGACTTCAACACGAGTGTTGTTGCCGACGTATATCCACTTTGTTCCTTGAGTTATCCTTCGATACTCTATAAAGAACCTTCTGTCCTTCGCAACGTGTTCTGTGGCCCCTTATCACTTCCATCCGTACACGTACGGGCGAAGTGACCGTACTTGTTGCACTTAAAGCACTTGATCTTCTTCAAGTTTTTCTTCTTTGAGTGCACATTCTTTTGCCACTTTTTGTTCTTAGTCTTCTTTGAGGTTTTCGGTTCTTGCTTTCGTTCGTTCACAACCCTTAAGCGTTTATCCTTCCGTTTCTTTCCTCCATGTGAGGAACTAGCGGCCATGTGCACCTCGGCACTAGGTTTTGCGGCTTGAATCCGCTCTTCCTCGAGTTCGAGGTGTTTGGATACATCGCTTAAAGTTTTAATGCATTCATTATGAGTGAGGTGCATTTTCATGTTATCCCAGCTATCTGGGAGTGAACGAATGACTGCTTGGATCTGCTGTTCGTCAGACAGCGTAAGACCTGCATCCTTCAATTCAGCTATAAGATTTGCCATGTGGTGGAGAAGCTTTTTTCATAGAGTGATCTCGTCGCATTTTGTACGAATCAAATTGAATATTTAAGGAGCGGAGTTTGGTGACCGAAGTTCCACCAAACTTTATTTCTAGCCCAGACCATATGTCTTTGGCTAGGTTGAATTCCCGAAATAGACGCATTATGTCATTGTCCATTGCGGACAATAACGTAATACGTGCTATTTTGTTCTTTCGAGTCCAAGCCTCATAAGCTTCCCGGTCCCTCTTGTGTTGGGCTGTATTGCCCAACTCAGGTTCTTCCATTATGTTTTGGAGTGTTTCAAGCACATCTTGCTCCTCCAAAACATATTGGATTTTTATTGACCAAAGTTTATAATTGTCGACGTTGAGCTTCTCACCTTTGTTGAGCTCGGCGACAATGTTCTTAGAAGCGGTAGACATATTCGAATCAAAAAACTGCAAAGAAAATGAAAAACACGATCAAAATTCTATGCATAAAGTTTCGATTCTTTAAACACTTGATAAGTTCCTTGGATGCGCTGAAATGTTACTCTAGAATCGAGAAGTTCACTACGTTCCCAACTACCATCTAGAAGTAACTTTCAAAGTATCCCTCTTATTTATCTCATGTAAAAAGAAATCAGAAATGATACCCGTATGGTACCAGCAGCGGAAAAAATACTTTTGAAAAAACATATCTTTCAAAATGGAATAGGTGAGAGTTTGCGCAAAGAATTTTAGCACAACAATTGCCAAGCCACGAGACCTGTTCTACACACCCATGGGTTAGATAACCATGGCCGGATCGTGGTAGGACTTGGAATTCTAAATTGCGCTATCCCGATTAAGGACAGGACATAACCTATTTGAAAACATCTTATTCAAAAAATTTGAAATACATTGGCTAATCTCCGTAGAGTAGAGCACAACGTCATAAGTACATTGGCTAATCTCCGTAGAGTAGAGCACAATGACATGGCTAATCTCTCATGAAGTAGAGCACTATGGCTAATCTTCAAGGAGTAGAGCCCAAGAAAAAACTTTATAATATGTTAGCCCTGTATGGGCTAGTCGGCACATTCGTGTTTGACCAAGGCCTTTTGACACCCCGTATGGGCTAGTCGGCAAGTTCGTGATCGACCAAGACCTAATGCCGGATTGGTCGACCAAAACACACAAATTGGACGACCAAAAATTGGTCTACATCACTCCCGGCCAGGGCCCCTGCCCTGGCCGAGGCTGGCCAAGGGCCGGCTAAGGGCCGGCCAAGGGCCTTTGCCCTGGCCGGCCAGGGGCGGCCTGCGACAGCCCTGGCCACTGCCAGGGCCGGCCAGGCCACTGGCCTGGCCTTGGCCAGAGGCAGGCCTGGCCTGGCCTTGGCCTAGGGAGGCCTGCCAGGCCTCGGCCTGAGGCCGGCCAGGCCACTCTGGCCTGGCCTGGCCTCGGCCAGATGCCCCTGGCCGGGGCCGGGGCCCCTGGCCTGGCCTCGGCCAGGGCGGCCAGGCCCTGGCCTGAGGCCAGGGTGCTGTCCTGGCCTCTGCCAGGGCGGCCAGGCCCTGGTCGGGGCCAGGGCCCCTGCCCTGGCCTCTGCCAGGGAGGCCAGGCCCTGGCCTGGCCGCGGCCAGGGCCTTCTGGCCGTGGCCGGCCTGGCCTGGCCTGGCCGCGGCCAGGGCTCTCTGGCCCTGGCCGTGGCCGGCCAGGGCCGGCCGGCCATGGCTTATTGGCCTTGACCGGCCATGGCCCTTTGGCCATGGCCGGTCTCCCCCCTTTCATGGGGTGGCCGCATGTCCCCGCCGGAGGGGGTTGCCGTGGTGGTTATTGGCCGTAGCCAACCCCCTCCGCATGGGGAGGGGGGGTGCATGGCCTTCATAGCCCATTTGGCCATGGTGCACATGCACCAAAATTCATCTTCCCCGATGGAAATAACTACCACCTTCTTCTCCGGTGAAGCACCCGTTCGTCGAGGAAGTAGTTATCCTCCAATGGCCGTGTGCCAAAAAAAATTAACCCACTTCAAAAATTCGTAAACTACGCGCTCCACATGAAGAGAGCGCACATTCCCTATGAATGGAGACTCAGCATCCATGAAGAGAGCGAGTTTGACGATATGAACGGTCGGTTCTTCCCGTCACGGAGAGTTCCTGCCATATCCGTAATGACAGAAGACCCTAACGTGAAAAGAACAACCGCTGCGTTCTCTCCGTCACGAAGCGTTCCTACCATATCCGTAATGGTAGGATACCCATTCGTGAAAAAGACAACGACTCGTTCATAGTTTTGACGGGGCGACGGTTCTGACCGGAGCGAATCCGTATGGCTCTGATACCAATGTAGGATCCTATCAAAACAGAGTTAGGATCGATAAATGAAGTTGAGACTTACGCTTGCGTATGCGGCACGGTAGTCACGGAACTTCGCCTTCGGATTCGCCACGACGGATCGAGTCTTCTCACGAACGGAGTAAGGCTACTAAATCCACAATCTAAATCTCTACTTTTAGATTAAGAACTTGGATAAAGAGAGAGGAAGGATTTCGGCAGAGCTTCGCTAGAATGAAATGCAAGGCAAGAATACCATGCAAAAGTGTAAGGAAATGGCTAACCCTTGGGTCTTATTTATAGCCCCCCAAGGTAGTTATTTTAGGAGTAATTGTTCCTTTGGAACAATTTAACTAAGGTGTACCATCATACATGGCACATTATAAGCTTAAGTTGTACCATATGCATGGTACAACATAAGCTTAAGATATTACCCCTTTATTAGCCATATGTCGCATGCACTTATGCACATATAATGCGACTTTCCCATTAATCTAGAGATCCTCTCCGCAAGGGAACAGATTCCCTTTGCACACGACTTTGTGTGTGCGACGTTCGAGGTCCGTGTTCCCTCGTACATCCCCTACAAGGGTGTACAAAAGTCATCCATTTCCAACAGTATCAACATCGACAGTATTTGCCTACCTGCTTAATGGGATGGGCCCATATACTCAACAATGGCCCCCATCACCAGAGTTCAACCGATTAAGAAGGTTGAAGTCGGGTGATGTGTTTAATCGAGAGAAGGAATAAATTCTGGTCGATCAGTCGGGTAAAAAAATGTTGTTCGGTTGCGAGAGGTATAGCCCCTTCGTCTTATGGACAATGACAAAGTTACGTCGATCAGTAGCGAGGGGTTGGTCCCTCGGTTTATAGCTGATAACGAAGTTACGTCAGTCGGTAGCGAGGGGTACGGCCCCTTTGACTTATTGCCAATGACAAAGTGGAGGTCGTTCAGTGGCAAGGGGGTGGCCCCTTCGACTTATGGTCAACGCCTGGATGGAGTCTTTCGGAGGCGAGGGACACAGTCCCTTCGACTTATGACCGAAGACGGAGTGGAGGTCGTTCAGTGGTGAGGGGGTGGCCCCTTAGACTTGCGGCAAATGCCTCGATGGAGTCTTTCGGAAGCGAGGGACGCGGTCCCTTCGACTTATAACCGAAGACGGAGTGGATATCGTTCAGTGGCGAGGGGGCGGCCCCTTCGACCCTTCCCTTTATAGTACTTATGGTATAGGTATAGTAGACCCATTGATATTTATTACGATGATCGTAGTATATATATAGATAGTGTATGTGAACCCATGTGTGTGGATCTCGGCGTCCCACTCATGTATGAGGGTGCATACCCTTAGTGTACTGATAGATTATGGTTGCCTATTGCGTTGAATATACATTTGCAGTGGTGTACGTGATATATATATATATATATATATATATATATATATATATATATAATACATTTGACAGTGATTTTTGAATCCTAGGACTGACTAGGACAAGCTGACTAGGACAAACCGGTTTGATAAAAGACGGCCAAGATTTAATCTTGGATGATGAACGGTTAGGATTAAATTTTGAGATTAATGGTTTGTATTTTTGAGTTTTTGTGGGTCCCATTTCTTTTCGTAACCTGCCATTTGACTTGGGAAAGCAAGTCTGCTTTTGGGGGAGAGCAAGGGATTTTTTGGGGGATAGCAACAGCCATTTGATTGCTGAGATCTCTCCCAAGAGAGCAACAATCATTTAATTGCAGGAGAGAGACCCGAGCTTCTCAACTGGCATTTAATTGCAGGAGAGAGACCCGAGCTTCTCCATCGTCATCCAAGCTCAGGCCAGGATTCCATCATCTCGAAGCTTCTCTATCGTCATCCAGCAGCTCGGACCCGAGCTTCTCCATCGAAGCTCTGACCCGAGAGTGGACGAGGGAGTAAGGGCGATGGGTCGGGACATTGAGGATGAAGCGGCGATCGATTGCGATCAGAGCGATCGGAGTTCCATCGTCGGACCCGAGCTTCTCCATCGGAACATTGAGGATGATCACGCCCGATTCCAATTGGGATCTGCAGACTTTCGTGTGATGTGCAGACTTTCGTCGGAGTTATCTAGATCTTAATATCTTAGCCTAGAAATTTAGTCTTAGATCTGCAGACTTTCATGCTGGCTTACTCTATTATATAAGCAGACATGCTCCTAAGGTGTTTGATGTTCCTAAGGTGTTTGATGATATGCTCCTAAGGTGTTTGATGTTTTTCCTCTGTAGGACATTTCCAGATCTTTCAATGTAGTTGAAATGTAGGATGATCTGCGTTTTGGGATGAATTAAAATTTATAGTTTTTCGGAGGGAAGCATGGACGTCGACCAAATGCCACCACTTTTTCGACGCTGATGCATTCTCTGTGTAACCGTGACATTCAACGTGCTGATCTCAGGTCTGTGAAAACAAGGGAGGATTTGCGAGGGGATGAAGCTCTTGAAGGCGATGAAGCTGAAGGGATGCTACCCAAACTCTGGAATCAAATCTCTTTGGGCCATATGTGACCCGAGTGGCTTTCGCAGCTCATTGTGACCTCATTTGCCTCCGATCCCAAGTCAAACGTAAAGCTAGGAGGAGGATGAGAATGAATTGGTGAGTGAGCACTATCATTTTTATTCTCTTTTTTAAGATTTTGATACCTTTAAACTGGAATATGAGCAGGATACGAGATATAGCTTTTTAGGCATTTTGCTTTGACCATTGTCCAAATTTGCACACCTGGTCTCTCTCTATATAAGCAGGCGGAAAGTTCAGTCTCACTTCACAATTCCTATAGCTCATGGACAATAGAGAAGAGCTAGAGCGTGTACGACTCTTCCGTCGATCACAAGGGAAGAGTTCCTTTGAGAGCCTCCACTGGAGTTTGGAGAGCATACATCTTCATCAAAGGTAAGACCCATGATTGACTAAAATGCGCGCATTATGTTGATTGTTGGCATACTGAAATCAATATGTCTATGCGCAACGATTGAGTTCATCGAGAGGATGAGCTACTTTGGGCTGGCAGCCAGCCTGATCATGTACCTGACCAAGGTCCTGCATCAGGACGTCAAGACTGCGGTGAAGAACGTGAACTATTGGATTGGCGTTACGACAATGATGCCGCTCATCACAAGCGCTTCTTTATGGCATGCTTGGATCGGGGAAGTTTGCTGAGGCGAAAGGTTTCATGGATATGATGAACGGTGAAGGTTACCGCCCGAGTAGATGTTGTCCTGAAGCAAATGGTGATGCATGGATTTGTTCCTCGGATGGGAACATGGAAGAAGATGTGTGTTTCTTTTTCTAACATTTCCGATAATTCGGTTTCAGGGTTCTCAACCAAGTAAGATGTTACTTGAGCCCAAGCCCTATACATGATATTTCCTTAAGCTTCAAGGATTCTTTTTTGTTTGATTGATTCTTCTTTTTTCTGCTAATCAAATCTGTGTAAGGTTCAAAAAAACATTGTTGTGTTTGCGATCTGCTTAAGGAATTTGATCGGATCTGTTTTCTTTGAGTCTGTTGATTCTGAATCTGTGGTTGAATCTGTTTTTTATTTTGTTCACAATGTTATTTTGTTGTGGGGATTTGTATTTAATTTCTTGCAGATCCTGTTAAAACATTATTGTGGGGATTTGTATTATTTTCACAAATATTTACATGGTTCAGCATGTACATCCATGGACGGTGACATCTTCATGTTTTGCTAATATGGCAAGGGAGAGTAACATGGATGTTTTAGTGAGATATTGTTCATGTAGTCTTAGTGAGATTCTGATCTGTAAATTGACTTGCTAATTTTGTTGTTATCATATTGACTACAAGATCACAACTTATATAACAGAATGTTTTAAATGTTCATTAATTTTAGAGTGAGTTTCCTTGAAGCTTTCATTTGTAGTTATCTTTAACAGTGCATGCACCACATTTTAGTCATAGTGAAAATCAGTGCTCTGTTCAATTATTTGATTGGACCTTCATCCACCTTAACAGATAATCTATCATCATCTTCTGATGC